>CM061541.1:104461260-105661260 GCA_030864215.1 Capsicum pubescens | reverse complement strand
AGACAAGCAAATAAGATCTATGCTAATAAAGGAGTTGTTATGAACAACTTTTACTTAGTATCAACAAAAAGTTTTGCAGCTCCAGTTTTCATTCTTTCATAGAATCAGCCATCACGCGACAATATAATGAGTTGCAGGATTAACCTGAAGGTACTGCACCCTTGGAGTCCCACATTTTCCGGTGCGCTCTTCTTGCCTTAGGCTATTTGTAAACATGTAATCTGCAATAAGGGGAGAGGAACATATAGAAATTAAACATTTTTAACATTTAACGACCATACACAGACCAAGATTACAGTAGCTAATTGTGCATCATTCAAGTAGGATACTGTACTACATATAAAGTCTCATTTACTGTTAGTTGGAGCAACAAAAACGAGCTAAGATAAACTCCTATACTAAAAAAAGCAATTATTTTTCCTTGTATTAATAAGTTCATTCTTCTTTTCTTCTCAGCCGTTTCCACAACCGAAAATCCCTGGCAGTGCTGCACCCTAGGGTCCTGTTAACCAGTCCCCAAAGAACCTTCCTTTCTCATAGCTCCGAACCCTCCACTTTCTGTTCCTGTTTGCATATGAATTCAGATACAGAAATTATGATAAACTGGAGATTTCTCCAACAACCAATATCAATCATGACTACGAAATCTTCTAAATGCAGAGTTCCTCTCTAGTCGGTCTATTTCATTCAATTACTCTATAATTTTTCCTAAACCATAAATTAGGGATTCTCTATTGGGTGTCAATGCGCGGGTTGGATTGAAATTAAAAATATTAAATTGGTTGAATTGTACTATATCAAATTAAGTCATGATCCGTTTAAATTTATTTTGAATTAAGGTAAATAAAAATTAAGTTGGGTCTTAACTCATTTAATTTAATCCGCTTAATTTAAAAAAATATTAGAAGTAATATTTAGCTCTTGTAAATCAAACTCAAAAAATAAATTTGAATAATATTAAAAAGTTGGATGGATGCGTAGAGAGTGAGGGTAGGGTGATATTATTTTTAAATTTAATTGTTGTAAAAATAAGAATTCATTTTTGGAGGAGGAATAGGGGTAGGCGGTTAAGGGTTAGGATGGGGTTGAGATTAGAATTTTTTAGAAAATAAGAATTTATTTAAAAAAATAATAATTTTTTGGAAAAGGATATGTCATGGCATGAAGGGTGAGGCTGGGGGTGGAGGAGGGGGTTGGGGGGTGATTTTATTTTATTTTATTTTTTTATTTTATATCCCGTCCATCTCTTTTTCTTCAGTTTTAGATATTTAGCATTTCTATCTTTAATCACACTCTGGGATAACACAACAATCCTTTAAAATCTCTCGGACTTTTTAATTTTCTAGAAATTTACAGATTAATTCATCGTTGTTGCTAAATACTGAAAGAATAACCATTTACTAGGAGTAGTTTCACAAGCAATTTACAAACATTACGTGAAATTCATAGAATAAACAAACATAACTTACAAAATAGAGAGAAAATACAGTTATCTTAATAACGACTATTTACATATGTCTTAGGACGAAGTGAGGTTTCCCTTTCGGGAGTTCCCTGAAAACTTACAGCTGCTGTTAGAAAAACTTAGAAACTATCCAACACTGATTCACACACCTCCTTTTTTTTTTTGAAACTGAGAAAATAAGAACTCTTAAACTCACACTAAATCTCTCTTAGTTTTCTTTGCACTCTTTCTTTTCGCTCTGCCTTGGTATGTCTTATGTCTTGGGTATTTATAGGAATTTTTCGGACTTCAAAATCGAATTTCAAATGCTCTTGAAGAATCACATGGCTAAAATTTCCCCTTTTGTCATTGTCGTCCTCTTTCTCCAATTATTCATTTTTTCTACGTCATTGCTTACGTCCTTAATCTTGTCTTTTTTGTATATCGTCACTACTTACGATCTTATGTATCTAGATTATGTAAAGACTGTGGAGAGAAACTCATCCTCGAAATATCGTCTTCATTCGGGTCTTGAGCAAACTGATTCATTGCGAGATCATAGTCTTCTGAGTCTGAAATTCTTTGTCATATTTCTGAATTTGGGATCAGAGAAATCCTTGGCCTTAATTCAGGTTCTGAATTTTCTAGGATTATTTCTTTGGTTTGTTCTTCTAATAATTTCTTAACCGTTTCTGGTACTATTTTGTCGTATATTTTTCCTATCATTTTTCATTTTCTTCACATAGAATCCTTTCTTACTTTTTCCTTGATTAGAGGTCCCTTTGTCTTGTATCTTAAAGTTAGCTGGGAGAATTCTCCCTATACTTTTTGACAAAGTGTCAACCATCAACAGATTTGATTCGTCTTTACCAGTTATCGTTTGAGCTGGACTAGTTGTATCTTTATCCGATACAACGAATCTTTCTGCATTTATTGGAGAATGCACACCATTTTTATCTATTTTTGAATGAGATGGAGAACGCTTTGAAACCATCTGTTGGGTTCCTTGGGTCTGTTGAGATAACTTATAATGAAGGATTTTAATTCTATCTTGTAAAATTTCCATATGTTCTATTATTTGTTCTTTTTGATTTAAAAGACTTTCTTTTTCTTGTCTTAAGGTCTCGTTTTCTTGATTAAGTCTTTTGAAAGCCTCTGTCACGATCGAACAATGATCGCAAAAAATGATTTTGTCCGTATCTTTCTTTATATTATACTGCGGAATTTCTTTCATTCATGGTCTGAAAGCTGGAGATATATAGTAATTAGGCCCCAGATTCTCCGCGGCCATACTCTAATGCTTCAGTGAGGTCATTGAACCCTTTGAAAAGGGGCGTTATCTGATTTTTAATCGATTCTACCACCTTTATCCATGTCTGTAAAACTCCTTGCATCTGTCCTTTAATAATAACATAATATTTAAATCTGTTAGTTTAATTCTTTTCTGTAAAATAATAACTCAAAGCATTCAATACTGAAATAAAATAGTTGTTTTCTCGAGGTATCTTATTGTAAGATATCCACAAGTTGTCTATTAGGCATGTCTGTTGCTTGTCTACTCTTATGTCGGGTCTTAATCTGAGCGTCATATTTGATGGCTGATAACATATTAAACTCTGAGTGCCAAAAATCATCATTTCAAGTCTTTGATGGTATAGCATAGTCTGCGGTCTGAAGTGTTTATTACTTAATAATATCTTTAAATAATTGTCTTGGGAAAACGAGGCCCTAGCCTTGCCTTTTTCTTTTCCCGTTCTTATATACTTCTGAAACAAAAAATGCTAGTTTGTTATAATAAGTCTACTAAGTTGATCTGCTAGATTATTGTCTTTTCCTTTTATATGTTCTAATACAATGGTATAGATTGAAGTGGCATCTAAAAGTTTAGCCATCTCCTTTTACTACTATTCTTTTCATTTATTTTTTGGTAGAATTTTACTATGACTTTACAGTCTGCTCTTACTAATATTTGTGATTTATTTAATATACATAGTTCAAAACTATTTAATTCATAAATCACGGCTAGTGTCTCAGCATCTATACTACTCATATTACCTTTTTCTTTATACTTACTACTCTGATAAGCACAAATCTTTTCATCATTTTTATCGCTATATTTATTAGATTTTGCTTTTAATATTACCCCCCATCCATCGAGGCTTTCATCTGTTTCTATAATTAGGTAGTCAGTTTCTAATGGCATAGCCAAGTCTGTGATATCTTGTATCACGCGTTTGAGTTTTTGGCCTATTTTTATGTCTTCAGTATTAAAAAAATTTTGACCTCTAGATCCAGTTTTAGAATACAACAGTCCTGCTACTTTTTCTAAATCTTTAATGAAATTTCTAGCATAATTTAGCAGTCCTAAAAATTCTTGGAAATCTTTTATTTTGTCTAATTTGTCTGGTATTTTTAGATTTTTTTTGGCTATATGTGATTGTAGCTTTATTCTACCGTCTTCAATAACTACTCCTAAAAAATTAATACTATTTTTGCATGATTTCATTTTCTTTTTACTTATTATAATATTATTATCTACAAACAATTTAAAAACTTGTTGTAAATGTTCTAAATGTTCTCGCATGTTATTACTAAATTCTAAAATATCGTCTACAGAGATTAATATAAATTTTTTATAATTTTCAAAAATATTATTCATTTTTCTTTGAAAAATAGGAGGTGCAGTCTTTAGCCCAAAAGGCATAACTAACCATTCAAAATGTCCTTAGGACATGTGAATGTTGTCCATTCTATATTGTCTTCATGCATCTTTATTTGTCAATATCCAGATTTACAGTCAAACTTACTGAATATTTTCTTTCCTTGTATTCTATTTATTAGTTTTGTTTTTTCAGATATCCGTCCATAATCGTATTATCATTAAGTCTTTTACAATTTATTATCATTTATGTCTTTTGTCTTACCATTTCATTATGGTTTCTTATCATACATGTTGCTAATCTATGTCTTGATTTAGATCTTCTGATTATTCCTAATTCTAATAGTTCTTTGATTTATGTTTCAAAGTCTATAAGGTCTTCATTTGTGGATTCTACAGACGTTGTTTTTATGGCATACTCTGGATTGATTATTTTTAATTTACAGGTGATTTGGTTGGAGCCCCAGTGCTGCAAGGGCTTTTCTCCAATTATTTCTAATTTATCTAGTATTTGTATTATTTTCTCTAGGTCTTTTTGATTTTCTATTATTTCTATTTGTTGTATACTGTTTTTAAAGTTGTATAATTTTGTATCTATTTCTATTAGTGTGTATTCTTTTTCTAATTCTTCTATATTTCTCAGGTCTTGTAATTCTTCATACATGTTGCCTTGTTATTATTATTGCATGGGCAATTTTCTCCTTTATCACACTCTAGTGAGTTACTAGGTTTTATTTTATTTGGGCTATCTTCTTCGTCTGCTTTTTCTTTAAGGTAGCAGTATTTAGTTAATGTAGGTATTGTTGTTACCGGGGTCTGCAAAATGTTCTTAGCGAAAAGTACCCAGTCTCCAATAACCAAACATCCTTCATTATTTTTGTAATATGAAATCTAGTCCTAATACAAAATCTGCTCTAATGTTTAAGTCTCTTACTAGTATTCCATCAAGTTTGTATGATGGTTTGTAGAAATCACTACAAGTATTAATAAAGCTTATTCGGATTTTTGGTATGTATTTTGTATAGGTATTAAACGTTTCATCCATTTGCATGGATTCTTTGTCACGACCCTAGCCGAGGCCCTAACCATGACGAACATCCCGAACTATGAAGGCTCGAGTGCCCTTCTCTATCTGGCATTATACGCACTTTCATATAATATGAAGGAAAATGCAGAAATATAAAACAATACGGAATCATGGTCAATATCACAATTCAATTGGACAATCTGGAATGAAATCCATAAACCTCTAACAATGTCTAACATCAGTCTGCGAAATCTCTAATACATCAAAACCAACATCTTGTCTAAAACTAGGACAAGGCCCCCAGTCAGACCATGAATCAAAATAAAATAACAATAATAAGTTCTAATCCAGGACTTCCGAAGTAAGGAGGCTCACCAGCAGCAAACTTCTGACAAGTCAATCTACTGCTTAACGGGACCCTAGGACTGTGTCTCAGAATCCTGAAATATAGGGGGTCAATACAGATGTACTGGTATGCAGAGTAATCCAAAAACAAAATATATTTTTATACAACATAAGTGAGAGCCTTTGTAAAACATAGTATCGCAGAAATTATTCAAAAATACATGGGCAAGGTATTTGAGTTTCAACAATATTTTCACCCTATGTGGTTCAATTTCCCCCAACACGGTTGAGCTAGGTGGTACACCCTACAATTTCATAGTTTTCACTGACTACCAGATCTCGGTTGCCGCCAAGATTGGAGTACTAGTGAGGGGAGGCACGCAAGATCACAAAGCAGGGTGCCAAATCCCCAAATCAAAATAACATATTGTGGTTGGGCACAAGATCACAAAGCTGGGCTCTAAACCATAGTCCCAAATTGGGATGACATAATATTAGGCACACAAGATCATATAGCAGGGTGCCAAGGTCCCGTGTCGGCAAACAACGATTTTCAGCTTAGAATCTTCTGGCTCATGCTTTCTTCGGGTAACCACCTAACTCGCATTAAGCCAGTTTCAAAATCCATTAAAGAAATACATGCATCTCACTCATAACATTCTTTTCTTGTTCTTTTAAGGGCAATTCACAAAGGAGTATCGTCATACCCCGACTTGCAAGTCATTTACATCACATCATTCCACAACCTTCTTATTCAAAAAAATATGTATATGGCCACCAAAGATTTATCAAGTCACATGAGGGTTTTTATCATCAAAATCACATTAAACTCATTCAAAAACACTCTTTTTACGAATCTTGAAAACATAGTGGCCATTTTACTTATTCTACTCATGCATAATGATTAAAGAAACATTTAAAACTAAAGAGTTTCTCATCATTCACAAATCATCCCCCAACATTGGTTATACATAAATTTCATGATAAAAGAGGGGCTCTTAATTCATGCTCTCAAAAACAATTCACAAATTATATCATGCAAGGTTCATAAATTTCGTCATGGGGAGTGAAATCTCACAAGTTACATTCGTAAATCATCTTTCAGATTCAAATCACATAAGCACGAGATTTATAAATCAAAATTATAGAAAACCACATAACAATTTCATAATTCTATCAAATTGATTCCACAATGCATGCTCTTAAAACAATTTACCAAAACCTTTTTTCATATACATACATAAATATCTTCAAACCTTGTAAAAATCATAAAACCCACGCTCATGAGATTTAGGATAGCCCCACGTACCTTAATTGTGAAGAATTACGAAGAAATTTTGAAAATATTGGACCTTTAAGCTTGATTGCCCAAACCCTAGTTGTTTTCTCCTCTTGTGTTTTTGAAAGATGAATTAGGGATCTTGAGAGAGTTAAAACGTTATTAAAAGGCTTAATTTCGTTTAAGGATGATTAGGGATGGAATTTGGGTGAGGAAATATGACTAAAGTTCCCCTAGACCCTTTAGGAATTGAAATAATGCGTAAAACCACTTTAGATTCGCGTCAGGTTTCGTATCGGAGCACAATCGACGCAACGCGTCTAGATCGCGTTGGCTTACTGCCTCACACGGAAAATGCCATAACTTTTTGCTCGGTTATCAGATTTAGGCGAAATTAGTATCGTTGGAAAGCTAATTCAATTATCTGCAATTTGGTTGGTCTTAAGCTGCATAATTCTCTGTGTATCAAAAGTTACACATATTCAAAGTGGATCTTTGTAGAATCGAATATCAAACTTTGGACGAATGAAGGATTGTTGGCTCAACTTTGCTTTAAGCGATTTCTATGAACATTTTTCACCTCATAATTACTTTATATACTAGGAAAAATATCATGACACGTGAATTTAAATATAAACCATGAAATTAGAGCTTACACACGTAGGAACAACGGCCCGATTTCTAGTTTGAAAATGTGGGGTGTTACATTCGTGTGGCTTAGGTAGTTCTTTAAGTACTATTTGTGGTAGAATTCTTCTATTCAATATATTTTTTGTACATCCTGAGTTTATTATGGGTAAAGTTTCTACGTCATAATCTTAAATTTTTATTCTTGTTAAGACTTTAACAGTACAATTTTTTTATCTTCATTACATATCATTCCTTCAAATGACATATTCAATAGTTCCTTCATTCTTTCTTTATTACATATCATCCTTTCAGATGACTTATTCATTAGTTCTAGTTCTAGTTGTTCTTCTTCTTTAATTATTCCCTTCTGTCTCTCAATTTTATTCATTCTCATTTCTATCTTATTTATTCTTTCTTCTAATTTTAATATCTTTTCTTCTATTAAATTTCTCCTAGGTTTATGTCTGTTTTCTGTAGCTAAATAATTTTCTGCCATTTGTAATTCAAAAAAATTCTCTACACAAGTAATACAACCTTCTATATAACACATTTTACATTTTACTCTTTTACTTTTACTTGAAAATCATCCGCATTCAAAGCATTGATTGTTGTCTAGACCTTTGCCTCGTTCAAACTCGTGTTCGTAATCTTGTATAATATTTACTAAATTATGATTGTCTAAGTTTAACCTTTCTAATCCTATCTCATTTATGAATTCTTCTCCCTCAGAATATGAGGAATCTTGTTTATTTTCTTCGAATGCTTCTAACTCCTTATGGAATATATACTTTCATTATCTGACATATGTTCATCTACATTTATTAATTTTTCATTAAAATCTTCTATTAGCTGTGCATTTTTTGTCCTACTATTGTTTCTTTTTGGACAAGTATTTGCTAATTGATCTATACTTTCTTACGTGAAACATTCTAGTCTATTTTTATAATTTCTATTACTATTATATTTTCTCACATGCCTATGTCTGTCTAAATACAATTGTTCGCTAATGATTTTCTTAGATAATATTTCTTTCTAGGACGATAATCTCTTTTAGATAGTTTTTTATACTTTTTCTTTTTATAGTCTTGGTCATAATTTTGTGTGGTATAGATGTTTTTGCAGAAATTTGTTTTACTTTATTTTAATTATTTTTGTATTTGTATATTTATTCATTACTCTTGTAATGCTTTCATTGTATATTGTATTCTTTGTCCTATTGATCATTTTGTGTCTGGGTGTTGCACTACTCTCTCTCTTTTGGACCACCTTTCTTCTATTTCTCTGCCTAAAGCTCCTGGTAGTTTGTTAAAAAATTTCTTTCCTAAAGTCTGATCAAATGAGTTTTCACTAGTTGTACAATAGTAGAAATAATCATTTAAATTTTTTTTATCTTTTACTAATTATTTATACTTAATTGCTTTAATTTTATTAAAGTTTTTTTCTATAAGACTATTTAACCACTATTGGGGTCTTCTCCGATTAATAGACTATGTACCTTGTTTATAAAATTGTATGAGTTAGCTCCCATATTGATCAATCCTTGAAAGTCTTCTGAAAATTCTACTTTGTGTGCTTCCCATAGGACTTTAGTGGTTTCTCCTAGAAATGTCTCTAGATATTTATACCTGATTTCTGTATCCGATTCTTGATTAGTTTGTATATAATCTGCTACTATTATGCCTTTCCACAGATCTATTACTGAGTTCCATTTCTGAGAGTCATGAGCTGCTAAATTTAAAATTTTTCCTTTATTACCACCTTCTTGTAATCTAATGGGTTCTTCTATTGGCATCCATTTTTCTCTAGTTTTAATATTTTCTTTTTGTTCTTCTGGGTTTATCCTATACACTCTGTGTCTTGGTAGGTTGCCTGTATTTATTTATACTCTTTGCATAATAGTTGTTCTCAGTGGCGGACCCAGAATTTAGGGATAGTGGTACTCTTTGCATATTAGTTGTTCTCAGTGGTGGACCTAGAATTTAGGGATAGTGAGTGCTTAAAAAATTTAATAAAGAAAATCACCTCAATGAGGTTCGAACCCGAGACCTCCTTCCGACTTCCAATGAAGCACCTTAAGAAAACCCAAATGCCAATAACCCAACCAACTTTCTACTATAGTGGGTGCTTTTATATGTTTTATACCTATTTTCATATATTTTCTATGTAATTATACCTATTCCGTGTCGAGTTTAGTGGGTACCAGAGCACCCCAAAATACAACATAGGTCTGCCCCTGGTTGTTCTTTGAAAAGGGCTTGAACTACTAGCTACACTTTCCATTAGTTCTTTTATGCTTTCTGTTTCATCTATGCTAGAATTTGTTTCTAAATCTTCGTCTTTTTATAATTCATTAGGTGTCCTTTTTTTATTTTTATAACCATAATTATCTGTTTTTAATTTACATTTGATAAAATGTTCCTTTAGTTATATAAAATTTAGATTTTCTATTTTACAGCCTTGGCATTTGAATTTTTTATTGTTATTTGTCTCATATATGGCTTCTGTTGTCATTATAACATCATTTACTTTGAAATAATCTTCTTCTATCATTTCTATATTCATAAAATCATTAGTTTTACTTTCTTCAATTTCTTCATCTATTTTCTTTCATTCGTATATTTGTAGTTTGTAAACCTAACTGAAGTTTGTCCTTTATTGTTTGTATACATTAAATGATTGTTTGGCTTAAGTACTTTTTTCTTACTAAATTTTTCTAGATTCCATTCTAGTCCGGCATATTCTTCTAAATTTATCTTTAAGGATTTCATTGTTCTTATACCTTTATTTCCCATTAAGCTTACCATGTCATCTATTTTTAATCTAAATTTTGTATCACTACTAGTGGCAAGTTTTTCTATAAATCTTCCACATATTAGTAAATTATTTTTACTATTCATCTCTTTATAACCTTTAGTCTGAACACCTATTTTAATGTATTTTTCAAATTCTAAAGAATTTATCATATAGCCTGGACTATAATAAAAAAACATTCCATTACAACACATGTCTACTTCTGTTATTCCTGTTATGGATCTTTTTGAGTTGGATCATCTATTACCATATATTGAGATTAGTACTTTCGTTCCTAGTTTCTTTCTGGTTAAGCCTTTTAAACCTATTACTATTAGTCCCATATGCATGGGGCTCATGTTTGATTTTGTAATTTTTTTTAAAGAATCTGAACTTACTAGATTTATGCTATTACTATTTTCTCCAATAACACACATTTGTTCTTCTCTATAATGTCTATATAATTGTGCTTTCAAAAACATTCCTGCATTATGTAGGGTTTTAGCATTTAATTATTTTAATCTATATTGTTGAAATAATTGTATATCTTTATTTATAGCTATTACTTCTTCTAACTGTTGTCTTGGAGTCATTTTCGGTCTATTTATTATTTTAGATAACATGTTATTTGTTAATCTGTCTTGGATAAAGCTTGACCTTGGCTTGCTTGTGGATACTGAGAAAAGGTCCATGGTTGTTGTTTAGTAGTTAATTTTTCTTTTTGAGGAGTTAATTCTATTTGTTTTAATTGCTCAATTAATTTGTCTATATTTTTGCCTTGACTAACTTTTTCTTCTAACTGATCTTTTTCTTTAATTAATTTTTTCAGGTTTTTATTAAGTTCTATTTTTTCTTTATTTAATTTTTCTAGGTTTTTATTAAATTCTAGTATTAATGGTATTATTTTGTTTTATGAATATAGAGTCTGTTTTTGCTGGGGGTTGATGACTTGATAATCCTTCAGGGTTTGATTGGATTTGTCCTGTCCTTTTTAAGATTGTTAGATAGAGTTGATCATTCATGAGAGTGTTATGTTCTTTATCTGATTAAGGTCTTTTCTTATTTTTCTTAATTCTTTTTCAAAATTGGGATATTCTATAACACTTTAGCTTTGCTTGTTAGATTTTGAATCCTCTTATTAATTCTGATTGCTGATTTTTTAAAAAATCAAAATTTTGTTCTATTTTATCTAAAAGTTTCTTCTATTTGCTTTGCAGGTCTTCAAGTATTTCTAACGTCTTCAATATTCTAGTATTATCTTTTTGAACAGCTTCCCCTAGATTTATTATAAAATATATAATAGTATTTAATTGTGGATATTCTCCATGTAATACATGTTCTTCGTTGTTAAAATACACTTAATAAGTGAATTATCTTTTAAACGTCTATATTTCTTTTTTGTTTGTATTTTTAGATCTAAACAATCTAGTTTCTTTAAGGTATCTATTGTGAGTTGTTTATCCTAACGGTATGGTTACCTTATATATATATATATATATATATATTTCTAATAAATATTTTTTGGCGAAGGATAGGGGATGCGAGGAAGGAGGGAGGGGTAGGATTTTAATTGTGAGGTAAGAATTTTTTTTTTTTTTTAAATAATTAAAATTAATTTTTTGAGGTGGGGGTAGGGGTGGGGGTGGGGGTTCGGGGTAGGGAGAGGGATGGGGGCAAGAAAATTATTTTACAAAATAAAAATAAAAAATATATATATATTTAATGGGGGCGGGGTGGGAATTAGGTAAGCTGGAGGTGTAGTGGGATTGGGGTGAGGTGGGGGTAAGGTAAGCCTGTTAAACGGGCCGAACTAGTTCAACCCTGAACCGGCCCACTTCAAGTTATCGAGTTCTGCGCCGATTCGGTATCGGGTCAATTTTGATGGGTTGGTCCGGTCTGGACCCAAACAGTGAAAAGTTGTGAAATAAATCGGGACCAACCCACTTAACCTTGGTCAAAACTAAAAAAAAACAAACTCGAAATTAAATATTTTTTCCAATATACACTATATATACACACCTATATACCTTTTAAATACGTTAAATAATATAAATACAACATTTATACACTAAATATATACTACTTTAGAAAATATATACACATGTATACTTTAAATATATCCTAGTTTAGAGTCTATAGAAAATATATACACATATATACATACAATATAGTATATATACTACTTAAAATATCACTTCAAACAATATACATACAACATATATACATTAAATATATACTACTTTAGAGTGTATAGAAAATATATACACATATAACGTATATACATTTCATATTATACTACTTTAGAAAACATATAGACATTAAATATATACTATTTTAGTCTATAAAAAATATATAGACATATATTTAGAATATATACTACTTAAAATACCACTTGAAATAATATACATACAACATATATACACTATATATATACTACTTTAGAAAACATATAGACATGTATACATTAAATATATACTACTTTAGAGTCTATAGAAAATATATACACATATATATAGAATATATACTACTTTAAATACCACTTGTGTATATATGTAGAATATATGTGTATATATGTTTATTACTTAATGTAAAGTTTAATAGTAATATATTAAATGTATTTAATCAAGCTAAAAATTTAATTTAAATGAAAAAAATACAAAGTAAGGAGTGTGAATGTTGTATTTTATTTATTGCAAGATATCCAAAACATATAATTTACATGAATGAAAAATCTACAAATTTTGCATCATTTTTTTCAACTCGTTCATGTTAATATTAACGGGAACTGCCATAGGATAGTCAAAATTAATAGGGGCAAAACCATGCATTGGATTTGATTGTGCTGAGTTCTCCCTTTAAGTCAGAATTTCTTCAAGATTTTGTTCGTCTTTCGGCTCCATCTCCATTTCTTGATTTCTTCATTCCGCTCTAATCCAATCTCTAAGGCAAACTAGAATATTCATAGCATTGCTTCCCAATGAGTGTCGGTTGTCTCCAAGTTGTTGTCGTCTCTGACTAAAAGTGCTCTCCAATGCAACGGTTGACATTGGAACATTCAATATATTTCTAGCTAATCTTGAAAACACAGGATATTGTCTTTCATAATTCTTCCACTAATCCAACGTGTTGATTCTTGCTCTACTATCCTTTATCGACTGTCGAAGATAATACTTAAGCTCTTCCCGAGAAGTTGTTGTGTATGTTGAAGTCTCAACCTTGTCCTAAACATTTAAATCATAAAAGTAATCAGGAAAATCACTATGTGCCATCCTTTTAGAAGATGATGGCTCCTCGGGAGCGACAGTTGGAGTGATATTTGTCGGTACAGCTACATCAAGTAAATCGGCATAATGGTTATATAATGCTTCTATGTAAATGTTCGCATCACTCATAGCCGTAAACAAATCTGGTTTTTCTTCAGACTCTATCTCTAAGGAAGTATAAATAATAGAACTAAAGTCGCACATAGTATTATATTTCATACATGGATTTAGTATAGCATCAACCAAGTAAATTGGGGGAAGCGGATAGAAATAGTTTTTAAATTTAGCAAACATAGCACTAACAGCTTCTTTGTAACCTTCTTTATTCTTATATTCTTTAAGCAAATAAGAAATGTCAGCTAAATAAGATAAAATATTGCAAACAGTAGGATAATAAGCACCAAAAAATTCAACCGTAGCTATATAAATTTTTTTCAAAAACTTAACAAGATCATCAATTGCAGCCCAATCAGAATCATGTAGCATACACTCAGGAAAAGAACCAGAATGTTGATTAAAAGTCATTGTAATGAGAACTTTATAATCAAAACAAATTTTTAAATAAGTATAAATAGCATTCCATCTAGTATCACATTCTTCAGACATTAATATCGGTCTAAGTCCATTTTGTTCACATTTAAATTTAAATTCTCTCATTAAGTTCATTTTGTTCACATTTAACTTTAAATTCTCTCACTCTTTTTCTTCGATTATTTTCTTGAATAAAACCAACAGCAAGCCGGTTCTTTTCAATATAAAACTCAAAAAATTCAAGACCGTCTTTTACAATTAAGCTATTTATATGACAAGCAAACTTAACATGAAATATTTCAGGTAACGACGGAGAAAGGTCAGCTTTTAACTTGTCAATGACAACCTTGTTGTTAGATGCATTATCAAAAGCAATACATAATTTTTTTTTCCAATACCATAATATTCTGCAATTTTAGTAATAGATTCAGAAATAAATTTTTCAGTATGTCTACGATCTTCATCATACAAAAAAGCTAGAATATGCTTTTGCATAACAAAATTATTATCTATCCAGTGACAAGTAACAGTTAAATAATTATTTTTATTAACAGCATGACCAAGATCGAAAGTTAGAGCAATTCTACATTGAATATTTTTTAATAATATAGATAAATAATAAACATATTATGCATGGAGTCTAAAAATATCGGCCCGATAAGTACTTCTAGGAATACCATTAAACATAGGATTATAAATTGTTTGAATATAATGAATAAAAACATCCGAAGAAGCAAAAGTGGAAAACAAACAACCCACAACTATCATTTTTGTTATTTCTTTTCGGTCCTTCATTTTATTATAATTCTTAATTAATTGACCGATTGTTGGGTTCAATGTGGTTTGTGTTGTCCCACCAACAGCCTCACCACCTTGTGCAATAAGTAACTCTCTAGCGTGATTTTCTTTAATATGTCTCATCAACGAACCCGTACTCCCTTGATTGCCTCCCCTTTTATGTTCATATACAACTTCACAAATATTGCATTGCACCTTAGTTCTTCCTTCTATTTTTGTAAGAAAATTTCATGCAATACTAGTTTTTCTACGAGCTCTTGGGGCACGAGGAGGACGGTGAGGAAGATTAATCGATTCAAATCTAACATTAGCATTTTCTACTGTGTGTGTCTCACCAATATTTTCATCATCTTCATCTAAATTAACCGCGTCTACTTCATTCTCTTCTTCTATACCATAATTTTTTTAAGCTTCTACATAATTCATATTGTGAGCACCTACACCTATTTCTTCCTCAAAAGGTTGACTAATCGGTACCGAAGGCATGCAGGTATATCTATTACTTGAGCTACCTCTACCGGAACCGCCACCAATTTATTTTTTACTATCACTACCACTTTCAGGATAAATTTTTTTTGACACTTTTATCGAGATTTTTTATTTTATCCATATTATAAAATAAACTAAAAAATATTCAAAATACACAATAATAATAAAAATAAATATTCAATAATTAATACACTAATTAAAAATTAAAGATAAGAGATGGAACGATAATACCAAATTTTGAAAGTATTCAAAAGTTGCGACTTCAGAAAACTTCCACTTGTATTAGTAATCGCAAAATTAAAAAATAAAATTGAGCACTTTAGGAGATAATTAAAATATTTGAGAGAGATTGAGAGAATGAGAGAATGAGAGAATAAGATTTGTGTGAAAAATGATTTGAATTTTTAGGGTATTTATACAAAAAAATTTGAATTAACTTTTTTTTAATTAAATAGAAAATTTGGCCAAATGGACGTTGGTCCCAAACTACATTATAGTCGTTGGGCTAATGGTCCATTTGACCGTTGGAGGCCCAGTCAGCAATAGCCAAAATAATAATAATTTTTTTTAATGAATCGGGCCGAGTAATCGGTGGGCTTGGTCCGGACTGGACTTACCGGGCCTGTCAACGTAGACGGTCCAGCCCGAGACCAACAACCCTGTGGCCCGAGGGCTCACCAGATCGGTACTTTTAGATGGGCCGGGTTGGAACGGGCCAGCCCGATCCGTTTGACAGGTTTAGGGTAAGATGAGGTGATTTTGAAAGCGGGAGGATACATTATCGTTTTTTTACCTACTTTCATTAAGAAAATTATTTTTCTATAAAACGGGTCGAAGTGGAGATTGAATTGGGTTCATTTAAAAATAGGTTGAGACTTAACATATTGAGATTTACGTAATAGTAAATTTCTTTCCAACTAATTAAATATTAGATGAATTAAACAAATCAGCTCAATTTGAATTCTTTTTAACACCTCTAGTTATTTTCAATGACAAGCTGATTTGTTTAATTCATCTAGTTAAACAAATCAGTTAAACTATTATTGAACCATACATTTACTAAATTAGACTATCTCTCTGTTTCGTATTTATCAAGATTGACAAAATTCAGGGCACAAGTGTAGACAGAAAAACAGTTGATCAACTCAATAGAAAACACAGGCAGTTTCAAACCATTACAAAAATCAATAGGGTACTTTAATATTACCTGCCATTTTGGGCATACGGATGCAGGATTTTGATTTTGCACGAGAGAATTATATGATATTGAGGGACGGGCAAGACACGGTGATGGACAGATATATAAGTACTATATTTACTGTTCCGATCTTTTCTCAGTTTTCTATACCATGTTTCACATTGCTTTTTGCCTGCATAGTCTGTCGTTATTCTTGTTTTTCTCCATAGTCTTGCTCTAATAAGATGCCTTTCCAGTTATTAATCTAAGCTCTTTAAATCAGTTTGATCAGCCATTACAAATCCATCACTGCTTTTCTCTATTTTCGTGGAAAAATCTTAATTTTGTAAAGTTGTAAAAATTGAAGTTTCAGCAGTTTAAGGAGTAGAAAAATTGAAAAAAAGGAAGAAGAAGGGCCTGTTTTAGTGTAAGGAGGGTTGAGTTTGTTTGTGACATAATAGAAAAACAAACAACAATGGTTAAGCATTTCCATAGATGGAGAACACCATGATGTTCGTCGGAGAAGATGAACAGTGACTGGAGGAAAACTATTCCGATAAGATTTGACTCGAGTAGCGCGTGGACTGCTCCAGCTTTGCGAATTTGTGATTTTGGTTATGGCTTCGTTCTGGTGAGTTGGTAGTTGTTGTTCGGGGTTGTAGTTGGCTTCTCATTGAAGTTAGCATCGTTGAACAGGGAGTCCCACCGGAGGAGAAAACTGAGAGAATTGTGTTAGTTGTTAGTCTGAAAAAATAGATGCCTATGTAAGAAAAGACACAGATCTAAACAGTAAAGAAGAAAAGAAAAATTAAATGAAAAGTATAAATATTTGGTACTGAGTTGGCATGCCACGTGGCGTCCACTTCACGCACTTGTTAGCCTACATAGAAAACAGTTAAAAAAAAAGGTATATTTACATACTTTGATAACGACAAGGACATAATTAACCCCATAATTTAATTAAGGACAAACTTAATCAATTTATAAAAATAAAAAAATATTTTTGACCCTTTTCCCTTTTATCTACAACCACAAGGTAGAGAAACAGATAGAATACAAACAAAAATCTAAAGAAAAATCCTGGATATGTAGTCCAGTGTGTAAAGTGAATTACAGGGTATTATAGTCATTTTATCTTGTGGATATATAGCCATTATGACCTTTGAATCTGATTCACAAACACCATTTCTCCCTTTCCAGATCTGTTCTTCCCAAATCCTCAACGTAACTAGAGCTCAGTCTGCCATATAACTCAATCACCATGGTATCTTCTTCTTCTTCTTTTATCAGTGTTCCAAAAGTTTCTTGATGTAAATACTATGTGGATCTGTCAGAAATCAATTGGTGAGTTAAAAAACACCGTAATTGGTATAATCTATCTATCTATATATATATAAAAGGGATCATTGAGGCTGCTGATGTGGTATGCCTCAGTGATCAGCAAAGACATTTATCTTTTTTCCTGATTTTTTGGGTTATTTCCCCCAATTTTTATTCATTTACCATAATAAACTCATTAATTATCCTGTTATTATCAAACACCATTAATCCAGAAAAATCCTTGGTCTTCCAACCTTTCCTCTACCAACTACCATTAGCTCTTTTTCAACAACCTAATGGAAATAAAGGCTTTGGTGGTAAGACGGCAGGCATGGTTTTAGTTCTTCATATTTGACTCTCAGCTTTTCTTGATTACACCTTTTTGGCCTTGGCATTTTCTTAAACTCCGATGGAAGAATGAAGGAATTAATTTGCGTTACATTGGGTATGTTATTGTTGTTGTATTGAATTATAATTCTTTTCATTTTTATGAACCAGAGGCAGATAGAAGATTTTCTCCATTACACCTTTTTGGCATTGGAATTTTCTTAAACTCTAATGGAGGAATGAAGGAATTAATCTCTGTTACGTTGGGTATGTTATTTTTGTTGTATTGAATTATAATTCTGTTCATTTTTATGAACCAGAGGCAGATAGAAGATTTGAACTTAGATTGTTATATTATGATTCTACTCTATGAAACGCAATGCATTTTTACTGCAGGTACCCATTGATTCATGTGTAATAGGATCTCAGTATTCTGCTTTTTGTTAGAAGGTAGCATTTTTATATCTGCAAGCTTTGATTTTAATTCTGTTCTTTCCCATAGCATAATTATATATAGCATATCTTTTGCACAGGGAAGCAACTTCAATGATTCCAAAGTTAGAAGGAAAAAACCTTTGAAAGGTTACGAGGTAGGTAAAATATTACTTATGAAATATCGTCTTTATATAGATTTATTATCCTCTTTTTGAAATTTTTATTTGGAGTAGAACATTATATGTGATCCGTTTTTCAATACTGCAAATCACAAAATTGAAAATAAAGGTATATGTATGAATCTTGACTCTTTGTGAAGAATAATTTTCTAATTTACAATGTCATTTATTCTCTTCAGACGGCTATTGTTTCAACCGTAGACAATCCAAATAACAAGTTTGGTGGAGTTTCAATGACAGCTGCTATATATAATCCTCGTAGTCAACAACATAGTATTATAGGTTTAGAATATAATTTGTTGTTAAGATTTTAACTTGTCAATAGCTTGTATCCACCATTGAACATCTACAGTTGTATCCTGTACTGCCTTTAAACATTAGTTTCTATCTAATTTGGAAGCATGTTGAACAAGTCACTATACTTTGATTTGTTTATCATATGTAAGTTTTTTTCTCTGAAGAGCTTATACTAAAAGTCCTTTAAAAAATTTTCCTAGCTAAATCTGGAGGTTCCAAGTAAGTTCTCAAGATTTGTGTCTACTCGTGAAATAGGTACCCTTGTACTACAACTCAATTTCATCTTATTGTAATAACTTTGTTGATCTTTTCATTGCGACGTCCTTATCTTTTATATATTCTATGCAATGTAAACTTACAAATTGAAAATAGTAGTATTTAACTATTTTATTTTTTCTTGATTGGTTTCTTGAATGTAGAAAAGAGTACAAATACAGTCAGGTGATGCTTTGGGTCAGAAGGCTGAAAAGGATTTGCCCGCTGATGTTACTAAGCAAGATGTACAAGGCTCATCACCCCCTAAAACAGTGGTGTCTACAGTCAAACCTCAAGCACGCAATGCAACTTTAGCAGCTCACAGTAACGTTATTGATGCTAGTGGGTGCATTCTGTAGCCAAAACTGAATTGTCAGAGGATGTTCCGAAAAGCAAAACAAGTCAACACAAGGTATCAGTTGGTGGTACTAAAAGGAACAACAAAATAGCTAAGGATCAAGCAAGTTCAACAGGCTCATCTGCATTAACTCATTTGAAAAAGAGAAGTATGGCGAAAAGTCTTTCATTCCCCTCTAGAGGTGCTAATGCAGACATGACGAAGAAGAACATTGATGCTTGTACAAAGAAGTCAGAGACACAACACCTACTAAAGCTACATCTCCTCTTAAAGATAACGAGAATGCCCGTTCTACTACTTCCTCGTACTGCTCTTTTCCTAGCCTGAGTTGTTGACTTGTTATTACTTTCTTGTTTTTGTTGTTTCGGTTTTTTCATGGTCCTCAATTAGGTTAGTATTCTAACTTCTTTATGTTCATAATCATCAACGCAACTCGTACCAGTGCTGGATTTTCCTTCAGGTTGGAAGAACGTGCTGAAAATCGAAAGAAGGTTTGTGTTCTGACCTTTGATTCCTAGGAACTTCACATACTTATTAGCGTAGTGCAAGACATTACAACTCAGTTTCCCTGTTCATCAGTTCTTGGCAAAGGTGGAAGAAAGGATACATGCCCGGGAAGAGGAAAAGTGTAACTTGCTAGCAAAATATAAGGTTAGTTCAAACAATACTGATTTTCATTGCTGAATTTGTAAGTTATGTTGCTTGGACTCTCCACAATGTTGCCGCATCTGTGTCAGTTTCTCCAAAAATGCACTACTTTTGGATGATCTGATATGCACCTATCGATATTTTTGAAGAGTTTGAGCAACGTAGTTTGTAAGAACTATTCTAAACTAATCTGGATTTGATTCTGGAAAAGCAAGAGGTGGAAGTAAAGCAATTTAGGAAGATCTTGATATTTAAAGCTACACCGATGCCTTGCTTATACAGGGAACCCCTTTCTAAAGTTGAACTGAAGAAGGTAAACTTTTGATTTTGGTGCTTCATGAGATCTATTGTAGCATCTCTAGCATTGTGTAATCGTGTTTCCCTAACATGACAAGTTTGTTACTTAACATCCTTTTATAGTAAGTCTGTACTATTGTGCTAGAGAAAGAGTCAGTGAAAATATTTTTGATTGATTTTCTTTGTGACAAAATGCTCCGAGTCGTCAAGTGTGAATCTAATTTTTTTTTTGTTTCATAACATGATATGCCCGTAATATGAGTGTATTACACCAATGGTTTCTTGAAAAATAACACCTTGTGGAGAAGTAGTGCATGAACTTATAGAATCGTAGGTTATGAAATAGTGCTGGAGTTGGACAACGATCAAAATAAATTAACTGTTGATGCGTTAAATTGCCATATCTAGAGACTAGAAAGTTGTTGTTACACCTTCTTCAGTATGTAAAGAAGCATACTTGTTTTCTGTTTATGGTACTTTGATTTAAGATACAATTATATATCATATATTATACAATGATCTGAGATGGTTCTAAGAAGGTACTTTCTGAAGGTTCACTTGCTGTAATGTTAGATTAAAGAAACTGAACCTTTTATTTGTGTTCGTCAAGTATGGTGTTACTTTAGATCGACTAAACAAAAAAGTAAACTCCGCTATTATCTTATCAAGACGCGTAAATGAATCTTGTAAAAAGAAGGCTGCAAAAGCATTTTGTGTTACTACATTAGTTCTTTTTTTTTGTTTTCATCCTTCAGTAACATGCACTTAGGTGTTAATTGATACCGTTTTCATTCTTATGCAATTCATGTTTTTGCTTAATTGTGCAGATACCAACAACGCGCACCATATCTCCTAAGCTTGGAAGAACTAAGAACTCCACATCCACGACTAATAGCATAGAAAGTGGAGGGTCATGTTTCAGTCCAAAAGTGATCAAGAAACAATGTAACTCACCCGTAGCCAATAAAGACACTATTGCGTCAAAAGATAATCCGGTTAAGAATTCAAAGACAACTGCTCAATCTCCAAAAACCTCGATCACTAAAGGAAAACCTGCTGAAACAAAATCAAGACTTACTGACGCAAAGGTCTCGGATGAGATAACTTGTACAGAGAAAACAGAACACAACAAAATTCAACCTGGGTCCTAAATGAATTCTCTAGAAGACAATATGGAACGTCTGTCAAATCCAGTAAGCATTGAAGGTTAATGAACTTGCTGAAATTGTCTTCTAATACTGTATTTATTTATTTTATAGGTGTTTTTTTTCTTTGAATGCGTTTTTGTGCTTCGTTGAGTTGTGCAAGCTGTCATAGACAACATTGTTTTTGGAAAACTTTTACTTTCACAGAGAACATTTGAGCATTCACATTCGTATTTTTGTAATTTTAGAGTTTGTTCAATGTTTGTGCAATTTAAGGTTGCCACCTGAAAAAACTCCCCAAACTTTTCAGGGTTAAAGGTCTTTGAAATGGTTGTGTATTATAATTTATAAGGACACCCTTATGATAATAGGTTTTTCATTCCTTATATTATCAATGAGAAGAGTCAATGTTATAGATGCATAACTTTAGTTTTCATATCGCTACAGTTTTCTTTTGCTTTGATTCATGGTAATGCTTCTCATCTCAAACATTGTTGTCTGGTTCATGCAGTCATACGGTGGTGGCTTTGGTTTAACTCCTGGTTCAAAATCACATGATGAGTGATTCAAGTCATCAAAACTGAAAAGAGTTCACCTTTATTAACCTGTTCCTTCATCTTCCACATTTGTAACTGTCAGTGTCTTTAGTTGCATCTTACTCATTGAATTATTGCATTGCTAATTTACTGTTGATCCTCATTAATCCTTTCTTTCATATTCCTTATTTACAACTGCAAAATCCTTTAATCTGTATTAATTATGAATAACTATATTGCTAATTTATTTTTGTGTCATTCCATACTCTAATTGTTGCACTATATGCATATATTGAAAGTAAACTATTTGCATATTGTAATTTTCTTTGATTCTATACCTTTTAATCGAGATTTTACAATGACATATATATTTTTTTACAGTTGATTTCTTTAAAGCAACTTATGTATTTACAGTTCATAAAACTTAAAATATATGCATTTTAAATCTTTCACGTTTTTTTTTCCTCAGCTTTGAGGTGATTTCTTAAATTCAAATATAACAAAATAAACTTATCAAACCATGTATGTCTTCCTTTTCTTTTGTGTGTCTAAATTGATTCATTTCAATCTATATGTGAAAATTTTTAATATTCATTGGTTCCTCTTATTTGTTAGAATAATAATAATCCAAAGCTATTTTTTTTAATATGCTATATTAGTGCTTTCCACTTTATTTCTAAAAAATATTTCAAGGTGAAAGTGGGATCGATTTCTCATTTTTGCTGCTGACTTTATTTAAAGTTGTGCGCGAGATATCAATAGAATTGAAGACAAGACCTGATTAAGAAATAATTTTGAATTTCATGCACTTTAGGTGGTCAAAAATAAGTCATTCACGACCGCGCGAAGCTCGGACAAGTTACCTAGTGAGTTAATAATTCAAATGGTCACTTAAGTTATAATTTTTTTCTCAGAAAGTAAATCAACTTTGATTTTTACTTCAAAAGTCACTCAGTTATAATTTTTTTTTCTTCAGAAAGTCACTTAACTAAACATTTTACTTCGAAAGTCACTTAACTATGAATGTCTTACTTACAAAGTCATTCAAGCAATTTAATTAATTTTTTCATTAAAATTTGCTAACATGTAATTTTTATTTAAAATAAAAATTTTAAGAAATAAAAAATCATTTAAACAATCAATTATTTCTTAGAATTTTGATTTTACTATTATTTTTTGCAATTTTCTTGTCCAAAAATTACTCTATACTCAAAAGTATATATAATCATACATATCATCAATTAATATCTTAAAATCACAATCATTTGATTGTACAATTTTTGTTGCTAATTTTATCTCGTTGTAGTATATATATTATAATGTTACTAATGTTTAATAACATTTGCTAATGTTTTAAATCATTTCATTTTAGTTTAAAATCTATAACATTCCCTTTAAGAATAAAATTCATTGTATTTATTTGATGCATCTATATATTATACAAGTGTTAATACAAAAAATTATATTATGATTGAAAAATCAATTTCATAAATAAGTATCACGTTGAAAGTTAATTAAATCTAATCAGCTAAATTAATATGATTCTGAAAATCTTAAACATTAGTATTAACATTATAAGTGAATTGATATAAACTATTTATGATATTTTAAAATTTCAGCTGGTTATAAAGTAAACATGAGAATATGTAATAATATGGTTCAAATGATTTTTTATTTTTTTTTAGAATTTTGATTTTAAATAAAATCTCATGTTAGCAAATTTTAATTAACAACTAATTAATTAAATAGTTTGAGTGATTTTGTTAGTAAAATATTCATAGTTAGTGACTTTTGAAGTAAAAATCAAAGTTGAGTGACTTTTTGAGAAAAGAATCTGATTTTTGGAGTAAAAAATAAAGTTGAGTACTCTTGGTATAATGTATTCATTTGTTTGTTGAGAACACTTTGCAATGAGTTAATTAAATAGAATCAACGCTAAATCAACTCAGTGATGTAAGATATGCTTAATTTTTTTTAATGCACTTTATATAGAGAGATTATGTGTGTCTTATCTATTGGAAGTCGTGATTTCATTCAGTGTAATTCCTCAATGATTTTTTTTTAATCATGTTTATGCGTGCTGATAATACGGAAATACGTCTTATTATTGTCCACAATCTTCTTATTGTTGTAACTTGTAGGGATAAATCAGGGAGCATTATGTGGATTGTTGGCCAAATTTCTTCATTATGTAAGCCTTTCTTATCAGCTTTTGGAGACGTTGTGGGTATATATGCTCATTTACAGAAAGTGGATGAATGTTAATGATAGTCAAGTTGTTGGTATATGGGGTATGGAAGTAGTAGGAAAGACAATAAATGTAAGAGTTGTTCTGATGAGCTCTGTGATGGATTTGAAGGTTCTTGTTTCCTTGCAGATATTAAAGAATGCATAAATAGAATGCACTCTTTGCAGGGAATACTGGTTGGTTTGGTAATGGCAGTAAAATTACCAGACCAACTAAAGACAAGCATTTGATAGAGAAGAATGACGTATTATATAAAGTGACTACACTCGGAATAAAAAAGCTTTTGAGTGGCTGGTCTATATGTGTGTAAGCTTCCTATTTGATGTATAATAACTAGAGATAAACATTTAATAGAGAAGAATGATCTAATATATGAAATCAATAGAATAAAAAGCTTTGAGTGGTTGGTCTATATGTGTTTTAAGTTTCCTATTTGATGTATTTTCATGTAACGACTATTAATGAATAAAAAGTGTTTTGAGTGTAGCCATGAATTCTTTTATATGAATTCAACTGCGAAATCTCGATAGTAAAAGAGGAGAGAACTGGAGAAGCTCTAAGCGGAGAAAAGGCTGGATCTCTTTTGGGAGCATTTGCGTCATCTCGATCCTGGGTGTAATAGTATGATGCAAGAGATTCGGAATCACATTCACGGTCTGGAAGAGAGGACAGAGACTCTGCTTGACCATGAAGCTATTCTATCAATAAACATACTTTCAGTAAAGAAATTCTAGGTAAGTGTTTTGAGAAACTCTCATGGGAAGTAGTACATCATTCTAAAGGCCTTCCTTTAGTCCTGAAAGTGTGGAGGTTCCTTTAGGCCTTCCTTTACTTGTGTTTGTCTCTATGGAATATTCAATTGAAATGGCCTGATTTGATGCGTGATATGAATAAATATGTAGTTTCTACGTAAAATGATCCTGGAGGAGATAGCAGACTATGGCACGTTGAAGATTTTGAAGAGTGACGATCAACATTCCAGTAAGTACGCTAAACAATGTGATATTACTCGGTTCTAAGTTCATTAACAATCCAAGGGCCTATAAAGCAGCTATAAATCACTTGTTTGTCTAGTCTCCTGCTCTTGCCATGAGTCATTTATGAGTCATTTTCATCTACTATAATAAAAGCGGAAGCAACATTCATTTCATGGCGCTAACTTACTCATTTTTCTTTAGTTTTTGAGCCATGATTTAGACAAGTTTCTCAATTTTTTTTTTCTTCTATTTCCCTCTTTGGATTTACTTTATCTTTGTATGAAAATTTGTACATAATCATTCATTCTAGTATCCTACGGTTGAATTAGAATGGAAGTACATGGCAAGTTTATAAGGTCATGTCTTCATTAGAAATTCCATATGTTACTGATTTTTTTCTTATAGAATGTGAATTTTAAGAACTTGGAAAAATGTACTTTACAATACAGAATTATGGAATAAATTGATTAGCAAAAAAGTTCCATTTGTTGTGCAACAATTTCCTTTAGCATGGCCTAACCAATAATGGTCTAACAGCCCTGTTTACTCTTTTACTCACCTCTTTGACAATTACATTCTTGAACTCAATAAAATATAATATTTTAAGTCTATCTGATCATTAACCGAGCCTATGTGACATTAATATTGCTGAATTGGAAATATGTGTGTGTGCGTTTAAAAGCGAGTACAAGTAACGTTTTACATTTAAAAGTATTAGATTTTTTAAAAATATAATAAATTTAAAATTTTTTAAAATTTCTTCTTCATCAATCCCCTTGCGCCACATACCCAACCACTATCTTTTTTTCTTCAAATTTACCCTCCACATTTATTCTCTTCTTATTCTTTTTAACACTCTCCCTCCTACCTCCTCCCCTCGTTCTGTCCGTACCTCCGAACAACACCCCTTCCCCCTAAAAAAAAATAAAAATAAAATTTCATGAGTACTTTTCAAATTTTCTTTTAAGTTTTTAATTTTTAGATTCTGAAGTGTGAATATGAATTTAATGGAAGGTATTCAAAAATCGAAAAACTCCATTGATAAGCTTGAGTATACTTGAAGTATAACAAATGGATCTTGTGAATTTGTGAAATCAACTCAAAATTGTAATTGAGATTTATTGAAGTTTGTATTTGTAAACATGTAGTTGAAATTTCAAGTCAAATAAGGAAGAATACCACTTATTTGGCTTGAACTTTGTGTTAATTTATGAGCAAATATGAAGAAATTGCATTTTCCATTGAAGCAACTTGAGCAATGAAACGGGAGTTGGAGGTTGTTTGTGGCTAGAAAAAGGGACAACAGGGTTGGCGGTTGTTCGTGGGTTGTCGGAAAGTGACGGTCTTGTATCAGAGAAAATAAGAGAGGAAGCTGGAGATGTATGGTTGTGGATAGGGCTGTTCAAAATCGAATCGTATCTGATAAGTTATTCGTAAAATTAATTTATTGGCTTATTGGTATTGGCTTATCGGATAAATAGTTGGTGAACGGATTAATTTTTTTTAATTAACGGCTTATTGGTGTGGAGTGGATTACACAATTTTCTTATTGGATAAACCGTTAACCCGTTACGAATTACCATACATACTTATATTTTTTTATCTAGATATATAAAATATATATTATTATATTATATTACATTATATTATAGTATAGTATAGTATAGTAAAATTTTTAACTCAAACCTAATGGATCTAAATTTTAACCTACAGTCCATCCCTAATTAACCCTAACCAGTAAAGTACTTACTAACTAGTAACTACTAAAGTTATTATTTATTCAAGTATAAAAGGTCAAAACTGATGACCTGTTCATTGCCTTGGTTTGCTTTGTCGACTCAAATCAAAAGTACTCAACAGTAGCCAAAGCTTTAAAGAGATTTAGCACTAGTATTTTTGTTGTCAGTGTCACTGTAAAAAGAAAAAAATATTCTATTCTGTTTTGTTTTCTGGTTTTGAGACACATTCAAGTAGGAATTGTGGATGTCCGATAAACCGTCCGATAATTATTTATCCGTTATCGAACCAACCGATATCTTATCGGTTGGCTAGTGGATTTGTATATTTTAAAATCGATAACCGTTAAGCCAAACTGTTAAGTGTAATGGTCCATCCGATCCGTCCGATAAGCAGCCCTAGTTGTGCATGGTAGAGGAAGTGAGAGAATAGTAATTTTATTTTAAAAAATAAATATAAATTATTATTTTTATTTAATATTTTTGGTTAATAATTAAACAATAGTTAATGAAGATAATAATGACATGATACTAATTTATATGACTTGGACGTAACATGTCATTTATATAAGAGCGAGTGAGCTACACACATGATAGAAGGTGTTCAAAAAAATTATTTTGATTGGATTCAAGGGTTCAATTGCTAAAAAGAAGAGTTGGAGGATTCAGAATACAAACACATACAATTACAAGCATTTGTTAGACCATTTGCCTAATAGTTATAAGGTAAGAAATTCGTTTGTTTTAACAAATGACCCCTTTAATCTCACTAAGTGTGACTAGGATTAGTTTAATAGCTTATGAAGAAAATGTTTGAATGAGTGTGTATCGAATTTCGTAGTTAAAACAGTAAAAGGTAAAAACTATTTTTGAACTATTCGAAATGCAGTAAAAATATCATTTACTCCCTCCGTTCTAAATTATGTGTCGCTATTTTCTTTTTGGTTCGTCCTAAAAAGAATGTCTTCTTTCCTTATTTGGTAAGTTTTTAAAGACACAATTACAATTTTACTCTTAGTGGTCCCATTTGATTTTAAATACTATTACTCCTTTTTTTATTTATTTTTCAATTAAAAGTGGTCCCACTTGATTTTAAATACTATTATTCATTTCTTTAAGAAAGGTAATTTTGTAACTTTAACAAAGTCAATACTTATTTCTTAAATATCGTGTCCGGTCAAATGGCAACACATAATTTGGGACGGAGGGAGTATTTATTTTTTGGCTTAAAAATATTTCTCCGTTTGTTTTTTGGCTCAAAAATACTTCTCACCTTAACGGAGTGCCGCCGAGCACCCCACATGAAAAAAATTGTCACATGATTAATCCACATCAGCATCTCATTTACGAAAAAGGGTCAAGACTATTCTTGAACTAATTCAAAATGCAAATATATTCTTCATGTTATAAAATAAAGACAAAATATCAATATCAAACTTAATGAGATGAGAGAACTAGAGAATTTTAGTAGTACTTTTGTTACTACTTGGCTATATTAATAAAAATGTACAAAGGGTGGCTATTTATAGACCATCATACTTAGTTCTTAAGGTTGCTAAGCTTGACATTACGTTGGCAAGTAGGAAAGTTGACAAGTTGGCAATTTGGCTAACTAATTAGGTATTCAAATTCAAATTGAACAAGTAACTTTGGTCTTCAAATCCAACTTGACTACTAACTATTATCTCTAATAAATGATATTTCACACATATACATGTCACATGACATCCATATTATATAATACTCCCCCTTGGATGTCCATTAATAGATAATGTGTCTCGTTAAAATTTTTCTGGTGGGAAAAAACCCAGTGAAGGAAAAGAGTACACACATCTTGTAATACGCATTTAGTGTTGCCTTATTAAAAACCTTACTAGGAAAACCCTATTGGGTCAAAACCTTGGTTAAGGAAAAAGAGTACAATGCGTATTTTGCTCCCCCTAATGAAAACTTCAATTTAATAACTTGAATCTCTGTATTCCAATCTTGTGCACCATCTTTTCGAAAGTTGTAGTTGATAAAAACTAGGTGAAAAAAATCAACAAGATTATCACTTGAACGAATCTGTCGCACCTTGATATCACCATTCTTTTGGAGCTCATGTATGTAGAAAAAATTTGGCGAAATGAGCTTTGTTCTATCTCCTTTTATGAATCCTCCCTTTAAATGTGTTGTGCATGTTGCATTATCTTCATATAAAATCGTAGGCATGTTATCACATTTCATACCACATTTTTCTCAAATGAGGTGTAGATGGATCTCAACCACACACATTCTCGGCTTGCTTTATGAATAGTAATTATCTCAACATGATTTAAAGAAGTGACAGTTGTTGTATACATCACCTAATGCCATGATGTGGTTGTATCTCCATATATAAGTAAATAGCCCACCTGAGATTAAATTTCATTTGGATCAGATAAATATATTTTCAATGTATGTTCATCAATGGACAAGTATTTTATTTGCCAAACACTCTGAGTATCCAGTAATACGCATTCTTAGCTACCTCATTAAAAGCCTTATCAGGAAAATCCTAAACCCTGAGGGATAAAACCTCAGATAAAGAAAAAAGAGTGCAACGCGTATTATACTCGCAACGATTAAAACATCACTTTAATCTTATAAATGATGCTCCACAATTCATAAGTGTACCAACTGCACCTAAAATATGGTATTTACTCATCATTTTCATGAGATCAAAATTGATTTGTTTTCAAGTTAAGCGATCTTTATAATCATTGGGGTATTCAATGAAATCGCTTTATAACATTTTAAATCCTTTAACGATTTTCAAATAACATTTGTCATCTAGCTAGGCATGACAATAATTTATTATATATATTCAAACTTTTCAATATTGTCAGACTGAAATAAGCATCATTTCATCCACCAGAGGAGAATAATTCTCTTACAATAACTCTAGGAACTTTGTGAAACCTTTATTCCCCAAGGCACAAGCCATACTTTATATCTTACGAATTTTACTTTTCGTGTAGTAAATTATTTTTACCCCACTGGCATTATACCTTTGGTCTTTGGATTATGAATTTAAATATTCACTTTTCAAGTGAAACAAACCATTTGAATTACATACTTTATTTGGCTAATAATTCATCTGCCCATATTTTTTTTGATAGATTTGTATTCAAGATCCTCGATTTTATTATAACTAGTTTTAGTATATGCACTCCGCGTGTGTACTTAATTTCAATGAGTTTAATTTTATAAAATCACTTTGATGTCTATTTTTTGGCAAGAAAAAGTTTGCATTTAACTAATTAATTTAGAAATCACTTTGAAGCAACTATTAATATTTCACTAAGTTTTTAAAGTGTATTTTTCTCAAAAATACTTTTAGAACAAAATTACATTCTTTAGGTTTTAAAAGTAGTAGAAGTTAAACCTCGTTCTGTTTGTTAGATTTATTTTAACCCAATCACTCATCCTTGGATCTAAGGTATTTTCAAATATATACTTAATTTAATGCATAATGTAACCACAGTTAGGGGTGTTCATGGGTCGGTTTGGGTCGGTTATTGGTCAAAACCATAACCAAACCAACTTAGTCGGTTTTAAAATTTCTAAAATCAAACCAAACCAAATAAAAAAATAACCATCGGTTTGGTTCTTGTCGGTTTAGTTCGGTTTGGTTCGGTTTTTTCGGTTTATAACTTTAGCTAATGATAAAAGTTGAAAATTTTAAAAATAAATCCAATATAACATATGAGATGTCAACCGAGTGTTGTATCTCAACCTTGAAACTACGATGTCAACTGAGTGTTATACTTCGGCAAAGCCATGACAACACCATATGAACACTTCTAAGAAAATATTTAAAAATAATATTTAACAGAATGATATGATAAACCCCCCAAAAGGTGAACACATAAACTTCTTGTTCAACAAGGTTCAAAAAGAAAGTTAAAAATAGTGATTGTCTATAGTCTAATGAATCTCAGCTGTAAATTTCAATATGCAACAAGATATTATTTTCACAATTAGTATCATTTGTCATTCAAAATGTGAAATTCATTTAGAATCTCATAAGGTACTGTCAACTGGATGAAGACATATGACTGAATGTGTTACGACTAAAGTTAAATCATGATTAAAATATAAAATATAACAAATATTTAGATTGTATTTATGAATAATATATAAATAATTATATATATATATATATATATATCGGTTTGGTTTGGTTATTTTATCGGTTATTTTAGAGTAAAACCAAATCAAATCAAATTAATATCGGTTTTTTAGAATTCAAAACCAAACCAAACCTAACCAAATATAGGTGTTTTTAATCGGTTTGATTTGGATCGCGGTTCGGTTTGGTTAAAAACTAAACCGTGAACACCCCTAACCACAGTGTGTTTCACGTTAGTTAATCTAGGACTTTATAATTAATTAATTTTTTATTTAAATCTTTTTTATTATTTAAATTATTATTTTTGATGCGTGCTTTAACATAGCAATTTCATGTAAATGATGAACATGATTAATTGAGTAGCAACTTAACAATTTAAACTCAAACTAACAGGATTTTTTTCTAACCTGCAAAAAGAAAAAGTAAAAAATTAGCCTCATAATCCTTTGCATGAGGCATTAACATACGTTATAATTTAATACATGTCATACCTATGAAAAATTTCAACCGTTCTATTAACCAAGCACATATAAATATAAATATTTTTGTTCACAAGAAAATAAATCTAAAAATTATAAAATTAAAGATCCATTCAAAAAATTACAGCTCTAATTCATAAAGTTCTAAGATAAAAAATATATTCATAAACCTAGAAAATTGTTGAACTTGAAGTTGAAATAACATGATGTTATATGTCGCTTACATTACAAATATTCACAAAATAAGATTACAAAGAAAATTATAATAAAAACATTATAAGATTTAATATGCTTTAGTCAAGTGACCTACACATATCAAAACACTAATATTACAAACATAAAACTTAGAGAGAATAATCTCTCCAAAACAGAATACTTTACTTGTGGATGCTGTTGTATTATTTGTAGCAACAAAGTATCCTTAATTTATAGAAGTCCAAATTTTTTTCTCCAAAAAAAGGATTAATCAAATATGAAAGAAATATTTTTTTTAAAAATATTTTCCATAAGAAAAAACTTTAATTATGGTAGAAAATTTGAGCAAATTCTAATAAAAGGGAAAACTCCTAAACTTGAAAAAAAATGTCATCATTAATAGTTATTAAAAATTAAAATTTTGTTTAAAACTTTCCTTGATTAGAAAATCCATAAACTCCAAAATAAATATTTTTAAAGTATGAGTAATTAATATGACTTTGAAAAGAACTCAAGTTGAGTAATATTTTAAATTTACCATATATTTTGCCTTTATGATATTTTTAGGACTCTTTTAAATTTGTAATAATTAATTAATAATTAAAGAAAATAGGTGAAAAGATAATTTTGTCTATTATAAAGTTTTTTAATGAAGGACAAAAAGTTCAAATCACTTTTTTAAGAGTCTTCATACTTTTAATATATTATAGATATTGAGCGCTATATTATATCAAAGATATCATCGATGATTGTTTGATATCGATTCCAATAAGACATAACTTGTGAAGATCTCTTCATATTAATTATTATTCAGGTATTTGAATCTTTGCGAAGATTTTATGAAGTGTTATGTCAGTGCTCTTTCAAAGCACTTGCCTCATTATCATGACCATCTCGATCATTTGCTTCTTTTCTCCTTCGAGAAGTTTTACCTTTGGAACTGATTGGTCTATCACTCTTCAGGCGTGCCATAGACTCTGTCCTTTTACAGACTTTTCATTGAAGCATTTACAGTTGAATTATCATATAGAGTCAGCAAACACATTTGACAATTAGTTTGCAATACATTGCAAATAAATTATCAATTGAACTTCAAGTTCACATATATATTTTTTATGAGGATCTAGATGATTCATTTCATACATAATTTTAAACTGTCAATTAACTCTCCCCATAATGTTAGAAAATCTAACATTTATCCCAATCCTATCATGGGATCCATCTTTGTGTATTGTGGTGGAGCAATTAAATCATATACTGCACAATCAAATTTTCAGATGAGAATTATTTAGTTCCTGGCCCTGAATCTATAGTGAAAAGGAGAGCCTTGTTGGCTTGATGCGTGCCAATGCTGCTATATTTTAAATGACACATCTCATACCAAATTTCTTTTGGGAGATTTGTTCTCATAATTAATGATTTAACTAGAATTGGAGGCATACAATTTCTGCTAAATCAACCAGCATTATCAACATAATTTATAGTTTGAAACTGTGCTCTTAATTTAATAATTCGAGCAAACAACTTTGTAAAAATCAAATTGCAATAGAAAAGCACATATGACCATATCATAGATGCATCAATTAAACTATATAATATAATAGTAATCGGTCCATATGGAAGGTGAATGGGCCCATATTTACCTTTTAATATGTTCCAAAAATTTAGAAAATATAATTTTAATCATAGCTGGTGCAATAATCTATTCATTGTGAGAAAAAGCAACAAAAAAGAATTAGTGAAAAATATTATTTCTTCAATATATAACCACATGAATTCTCAATTATTTTCGCATCACATTTGAATCGAGATGGTCAATCGTCATGCAAATTGATATTTATTTCAGTAAATTTTTAATTTATTATTGCATGTGATTCTGTCTTCATGTTCATATTTGTGTATTACAAATAAGAGAAAAAATGCGAATAATCTTTTATATAAATACTTGTAACCCGCGTCGATTGTAGTAATATGAAGATATAACATCTTTTCATTATTTATAGTCTCAATATAATTTATTTTTGGCAATGTCTTTGAAACTTAATAAGTTTCTTTTGAAACTTACTACAATCTCAATCAGTGGCGGAGCCAGAGTTGGGGGTAAGGGTATTCATAAAAATGAAAAAAATGTTGATGCACCTACCAGGATTCGAACCCAGGTTGGGGCTGCGGATTTGCACGCCCTTAACCATTAGGCTATGCTTCTTTAGCTTGTCAAGGGTGTTCAACAATATGTATATAACCATAAATATCAATATTTAACGTATATGCTCAGAAATTTTTTCCGACGAAGGATGTTCATCTGACCATCCTTCGGTGGCTGTAGCTCCGCCCCTGATCTCAATATTATGAACAATTTAATTTATCCAAATAGTAACACTTAAGCTCTTTTGGAGTTCTCAATTAATTTCGTGTACCACACATGTTTCACACACCATTCATATGGTGAAAATCTCCTTCAAGGAGAAAATCATATAAGTACGGTCATAATCTTAAAATATTATATAATCAAGGCTTATTTCTTGCTTTTACCCTTTGGTAATCCGTGATAAACATATCAAAATATTTATGGCATACTACAAGTACGCGATCAATGATCGTTTATCTCGAAATAATTTTTTTTTTCTCAAACCTTCCATAGAGGTAAGATGTGACATTTATCTAACCATGCATGGGCATGTCCTTATTCATAATTTTTTTATCTCATCCTAACACATTTATTTTAAGAATGGTCGAGCATCAATGATGCTTATCACAAGTCTCATTATCTTCAAGGAATGAATTATAATCATATGCACATGCTTTATAAATTTTCATTAGAAGTTCATTCTCATACCATGAAATTTATTATATTTACATGACAGGTCTCGACATCATTTTGAAAGGTCAAGTGCACCATCACTTTATATTTCTTTATTTTGATGGAGGATGTATAAAACTTATACGAAATTAGATCGCACGATAATTACGTGTCCAATGACTTTTCATATCAATGCTCGTTAGTAGCAAAAATCACCATCACCATTTCAAGTATCATTTGAGAACCAATAATGTTCTTCGAAGAATATAACCTTCTAATTCTTCAATATATATGTTGTGTAATACTTAATGTGGACACATCTTCAGGATGGTAAAGTCGTTCATGTCAATTTATGAACTTATTTGTACGAGTAAACTCCAAGTTTACCATGATTATGAGTTTTACTTAGTAAATATCAGATTTACTAGAACATGAATAATTTTTCGAATTTGCTATTTTGAAGTATATTTCATAATATTTCTTCTCAATTATTCTACCTCTTATGGAGGTGTTACTCCTATCACATTCACCTCAGGAAATGGATTTGTAGCTTTAACAATCAAATTTTTCATTCCCCAAGAATAAAATATAATGATGTCTAAAGCCTATCAAATTATGATAACTTAAAATTTCTTTCAAAATATTGCTCCTTCATGAGCAAATCGAGGCATATATATAATGTAACGAAAGGTTTTTCCTTGCTACGCCTATATTCATATTCATAAATTCAATCACGTGTCTTCTTTCAGACATATTATGCACTGCTACCACATTCACTTCAGAGAATGAAGCATATTCAATGAAAAATATTTCATAACTTTCACCAAAATTTTGAATTAGTCATCGTTTTACCATCAATATGGTGCATTGAGATTCAAACTCAACGTCTTATTCATATAAAGGTGTCTTAGGCAAAAAATCAATGAGATTTAAACTCAACATCTTATAATCATGGTGCATCGAGACTCTTGACCCAATGTTTTACCCTCTTAATGGCATGAGATTATCCATCATCATACCATCGGCCAATAACATACTAGGCCAAAGTATAATAAACTCAAACTTGAGCCTATAACAATATCACCACTTTGTGATTATCAATAGTCTTTTCAAACTTAATTAAAGAACATGAGTTAATAATATACTTATCTTATCATAAATAGTAGAAAGGTGAAATCCAAATCATAGTGATCGCATAGTTTTTGTGGTCTTACCTTCTCCACCTTTCGATCTAATTTTCTTTTCTTAGCCTTCAAATTTTGAGACGGTGGAGTCTCGTGCTGATAACGTGTTATAAAATAAAGACAAAATATCAATATCAAACTTAAAGAAATGAGAGAACTAGAGAATTTTAGTAGTAATTATAAATGTACAAAGGGTGGCTCTTTATAGACCACAAAACATAGTTCTTACGGTTGCTAAGCTTGACATCAAGTTGGCAAGTAGGAAAATTGGAATGTTGACAAGTTGACAATTTGGCCAACTATTTAAGTATTCAAATCCAAATTGAACGAGTAACTTTGGTTTTTAAATTCAACTTGACTACTAACTATTATCTCTAATAAATGATATTTCACACATATACATGTTACATGACATCCATATTATATAACACTTCATTTATTTTTTTGCTCAAAAATACCCTTCATTTGTTTTTTTGCTCAAAAATACTCCTTAATTTATTCTTTGACTCAAAGACACTCCTCACTTTAATGGAGGTCCACCAAGCACACCACATGAAAAAAAATTATCACATGGCCAGTCCACGTCAACATCCCATTTAATACCCAATCAAATCACGTAATCATCCAATTTAACAGTCCATTTAATACCCGTACTCAACTCATCTTCAAAACATTCAACCCTTCTTGATAAGTAAAGGGTAAAGATAGATTCACCCTTCATTTCACTTGAACTCTCTCGAAAAAAAATCGATACAGACTAGAGATTTTAAGAGAAAAGAAAGCCCTTAATTCATTGGTAAAACTCGACCTGTCTTTATCATGTCAAAGAATATGAAAGAATTCAACCCATGTACTAAGAGCTTTCTTTTTCCTCAAAATTCCTTATCTGCATCGATCTTTTGAGAGAGTCTAAGACGTGTCGAATTTTTTGAAGAGGGATCAGGTACATGTTTTAATGAAATGTTAAGTTAGATGGTTAAGTAGGTTGACTGGGTATTAAAAGGCATGCTAATGTGGCATGACCATATGGTATTTTTTTTTCCATATTGTGTGCTAGGTGACACTCCGTTAAAGTATATATGTGAGCCAAAAAATAAATAGAGGGATATTTTTGAGACAAAAAACAAATAGAGGGGTATTTTTGAGCCAAAAAATAATCAGAGGTGTATTTTTGCTCCATGTTGAATTGTTCAGGGGTAGTTTTGGCCCTTTTTCATAAATGAGATGCTGACGTGGACTGGACATGCAGCAATTTTTTTCACGTAGTGTGCTTGGTGACACTCTGTTAAACTTAGGGGTATTTTTTGAGCCAAAAAATAAACATAGGAGTATTTTTGAGCCAACAAACAAACGAAAATGTATTTTTGATCCAAAAAATAAACAAATGGTATTTTTGCTCCATTTCGAATAATTTAGACATAGTTTTGGCCTTTTTCCGTAGTTAAAATGATGATTTGAAGATTTGGTAAGGGCATAAAGGTGTCATTGTAAATTGAGAAATAACTCAAAATACTGCTAAAATAAATTCGGGACAAACCAAAATAGGAAGTATGTCAAGAGAAAAGAATGACATCAAGAATTTATTTACTCATCACAAAAGACATGATATTAGAGAGAAAAGAGATAAAAATTCAATTATTGTAAAAGAATAAAAAATCAGTTATTGTAAAAGAATAAATATTCAATTATTGTACCTTCATTCCTCTCCATAATTGACGTAGTGAACTCCATGTGAATTAAAGACGAATAAGTCTTTTGGTTCAAAATTAGATGGAAGTGATCCCGAAGGTAGCAAAGCTCCCCAAAACCAAAACAAGTTGTTGGACAAGTAATCGATAGAGCCATCATGGCAACTCATAATATCCATCACATTATCTGTGAAGCCATCATGGATCAAAAACATTCATCACATATCGCTGCGTAATAATATACAATCTTTTCATATTTTTCTTGGCCTCTTTTGCTAAAACATAGGTTTGGAGGATAATGAATCCAGATTGCCTTTATTGCTTTGGTCACCTGGTTACAATATCTTTAATTAGTCCACCAAGTATAATTTCAAATTAAATGCAACATAAAGCTCCCTCTGCAAATATGAATAGTTTCCTCGCTCCTCCCCATGCCAAATTCTTTGTACTTTCTTTTAATCAATTTACTCTATAAGATACAAGTTAAACATCTTTATTTAGAGGGCATTTGACCATGAAAACTAAAAAATTTTGAAGTTGGAGTTGGAGTCGAAGTTAGTTTTGGAGTTGTGTTTGTCCGATTAGCTCCCTCGTTCTCTTATTGTGCCGGCCACCCAATCTGGTTCTGATGTGCCAAGCATCTTCAATGACGATGACATGTTCCAGCAGCTTGAGTTCAGAGCTGTCCAACTACGATGTGTAAAGCATATTGACCTTAATCCAAACTCTTCAGTCCACACTCAAAATCTCGCGCTAAAGAGCGTGGAGGTTCGAGTCCTCTTCAAGGCATAATATTGAGAATGTTGAATATAATTGAAGTTGTTTTTGAATTTTTGTGAGATAAGTAAGATGAAAAAAACTGAAAATAAATTTTTGTTGTTTTTACTTTTCCAAATACAACTCCAAATTGTGTTGGAATTCTTATGGCCAAACATCAAATAGAGTTGAATTTGTTATAAGAGGATTTTTTTTTTCAAAAAAGTGAAAAAAAATCATGGCCAAATAAAGTAAAAAATTGTTTCACTCTTTTTTGTCTTTATTATATATATTTTTAGCGGCAAATCGAGAGTAGCACAAAAATATATTACAAGATCCTCATGCAGGTGTTTCATGTTTGTATTATTGCACTGGCAGTTTATCAGGGAGCATCACTGAAAATTTTAAGCAACATGATCCATTGAATTCTTGTTACTTGTCCGAGTTCGTAATGTCGACCGCCACTAAGGTCTTTGTTATTTAAATTCTTAAACTCAATGAATCACAATATTTTAAATCCCTCTGATCGTTGACTAAGTCTAGGTGACAACTTAACAGGTGAATTGAAAAAAATAGGTAATTTCACGCACGTAGAACGCGTATACATAAAAATTTCAGTTAAAAATGATTAAAATAAATAAATCTCATTTCTTCTTTGCACCTACCCACCTACCCTCACGCCTCCATTTTCTCCCATTTTCACCACCACCACTGCATTCTCAATTACTAACCCTAATTAAAATTTTCTCAAATCAAAGAAGAAATTACAAAAATTATAATTTCTCAAGTAAATTTCTTAATTTCTTAGTTCATTTGTAATGAGAAATGGAGGGTGGAGGGTCATTTAGTTGTTTTGAAAGTAAATTATGGAGCAAAATCAGTGTTTACCTTAAAATATTGTAGCGGAAGAAGATGATTTTGCTACCGAAAGAATTTGCCCCAAGTCTGCTTTGAATATCTTGGAATCAAAGTGTGATTATCACAAACTAAATGTCCTTTTCTTAGTGTTGTTGTTAATTGGAGAGTCAAAGTTTGTGTGGCCAAAACACTGATATAAGTTTTCTCTTTTTTTTTTTTACATCTGTTTCCTGATGAAGAAGCACCATTATATAGTGGTGTCTTCAGCAGTTTTGGAGGTTACATTGTAACCATTCCACCCATTTTTTTAGAAATTGAAATTATCCATAAATCTCAATTATTTCAGACTTAGAAAATGGGTCGGGTCATCGGGTCGGGTCAGTACACATGGGTGATCCATGACCCAAAAAAATCTAACATCTCCCACTTCGCATATGGTGGACAAGACCTGAGTCAGTACAACGTCAACAAAATACCAATTCATAGGACAGATAGTTTGTGCAACCCGTGAGCATCACGAGCTTTACCTTTAAGGTTTTATAAGCTACATTTAGGAATCCAATCGCATGTGAAAAGAATTCTCTACTAATATAAGGATACTAATACTCACAATACCTCAGACATCATTCACTACTTCAGTAGTTACTTATCTGATCCATCATCCTCTTAAAGAGGTGAACTCGAGTTCATGATTAACTTTACATACACAATTACACTTGACTCTTATATTGTTAGTGTAATAGTCGGCTTGTGTAAACAAGTTAAAATATTCATTTTAATCGTCTTCCCTTTCTACTCGAATCTATCTGTTCTAAATCAACTGTTTTCTTAGACATGCACCGCATTGCCAAATCTTTCATGGCTATTAGTAACATGCTAAAGTAGAAACATTAATCTAAACTTCAAGAAATAGTCAAAGGTCTAAGAGTATTTCAATGGAAAGATAAAATAACTTTAAGGGTCTCACACAATGAAGAAGTAGGGATTCATTCTTTCATTAACCCATTGGTCGCTAAGCATACGTGGTATGAAACACGTGCTATGATGTTCTCACCTTATATTGGTGTGTGTGTCTCAATCTTTTTAATCATTCTACATCATACAGATCTAGGTCTTGACATCTCTAAATGTCAAACTCGAGTTTCTCTCTTTAATAATCCTCAAATACATATTCTTAGAGAAACTCACATCTGGCTTTACAAAATGAGTCACAATATGATGGTGGAACTTATCTCTTCACGTTTCTTGATGTAAGAGGCGATTGCTCGTGTGAGAGCGCCAAACTCGGGACTTGTTTGACACACTTTATCAATAAAACATATTTTTACATGCACATGAAATTGAACATTAATTCAAGACTCTTATTTTGACAATAATTACAATCAAGTCATCTTACAATATAGAAACATAATCATATCCTACGTAATCCTAGAGTACTAACAGGTTTCTTAAACAAGTCTCTAGATATTGCCTTTGTAAGGGATCAACTATCATTTCTCGTATAGTAATGTATTGTAAATTTATTTCTCCACTTGCTACTATGTCTCATAGAAAGTTATTCTTAATGCCAATATGCTTGATTTTGCTATGATATTTAGGATCCTTTTTATATGCGATTGCCACTTGACTGTCATAATATAAAATCATGGGACCCTTAGAATTCTTTTCGATGTTCAAATGCTCAAAGAATCTTTTCGACCAAACAACTTCTTGTACTGCAGATGCACAAGCCACAAATTCAAATTCCATAGTTGACAGAGTTGTGCAAGTTTGTTTCTTACTTTTCCATGAAATTGTACCACCATTTAGTAAGAATGCATAATCAGAGGTTGATTTTCTATCATACCGGTCACCAACCCAATCGACATCCGTATAACCTTTTATGGATCAATTGGATCCACTATAACATAGTGAATAATTAGCAGTTCCCTTCAGGTATCGAAAAATTCTCTTTACTACTTTCCAATGATCTCTCCCAGGATTGGATTGATACCTGCTAACCAGACCTACGGCTTAACAAATGTCTGGGCGAGTACACATAATAGCATGCATCAAACTCCCAACTGCACTAGAATATGGTACACGAGACGTATCTTCTTTTTTCCTTTTAATTCTTTGGACACATTTCAAGGCTTAAAGTTTCACCTCTTGCTATAGGAGTATCCATAGATTTGCAACTATCATTTGAAAACGTTCCAAAATTTACATTATGTATGTTTCTTGAGATAGACTCAATTTTCTTGGAACGGTCTCTTTGAATTTTAATACCCAATATATAGTCATGACTTAATAGTTTTTATGTCAAATGACTTTGAAAGTCATGACTTAATAGTTTTTACATACTCTAAATTATTTCCAGCTAATAAAATATCATCCACGCAAAGCGAAAGAATGACAAATATTTCATTGGACTTTTTCACATAGATGCAATAGTCTTCATCGATTATGGTAAAATCAAATGAAATCACTTCCTTATGAAATCTCAGGTACCACTGCCTTGAAGACTGCTTAAGGCCATATATTTATCTGTTTAATTTACAAACCTTCTTTTCTTGGCCTTTAACAACAAAACCTATAAGTTGTTTCGTGTAGATTTTCTCATTTAGTTCTCTATTGAGAAAAGTGATCTTCACGTTCATTTGGTGTAATTCTAAATCTAAACGTGAAACTATATCCAAAAGTAAGCGAATTGAGGTAAATTTCACAACTGGTGAAAAAGTTTCCTCATAATCTATTCCAGCTTCTTAAGTAAAATATTTTTCCACCAATTGTGCTTTGTGCCTGTAACGCCCCAAGAGTACACCCTAGGCGACATACGATGCTTACACCAAGGGACCACAAGCTAACCCATGAGCTAGTACCTGTTGTGAGCACTAAATAAAAATAATAACAAAAGATCATATGCGGAATTTAACTGAGGAATGCCATAAGGTTTTAAATCACAGTTATGATAAAGTCTATAAAACAAATCTGAGAATACCGATATAACTTTTGATAATGAAAACTAAAAACTAAAGACTGATTAACTTTCTATACTAGTCTGAAAAACCTCTACTGACTGACTGTGGAGTTGATGGGACAAACCCCCAACTAACTCCGACTGAATGGATAAATACTAAAACTAATAAAATGGTTGAGCGAAATAAACCATGTCCTTGAAATATGAGGACTCACCACTGCTACATCTGATAATGAGGAAAGTCTATGCGCGATCTGGGAACTGAGCGTCCGAACCTATGATATGATACATCATAACACAAGAAACGAGTATGGGATCAGTACTTTGAATATACTGGTACGCTAAATGAGGTAGGCTGATATGCATGGTTTCATGAACAGGAGAAATAACTGAATAAATGAATAGCATGAAGTACTGAATAGAATGCATGAAATTTGTAAATACTGAGAATGCATGACCAAGCATAAAACATGTTCTGAATATGATCTGTAAACTAAAATACTGAGTACTGATACATGAATAGCTGATAACTGTATGTTGTGGTCAAGAAACACTGAAACTGAATTACTGAGTTGATTATTGGACTGAGACTGTGGGAGGTAGTCTGAGCTGATTGGGGTCCAACTTATGACCCCAGTTGGAAGGGTGCTACTACCATTTCACGGGTACTAACAATGGTTGTGGAGTCAGTCCTAATCTGGCGGGTGACCTCTGAGATCAGTCCTAAACTGGCGGGTGATCCCTGAGAGTGTCAGTCCTAAACTGGCGGGTGACATCTCATGACCTACGCTGGCTACGTAGTTCTGGAACTTAGGGATTACTTATAAGGATCCTAACTGACAGGTGAGCCCTCATCCTTAGGTTCGCTCGGTGCTGAATCCTACTCCCAACTAAATCGACACTAATAACGGAACTGAACTAATCTTAACTAGACAAGTATATATATGATCATGAAGGCGAACTGAGTGGTAATGCTCATGATTTATCTGAAATTATTCTGAAGATACTGAGACTAAGTAAACAACTAAATTTTTGGATATTCATAACCCCCAGGACTGGATAGCAATAACAATAGGACCATTTGAAAGCATTGAAATCATGGAAGGAAATCATTGTTCACAATCATTCACTTAAGCATTTCATCAAATACATGGGGACTAAGACTTTAACACGGGGATGCTTTATAAACATGAAAAGATTGCATAATCAAATGACCAAATCATAGGCTGAGGGTTTTACTCTGAATTCGTATGAACACGATATGGACGTCACCATATTCAAAACATACTATAATGCATTCCATGTGAAATCGCTTGAAAACATAACAAGGGTCATTATTCAAAATTCATTCTTTGAGGCATTTCATCAAACACTTGTAAAGCATGGCTTAAGCATGGGAATAGTTTAAAATTTATAGAAATAGCATGATTTCAACATCAACATCCCTAATTATGATATAAATCAGCGAATAACATTATTCAAACATGTGGGGTTTAATAAGAACAACAATTCTCATGTAAACATGGCATACAATTAAGATTCATGGGAATTCATGGTTAAAAATCATAATAACTTGTAAAAGATCATAACTTTGAATTTAAAATTAGATTCTTGGACTCTATGGGTAAAAGAGACCCATGATTGAACATTTAACATAACTGGATTGATGAATTCGTGAGAGTTCTTGGGGTTTTTCTTGAGAGTTGATCTTGAATCTTGAAGGCTAGGGTTTTGTTCTTGAGAGATGATTAGTTTCTTGGAGAAGAATTATGAGTAACGGGGAACATAATGCCCTTTTAGGGTTGTAATTACATGTTCTGGATGAGTTTGGGGCTGTGGGAAAAGACCAAATGGTCCTTGGACATTTAATATGCGGACTGACAATCCCAATTTTTGGCTCTGACGCGATGCGGTGCTTATCGCGTCGGGCCACTGGAAAGGGACAATCCCCATTTTGTCCAACGGCACAATGCGGTGCTATCGCGTTGCGCCACTGAAAACGGACAATTTTGAACTGGCACCTTGGCGCGATGCGGTGCCTCACTGAACGTGAATTTTACCCTTGGCACAATGTGACATTATCAAGGTGGTCCACTGGAAAAGGACGAACGTGACTTTGTCCATCACCGCGACGCTACCTTATCGCGTTGGGCTACTGTTTTTCACTAAAAGTGTCATAACTTCTCACTCGGGTATCAAATTTAGGTAAAATTGATATCGTTGGAAAGCTAATTCAATTTCCTATAATTTGGTGGGTTTGAGTTAGAAAATTCTCAGTAGAATAAAAGATAAGCTCATTTGAAGTTAACTATAACAACATTCTTCTCGAAAACTCAATCGGTAAGGAATATTTTGATTCGTCTAATAGCTTGGAGTTATTTGAGGACTTAATATACATCAAACTCACTCATAAGACTACCAAAGAACCATAATCTATTTTGCATGAGCTTGAAGCATGGTTCTAATATTTGTTTGGATTTTCAGGGTATTACAATATCTTTCCCTTGGGAACATTCATCCTCGAATGAGACTGGTTAGACTGAGAGTACTGTACTGAAGAATCTGAGATCACATACTGAACATGCATGAATGGGAACATGAGAGCATAACTGGGTCCGAAACATGATACATGAACTAAATATCGTTAACTGAACTGATTTCTTGAATACATGCAATGACATGAGAATGGTTATAAGGCTGAGATATAAATGAGAGAGTCAACTTATGAGTACCTTATTACTTCAAGATAGATCTTTCTACGTGAAAAGAATATGGAAGGTTTAGGACATGAAAGCTCGAGGGATTACAGTACATCTCCCCCTTTGGATATTATGTCCCCCAAAAGTTACTGACTTGATTGAAATACTAAGGCAAGGCTGAGATAATGCATGAGACACATATGAACTGAATCATAATTAATTATCTGGGATCTAAAACATGATGCATGAACTGAACTGTATTCATCAAAGAGTACTAATACGGGGATATGCATGACATAAATCTGAATTTCACTAATCGTTAAGAGTGTTGCATGGGTACTGGAACTGAACACACTGTAAAACATGAATGCTTGAGTCGTGAGATGCATAACCTGAGTTTAGAGTTCATAAGTTTCATGGAATATGATTCGTACAGCTGAGAAAACTGGAACTCATTGTACTAAGAACTAGAAGCACACATGATTCTCTATGATGTGCAAGAACATGAACTATGATCATGGAACTGACATGTAAGGCATGAGTAGATATCGTGATGACTGAGAAACCTTGCACTGAGATAAGAATGGGTCGGTCACCTTCCTTCCTTACTGATGCTCTATAATACACTGGCATCACTATAAGAATCTGAGAGACTGACTTGGTTACTTGTTCTACCATCTCCCCCTTAGTTAAAAGCCATCGTTCTAAGTTTGTAAACCACTTAACAAGCTCTAAACTTAACTGTTGCCACTTTAATCTATAATCTAGGGTAATAATACCCATAAATGATAAATTCCCCCTAAAGGACTGCACTTGAAGTGTAAAACCCATTGTTAATACTTCCTTCTGAGATACACTCTTAACTTTCTATAGCCCCAATAATCATCACATAACAACTTAAACGCTGACTAACTTAGAATTCTCAATTCTTATTTCTATTAGCTCAATCTTCAAAGATTTAAACTTAGACGCTAACATATATCCTAGATATCCTCAAATCTGTAATAACCATACTACTTTCATCAGAGCTTACAGATATCACATCCACTACATATGTTTTGAATCAACAAACCTAAATTCTTGCATACACTGCTTTAAGCCTACTAATTCACCTTTCATCCAACTAGTCTCATGAAATATGCTCTGCTCAAATTCATATAACACTATCCCAACTCTACTACTATTACTAAACTCTGGGTTTCACGTCTTTAATTCTAGATTATATGTTATCATAGGATTTTGAGAAAGAATTTGAAGACACGTCTGACTCCTAAGCACTGAGGTAATACCCCCTTCATTCACTGACTGGTTCATTAATAAGCTGAAACTGAACTACTCTATTTTTGAAATCAACTGAAGGGATTCATTGGGATACTGGGCAATTTTTGTATACCCGTTTGGCTAGGATAGATTTACCCACCAGGGTAGACACTGAGAAGGGCTCTGCTAAGGTTTCGAGACTGACACCGAAGTTGATAGTTATATGGGAGGAGGGGGTTCAAGAGAAAGTGAAGCTCTGTGGTCAAGTAAAACATACACAAGGATATCAAAGGCCTGTAATATACCCGTAACCGCATCAGGAGAAATTTCTTGATCATGTCGAGACTGAAATGCATATAGCTTGTTCTAACGCTGGCCACTAGTTACGCTAAGATAAGGTGCAATGGCTTTCGCAGAGCTGCTACCATCCTGGTTCCGGAATTAGAGCACCCTCTTCTTTCAGATAGGCAAAGGAGAGCAGATCTTCAGACCCGGCTAGCGTTCTTCTTTCAAGAGAGGTATGAGGCCAGGCACCTTCGAATCTATCTTGGGATACTCGACAAGCAGTTCCTGTGCCTTATGAGCACGTTTGGATCCGCAAAGGGACTCTATCCAAATCTGCCACTCCTTGCACGAGGCCTTCTGTTCTATTAACACCCCATCACTGAATGATTCACTTTCAAGTTCTCGCCTCTGACCCAGGAGAACACAAGGTCAAGCCAAGCCCTAACCCACCTAAATGGAATCCATATCTCAATTCGGTTAGACTATAGGAATCAATAATCGTGGATTTCTCAATACAAATACCAAGATAGATGAGAGCCTCGTATCTAGCATGTGGATTCCAAAGTTGTGACAAAACTGTGGGTTCATGACCTGCTTTACGCCTATAATTTAGAAGTCTCTGTCTATTTAAAAAACTAATCCACTCGTGGAGTACGTCTGGTATAGTAGTTGTGTGGTAGTTGAGACTCCGACCCTATCTCTTAAACTCTTCAAACATATTCGAGGATTCAATGTTACTATTGTAACTTCAGCCAACACACAAGATGAGACTTTACCACCGTGGAATTCTATCCCTTCCAGAGTGGTATCTCACTGGCGCCCTACTGAGTCGGTGACTGGATGGGACTGGAGGACGGTTGGACTAACCCTATTGGCGCAAATCCTTTCCCCTCTGAGCCATTAATCTATACTCCTGCATCATGTGTCCTGGCTTACCACACCTAAAACATACATAACTTCCATATCTTACACACCTAGGTGATTTTTACCACATTCTCTGCAAAGCGGATGGGTACAACTACTGTTCACACTATTCTGGGTTTTGAAACCTGGCGCCTCATCCCGACTATCATTCCTGAATTTTGGTACTAGTACACTAGATGAAGATAGAGCTGGGGCTAAAAACTTTTGACTGAATTGAGAATGGGTACCACCCTCAAACCCTGAGTGAGCAAAACTAAAGCTACCCATTCTGGCTCTCTTATTCTCCCTCTCCTTCTCCTTAAGCTTCTGCTCCTCAATATGTTGAGCATGGACCATAACCCTAGAAATGTCCATCTTTTTAATTAACATCGTAGTTCTACACTCCTTGACCACACTATCAGATACCCCAAACACAAACTTGCTCATCCTAGATCTGTTATCAACGACCACATGAGGAGCATACCGGGCTAACTAAGTAAACTTGAGGGAATACTCTTTCACACTCATATCGCCCTGCCTCAAGTTGATAAATTCTAACACTTTGGCTTCTCTCAGCTCTAATGGAAAGAATCTATCTAAGAAGGTTGTAGCAAACTCCTCTCATTTTATAGGCTCTGCGTCTGCGCCTCAATCTCCTTTCCACTGCTTAAACTAGGTATGAGCTACATCCTACATCTGGTAAGCAGCCAGTTCAGCACTTTTACTAGAAGTAACACCCATAATGTTTGTTACATTCTGGACCATGTCTAGGAATTCCTGTGGATCCTTTTCAGATTTGGATCCTAAAAATAGAAGAGAATTTATTCGGGTAAAGACCCGAATCCTAGCTGCGGCAGTATTAGCCACTAGGTTGGCTGGGACTACAGCTGGTCGAATATTCTGAGCTGCTACAGAGTGAGCTAGAGTAGTAAATGCAGTTCTGAACTCTGCATGAGAAACATGCTCGTTCAGGGGATCTTCCTGAATGGGCAGAGGTGCTGGTTGGTTTATATTTCTTCTTCTGTTTGTCTTTCTGAGAGGTATATTCTGTAAACGGATGGAAGAATTGAATTAGACCGATAGTTCAACTTGATATCATTCTCCATCGCATGACATGAACACTGAAAAAAGAAAAAAAATTCTTAAAATGCCTCGCAGCCTCTTGTCCATAAGTGTGGCGTGTTTTGCACCCACGCATAAGACTCTACTTGACACGAATTTCAGACTTCCTAGGACACTTTAAAACTTTAGGCTCTGATACCAAGTTTTTAACACCCCAAGAGCATACCCTAGGTACCACATGGTGCTTACAGTCTCAAGGGACCACAAGTTAACCCATGAGCTGGTACCTATTGTGAGCACTGAATAAAACTGATAACAAAAGATCATATGCGGAACTAAACTAAGGAATTCCATAAGGATTAAATCATAGTTCTGATAAAGTCTGTAAAACAAATCTGAGAATACTGATATAACTTCTGATAATGACAACTGAAGACTGACTAACTGTCTATACTAGACTGAAAAGCCTTTACTGACTGACTATGGAGCTGATAGGACAAACCCCCAACTTACTCCGACTGAATGGATAAATACTAAAACTAATGAATAGCTGAGAGAAATAAACCATGTCCTAAAAATATGAGGACTCACCATTACTACATCTGATAATCTGGAAAGTCTATGCGCGATCTGGGAATTGAGTGTCCGGACCTATGATATGATATATCATAGCACAAAAAATGAGTATGCGATCAGTACTTTGAATATACTGGTATGATAAATGAGGTAGGATGATATGCATGGTTTCATCTGCAGGAGAAATAACTGACTAAATAAATAGCATAAAGTACTGAATAGAATGCATGAAATTTGTAAATACTGAGAATGCATGACCAAGCATAAAACATGTTCTGAATATGATCTGTAAACTGAAATGCTGAGTACTGATACATGACTAACTGATAATTGTATTTTGTCGTTAAGTAACACTGAAACTGAATTACTGAGTTGATTACTGGACTGAGACTGTGGGAGGCATCATATAACCGACATGCCCAGTCTGAGATGATTGGGGTCCAACCTGTGACCCCAATTGGAAGGGTGTTAGTACCATGCCACGGGTACTAACAATGGTTGTGGAGTCATCCTTATCTAGAGGGTGACCCCTGAGATCAGTTCTAAACTAGCGGGTGATCCCTGAGAGTGTCAATCCTAAACTAGCGGGTGACATCTCATAACCTACGTTGGCTACGTAGTTCTAGAACTTAGGGATTGATTCTAAGGACCCATACCTAACTGATAGGTGATCCCCTATCCCTAGGTTCGCTCGGTGCTAAATCCTACTCCCAACTGATTCAACACTGATTACAGGATTGAACTAATCTTAATTAGACAAAGATCTGATCATGAAGGCTAACTGAGTGGTAATGCTCATGATTTATCTAAAATTATTCTGAAGATACTGAGACTAAGTAAACAGCTAAATTTTTGGATATTCATAACCCCCAGGACTCGATATCAATAACAATAGGACCATTTGAAACCATTGAAACCATGGAAGGAAATCATTGTTCACAATTATTCACTTAAGCATTTCATCAAACACATGGGGACTACGACTTTAACACGGGGATGCTTTATAAACATGAAAAGATTGCACAATCAAATGACCAAATCATAGGATGAGGGTTTTATTCTGAATTCGTATGAACACGATATAGACGTCGCCATATTCAAAACATACTATAATGCATTCCATGTGAAATCACTTGAAAACATAATAAGGGTCATTATTCAAAACTCATTCTTTGAGGCATTTCATCAAACACTTGTAAAATATGGCTTAAGCATGAGAATAGTTTAAAGCATGTAGAAATAGCATGATTTCAACATCAACATCCCTGATTATGATTTAAATCAGCGAATAACATTATTCAAACATGTGGGGTTTAATAACAACAACTATTCTCATGTAAACATGGTATAAAATCAAGATTCAGGGGATTCATGGTTAAAATTCATAATAACTTGTAAAAGATCATAACTTTTGAATTTAAAATTATATTCTTGGGATCCATGGGTGAAAGGGACCCATTGATGAATATTTAACATACCTGGGTTGATGAATTTGTGAGAGTTCTTGGGGTTTTTCTTGAGAATTGATCTTTTAATCTTGAAGGCTAGGGTTTTGTTCTTGAGAGATGATTAGTTTCTTGGAGAAGAATTAAGAGTAATAGGGCACATAATGCCCCTTACGTGTTTTGGACGAGTTTAGGGGACCAAACGATCCCTAGAAATTTAATATGCGGACTGACAATCCCAATTTTTGGCTCTGAAGAGATACGGTGCTTATCGCGTCAAGCCACTGGAAAGGGACAATCCCCATTTTTTCCAACGGCGCGACACGGTGCTATCGCGTTGCGCCACTGGAAATGAATAATTCTGCACTGGCACCTTGGCGCGAAGCGGTGCCATAGTGGTGCCTAACTGAACGTGAATTTCCCCTTTGGAAAGATGCGACATTATCGTGGTGGTCCACTGGAAAAGGACGAACATGACTTTGGCCATCACCGTGACACGGCCTTATCGCGTTGGGCTACTATTTTAAACTAAAAGTGTCATAACTTCTCACTCGGGTATCGGATTTAGACGAAATTGATATCGTTGGAAAGTTAATTCAATTTCCTGCAATTTTGTGGGTCTTGATCTGGAAAATTCTTAGTATAATAAAAGATAATATCATTTGAAATTGACTATAACAATATTCTTCTCAAAAACTTAATCGGTAAGGAATATTTTGATTCGTCTAATAGCTTGGAGTTATTTGAGGCCTTAATATACATCGAACTCAGTCATAAGACTACCAAAGAACCATAATCTATTTTGTATGAGCTTGAAGCATGGTTCTAATAGTTGTTTGGATTTTTGGGATATTATAGTGCTTTTCTATTATCCCATCTGATTTGTGTTTAACTTTGAGAATCCATTTGTTCCCAATAGATTTACGTCCACAAGGAAAGTCAACTAGATCCTAGACTTTATTAGTTTTCATGGGCTCATATTCTTCTTTCATCGCTTTTATCCATTCATCTTCTTCAGAACTCGATAAGGCCTCAGTCACAGAATTAGGTTCATCCAATTCTGTGGGAGATACCAAGAAAACATAATTCTCAATATCATAAGATCTTTTAAGTACACCTATTCTTGTACTCTTACGTAAATGAAGTTCAAATTCCTCAATTGGATTATGGGATTCACGATTGCTACTTGGACCAAGAATTATTTCTTGATCTATTGAATTATCAAGCATGTCCCGTGACATTATTTGATCATCTGAATTCAACATTTCGTAAAGACACTCATTTTCCTTTATTTCACCCCTTTTTGAAAAATTATTTTCTAAGAATGTGACATCTCGTGCTTTAATTTCAGTAGTACTTCCATCTTCTAATTCACCAATGAACACATATCCTTTAAAGTGTTCTAAGTATCTTATAAAGATACATTTCTTTCCTTTTGGACTTAGTTTTCCAAACTTTGCAAAACAATCTTTAATATATGCAACACAACCCCAAGGTCGTAAATCATTAAAGTTTGGTTTATTACCAGTCCATAGTTCATAAGGAGTAGAAGATACTGATTTAGAAGGCACTTTATTCAATATGTAGGCCGCAGTTAATAATGCATCTCCCCAGAAAGAGATTGGTAAATTTACCTGTGCCATCCTGGACCTTGTCATATCTAATAATGTTCTATTCCTTCTTTCAGCTACACCATTTTGTTGAGGTGTATAAGTAGTTAATTTTCTGATAATGCCTTTTTCAAAATACAGTTCTTCAAACTGTTTTGACAAATATTCACGACCTCTATCGATTCTTACTGCCTTTACACTTTTGTCTAATTGATTCTCAACTTCATTCATATATCTTTTGAAATATTCAAGTGCTTCAAATTTATGAGATATCAAATAGACATAACCAGGGTGCGTGAAATCGTCGATAAATGTAATGAAATATGAAGCACCAGTCCTTGTCCTCACATTCATTGGACCACAGATATTAGAATGGGTTAAATGTAATAGGAATTCAGCTCTTTTAGTCTTCCCAAATGGTTTACGTGTAATCTTTCCGACAAGACAATTTTCTCAAGTTGGCATTTTAATTTTGGAGAAAGAACCTAGATGTCCTTCCTTTGCCAATCTATTCATTCGATCTTGCCCTATGTGACCCAATCTAGCATGCCATGTAACTATATCAACATCATTATTACTAGAATAATATGACATTATACAATGGTCAACATAATAGTCATAAGTTGAAAGATTACAATCTAAAACAATAAAGCGATCACAACGATGTCCAAAACCATAAAAAAATACTATCTAGAGTAATTCTTACACAATTACGACTAAAAAATAAATAAAAACCAACATCTAAAAGAACAGATACAGATACTAAGTTTCGTTGAATTTCTAGAGCATATAAGACGCCATGCAACTTTAAAGACCGGCCTCCACGCAAATTTATTTTACAAGTGCCAATCCCTTTGACTTCAAGTCTTGCATTATTTCCTACATAGATCCACCTTGATCCAGGTGAAACTCGACGGAACTCCACAAACACTTCTCGATCTCGACTTACATGGTCGGTGGATCCTGAGTCTATTATCCACATAGAATAAGATTCAGTTAATAAAGCAGTGCTAGAAACTATAATGACTCGGGACTACCCCCTAGTCGTCACACGATGCTTACGACCCCGAAGGACCACAAGCTAACCCATGAATGATATCTGTTGTGAGGACTGAATAATAATATTGTAATTAATGCATAAAATGGGTTGAAATGCCATAAGGTTCAAAAAATCTAAAATACTGATAAAATATAACATCGATAAAACTAAATATTATCTAAAAATCTAATCTGAAAAGTGTCTAACTGAATCTGTCTGAAAGTGGAGTTGATGGGACAATCCCCCAACTAACTCCATCTACTGAACTGCTACATCCACTGAAAATATGAAATAATAGATTATCCTCAATGATGAGGACTCACTGCTAAATATTTTGTTGCTGGCTGAATCAAAATCTACTATGCATGGTCAGGAACCTGAGCGTCCGAATCTATGATATGAAACATCATAGCGCAGAAAAGTATGCGTCAATATGTAGGAATGTACTGGTATTCTAGATGAGGTAAGGCTGAATGCAAGGGATCATATGTATGAACAGTAACTGACTGAATGATATTGAGTAAATATATATAAGAGTACGTGAATAACTGATACTTCTGAAATCACTGAGTGTGCAACACTGTGGACATACATAGATGTATACTCTATCTGAACATTTTTCAAGCTAAGTACTGAGCCCTGATGACTGAATAACTGATATCTGAAGCTACTAATAATTGAATTACTGACACTGATTTACTGTGTTAGACAATCTTAATTCTGTAAAATTGAATTGAGTTCTAAACTGAAGACTGAAATTGAAACTGTGGGAGGTAATCATCTAATCGACATACCCCTCTCTAAATTGATTAGGGTCCAACCTGTGACCCCAGTTGGAAGGGTGATAATACCATTACACGGGTACTAACACTAGAAAATCAGGATGTCAAGCCTAACTGACGGGTGACACTTGGGCGGAGCCAAGCCTAATCTGACGGGTGACCTCTGGGAGGTAGTCAAACCTAATTTGATAGGTGAATCTTCATCCTGCACTGGCTACATAGTTCTGGAGTATAGGGACTATTGCTAACGACTCTGCCTATCTGACGGGGAAGCCTTCATCCCTGCACTCGCTCGGTGCAAAATCCTACTCCCAACTGAATAGACACTAAACTGTTATACTGGACTGAACTGGACTGAATTCACTGAGTTTCCTGAGTGCTATAACTGACTGAGTTCTACTGAGTTCTGTATCTAACTGAGAGCACTATTGATCGTGATAAGACTGACACTATTCTGTAACTGACACTGGCTCTAAATAAATAGCTAAATTATCGGGAATTAAATACCCCCAAGACTCGATAGCATGAAAATTAAAGCATCACATGATCTTGCAAAGCATAACAATGTATACATGTTCATATATCATCTATAGAGACATTTTATCAAACACTTGTAGAACATAAGCTTGTTCATATACTAACATGTCATGATTTCATCACTTTATTCACATGGACATTCTATCAAGAACTTAGGGAGAACAACTTCATGCACATAATCATGGATAACAAATAAACATGGCAACTACAATGCCCAACTTACAATTTCCATGGGTTTAGCATGCAATTCATATAATTCCTCATAAAATACTAATCTAATTTCATGAATCATATAATAATCATGGATTAAAACCCAATTAACATCATAGACACATTAATCACTTTGTAAATTCAAGGGTTTATCAAAATAATCACATATTCATCACATATGTTATTCAATTTCATGAAACTTGCACTTCCATCAAGGATTAAAACCCAACTAATATCATGAACATGAATTCAATTTAATTCGAACATGAAAATCATAAATCTGAGATCTTGTATATTTAAAAAGGGATTCTTAGACACTATGGGTGAAATAAACCCATAGATGAACACCTAACATACCTGAGAAGAAGAGTTTGTGAAGGTTCTTGGAGAGATTCTTGAGGATTGACCTTGATTCTTGAACTATGGTTTTTTTCTCTTGAGAGAGAATGATTTAATTTGGGGAAAAACTGAATGAATAATGGTGTAACTAGGTTTATTAGGGTTGAATTTTGTGTTAAAGGTTGACTAGGGCTGTGGAAAAAGACTCAAATATCCCTGGAATGATTTAAAAGCTCGGAACTTAAAACTGGAAATTAACTAAAAAAATTTGATCTGGGCCCTTGGCGCGACATGGTTCTATCGTGTCGTGTCACTGGAAAGTGGACAACTGGAAATTGGATCATCAACGCGATGAGACGGAATCGCGTTACCCCTTGGATGTGACCTGGAAGTTCACCGCGACACGGTGGGATCGCGTTGGTGTACTACGAACTGACAAATATAAAAATAAGTTATGGAGAAACGTGCCGGTATTGCGGTACCTGACTAAAAACTGACAATTGCTATTTTGACATGCTCCGCGATGCGCTATTAGCCTGATGACAGTGTTTAACGACTGAAACTTAAAATTGCCATAACTTCTCACCCGGTTATCGGATTTAGGCAAATTTTATATCGTTGGAAAGCTAATTGAATTTACTACACAATGGAAGGCTCTACACTAAAAAATAATGAGTGTTTCAAAAAATTTATATACGAATACTCATGCACTGGGACTTAGATTTTGCTAGAGAAATATGGGATATTACAATATCTCCCTCTTGTGATTATTCATCCTCGAATGAAACTGGTTAAGCTGAGACACTGAAAGACTGAGTTTACACACTAAACATGCATATCTGATGCATGACTACATGACTGACCTACTGACAAACTGAGCTTTTACACTGAACATGCATGAATGGGATTATGAGAACATGACTGAGTTTGAAACATGATACATGAATTGACTATCATAAATGGGACTAGGCCCTTGAATATATTCCATGACTTGGGAATGGTCATTCGGCTAAGATTGGAATAAGAGGGTCAACTTATGAGTACCCATTACTCCAAACTGGATTCATTACGTGAAGATAAAATGAAAGGTTAGAAACCTGAAAGCTCGAGGGTTATAGTGTATCTCCCCCCGGGACATTGTGTCCTTCAAAGAATGTTGACTTGACTGAGATACTGAGGAAAAGATAAAATGATGCACGAGGCACCTACGAACTGAATCATAGCTAAATATCTGGGATCTGAAACTGAGACATGATACATGAATTGGGCTGAACTCATTACTACTAGGATTCTCTATCTTAGAATGGTCATATTCATGAAACTTTAGATAGTACAACTAGATGAAAAGATGCGAAACCATATGAACTTATCCGCCTGACAGCTAACTGAATTACTGACTTTATGGACTAACTCATGCTGAAAACTTATACTTAACTGGAGCATCTCTTGACACTCTTTCTATAAAGTTCTCCTGACTTTAGGGAGCAAGGAAATCTTGGCATGGCCTGAATAAGACATAAGAAATCACAACGTGGCTAAAATTCTATAATATAAAGCGAGGCCTATGTAACATCACCTAAAATAGAGTGACTAAGACTTATGTACTACCGCTACAAATGTTCAATCTTAAATATATTTCTCGAATACTCTCTCAACTATACTTTCCACCTTAATACAATTCTTCACCTGAGACTTCTGAAAATATTCACATGGGCACTGAGCACAAATACGTAAACATACTAACCTATTTGATTAACTGTATAACTGATAGTTGAATATTAGTTATGTAAGATTGAACTATACTTAACCTCAATAACTAGACTGAAATTATAAAGTACTGTGCCTATGAGGTAAGGTCTGACTGGGGAATGTGAGGTAACTGAGCATGAATTCGTAGGAATAGTATTATCTAGGAATGCAAGACTAAGCGCATAACATGATTCTGAAATACTGAGATACTGATAACTGACTAACTGGTAACTGTATGCTTTGGTCAAGCAAACCTGAAACGGGACTAAGTTTGTAATTGAATGCTGACTGAGACTGTGACCGAGTTCTGATAACTACATGATGGGGACTGGCACAAATTGAGAATCTAAATGTACACTCACATTCTGCATTTTCTCAACGTCTTATCTAAGGAAGAATTCTAATTTTCCCTCCTATAACTAAATACAACCTCTTGCTAGCTATTCGCCCGCACACTAACATGACTTTCAAGCCTATATTCATAACTACAGCTTCGGGTAAAACATGCATGCACCAATCTTTCCTTAATCATGAAACATCTACCCTACTCTCTCCCTTCTAAGGAATTTCTCATCACTATATTATTTTATAAAGAGAGTTCACTGAAGGGCTAAAACATAGGGGCCTGAATCATGAATGGACACTATACTGAACTAGACACTTAACTGAGGTTTGAGGAATAGAACATCATTATCCTGGACTTTATCAAGAGATCTAAACTGAGGATATACATGACGAAATTTGAATTTAGTTGATCATTAGTAGCATAGCATAAGTCATGGAAACTGAGCATACTGTAAGACATAAGTACATGAGTCATGAGTTGCATGACCTGAGTTTGGAGTTTCTGTATTCATGGATCATGATTCGTAATACTGAGGAAACTGAAACTCTTTATACTAGAAACTATAAACGTACATGATTTTTGATAATGTGCATGAATAGGAACTATGATCATAGAGCTGACGTGTAAGGCATGAGTAGATATCATGATAGTTGAAGTACAAAACTTTGCACTGAGGTAAGGACGGGTTGGGCATCAACCTCTCCCACTTCTTATCTACACATACTAATATTACTACTAAAATCTGAAAGTCTGACTTGGTTACTTGTTCTGCCATCTCCCCCTTAGCTTAAAGCCGTTATTCTAAGTCTTTGAACCTCTTAATAAACTCTAAATCAAGCTGAGACCACTTTACTCTAGAGTCTGAGATATGACAATTCTCATAAACACTAAGCTCATTCTAAAGGACTACTCTTGATAATGTAAGGTCCACTGCTAGTACTTCCTTCTGATACATGATTCTTAGCTTTCTATTGCCCCAACAATCATCATAGAGCAACCTCAACATTGACTAACTTAGAATTCTCAACTTCTCTTTCTACTAGTTCAATCTAGAGATTCAAATTTAAATCAACTTAAACTGAGGTACTACCCCTTCATTCAAGGACTAGTTCATCAACAAACTGAAATAAAATGACTTTATTAATGAAATTAACTGAAGGAATTTTCTGAAATACTATAACCAAGCAATTCATGTATACTCGTCTGGATGGAATAGATTTTCCCACTAAGGTAAGCACTAAGAAAGGTTCTGTTAAGATTTCTAGTCTGACTTTAAAGTTGTCTGCTATGCAAGGAGTTACACAAGACAGAGAAGCTCCTGGATCTAATAGGGCATGAATATGTAAATAGAAGATCTATAATATACCGGTGGCTACATCAGGAGAACTTTCCTGATCTTGTCTGGACTGAAGTTCATAAAGCCTGTTTGGGCATTGCCCACTGGCGGCACTGGTAGTGGCACCCTGATGGGTCGGGAGACCGTACTGAGCTAAAGGACGGTTTGACTGACCCTGAGGACCTAGATGAGGAAAATCTCTAACTCTGTGGCCTGCCTTGCCACACCTGAAAAAAACATCACTGCCAGCTCTGTAGACACCCTGATGGTTTCTGCCATATTTCTGACAAAGAGGGTGGGTACGACCTCTTTTCAGGCTTCCCTGAGTCTTAGGGCCTGACGTGCTACCTCAGGTGTCATTTCTAAACTTTGGCACTGGCGCACTAGCTACAGAAGGATTTGGGGTTGAGAATTTTTGACAGAATTGGAATTGGCTACCACCCTCTGACCTTGGCCTAAAACCACTTATTCTGACTCTCTTAATCTTTCTATCATCCCTCCTACGCTTTTCTCTCTTGCTCTGCTGAGTATAAACCCCAAGCCTAGATAGGACAACAGCCTATAGGTTATTCTGAGCAACTACTGAATAGGCTAAAGTAGTGAAAGCAACTCTGAATTCTGCATGAGAAACATGCCAGTCCAGGGAATCTGCCTGAACGGGCTGAGGTGTTGACTGATTTTCATTACTTCTTTCATTAGCTTCTCTAGAAGGAATGTTACGCAAGCATGAGGAAGAGATAAATTAGACTGAGAGTTTAACTTGAGCTCATGCTCACTCGCACGATATGAATACTGAAAGAAGGGAAACTTTTCCTAAAACATCTCATAGCCTCTTGTCCATAAATGTGGAACGCTACATACCCATGCACAAGACTCTACTTGATGTAGCTTTCAGACTCCCAAAGACTCTGTTGAACCTTAGGCTCTGATACCATATTTTTAATGACCCGGGACTACCCCTAGTCGTCACACAGTGCTTACGACCCCGAAGGACCACAAGCTAACCCATGAATGATATTTGTTGTGAGCACTGAATAATAATACTGTAATTATTATAAAAAATTGGCTGAAATTTCATAAGGTTTAAAACATATAAAATACTAATAAAATATAACATTTGTAAACTGAATACTATCTAAAAATCTAGTCTGAAAAGCCTCTAACTGAATCTGTCTGAAAATGGAGTTGATGGGACAATCCCTCAACTAACTCCATCTAATGAACTACTACATCTACTGAAAATATGAAATAATAGAATATCCTCGAATGATGAGTACCCACTGCTAAATCTGTTGTTGCTGGATGAATCTAAATCTACTATGCATAGTCAGGAACCTAAGCGTCCGAACCTATGATATGAAATATCATAGCGCAGAAAAGTATGTGTCAGTACGTGGGAATTTATTGGTATGCTAGATGAGGTAAGGCTGAATGCAAGGGCTCATATACATGAATACTAACTGACTGAATGATATTGAGTAAATATATATAAGAGTACGTGAATAACTGATACTTCTGAAATCACTGAGTACATAATACTGTGGACATACATAGATGTATACTGTATCTGAACTTTTTTGAAGCTAAGTATTGAGTCCTGATGGCTGAGTAACTGAAATCTGAAGTTACTGATAACTGAATTACTGACACTGATTGACTGTGTTGGACAATTTTAATTCTATAAAACTGAACTGAGTTCTAAACTGAAGACTAAAACTGAAATTGTGGGAGGTAATCACCTAACTAACATGCCCCTCTCTAAACTAATTGGGGTCTAACCTATAACCCCAACTGGAAGGGTGCTAATACCGTGCCACAAGTACTAACACTAGAAAACCAGGATGTCAATCCTAACTGACGGGTGACACCTGGACGGAGCTAAGCCTAATCTGATAGGTGACCCCTGGGGGTAGTTAAGCCTGATCTGATGGGTGACTCCTCATCTTGCACTAGCTACGCAGTTCTGGAGTATATGGACTACTGCTAATGATTCTGCCTATCTGACAGGGAATCCTTCATCCCTGCACTCGCTTGGTGCTAAATTCTACTCCCAACTAAATAGATACTAAACCGTTATATCATACTGAATTGGACTGAATTCACTGAGTTTCCTGAGTGTTATAAATGACTGAGTTCTACTGAGTTTTGTATCTAACTGAGAGCACTATTGATTGTGATAAGACTGACACTATTCTGTAACTGACACTGGCTCTAAATAAATAGCTAAATTATCGGGCATTAAATACCCTCAAAACTCGATAGCATGAAAATTAAAGCATCGCATGATCTTGCAAAGCATAATAATGTATACATGTTCATATATCATCTATAGAGACATTTTATCAAACACTTGTAGGGCATAAACTTGTTCATATACTAACATGTCATGATTTCATCACTTTATTCACATGGACATTCTATCAAACACTTAAGGAGCACAACTTCATGCACATAATCATGGATAACAAATAAATATGGCAACTACAATGCCAAACTTACAATTTCCATGGGTTTAGCATGCAATTCATATAATTTCCCATAAAATACTAATCTAATTTCATGAATCATATAATAATCATGGATTAAATCCCAATTAACATCATAGGCACATTAATCACTTTATAAATTCAAGGGTTTATCAAAATAATCACATATTCATCACACATGCTATTCAATTTCATGAAACTTGCACTTCAATCAAGGATTGAAACCTAACTAATATCATGAACATGAAGTCAATCTAATTCGAACATGGAAATCATAAATCTGAGATCTTGTATATTTAAAAAGGGATTCTTGGACACTATGGGTGAAAGAAACCCGTAGATGAACACCTAACATACATGAGAAGAAGAGTTCGTGAAGGTTCTTGGAGAGATTCTTGAGGATTGATCTTGATTTTTGAACTAGGATTTTTGCCTCTTAAGAGAGAATGATTTAATTTGGGGGAAAACTGAATGAATAATGGTGTAAATAGTTTTATTAGGGTTGAATTTCAAGTTAAAGGTTGACTAGGGCCTTGGAAAAAGACTCAAATACCCCTGGAATGATTTAAAAGCTCGGAACTTAAAACTGGAAATTAACTGAAAAATCCTGGTCTAGGCCCTTGGCGCGACGCGACGCTATCACTTCGTGTCACTGAAAAGTGGAACACTGGGAATTGGACCATCAACGCGATGCGGTGGAATCGCGTTACCCCTTGGATGTGACCTGAAAGTTCGCCGCGATGCGGTGGGATCGCATTGGAGTACTGAAGACTGATAAATATGAAAATAAGTTATGGCGCGATGCGTCGGTATTACGGTACCTCACAGAAAACTGACAATTACCATTTTGACATGCTCCGTGATGTGCTACTGGCCTGAATGATGGTGTTTAACGACTGAAACTTAAAATCACCATAACTTTTCACCCGGTTATTGGATTTAGGCGAATTTTATATCGTTGGAAAACTAATTGAATTTTCTACGCAATGACAGGCTTTATAATGAAAAATAATGAGTTTTTCAAAAATTTATATATGAATACTCATGCACTGGGACTTAGATTATGCTAGAGAAATATGAGGTGTTACAGAAACATCTGTAGCACTTAGAGTTGCGTTTAGAAATGCTACCTTTTTCTGCTCAGGACATTCATGAGAAAAATGCCCAAGATTTTGAAAATTTTATCACTTCATCTTGCTCTTTTCTTTCTTCTTAAAAAAACCTTTTTTTCTTCTTGGAATTTGGCTTGTTCTTTTTCTCAAAGAATTTTTCTTCGGTCTCTTTACCCTTCCCGTTCTTTTTCCACTTTTTTTACGCTTGAATCCTGAAGATTTATTACCACTTTATTCTTTCATAAAGGCATTAGAAGCATCTTTAGAAGCACCAATCTACTCATCTTCAAGTTCAACATGACAGGCAATATCAGAAAAAAGTTTTGATAATGTCATTGTGGGTTAAGTTGATCTTCAAGTGTTCCCAACTGTTGGGAAGAGATTGAATTACTGTGAACCTACTTCTAATCTGAGAGAACGTGACCAGCACTTTTGAGTTGAGCTATCATATTCGACATCACCCTATGGTGTTGTTTAATGTTTTGATCATGGCGCTTCTTGTAAGTGTCAAACTTGATAGTAAGCTGTCTGAGGTGGGTGATAGACGTACCCCCATATGTTCCTCGCAAATATTCCCAAATGGCATTGGAAGTAGGAAATTCCTCACACTTATGTATGAGGTCATCAACCACAGAAATTACAATGATTCCACGTGCAATGAAATCAGCCTTTTTCCAAACCTTATAAGCTTCAAGGTATCTTCTATGTTGTGAAGTGTCACCCTCTTCTGGTAGACATAATACACGGTTAATACCTTCAAGAGAATTTTGCTCTTTCATCACATACCCTATTTTACGACTCCAAAAGTTGTAATTGTCACCATATAGCTTTTCTCCTTTGTTCAAGTCCGCAATTATGATTTTCGATGCCATGTCTGTTATTAAGAGACAATCACCCAAGTATTTTATCAATTATGCATGCAAGTTATACATTCAAGCAAATTATTTTATATAAAATTTTCATGTTTAGTGTATAATCGAAAGGACACTTAAGATGTATAATTGAAAAGACACTTAAGAATTCAATCATCATCTATAAACTAAACACTTGACCAAAATTAGAAATTAATTTCTTAATATGTATTAGGATGACAGTTTTCAATTAATTCTTTGTAAACTCAAATAAATGAATGATATTCATATAGAAGGAGAGAAACAACTTAATATATTTATAATATAAAGTTAATAAAGAACTTCAAGTTATAAGTCAATCTAAAGATAAAAGTCATCTCAAAAATATTCGAGACGACTTATATACACCCAAAAAGGCTCTCTAGGCCAAATCTCATGGCAAATATTAATTAATATCTCGCCCCAAGGATCATGGAGATAATTTGCTAAACTAGCTAATGCTTCCCAATCCGAGATTTCTACATAATTTTTCATTTCTACACGTTTCAATTCAAACAAATGTATAAAACTAGCAACAATAATGTTTGGGGTCATCTTAAAAGACTTGAATTCTTTCAATTTCTTCTCTCTTTCCCTTTGCATAGCCTTTTCATTTCGTAACAGATTCTGTGTCGCCCTGGGGACACCATTTCGTATGATCTCACAACCTCGAAAATATGTTCTTTGAGGACGTGTTTCTTCCACTTTGTTTCTTTGCTCAACATCTTGAACTCCCACTTGGAGTGATTTGAGTTTGTCCCCGTTCAACCATGTCTGAAATAGGAACCAAGAAACAATAAGAATGGTTATGTTATTCAATGCGACAACTTATGTCACAATTATTGTAGAAGACAAAATCTATTTATGAAAATTTAGGAACTAATTTAGACAAGAATTATATCACGTCTAATTTATTCACAACTGAACCACAATTAATTTAAAGAAATCTACACTTTATTTTTTATAAATTAAATAATAAATATATCACATTTCATGAGAAAAGAATATTTTACTTATCATAAAGAAACAGTATATAATTTTACTGCCCATCATTAAATATGTGGATCATTAGAGTACACATCGTTCTGAAAAAAAAATATTACTTTTATAGGTTGTACAACATATTCATTCCATTTTTTAAGAAATAATACTATATTAATTCTTTAAATAAAGTAGATTCTTCATTAAGGAAGATTACACGCACTTCTCTTCCACCAAAGGAATTCAATATTTTCATTGCTTATCTTCTTCTTAAAATGTTGAAAAAAAATAATTTCTTCTTAAAAGGACATCCATGGCAGAATGAGAAATTGAAACCCTTTTTTTAAAAAAAGATAAACATAGTTCCAAAATAAAATCTTAAAAAAAATCGGAACCTTAAACATAATTTTGGGCGTCTGACGGGATCCAAAAAAAATGCCATGGTGGCACGAGTGATTGAACCAAAGCGCGATGGTGGTGCTTCTAATCTGATCCAAAAATTCATACATCCAGTTATGGAGTTTTTCTCACAGGTATGTTCATACACAATTTTTTTAAGAGTTTTACACACTAAAACTCGAGATATAACATATAAAACAGGATAATAGAACCTTTCTTTGATGCCATTGAAAGTAAATTGCAGAGCAAAATCAGTGTTTACCTTAAAATATTACAGCGGAGAAGATGATTTTACCACCGAAAGAACATGTCCCAAGTCTTCTTTGAAACTCTTGGAATCAAAGTGTGATTATCACAAACTAAATATCATTTTCTTAGTGTTGTTGTTAATTGGAGAGTCAAAGTTGTGTTGCCAAAACACTGATACAAGTTTTCTCTCTTTTCTTACGTCTGTTTCCTGATGAAGAAGCATCATTATATATAGTGGTATCTTCAGTAGTTTTGGAGGCTACATTGCAACCGTTCCTCCCATTTTTTTAAATTGAGATTATCCATAAATCTCAATTATTTCAGACTTAGAAAACGGGCTGGGTCAGTACATATAGGCGATACATGACCCAAAAAAATCTAACATATTTTTATCAAATTTTGAGTTTGATGAGCAATTGAGTTGTTGTTGGAGCTGTTCATTGCTTCTTCAAAAATGGTGTTTCTTCGATTTTTGATCTCCTCCTTTAATAGAAGATGTATTATTACCAGTTTTTTTGTGATAAAGTTAAATTATACTAAAATTGAGTACCTTTGGAACAAGAAAGTTGGAAATGAAGATTTAGAGTCTTGTAAGTGGGTGAATGATTTCTTTAAACATTATTGTTGATGCTATGAGAAACAATGGAAGTGAGAGTACAAAGTACATATATTAGTATTTTTTGTCGAGTTTTTTTATGTTTAGATCTCTTTCCAAGAACATGTAAAAAAAAGCATAACTATGATTTAATTTCAAGTTATTTATGGTTTTTCTTTTGGTCTTCGTTAATTGTGTAGAGTAATTTAATGTTTAGTTTTGGGTTTAGAAATTCGGAGAATAAAGGAAAAGCCGATTAAATTTTGATGTTAGGTGATTTTTGATGGTGTTTCAACGGTATGATGATGTTCCGATGGTGATGAGATAAAGAGAAAATGGAGGTGAGGAGAGAGGGGATAGGGTATCGAAGAAGAAAGGGGAGGGTACCGGGGAGCTTATTTGATTTTTATTTTTAAAATAAAGTTAATTTTTATCTGTCATTGAAAAATAATGTTAAATTTTGTGTGTACTCGTTTGAATTACACGTACATTAATAAGATGAGAAAAAGATTTAAAAACTTGTGTTTTGATGGCTTGAGATGACAAAGGGCTAACTAAGGGTGTCCATATGTGATACCCCACAAATTTCTAGCTAAACCTCTAATCGTTCGTCATATGTTTATAGTTCCAAAATGATTATTTTAATCTTAGATAAGTGTTATGGTCATTTACCTAGTGTGTAAACTGTTTTTGATGTGAAGAATGTCCATAGGAAATACTTAGAGCAAAGTTGAGTTGAGAACTATTGTTATCGATTGAGTTTTGGTATTTGATCCTACAAAGGTCAACTTTAAACGTGTATAACTTTTAAAATATATTAATTTTTGGAGCTCAAGATCCATCAAATGAAAGATAATTGAGTCATCTTTCCAGCACATCTGATTGCCTTAATTCGATACCCGTGCAAAAAGTTATAAGCATTTTCATGAGCAAATCAGTGAGGATCCGCGATAAAAGTATGACACGCTGTCTGTGTTCCGCGATAAGAGTGTGGCACGCCATGTGTTCTCCATAATAAGAGTGTGGCATGCCATATGTGCTCCGCGGTAAGGGAGTGCCACACCCATGATTTCAGAGACACTAAAACTCATGTTTTCCTTTAGTTTTTTAAGGGCAGACAAGTCATTTACGTCCTAAATGGTCCTATAACTAATACTAATGTGTCTTTCCTCATTCCATAATTCAAACACACGATTACTCTTCTCCCTTACTCTCAAGAGCATCCAAATAAGGGTTCTTCTCTAAAATTTAAGATTCCAAGGGCCATATTCAAGCTTCCTTCAAAGAGAATTCATCAAGTTCAGGATGTAGGGTTTGAACAAGGATAACCTTTCATCCTTGTGTCCAAAAGTTGAGTTTTTACATTGAATTTAAGAAATTGATAACTAGGTTCATACCCACTTTCTTATGCTCTGAGATTTTCATGCTTCCTCATAAGTTGAACATTATTCCGCATATGATTTCATGTTTTCTTAAGTTTTTATCCACTAAAGTAATCTTAAGCATTAAGTCTTGATATTTGATATAAAGTTTCCATGAGATGTTAAATGATTTCAATTTGAGCATAAAGTATCAAGTTTACAAGAAGTTCAAGCTTACTAGTTCAAGTTACAAAAGTATTATAACATTATAAAAGTTTCAGTTTTGATTTTTATGAGTCCAAACAAGATATGAATTTCACATAAGAAATTAAGATTTTGTGATAGACACAGAAGCATTTTGTCTTTTCAGACTTATCAGCTCATATGCTTACCTTAAGGTGAGCTTCATAGATATATAGTACGAGCAATAATATGATTTTTTGAGTAGTATCTAACATCGAGGAGTGAAGGTTTAGCGTACCTTAGTTTCATAAACTACGTGTCACCGGAGATTATTATTCAGCTTGTCCAAATGGGTATGTAGCTTATTCTAACGAACATGTCATATATTATTCATCTTGTCCAACGGACATGTTTAGATGATCACTCAGCCTTTATACCCTGGCAAGGTATATTGGGCCCTTTCGATGAAGGTTTTAGACATCGAATTTCATGTTGCTCGCATGGTTTATGTCGGTTACGAAAATCTCTCACAGTAAAGATAAATTTTAGAAACTAAGTGTAATGACTCACGAGCTTTATTTAGATGTTATTTTATGATTTATGCTTATGTTATTTCAACTTTCAATTTTATTCATGATCAAGATGAGTCTATTTATCCTTAGCAATTTATCCTTAGCATGCATATTTTTAAGCTTATGATATATATATATATATATATATATATATATATATATATATCAGTTTTTACTTATTGCATGCACCCCCAAAAATACTCAGTATATTCTAGAAGTACTGACCACATATATGTCTATGTGGCTAAATTATTCATAATGTAGGTATCAGTTGTAGTCCACAACATCATGATCAGGCAGTTCACAGCTTCTCGCCAGCAAATGATGAGGTTTTCTTTATCCGAGGACTCAAATTAGTTTGTAGAGTTAGTATTTTATTTTTATTCATTTGTCTTGATTAGAGATAGCTAGGGGTCATGTCCTGGCTGACTAATCTATAGTCAGTATTAGTAGAGGCTTGATAGACAGTCAGCCACAGTTGATGTATTCAGTTTCAGTTCTCTTTTTGTATAATTAGTGTTGTAAATATTTTAAATAGTATTGTATTAAACAAGTTCCACTAATGACATCCCTTCCGCTATTTTTTTCAATTTTATGTATTTTATTTAGTTGCTCTTGAATTATGCCAGTATTATGGGTTGGTTTGAGATCACTTGTGATTCTAAGCATCGTGTGATGTTCAGAGGTTAGTCTCAAGGCGTTACACCACATTACAAATTTGGATAAATATAAGAGTCCAGAAGATCATTTTACCTTTATTACTGATTATGCCATTTTGTAGATACTATTATAATTTAAAAAATCAAAGAATTTAACCTTTCTATGCATTTTTCAAATATCTTAAATATTTTACGTATATTGGCTTACAGTGCTTTTATATAATTCAAAATGTAATTAATTATATAATACCTAAAAATATTAAGAATGATTTCCAAATTTACACCAATATATATGTGTTAACCCTCAAAACCATACCATGCAGTACTATTTAAACTATAAAAAGTTATGATTTTCTAGTGTTTCTATATAATTCAAAATCTATATAATTTTTCAAAAAATTAAGAATGATGACCAAGTTTACACCAATATTGATGTGTTAACTCTCAATATTAAAATCAGGAAATTGCATGTCATAGACCCAAATATAGGTGGCTTTAGATATTTTACCCTAAATAAGAATGTCTTTGAAGAATAGTCTTCCTTACTTTTTTAATATACTAAAAGTACCATTTTACCCCTCTAATGAGTCTCTTCATTCCTTAAGAATTCCATAATTCATCCAAATTCCAAAAAGGAAAAAAAAATTAATCACGAAACATTATGGGTAGTGGATGAGCATTCAGAGTAGTGGTGAAAGTCGTCGGAGTCACCGTCGCAAAAAGCGGATTCCGTTCCGTTACAGCGGAGCATCCAGTTTACATTGTTGCATGTAACGTCGTCCGTCCAGTGTCCATTTCCGCTATATTGTTGTTATCGGAAGATGTGAAGTCCGGCGTTGTCACGACGGTTAACGGTGAAGGCGGAGGAGGATTATCCGATGTATCGCTGATGCAAAAAGTGGTGGCGGAGTTTGATGACTGGGAGATGGCTGGTCGAGAGGGGGAAATTATGGTTAGTGTTGGTAAACCGTTATCGAGAGTTGTGTTTGGTGGTGCTCCGTCTCTTCAGGAAGCTACTGAAGCTACTTCTGATCTCAAACACGCTCTTGAAAAGTACGTGATTTATTATGCTATTGCAATTTACAATACTTTATGTATAGTTTTTGTAGATAATATCTACATTTTATGTATACAATAGTGAATTAATTAAATTCAATTTAGGTTAGAAGATTAGTCAGATTATTTTTCGTTAAACAAAATGTGATAAGTGAACGGACGGACTAGCATTATATCTAACTTCTGCAATTTAGTTTGTTAGTGCAACTTATACATCACATATGATAATTTTATATTTTAAATAGTGAATTAATATAATTCAGTTTAGTTTCGAAGATTGGATAAATTGATTCTCGTGAAATAAAACGTGATAAGTAAAATAGAGTGGGGGGAGTAGTATCTGTTGTTATTGTTGATTTTGAAGTATTGCTCTTGGTGTGTCTGTATTTTATAATTATAGAAATTGAAGTTTTTTGTAAAACTTAATGGTGTTTAAGTGATTACTTAGTTAATTGATTCGATCGACTAATAAAGTTACAATTTTTAATGAGCACGCCTCTCAATTGTTTACTCAATCAATTTTTGTTCAGTAGAGTAAAATGGGACATGTTGCAGCAAACTTTACAATGTTCAATTTAGTTTCAAAGATCAGTTAAATTTACTCTAGTGAAACGAAACTTACTAAGTAAAAGTGAAAAGTGATCACTCAGTTGATTGATTTAATTGACGAATAAAGTTACAATTTTAATGAACATGCTTTCTCAATTGTCTCCCCAAGAAAATTTTGCTAATTAGGATAATAAGGGATGTGTTGTACTTGCAAACTTGCAATGTTCGATTTGATGCTGCCTCATTTTAATGTAACTTGTATTAGCCCAATATGAACTGAACTTTTGAAAAGAAGACCTCTTAAAACTCACAGCAAATAAGCACCGTGGGAGTTTATATATATTAATCACAAGGAGTTGAGGCATTTTTGTTGTTAAAGGCTATTGGATTAATTCAAAAAAATAGGTATTTTCAACGTATTGTGTCATAAAATATCATTCTCATTAGTAGTATAGTTGGGTGACATTGTCAGAGTCCAAATGTGTTTTTTATGTGATAGTGTCAGTGAAGATAGAAACTTAAGTTTTGGACTTGCAATAGTTGAAAGAGATAATGAAAATGTTCTTGTCTATTTGGTTGTTGTTCTATTCTTACTATTGGAATGTTTAGTCTTTTCGTAATACTTTCATCAACATTTAACCTTTAGCCCCCAGAAGGCTTACGTCTGGGATTCAAAAGGCTATTGGACGTTGGTTGCGGTATATACTTCTCAATGTTACTCTGCGTACAGATGTTTATCTGTTCTAATAGATGATGTGAACGACTACTCACATAGTGTCAATTCTAAACTCTTCTTAAATTTACAAGGTATATTTGTTTGGATCTGCTAATAAAGATGGTGGATCTTGTGTATCCGGCTCGAGATCATCACCCTACTCCAAAGCTTGTGCTATCAGCGAGACTGTAGTCACAAAGTCTGTGCCCAAACATGTTATGCAGGCATTTAGGTTTCTAAAGGAAACTCCTGTCGCTCAGGTTTTCTTCTTTGTCATTTATGTTTACATGTTCTCTTAGTTTTCATATTCTATCTAGTGTTGTATGTTCATGTATTTGAAACTGAATATTGCAATTTTTTCTTTTAATCCTTTAGTATAAACCCTTACTAGGGATGAGGAACAGATATAATATATGTTCAATTTGAACAAGTGAGAAGATCCAGTTAACAAAAACTGAACTAAATATTATATTTGCAACATAAAAAGTAGACCTATTATGTAATAAGCTATCCCCTAATCCACTTGTGGCATCTCCTCAAATTAAGACTATTTTTTTTGGAATTACGAGTGACTGTGAGAATTTAGAACTCTTCTTCCTTGTGAGTTTGCAGCGTGGTTTGACTCATTTGATTTTTCTTTAGGTACCGCTTTCTAGATGTTGACATCTGTAGAGGAGATATATCTGAGTTGAGTTCAATACTGATCTATAACATAGTTAGATTTCTTAAGAAGCAGCAGCATTTCAATGTCAAGATAATCTTTGTGGTGTCAAGTGTATAGTTCACTGTTATATCCAATTCTATTATTTAGAGGATGGATGGTGTCATTAGCTTTATTCATTCACATTTTAGCTTGAGGCATGAGCATGAAGTAGCTTAGATGGATTATGCGTTATAGATTTAAAAGTCCTTTGAAGCAATATTTTATCCATTTTCTTAGATTTCATGATGTTGCATCCCAGTGGACACTCCTAATAACTTGATGAGATCTTAGGAGTGTGGTCTTAGTAGTGTTTGGGGGTTACGAGTATGCCAGGTTTGCTAATATTGATTCCATTTTCCCCCTCCCAGATCGTTGTTGCTTCAATTGCTTGTGACCCAAATGCGTGGGATGCGGTAATGCAAATCCAGCCCTTCAAGAACTCCTCGACTTACAGAAAACCAGTGAGAAATCTATGTCCTTGATTCTACTCAAATATTTCATAATGGTCAAGATTCTTACTACAATACCATTTTTGCAGGTGCATCATTCCCAGCCTCGGATCACAGGATAGATGAATCCGTTGCTGATGTTGATTCCTTTTCTCAGTCATCCAGAAGGAGTGTGTCTTCCAAATATGAGGCAGAATAATCTAAATTTGGGAACTCTTTTACAGACTTTTTGAAGAATGTTACACGAACAGTAACACGAACTGTGGTTGATATGATAAACAGCTTGTCAGATTTCTTCAACAATCTCTTTGGAGGCAACAAGGTTTTCTTTAATGCTGATGAAAGTGCTAAATTAGGCGTTGTGGAGATGACATTAGGAGCATCTTTCATGGGCTTGGCAGTCATGGTTATGATGGTGATTGTCTCAAAATGTGGTCAATCATGATGTCTTCATAGTTATTGCTATTTGAATTCGTCGAAGTTACATGACCAAGTGTTACAGTTTCTTCTGGAATAGGTATTGAGGGTTTTTTCGGGGGGTTTTGGCCGTGCAGGGATGCCAATGACTTGTTGAAGAGTTTTGTAAATAAAATAAAGTCATTATAGACAATGCTTATGTCTTAGTTTCTTGGTTTTGTCCTAGAAATGACAACAAAGTTAGATTTGTTACAGACATTATATACTTTGGGTACTTGTTACAAACACAAAATCCTCTGATTTTTCAAATCTCTTCGTCATTGGCATCATGCTAATAAATTTATCCTTTAAGTAAATTAGTATTGATGGCAGCGATAACAGCTGTAATCTTCATAGTTTTGAAAATTTTCATCGTAATGTTAATTCTCTTCTCCTTGGATTGAAAAACATCATATGTGTGTATTTTGTGCGCGCGCTAGGGTGTACAAGTAATACATCTTCCCAAAAATTTATACTGCCACTACTGGGCTGCTACAACAGTTCAGTTTTGTGCCACAGAAAGGTATAGTTTGTTCCTCTAGTGCTATATATTTGAACTTTTCCATGGAAGATATTTCGGTACTGTTGATGTCACATAAGCTGAACTTGGGGAGAAGAGAACAAATATCAAATGCTTCATTTTCTTTGAATCTGTTGTATTCTATTGAACCATTGCATTCAAATGTGTGTTGTATTATAAGCTACGAAGCTAAGTTACAGATATCAAATTATACAAGTATTTTATGGCACATATTGTACAAACAATGACAGTTGAACCACCTTTGATGTCTAAGTCTAGCCTCTAGGGAAAGTGTTGTAGATCATCTGTCGAATCATTGCAGAATAAGCTAGTGTCAACTCTTGCCCATGAGGCATAACTTGTTCCTTTGGGGTCTAATAATCTTGCCTCTTGGACAAGACTTATAAATTATCTACCAAATCATCACACATTAATCTAGTATCAACGTTTGGCCATGGGACATAACTTGTTCGTTTGTTGTATTAAGTTTTGCCTCTAGGGCACGAGCTGCATATCATCTGCTAAGTTATTACATGCTAAATTAGGTCAACTCTTGCCCATAGGGCATAACTTGTTTCTTTGGGGCTTAAGTCTTTCCTTTAGGGTAAGTGTTGTAGATCATCTGCCGAATCATTGCAGAATAAGCTAGTGTCAACTTTTGCCCACGAGGCACAACTTGTTCTGCATCTTGCCTTCAAGGCAAATTTTAAAGTGTATCCCGTGGAATTATTCATATCACATCTCTTGGGGGTGTAGTCCTTCTCTGAATTCTGTTAATATGATATATTTTTATACATCAATATATAAGAAAATTTAACATGCTAAATAATTTTTATAAACAATCAATAAGAAGGTATTGAGTTAAATACTTCACCACAAGTTAAAAATTCATATAAATAAGAAGACAATCATGATTGAAAGTCAAAAGTACGTGTTACTAACTAAAATAGGGATAAAAAATCCTATTATAATGGCTATTTTGATCCAACTTCTCAGATAAAAACTAAAACTAATCATATTTTCTTATTTTTCTTTCTGTATCTTCTTGCATATGGATGAAGGATAAGAGTATAGTGACAATTTGATTTGTTATGCCCGGTTCTTTTGCATCTCAAACATCTGTAATTATTTCTTGAAGATTCTGTTCTGCAAGGATATCTGGATGTTTGTCTTCTCCCAAGCAGAACCTCCTTATCTGGGGGGTTTGTGATCAGATCCTTTATGCTATTTGGGACAATCCATGATGTTGTGCTTCCAACTGGTAGAATTTCTCCCTGGTATGTTTGTAGCCAAGACTGTCTTGAGAACCAATGAGAATAATAGCTAGACTTGTTCATATGTATACTGTCTATCGTTGTAATTGCATGGGTGCATGGTATCTCATCTGTTTGAAATACCAAGCATTGACAAGTCCTGCTCTTCAGGTCTACAATATATTCAACTCATTCTTCTCTTACAACCAATCTTGTTGCATCAATGGGGTCTACTTGTAAGTAAAATGATAAATAAATGACAACTTCTAGTGAAACATCTAGTATATAAGCATAATCGGGCATACAGAGCAATCAACCATACATAGGGGTGAATCTTGAGGCAACCAAAAAATAGCTACAATCAAGCATATAACATCAAATCACAATCTAATATTGAACTAATCAAAAATCTAATAATAAGGAGTCACAATTAAGGTTATATTTCAAAATGGAAGAGAAGGGCTAATATAGGGGATAGTTAGAGTTTTGATGCTTGTCTTAGTCAGGGAAAGTGCAGGAGAAGGATCTATCATCCAAGGAATGAGCTTTCAAAGTCAAATTCCCTGTATTATATAGAAAAGATAGAACCTTGCTCAGGAGCAGCAGCTGATTCAATAGTGATGCTTCCAACATATGAGCAGGAGAATCAGCTACAAATAAACTGACATAAAACAGATATTGCATCTAACCTAGGAGTAGAATCAACTATGATAGTGAAATATATAGTATATGCGTAGAATCGGCCATACATAGCAATCAAACATACATAGGGGAAGAATTTTGAGACAACCAAAAAACGGCTACAATCAAGCATACAACATCAAATCACAAACGATCACACAGCTATAAGCAGAAGCAACGGAACAGAAGCAACAAAACACATATTTTGCGTGCAAATCTCAAGAAAATAAAAAAACTAGCAATAAATCACAAATAACAATAAACCATCTATATATAATCTGCAATCAAAAAATAGTAACAGTATATTTATCTATTATCAAAATACAATTTCAATTACTTGCTTTCAATTTCAAGGCAACTTGAATCTTGTCAGTCACCTCCACTTCCGTCCAACGTGTGATGTCATGAAAGTTGCCTTGTGCTTCTATTTTTCTTTCATAAAACCAACTTTGTAACTTGTTCTGAATGTAATCGATTAGTCCCAGTATTGGCAGTTTCCTTACTTTTCTCAGTACCGCATTCATGGACTCCTCGTTGTTAGTCGTAAGCATATTGTACCTTCTGTTGGTATGAAATAAACGAGCCCATATTTCAAGTTCTTCTTCTTTCAAGTACTCCGCAATAACTTTGTCGACTTTTTCTATCTCATTCATGAAAGCATAAAATTTAGTTCATTTGTATGTTGTTGTTGCGTTGTAGAATAGTGAGAGAACCACATCTGAGAAGTATCTTTTTCTTAAATTCTTATCCATGTGATAGATGCATATCCCATGCTGACACTCTGGATAGACATTTGCAATTGCATTTGCAATTCCATTTGCAATGGCTGGGTGACGATCTGATAGAATAGACAATTGTTCACGTACCCCAATTGCATTTCTTAACTGATTGAAGAACCAGTTATAAGACTCATTATTTTCTGAGTCTGCAATTCCAAAAGCCAAAGGAAATATGTTGTTGTTTCCATCCTTTGACACTGCTAGCATGAGGACACCATGATATTTTGACTTCAAAAATGTTGCATCTACCATTATTATCGGTCTACAGTTGGTCCATCCAATAATTGAAGCGCCATAAGCAAAAAATGCATATTGAAACCTGTGTTGAGCAAAAGAATATTAGTAACAATTTGCATTTGATGTTTATAATTAGAGTACAATAATTTTCTAAACTAAGTCTTGCCCATGAGGCAAGAGTTGCATATATGTTAATAATCTAATCAGTGCAATTAAAAAATAAACTTTTACCAGGGCAAAAGTTTTCAACTTCAACAGTATAGAATTTGTACAACAATTTTCTAAACTAAGTCTTGCTCATAAGGCAAGAGTTCTATCTATGTTAATAATCTAATCAGTGAAAATAAAGGATAAATTTTTGCCTCTTGGGCAAAAGTTTTTAATTTCAATAATTTTCTAAACTAAGTCTTGCCCATGAGGCAAGAGTCGCATATATGTTAATAATCTAATCAGTGCAATTAAAGAATAAAGTTTTTCCTCTTGGGCAAAAGTTTTCAATTTCAACAGTATAGCATTTGTACAATAATTTTCTAAACTAAGTCTTGCCCATGAGGCAAGAGTTACATATATGTTAATAATCTAATCAGTGCAATTAAAGAATAAATTGTTGCCTCTTGGACAAAAGTTTTTAATTTCAATAATTTTCTAAACTAAGTCTTGCCCATGAAGCAAGAGTTGCATATATGTTATTAATCTAATCAGTGCAATTAAAGAATAAATTCTTGCCTCTTGGGTAAAGGTTTTCAATTTCAACAACTTTCTAAACTAAGTCTTTCCCATGAGGCAAGAGTTGCATATATGTTAATAATATAATCAGTGCAATTAAAGAATAAACGGTTGCCTCTTGGGCAAAAGTTTTTAATTTCAACAATTTTCTAAACTAAGTCTTGCCCATGAGGCAAGAGTTGCATATATGTTATTAATCTAATCAGTGCAATTAAAGAATAAATTGTTGCCTCTTGGGTAAAAGTTTTCAATTTCAATAATTTTCTAAACTAAGTCTTGCCCATGAGGCAAGATTTGCATATATGTTAATAATATAATCAGTGCAATTAAAGAATAAACTATTGACTCTTGGGCAAAAGTTTTTAATTTCGACAATTTTCTAAACTAATTCTTACCCATGAGGCAAGAGTTGCATATATGTTAATAATCTAATCAGTGCAATTAAAGAATAAATTGTTGCCTCTTGGGTAAAAGTTTTCAATTTCAACAATTTTCTAAACTAAGTCTTGCCCATGAGGCAAGAGTTGCATATATGTTAATAATCTAATCAGTTCAATTAAAGAATAAATTGCTTCCTCTTGGGCAAAAGTTTTCAATTTCAACAGTATAATATTTGTATCTATTCTCATCGTCCCTCTTTATGTTTGTGTACGTGCCTGGGTTGTTTTCTTTCATCATGTGAAGATACGATGACAACTTGTTGTAGTTCTCTTTCGCGGTTCCTCTTATCACCGTATAGGCATGCTGTATCGCTCACCATCCTTTGTTGTAGGATATGATGATTCTGTATTTCCTTCTTATTTCTTCTACCACGAAGTTTGGTATGATTACATTACTAGAGTCACGCACGAGCTCTAGTATGTAGTCACATATGACCTATGATGTTGCATTCCTATGGTCGGATGTTATGAAACCAACCGAGCAACTGTGAGCCTTTTCATATGTAGTAACCTGAAAGAGAAAAGAATTGGCAATCTTCGTGGCATGAAACTGCCACACGCAGTTGTCATCCAAACATCGCAGTAAATATCTTGTTGTGCTTGATTTGATAGCCTTAAATTGGATGTTATGCGTAATTGTAATGTTTGACATGTGTGTCATCATCTTTTGTTTGTCAATGAAGATCGAATTGACATTTACCTCATTCAAAGAGGCATTGTGTCTCAAGAGAGTAGTCTCGACATCAAGTATCCTCATTTTTTTTGGCGTACCCTCTTAATCTTGGATGGCTCAGCTATTTCAGCCTCCAATATTTATTTAATAACCTGTAACTCGTTATTTCTATCAATACTTTCAATACTCATTTTATTTTCATCCATTCCAAGCACAACCCTTGTGAAAAATGAAACAACAAAAGATTAGTAACAATATAATTTAGAATATATATCTTCAACAAGTAAAATCATTAAAGAGTAAGGCATAGTCAACTATTGCCCATGGGGTATAACTGTCAAAGTCTTGCCTCTAGGGCAAGAGTTATAGGTCATCTGCCAAATAATTACAGACTATGGCAGTGTCAACTTTTGCCCATGGGGCATAACTATCTAAGTCTTGCCTCTGGGGCAAGAGTTATAGGTCATCTGAAAAATCATTACAAACTAAAGCAGTGTTAAGTCTTGCCCATGGGGCATAATTTGAAATGTATGGCTGAATCTGAATATCAAAATAATTAGATGTATGTTAAAAGTGGATATACAGAAGGCTTATGATACTGTAGATTGACCCTATTTAAAGCATATCCTGATTGACCTGGGTTTTACTTAAAAATTTATTGGATGGGTGAAGCATTGTGTGACCACTGATAGATTAGTGAAGTGGAACATTCAGATTAGCCTTGGGTGTATTTTGTGCAAGCAAGTTAACGATTGAGTAATAATTAATTATTGGTTAGAAGGTGCTTGTGATCAGCTAGGCACCAAAAATACATATACTTGTTATGTGTAGTTCAGAAGGTGCTTGTAATCATCTAGGCACCAAAAATACATATACTTGTTTATGTGTAGTTCAGAAAATCTTATGCTAAAGAGAAGTTGTTTGTGATCATCTAGGCACCAAAAATACATATAATTGTTATGTGTAGTTCAGAAGTGAGATGAAATATATACATTTGTCTTGTGAAGCAGACGATCTACGATGTTCATTACTAGCAATGCCAGCTCTTCATAATCTTTCTATAAAAGAAAATCAACAAAGCTTATTCTGCAAGTTGAAAAAAGTTACGAAGCATAAACCAGCTGAAGATATTAAGAAATGGAACCATGCTTTGTCATCATCGGATTTGCAGGTGTCTGCTCTAGCTGCAAGTCTTATCCAAAAGCTCTTGTTGAAAGCGAGAACGTTCTCCACAACTAGTTGTAGCAGCTGTAAACATAATAGAAGGATAAAGGTTCACTTTCATCAATGTAGATCAAAGCTCAGATAGAGAAATTATCCCAATTTTATGACTAGTATAGCTATCTATTTCATAGATCGTTAAGGGTATCACTGCATGTACAGATTCACAACAATAAAGAGCTTATAATGGCAATCAAACCTATAATCCACCAAATTAAACTACACAAGAACAAAAACTACACAGATTGATCCTAACTAGGTATACTGTATTGGAGGGGAGGGCTTGACCTGCATTCCCCAACTTAGAGACAAACAAATTAATTTATTTAAGAGAGCTGGCAATCACACCGGCAACATCTAGATTGACTACAACATTGTCATGTACTTTGTGAAGTGACAAAAAATTGCATACAATAGAATGTAGGTAGATGAAGAGAAGTGAAACTTGAAACTACTGTAGGTACACAGTAACCATCAAGTAATTATTCTGGTTTTCATCAAGTAATTATTGGTCTTACTGCGGTGATATTTTACAAGTATACATCTGATGATAGAATTACCTTTCTACTTGTGGTTCTTATTAGTCATTACTCTAAAGTAAATTATTGGTTCACACTTCACAACATCAAATGCAGTATGGAAGAGGTTGCTTTGCTGGCTAAATAGTACTCAACCACTATCTTCTACATAAGTTGCAATGTGTGATTGGATTAAGCAGAGAATTAAAGGCAAAAGACACATAGCCCAAGTATGAAAGCTGGTATATACTGGATTTATATATGCAGTTTGGCATGAGAGAAATGCAAGGTTGTCCAACAAACTGAGACAACTAGAGAAGCTTGCAAGAAAGGTAGCTTTGTAGTTTGTGTTCGAGCTATAGAAACAATCAAACTTATTTTTGTACCACCTTGACCTTATACGTTTGGCCTTCCCAAAAAATATTGCGATCAATGTTAACTCCCATATTAACAGCCTTTCCCTCCAAGACCAAACCCTCACAACTACTCAAACACAATTATAATCGCAATAACAAACTCCCCACAACCTGTTTAACACAATTCCTCATCATCTTCTAATGCTAATTATACCACTAGTTTGAAATACTTGGAACTAATTTCTTGTACCACCTTGACCTTATACGTTTGGCCTTCCCAAAATATGTTGCGATCAACGTTAACTCCTATATTAATGGCCTTTTCCTCCAAGACCGACCCTCCTCAACTACTTAAACACAATTTTAACCGCAATAACAAACTCCCCACAACCTGTTCGATGCAATTCCTCAATGGTAAATATGTTACTACAACAACAGCATATCCCAACTTCAGCTTACGTTCACCTCCCCAAAAATTAAATTAATATGCTAATTATATAACGAGCTAAAATTACCACAATGAATTTGGATGATGAAATTCATACCTGAAAAACCCTTACGGCTAAAGTCGACTACGAATATTTGAAAGTCGATTCTGGAATTTGGAAGAAAGAGATTTAATAGCGAATATTTTGGAGCTCGATTCTGGAATTTGGAAGAAATGGGTTATTCTCAAATATAAGCTGAAGTTGGAAGAAAGAGATTTAACGGCTTGCAGGAGGGTATTTTTGTCCAAGAAAATATGTCTTAACAAGTTAAGGCTATTTTAACAAAGCCTTTTTATTTGGGGCTAAAATTTGAAAGCCACCCTAATTTGGGTCTATATTTGAGAATAACCCTATTAAAATCACCTAATTATATTTGGGACGGACTAAAGTATAATTTTTTAATGCACTTTCCGAACACTTGCACAAGGTCAAAACAATTTGCGCGTAATCATGGAAACTCCTTCATAAAACGTACTGTACTTAATAATAATTTTTACAAAGTTCAATGCGCCCATTTTACCGAATAATTTTGCAACATTTCGTAGTGTTAACGCTTCTAATGAAGTGTTTATAACATTTAAAAGTTAGTTCAACAAACTCAATGTTTTTGTTTGGTTATGGCAGATGAAATCATTATTTGAAATTATGAAATAAAGTTGAAGTTTTGTTTGGACATGCAATTTTGATTTTTCAATATTTATATTTTCTCATGAATGTAAAAACCTCATAAGTTGTGAAAACTATCAAAGCTACCTCAATTTATTATACAATCGTACCAAATAAATAAAAGTTTATAAAAAAATATAATGCACTAGCACAAAGCTATTATAAAAAAATACAACATTTATTGATTAAACTTTAGTTCAATAAAAAAGTAAAATTGAACATGAGTTATATAGTACTACTCTTTAATATAATCCTCTCGCATAGGTAAAGTTGAAGTTGATTTGAAGTAATATTAAATTTTAGAGAAAATGATCAAAATCCCTCAACCTTTACCTCAAATCATAACTACACACTTATACTTGCGGGGGTGCTATTATCCTTTCAGACTATTTTAAAGTGAAATTATAACACCCTTAGGGGTCGTTTGGTGTGAGGTACTAATATAAATAGTCTCGGGATAAAAAATTGGTGCTTCGTTTGGTTGCCTAATTTGGGATAACTTATCCCGGTACGAATAAATAGTACCGGAATAAGTTATTCCATACATTTGGGGGGTAACAATCCCACCCTAAGTTATACTTGGGATAAAGTTATAAAAAGACACAATTACCTACCAAATTCACCTTACTACTATATATTAGAGAGAACATGAGATTTTGGTAGTCCTCACATTAAATTTTTTTGTCAATTTTATCCATAATTTAAATTTTAATTATTCTACAATTTTTTATCCATTTTGATAAATTTAAACAATTATATGAGCTTATTAATTGTTACAAAAGTAATGAGTCATGGAAAAATAATAGTGACACCATAAAAATTATTTATACAATCAAATTTAAAATTGATCCAAGGATTTATTATCTTTCTATTTTGTAGATATGTTTATTAATCTTACTTCAATTTTTTATTTTTTTTTCAACAAATTTATCATGGACAAGTAATTAAAGTATGTTGACATTCCCTTTCTAACTTAATACATTCTTAATTATTAAATAATTTTTTTAAATATTTAGCTAAAAAAAATTTAAAAAAAAAAATACAATTTGACTCTCCAAATATTAATGATACTAAATAATGAAAAATGAGAGTAATTCTTTTTCGCATTTTTTGATGATCAATTTTTTTGACAAAAAATAAGATTAACAACATTTTATAAAATTTAGAACAAAATAAGTAATTTAACATGAAATATTAAAGCTTCATACACATTTAAGAAATATCAACATAAATTTCTTAACATATATTTTAGCAAAAAGAAACTAATAAAGTTAAAAAAAAAATTAGTAACTTTTTAATTTCTTTTGTAAGATTTAATATGAAGGAAAATAATTAAGCTACATATGGTGAAGGGTATTTTGGTAAATAAACTATCTATTCTTAAAAAGAATGCAATGCATATTATTTTTAGTACCACAAACCAAACAATCACTAAAAAATAATATCAGGATAACTAATCTCAGTGCAACTAATCCCAGTATAACTAATTCCAGCATAACTTATCCCAACATAACTTGTTTTCCAACCAAACGACCCCTTAAAGGCTTATGTGGCAAAGAGAGTGTATTTCACTTTCTTTGAGAGAGTGAGTCATCCGAAAATATTAAAAGAATTATTTTTTACATTTCTTTTTAATATATATATATATATATATATTATTTAGCTTATTATTAGTTTCTTTCTTCTTCCTCCCACCATCATAGTCAAATTTCTCCATCACCATCCAACCAACGCCGTTGCACAGTCACCACCATGTCCACCAATTATCCACTTTTTCATCTTCCTCCATTTTTCTCCCCATATAAATCATCAATCTATATTATTTAAATTATTATTATTATATTTTTATTATTATTAATTTCTTTCTTCTTTCCATCACCATAGTCAAATTCTCTCCACCACCATCCCACCATTGTCGTTGCGCAGCCACTACCATCTCTATCATTTGTCCACTTTTTCACTTCCTTCATTTTTCTCCCCATATAAATCCTTAACCTAATTATTTAAATTACTATCATATTTATTTTGGTTACTTTCTTTCTTCTTTCCATCACCATAGTCAAATTCTCTCCACCACCAATCCACCATTGCCACCGTGCAGCCGCCGCCACCTCTTTGTCCATTTTTCAACCTTCTCTCTTTTTTCATTGCTAAAGTCACCCAAAATCTTGCCTAAATTTCAAGAATTAAGAATCAAGCATAAAAAAATTAAGAATCTTTAAGACAACGTTGTAATGCTAATATCACGTAATCTTTCACCCCACTTCAATCTTAGCCAATTCTCAAATCAAAATATTAATCTCATCTCACCCACCACCACCACCTTATTAGCCGTCGCCGTCGTTGCAAACACTATTAATAATTTTTGTATAGATTCATCACTAGAAAAAAATTCTTTATCACATTTTTTAAAAATTTGGCTCATTTTTGCATTTTGAGCTATTAGTAGAACCTTTAATATTATTTTAATGATGAAAAAATAATGAAAAGAATAAGAATGGAGAAGAAAATAAATAAGAATTAATTTTAAATAGAAAAATACACGTGTAAATATGAGATTGGCACGTGTATTGCACTTCCTACTCCAAATCTGGGTATAACATTTTGGGGTGGAATTAATTCCACTTTAAAATAATTCAAGGGGTACTAAGACTCCCGTGAAGATTGAGTGTATAGTTGGAATTTGGGGTAAAGGTTCGGGGAATTTTGGCTATTTTCTCTAAATTTTATGTTGGTGAGAATAATAATAATATGAGATATAAATGGTTTAAAGAGTAATAATATGATCTATAAATTTTATTTACAGATGGAATAAATAATTGTTAGATATAAATAGTGGGGTGTTTTTTATAAAATATAAACTTGTGGGCCAACTTTTGTATTAAAAAAAATGGGTCAAATTTACTCCTCTACTTTAAAAAATTAGTTAAATATACCCTTAGTCATAGATTGGTGTCAAGTTTACCCTTGTTGTCATACTTTGGGCAAAATTTACCTTTCTATTTTATAAATTCACTAAATATATCCTTTATCATATTTTGGGATCAAATATACCCTCGATTTCATACTTTGGGGCAAATTTATCCTCGTTGTTAAGAAATTTTTCACATGTACACTTTCTTTAATAGAAAAGCTCGAATCAACATTACATGCCTCATTTTTTAAAAATAATACACACTCTAATCTAACCCGTTCAAACCGACTCAATCCACCAAAAAGACACAAACAAATACACCTTCTCGGTTCTATTGATCAAATTTTTTCAACGAGATAAATCCACTGAATATTTATCAGTGTATAGCTCATGAAAAATGAATCCGTCAGTGCAAACACAAAAAAATGTACCCCTCCCTCAGTTCATGAATCTACATTATTGTAGAGCTCATGAAAAATGACACTTAGCAGTCAAATGCAATAGATTAGGCCCGCTGAATTTTTCTCTGCATGATTGAGTTAAGATGTTTTCTTACGTGTCAATCGTGACATCTCTTCATTCTTATGTCTTTATACAATTTTGATCTACATAAATTTTTCATCATTGAATTTGCTCAGAAAACTTGTCCACCGATTCTAGAATCTAGATGCACATAGAATTGCATATCAAATTTTAAAATTTGAATATAACTGAAATAGGAGCAGAGTTTGTAATAGATATTTTCTCTAGTTCTATGATTCTGTCTTTATCTCATTTCATTATACTTTTTGTTCATTTAACAACCTACCAGTGTTGCACGTAATAACAGAAGTATATTTGTTCATTAAAAAAATTCGACCAACAAAACTGAGGAAAGGGTATATTTATTTGTATATTTTTTGTGGGTCGGATCGATCGAATTAGATTACGGTGTGTTTTATTTTTAAAAAATGAATCATTTAATGTTGATTTGGAATTATCTGTTAAAAGAAAAGTACATGTGAAAAAAAATTTAACAACGAGGATAAATTTGGCTCCACAGTATGACATCGAGGATAAATTTGGTCAAAGCATGACAAAGGATATACTTAGCCAATTTTTCAAAATAGAGGAATAAATTTAGCCTCAAAGTATGACAGCGAGGGTAAATTTGATCTCATGATATATTTAGCCAATTTTCCAACGTAGAGGAATAAATTTGACCATTTGTCCTTAAGAAAAAAACTTCAAACATGATCTAAAAATCTCAAATCACACTTTTTAGAGAATTCGGGATATCATATCATGATATGAAACCATGAGATGAAATCGCATGTCAAAAAAATTGATTTAATCTCATGATTTCAAATTATACACTTCATATGGCATGTCCAATCCGCTACTTAAATCAATTCCTTTCTTGCACTTTTGTTTACTTGTGCAGATTGGGAAGTTATCCACCCTCTCCCCTATTGTGTTAAAATCTTTTGGGTCATTTTTATTATCTCATTTCAGTTTGAATCAATTTTGACGTGGACTTGAATTAATTTACATCAGTAAAATTTGATGACTTGTTACTTTTCTCAATGTGTGAAATTTGAAAGTGAAAGAAATTGTTTCCTAGTATTTAACTTTTGGAGTAGTATCTATCTACATCTACATCTACATTTACATGTACAATATATTAAAAGTGTGAAAATCCTTAGATTTTTTATCCTTTATTAAAAATCTATGCTTTAGACAAAATCCGCTTTTTACCTTTTTTAAAAAAAATTTATGTTATTAAACTAAGGACTCCTAAAATATATGGAAAGAACATAAAATAAATATATGAAAAGAAATAAAAATATATGAGTCCTAAATATACCATAATTAGAATTCTAAAATAAATACATCACCCTATCTTAAATTTATAGGAAGAGATATGACTGACGTCATCACTTGGAGCGAAGACGTAAGATGGAAGCTGTAAGTAGCGATCTCGTACTTGATCCTTTCTCCATTGAAAGTGGGTTAGGGCTATTTGTTCTGAATTTATTTGCATAAAAACTATATTTGGTGCATATTAACATAAACATACGTGAATATATATTTTTTTTAAGTTTTATGTGCATATATATATTACATAGAGTAAGTTGGTATCAACAGAGTTATACGTCTTTTTTGTTGAGTTTACGCTTTTACTTGATCTATGAATCAGATAGTTGATTTAGTTATATTTTTATTATGTTTTGGTTATTGGAACAAGATACACATGAGTATGATATAAGAGCTCCTTCAACAAGAATTATTCTTCAACCTAATTTTCTGTCTTTGATGATTTTCATTTTCTTTTACAGTAAAGAAGACTTTGGATAATGCAAGGGATGAGACTTAGATCCTATGCTAGAATCATGTGGTTAGATTTGTTCACGATAGGTAAATATAACTAAAATCAAATTCTTTGTTTATTTATGTTTTATTATAAAATCAATATTTTTGTATAGTGATATTTGTTTGTTATATTTTTTTTACAATCCTGCTTTGATAATATTTCTCTTTGGCCGAGGGTATATCGAAAATAATATCTCTACCGCACAAGATAGGGATAAGATCTGGTTACACACCCAACTTCAGCATCTTTGATGTTGACATATTTTGCCCAAAGGTTTATTAGAGAAGTTAAAAGTAACTACTAATTCGAAAATTATTGATGATGATGTTGAATTGTCAAAAGGGTTGACATCTTCAGCCCAAAGGTTTATCAGAGAAGTTAAAAACAACTTTTAATTCAGGAATTATTGATGATTGTTGAATTATCAAAAGAAAAAAATATGTTTGAGGCAAATACGTATCCCACAAGAAGTTACCCATGATACTTAGTTTAGCGCATGATACAGACTTAGTTTAGCGCATGATACAGAGGTTTTGACATTCCATGATACTTGTGCCTCATTGAGGATTGTTACACTCACTTTTTCTTCTGAAGTCTTCCTCGTTTCCTTCTATTTTAACATCTAATAAGTTTTTCTTAAAATAAAAAAATTATTTTTTTCTTTGCTTTGTTTACGTCGGTTTCTTGCATCCCACTTGTGAGATTGTAGCTTTGTTCATTTATATTCAGTGTTGGATTTAAGTTATATAGTTGAGGAGAAAGTTAAAGATGCAAGCTTTATTCACTTCTCATGGGTGTGCTGGATGGTTAACACTTAATGAATTCAGTTTGTAGTTTTGATTAATTATTCTTGGTGGTTGAGTTAAGTTTATCACTTTGGGAGGAAGTAAAATATCGTAGGTTTATTCACTTTTCATGGGTTCTACTCAATTTTTTAAAAAAAAAAAATATTGGTCAAACAAGATTTTTCTTACAAAAAGAATTTAAAAAAAAAAATGGATATACTATTGAAAACGCACATTTCAAAATAAACTGATTTTAAAAGTTTAAAAAAGTGATTTGAACTTCTTACTCTTCATTAAAATACTCCGCACTGAATAAAATTATTTATTGTTGTCTCAATTAAATTTTTTGTTTTTATAAATATTTAAATTATGAAATCCTAAAATATATGGTAAGAGGAAAATAATATATTTCTAAAATTATGAAATCCTAAAATATATGATAAGAGAAAAATTAGCGTGAAAGATGAATTGCGTAGGAAGGTTGTCGTGTTATTTTTTTTGTAACAAGTTGCACTATGATTTATTGTCCTATGCAACAACTAACAAGAAAAAAGAACTTTACTAGAATTAGAAAGAAAGAGGCATAACTATTCCCCTATTCCATCATCAAATTTTCAATCACGCATCTTTTCTTTAGGAAGGTCCTACTATTCCCCTCCCCCTCTCTCTAAATTTCTTTTCGTAATTATTTCCCCCCTTTATACTGAACTGGACAAAAAATGCAGTTATAATAAATGAATTACATACACACGCTAATAAATTGACCCCATCTCATTTTTTATTTCTTTATTTTATTATTATCTAGTCTTTTAAAATTAAATAGGAAAGAGTAATAGTACTTATTTTTCAAATTTCTACATTTATTCACTCTTTCCTTCGATAGAAGCCATTTAAATAGGAAAAACTTAGATTAGATTAGCATCACCACAGAAAGGATTATCTAAAAATTAAATATTTTTGAATTTTTCAGTACTCTAAAATAGAAGATATTGAAAATATTTATTTGCTCGTGACTTATAATTGGTGTATTTCTTACTGACAAACATGGATAGTTCAATGTGCTCATCGGCACCTGACCCTGAGATGTGGATCATCCAAGGCACATTAGCATGGCGTACTCCTATTCGAACCGGGTTTGAAACCAAACTCCTCCTCAGGAGGATAGGTGGGGCGATTCGGATGAGATCCAATGTAGATCCAACTTTCGATTCACTCGTGGGATCCGGGAGGTCAGGGGGGACCACCACGGCTCCTCTCTTCTCGAGAATCAAAATGAAACAGAAACTAATGTTACAGTTGTTGTTGTTGCTGTAATTCAATTGTACATCTTAGAGTTGTTTTTTAATAAAGGAATTGCACATCTTAGAATTGTGAGGAGTATTATTATATTTTTTAAAGTACAATTTGTGGTCTGGCTTTTTTTCGAACTCTGTGTACAGTAAAATATTTAGTGCACCGAACTGTCTTTCTTACATCTTAAGATTATTACTTTCAAATCTGAGTAGTTGATTTTCTGTTTTGGAAAAACATACTGCTTGATAATGATTTTCAATTAATATCGTCGATACCTGATTTATAGTGATGGTAGTTTATAGGATTGATGAATTATAAAATTTTACTCTCAGTAAGAATAGTTTGAAAAAACACATCCAAGAAGCTTCGGAGCTCTTAAATGGTCAAGAATTGTTTGAAAGGTTCTGAAGTAGCACAGATTAATTAAAAGTTTTCTTTTTGAATCTTACGGGCTAAAAGGCTGTGTTTTTACGTTTTTGTTCAGCTCAACATAAAAAATAAAAATAATTATGAAAAAAAATTAAAGAGATAATAGGACCTTCTTAAAGAAAAGGTCTGTAACTTAAAATATGGTGATAGGATAGTGGAATTGTTATGCATTTTGCCAATTAGAAAAGCACATCTATTATAAAAGAATATCATCCATGAAAAGAGAAAGGACAACAATTTAATTTTAGAGTAGTAAGCAAAAATTATATACTATCTTTTTTTATTGTTTATTTAGTTTTAGGATTTACTTTTGGATTAGAATTTCTTTACACTAATTATTATTATCAGTGTCTAATAGACTACATATATAATTATTAAATACATCTGGGTTATTCTGTAATTAGTTATTCTTCAGTTCTCTATATATACAGTTGTAACCCCTTCAATATTAATGAGATCAATTATTATTAAATTTGTATCATGGTATCAAAGCTAGGGTTTCTTCTTCCGCCCAAACCCTAATCTCTCCTCTTTTCCGACGTGTGTGCGCCGCCGCCACCGTCTACACCACGCCGCACGGCCTCCCTCCTCCGCCGTAGGTCGGCGCCATGGACAAGGTTATTGATCCTCTGTCAAAATTACCGTCTGGAGTAAAATTACTGCTCAGGAATCTCCACAATCTCATCCCCGAAAAATTATCTGACAACAACTACCCGGCCTGGGCACTTAACGTCCGCACCGCCCTCGCAGCCAACTTGCTGCTCGGATGGATTGACGGTGCGGAGAAGCCGCAGCCCGAGACAGCCGAGAAGGACGGCGTCAAGCTCCCAAATCCCGACTACCTTCCGTGGATGATCGTAGACACTCAGATCCGAGCCTGTCTTCTCGCAGTTATTAGCCCCTCTGTGCACAAACACGCCCGGGGTTTTCTCACATCGGCTTCACTTTGGGACGCACTAGCCACAAGGTACAACTTTGTGTCCACGGCTCATATTTTTCAGTTGCGTGACAAATTGCATACTCTTCGGAAGGGAACGAAGACGATGACTCAATACCTTGATGATGTGGCCTCTATTCTGTCTGACCTAGATGCTGTGAACGAGATTATTCCTGAACGAGACGTGGTGAATGCCGTGATACGTGGTCTTCCGGCTGGCTATTCCTCTCTCAAACAGCATATTCGCCTCTCGCCTGTCGAAATCACTCTGAATCAACTGTCTGGATGGCTTAATGCAGAAGAATTGAATCTAGACATGGAACACAAATTACTGCTCGGAGAAGCCAGTTCCACCCCTGGCGTCACGGCTCTTTACTCGGCTGGCAGCGGAGGCTCGGCCAGGGGTCGCGGTGACGATCGCCGTAACCAAGGGCGAGGCAGCGGCGGCGGTGACCGTCGAAACACCGGGCAGCAAGGCAGAGGCGGGCCTCCACCGAGGGACGGCTTCCAGTCAGGCCGCGGACAGGGACAAGGAAACCAGCGGATGCCCACACGAGATCTTCCGACGTGCCAAATTTGTGCTAAACGGGGCCATTCTGCGGCTAATTGCTGGTATCGTTATGATGACTCGCAGAATGTAAATAGCCAGTCCGGAGGATCAAGGGCGATGCATGCGTCCACAAACGCTCAATCTGGCGATTGGTATCTAGACACAGGTGCTAACACCCATGTGACGTCGGATTATTCACAACTTCAAGCTCCTCATCCGTATCATGGCTCAGAAACTATTACAGTAGGCAATGGCAATGGTTCAAAATCAATTTAATGCCAAAATCAAAATTTTTCGAAGTGACAATGGCAAAGAATTTGTCAACAATGCATTTGGTGTTTTTCTTCAAAATCTAGGGGCTCTTCATCACACTTCATGTCCATATACCCCTGAACAAAATGGCGTTGCTGAGCGCAAACACCGTCACCTAATAGAAATAGTTGTTGCGCTCCTCCATGATTCCACCTTACCTGTTTCCTTTTGGGTTGATGCCCTTGCTACTGCCAACTACCTCATAAATCGCATGCCCACTCACACTATCTCCAACTCCACTCCATATGCCCGTCTCTACAATCATCCACCCGACTATATCCATCTCCGCCCGTTTGGATGTCTAGTTTATCCCTGGTTGCGTCCGCACACTCAACATAAACTTCAACCTCGGTCCACCCCTTGTGTCTTTCTAGGCTATCATCCCACTATCAAAGGTTACAAATGTTTCGATCCTGTATCTCAGAAAACATATGTTTCCCGTCATGTTCGTTTTGTGGAGGAACAATTTCCTTACACAAGTCTTTCCTCTACTCCATACTCCCCCAATCCACTTGGCGTTGTGCCATTATTTCCGTCCTTTTCTCACGCTCATGCTCCGGCTCACTCGGCACCTAACCCGGTACCCCACTACACCACTACCCACCCGAAACCCCAAACCTCCCACCCGAACACCCAGCCGACTGCCACACAACCCACCACTTCCCTACATCATACTCCTAACACACATACAGCCACCCCATCCACCGCTGCACATCCCAGCTCCCACGGCAGCCCCACCCAACCCCCGCCCACACATCATACAACTCCACCACCCCTTCCTAATCACCCTCCACTCAACACTCATCCTATGACAACCCGAGCCAAGGCCGGTACCTTCAAACCCAAAGCCTACCACACTCAAATACCCTTTGATGCACATCCCACAACTGAGCCTACTACCTACAACCAAGCCTCCAAAAATAGTTTCTGGTGCCAAGCTATGGATGAGGAATTTCAGGCTCTGAATGAACAACGTACATGGGATTTGGTACCTCTGCCTAGTAACCGAAAGTCTATTGGGTGCAAATGGGTGTTTCGCATCAAACGAAATTCAGATGGATCTTTTTCTCGCTATAAAGCACGTCTGGTTGCAAAAGGGTATCATCAGGAGTATGGTGTGGATTATAAGGAGACCTTCAGCCCTGTTGTTAAGCAACAGACTATTCGTCTGGTCTTGTCTCTTGCTCTTCACTATGATTGGCCGCTTCATCAGCTAGACGTCAGCAATGCCTTTCTTCATGGTCATCTTGAGGAAGAAATCTATATGGTTCAGCCACCGGGATATGTTAATCCCAACCGTCCTCACTATGTTTGCAAGCTTCGCAAATCACTGTATGGCCTGAAACAGGCCCCTCGTGCCTGGTACACACGTCTCTCTACTTTTCTGCAGGGTCTTGGTTTTCGCACCTACCATCATGACAACAGCCTCTTCACCCTTCACTGTTCTCGAGGGACAGTCATCATTCTTATCTATGTGGATGATATTGTTATTACAGGCAGCTCGTCATCACTCATCACTGAAATTACTGAAGCTATGCATCGTGACTTCAAACTTAAGGACCTCGGTCCTCTGGAGTTCTTTCTTGGCCTCGAACTCATCCGCAAATCGGGAACCATATTGATGCATCAGACAAAATATACCCTTGAACTTCTAAATCGGGCTGGAATGACAGACTACAAACCCGCGGTCACTCCCATGGCAGTCCGCCAATCCCCAGGGCCGAATACTCCCTTTGCCGATCCTACACTATATCGGAGCCTCGTCGGTGGACTTCATTATCTTGCTGTTACTCGTCCGGACATCCAATATGCAGTCAATCGAGTCTCCCAATCAATGCATGCTCCCACAGAACAACACTTTCAGGCCTTGAAACGCATTCTGCGCTATCTTCAAGGTACTCTTCACTGTGGAATTTTATTTCAAAAGGGCTCGTTTGATATATCTGTTTTTTCTTATTCGGATTGGGCTAACGACAAAGATGATCGAAAGTCCACTACTGGATATATTGTTATAATGGGACCGAATCTGATTTCCTGGTGCACCAAGAAGCAAACGCGAGTGTCCCGTTCCTCCACAGAAGCAGAATATCGTGCCATGGCTGCGGGTGTTGCTGAAGCCATGTGGTTACGATACCTTACGGATGCACTTGGCATTCCCCCGACGAAACCACAGATTTATTGTGACAATCAGTCCACTATTTGTGTTACCAAAAATCCAGTCCTTCATGATCGTATGAAGCATGTTGGGTCTGACTGTCACTTTGTTCGCGATGAGGTACTTGCAGGAGCGATGGCCACGCACTATGTCCCATCTACTGACCAGCTTGCTGATATTCTCACCAAGCCTCTTCCGTTACAGCCTTTTCAGTCTCTCTGCTCCAAGCTGCCCCTCGTTACCGCTGATCAGCTTGCGGGGGGATAATAGACTACATATATAATTATTAAATACATCTGGGTTATTCTGTAATTAGTTATTCTTCAGTTCTCTATATATACAGCTGTAACCCCTTCAATATTAATGAGATCAATTATTATTAAATTTGTATCAGTGTCTTTTCTTTATTTAGATTTTGATGTTCTTTAGATTTAGGAGTTAGGACTATTTTATATAGGACAATCTATTATTAGTGATTATGTAATATTTTCTTTATTCAGATTTTGGTATTACCTTTATTAGGTTTAGGATTATTTTATTGATATTGCATAGGTTGCAACATTAAATTACACGACACTTTGATATTTAGAAAAATAGATTATGTAGTATTTTTTGGCTATTTAAATTTTTATTTTTTCTAAAGTTTTGGAGTCTTTTGTTATAGGGTTTGCTTTGAGTTTTTATCATAATTATAGTTACTTTTATTGACGAAGAAAAAGTTTACTTGATAAAGAAAAATCTCTTCTATATTTGGTGAATATGAAAGTCAATGCAACATTGCGTACATGAATTTTGTCATGCATGTCATCTACTCTTGACGACACCTATTGATGTTGCCAGCAAAAACCTTCTCTGTTTCATTGACGAACGCTATCAAGTTGTTTACACATATATTGTTGACTTACATTGGGTGTTTGGTATCATCTAATTAACTAAATTAAATTCTGCAGATTCTTTACAACTTGACCATGATGCTTGTGGGAACCTTGATTACACGGGTTTCTTGTTGTGGAGAGCTAAGAGAATTGAAGAGTGAACACTACCACAAGGTTGTTGAAATTTCACATCATGTAGGACAGTGTTTTTCACAAGAGTACATGGTAAGGACATTGAAAGTAGCGAATCTAGAAATTTCATTTAAAATATTCAAGATTTAATACATAGGTATGAATAATTTTGTTATAATTTTTAATTTATATAATATAATTTTTTGATGAAAGGTGTTCGAGTGACCACTCTAAATTACATGTAGTTGCGCCACCAGACATTGCGGCATATTCTGTTTGAACTGACATTATTCATGTAATTATGATATTATGTTCATGTTCAATCTTTGTCACTTGTACTAGGCCGACGAACCGTCTTGCTGTATTTCGAAAAAGAAAGCTTTCAGTCTATCAAACGATGTTTCCTTTAAAGAGCTCAAAATCTATTGCAGAGGACGCTCATTCGTTGAGTGATTCAAGACTTCCTCTCACTATTATTAATTAGGACTATAGAAATTAGAAATTATAAGATTATGGAAGAAAAGTTGTACACAAGAATTCACCTACATGGACAAATGAGGGATAACTTAGTGGTATATTTAGCTTTTATTGTATATATTTTTAGTGATAGTATATGTTTTAAAAATCGTTTCAAACACGAGATTGATAAGTAGGAAAATCTCATGGGTTAAAATATTACATAGAATTATTTTATCCCATCTTCAATATGAAATAGTATCCCATCATTTTAACTAAAGTGGTGAGATAAAATAGTCTCAAAATTAATTAATATTTCTTGGATAAAATTAATTATAAAGTCTATTTCGAGATTATTGTACTTATTCACTACTCATATGTCTATGCATTTGATGTAATGAGTATTAACTTTTTTATGACACTTTGAAATTATTATTTTTTCAAGATACCAACACATGAATATTGACCTCAATTTACATAGGAAGTGATGCACTTCGACTTTATAAATCCAAATTGACAAATACAATATAGAACCAACTGAAGATTGGAAGAAAAATTTAAGGGGCAAGAAACGAAATTTCTTGTATCGTGGAAGAGGAAAATCTCATCCAAGTCTCACATCATCAAGTATCTCTTTTCTTTCTATATCCTTCTAAGTCAATTAATGTGCACATATATATCTTAGTGTGAAATTATCCTTAAAGGAAAAAATATTCTATTTAAAGTCTGTTGCTATCTTTTTTTCTTTCTTTCTTTTTATTAAAATGACCTTCTGGATCCTTGTACTATGTCAGTTTTGTAAGTTGGATACTTCAACTTACATGTTTGTTATCTGGACCCCTGAACCCATTAAAAAGCAATATTTGAAACCCTTTTTTGGTGAGTGTCACTCACACTCCCCACGTCAGCTGTCAGGTCAACTGTCACGTCTGCCTCATCTGCCACGTCATCTGCCACATCATTTAAAAAAAAGTATTACATTAAATTCCAAGTCATTTTTAAAATGCTAAATAACAAATTAAATATTAAAATTAATTTAATTAAATAAGAAAATTTTATAATTGTAGAAAAATTTGATAATCATGTTTTTATTTTTGCTCACAAATTAAACATCAAATTCATTCCAAATAATTAAAATTCTTCTCCAACTAATTTAAATTTTTAACTATAAATTCATATACATAAACATAATAAATTTTCGATTTTTAAATTTGAATATCTTTAAAAAATTCACAAAAAGTTTAATTTTTTTCAAGCGAAATTCACTAATTTTTTTCAATATTCACTATCACTTACTTTCAATTCAAATTTAAATTTTAATCCCTAAAATAAAAGGTTTCAATTTAAATTTAAATTTTATTCAAAAAAATAAAAAGAATTGAATTTGAGAAAAAAATAAAATAAAAAGTGAAGGTGGAGGGGGAGGGGGCTGGAAGAGTGTTGGGGTGGGGTGGGGGGATGGAAGGGGCTGGGGATGGGGACGAGGCTGGGGTGGGAAGGGGCTGAACGGGGTTGGTGAGATGTGGGGAGTGGGGACGGGACTGGGGTGGGTGGAGGGGCTGGAAGGGGCTGAGAGTGGGGTGGGATGGGGCTGGTAGGGTGTGGGGGGTGGGGACGGGCTGGGGTGGGGGGTGGGGAAGGGCTGAAGGTGGGGTGGGAAGGGGCTGGGTGGGGTATGGGGGTGGGGAAGGGCTGGACTAGTGTTGGGGTGGGGTGGGGGATGAGGGTGGGGTGGGAAGGGGCTGGGTGGGGTATGGGGGTGGGGACGGGCTGGGGTGGGGTGGGGAGGGGAAAAAATATTTTTATTTTTTTAAAATTTTTAAAAATATTTTTAAATTATTTTTAAATTTTTAAAAATATTTTTAAATTATTTTAAAAAATTTAAAAATATTTTTAAATTAAAAAGATGGAGGGAAAAAAAGGACGCGTTTTTAATTTTTTTAAAAAAAAATTAATATTATTTTTATTTTTTAAAATTATTTTAATGTAAAATTGGCCAAAAATTGACCCCCACTCGCATCCCCAGGCTAGTGGCTACACTCTCTTTGTCCTAGTCACCATTTCAATGCCACATAGGCAAGGTCAACGGTCAAAGGGTGCAAAATGTTGCTTTTTAATGGGTTCAAGGGTCCAGATGACAAATATGTAAGTAGAAGTGTCCAACTTACAAAAACGACATAGTACAAGAGTCCAGGAGGTCATTTTACCTTATTATTATTATTATTATTATTATTATATACATGTTATTGTGAGTAACGGCTTAACGTTGTGTACACGCACAACACACGTACTCTAAACTAGTTTTAAAAAAAGAGGTAAATAAATTGCCACGGAAAAAATGTGGTTTCAAAATTATGTCCGCTGTTTATCTTGCTATAAAATCCTAACAATTCAAAAGTGATGTAAAATACTTGAAGCTTTTAGGCAATAGGTAGGTTCATCTAACATTCATTATTCCGTGAAGCTATTTGAACGAATGATAAAAGTTTCTTTCACCTCTAATCAGATATATCAAATTCTTATGTTAAGAACACTATTTTATTTGAAGAGAAGCTCTCAAACTAGGTGAAAATGCATAAATAGCCGATGTAACAACCTCAATTTCACACCACAACTCTAATATATATATATATATATACTAGTTTAATATACGTGTTTTGCACGTGTGTCAAATAATTTAAAAGTTTATTTCTTTTACTAATTATAAGTATTACACAGAGGAAAGTGACCAAAGTAATAAAAAAACTATTGAAGAAAGAAATCAACTTAAGTAAAAAAAAAAAAACTCTATGTAAGGTGAGAAATCAACTTTTTCTTAATTATAAGGAATTGACTTAGATTATGACCATCTTTATATGTATAATAATAAAATTTATTATTATTATTTTTATTATTATTATTATTATTTAAACGGCTATAACATATCTCCTTATATGAAGATTTTACTCTAAAATTTATCATTGATTCAACTCACCAAGATTATTCAATTATTCAAAACAGGTGTTTACAAAAAATTCGTCAAAATTAACCTAACTTATCAATTCAAAGCTTTAAAGCAAAGAAACACGAACTTACATACTCTTGAGTGATCTAAGAAGCTTCAACTCCAATGCTCTACATCTATTTTAAATAAAACGACAAACAATTCAGTATCAAAATAAATCAAATCACAAAAAACTATACAAATATAATGCAATTTCATAAGTGGAGTCTGTGATACTTATAATTGTACTTAGTTTATGAGATATAGAGATGTTATGTTGATGTATCTTACCTAGATAACTCAATAGAAATTATCTCTAAATCATATTTACAAATTCATGAGTTTCAAATAAATAATGGTGGTGTGGAATGATTGAGGTCCCTTCACCCTTAATGAGATGCCTGTAATACTTCAACTTCAACGCAACAAAAGGGTTTCTTATACACAACACTGATTGAACAAAAAAAGACATCTAAAATCAATTTACCTTTAAAATTGTGTTCATCAATTATGTTGATATTATCATCATTATCTGTCTTTAAGATACCTATAAAATAGATGCAAAATAAGTCAAACATTATAATATGATTTTTGAAAGAAAAAAACATTCTAAATCAAAGAATCAAGAACCTAAAACCAAAAATAAAATATGTTCAACAAAAACATGTAATAGATATACATGGACTCAAAATTGTAGATGAAATAAAATTGAACATATTGCACGCATGAACTTTTTAATCAACTTTTTATTTTTTTTCCCAAGTTTAGATAGTATCTTTTATGGTAATTTTTATTTAATTTTTTTACCTCATATTTTAAGACTCTTTAATTATTACCTCCAAATATTTTTATCTTATCATATATTTTAATATTTAATTTTTAAAATATAATTTTATGAGTTATATAAGGAAAATTCTCTAAAATTTTATATTTTTTACCTTTCTTGTTTTTTTTTATTCCTTTTAGGTGTGATTCTTTTTTCCTTCTCCTTGTTTGACTTCTTCTTTCTTTCCTTTTATTTGCATGATTTGCATTCCTTGTTACTCGAATTATTATTTCCTTTTCTTATAATTTTAGTTAATTTCAAATTATTAAATATAAAATAAAAGTAAAAAAGATAATTTTGTCTAAAGTAGAGATTTTTAATAAAGGGTAAAAAGTTCAAATCACTTTTCTAAGGGTCTTTTCACTTTTAATATATTATTGATTATAGATATATATATTATACTTTCAAATTCAAATACAAATAACAATGAACAACACTAATGGAAAATCTACGAGTAACGGAGGAAGAAGGTAACTAGAAAGAGATGAGATAATAGACCATTGAAGCGGAGATAAGAGAATATAGACTAAGCCAAAGCTTCAACATAATTTGCATGAACCATTCTATCTAATTCCAGGTCCTATTTAATCAATTGATAATTGGGCCTGGATCCCAAATAAAATACTCCAACATCTCAATAGGTCCAATAATCTCAACTGGATCAGCCCACTTCACCACTTCTAACTCATAGCCCCTTACAAAGTTGACTTGGTTCACAACAATACTCTCATCCTGAAAAAAAACCTTGCTCTCAAGGTTCGAGTAGAAAAACATCAATTTGGGACATGAGAAATAAGTCGTTGCTAGATCAATTGTTGTGTAAAAAATATTACTCTGACTCATTCTTGTCTCTATGCCATTATTTGAGTCCATATAAAAGACAACACCTGCAACCTTTGATGACTCCTTTGAAAAATTCACCTTAGTCGCACGCCCCCAGGACTTGCTAAGACAAACTGGGTATTCTTTTGAAACGATAAATTACAACTCTAGAGGCTTTAATTGCAATTAAGTTCAAAACTTCTATTAAACTATTCACCGCGCCGAAGACAAGAGCTTCCTGTTTTATGTCTTTATCCACTCTTATTGCAGGATTGAGTACACTTAATATAACTTTGGTTCCAACAACCACAAACTGCTTCAGTTGATATCTTAAAACACTCTCAATAATCTTGTAGTCACATACTTCAGCAACTAGTTGAATAGATTTGGGTACATTTTATTGCAGAAGTTGCACGACAGTTTGTGTTCCAACAAAGTCAGCCCCTCTTGTCGCCAAAATGGTATCCTGATGCCTGATAAAATAAGTCATATTTGTCTTCGCGTCAATATAGGCAAACAGAAACCTTGAGCCCGAATCAAAAGCAAAGTTTGATACGAAACCATTATGGAAAAACTGACTCGAAGTTAATATAAGTGTAGCATGATTATGTGTACTAAAGCACACAAATATACCTCTACTTATAAGCTCGCCATAACAATAAGCTGACATAATACATGTCTTCTCCGAGCGTTGGCCAAGCCTGAGTCCCCATTAAGAGTGGTTATTTCTGGCATGTCGAACAGGAAAATGATTCTTGTCCTCATCTGAGGATGATTTACTAAGATGTTCAAGGCTGCCATGATGTACTTGTAAACAAATAACATCAGGTGAATAGCATATAACTTCGACTATCGACCATTAAGCAACTCTAAATTTAGTACTATGCAACTCAAAACTACAAGCTGAAAATCATGAAGTAGTGGTTGTTTGATAATTAATGCAAAATCTCCGGTCCAAGCTAAACTTTCAAACTCAATAAGAAAATTTTCATCAAAGATAGAGTTCTTAGTATCTGATAAAGCCTTATTAGCCATCGTGAAGTTCTCATCATGCAACTGTAAATACTCACAGCCACGAAAAGGAATCAGCTACGATTTCTCATGTAAAACTTGAGTTAGCTCTTCAGAGTCAATATATAAAAGCACACATGAATCAACTTCAAAATCTTGCCATATGTCGAGCCAATCGTCAACATAACTACAAAATGGAACAGTCCCTAGTAATTTAATTTTGTTGTGTGGTCGAATGTCATATAAGCAAGCATCATATTTGAAGACAGTGAATAAGCTATGTGTGGGGATACATGAAGAGTAAAGAGATTCAGATAGAGGCATGGTAGTAGAAATTGGATTTGGAAATGAAAAATCCTGGAAGATTGGGCAAAATTCCTCTGGAATTAACTCCTCATGGATATTAGTAGTAGCAATCAGCTTCTGTTGAACCACATACTTGGGGCCTTCAACTTGCTCTTTCACTTTACTCCCTTCCTTGGACTTTCCATCCTCTAAGGTAGATTCCGTTGGTGGTGTTAAAGGGGACAAAGTACACGCTAAAATTTTATGTACCGAATCGCCAACATCCATGATATGCTTATTATCGACATTCTTGGAATTTCTGAACGTGCCATAGTGTGTACTTTGGACCTGGGGCAGCATCTATTTGGCATTTCGTCGAACGTCTTGTGAGCGTCCGTTTTGCTTTTGCATTCAGATTGCATATCAAATTTCTGAGGCAAAGATGGGTCGGTTTTACTTCTCCACTGTGCATAAACATGTTCAGGGCCTGAAGAAAGTACATCTAGCTCACTGAAGCCCCATAAAATAGCCTCAAAACTACTTGAGTACTCAGTCATAGAGGGCTTATGATTAGCCAAGCGACTTTCCAGTAATTCGAGATGTTGTTTAGGAAAGCGAATCAACACTTTTGCAGTAAAATGCTCCCAATCAACCAATTGCTTGTTTTGGAAAAGCCATTGGTACCACGGAAAAGCAGCCTCATCGAGATAGGACGAAGCCAGAGATAACTTGTGGTTTTCTGCAATTTCATAAAAATCAAATAAGCTTTCAACCTGAGAGATCCATAACTCGGGATTCTCACCACAGAATCGTGAAAACTTCACCGGAGTAGGTTTACTCCTTGTAGGGTTTCCAATCAACTCATGTAATAATGAACGAATTTCACGTATCTCATTTGACCATGAATCCCTTCCGATGCTAATTAAATCATAGGGAGTTCGAAATTTTTGGCCCTCCATTGAAGACCTCTCAATGAAAGCACCAATGTAACAATGAACAACACTAATAAAAAATTTATGAGTAACGGAGGAAGAAGGTAACTAGAAGGAGATGAGATAATAGACCATTGAAGGGGAGATGAGAGAATATAGACTAAGCCAAAGCTTCAACATAGTTTGCATGAACCGTTCTATCTAATTTCAGGTCCAATTTAATCAATTAATAATTTGACCTGAATTTCAAATAAAACACTTCAACATCTCAATAGGTCCAATAATCTCAACTGGATCAGCCCACTTCACCACTTCTAACCCATAGCCCCTTGCAAAGTTGACTTGGTTCACAACAGTTGATTCTCAACACATATATATTATCAAAATACTGGTAAATGGACGAGGAAATAAACATTACCCTCCAAAACATGATAAAGAATGATACTGGTTATTCTTATATGCAAAGAAATGCTTGATATCCATTTTATCTGAAATGGGGGAACACCTCCATGTAGAAACGAGCTATATGAGCTTCAACCAGGGACGCTATACAAATAATGTTGAATACTTAAAAAAAAAAAAAAAAAAGACTTATGGTGTGTTTGGTGGAGGAAAATGTTTTTCTGAAAAATGTGATTTTGAAAAATAAGTGATCTTACTTATTTTCTCACGTTCATTTGGTTAGTGAAAAATATCTTTTAGTGTTCATTTGATGAGTGAAATAATATTTTTCAAAAATCATTTTTATTTGGGTTTGATTTGATTTAATTTTACATTTTAAAAATTAATAATATTTGATTTGGTTTGATTATGATTTTATTTAAAAATCAAAGAAATAATCGAACTGATAAAGTATAGACATTATTCTTTATAGTATATATGCATAATATATTTTTTTTATCAACGATTTTAAATATTTTATACTCTCTCGGTCCTAATTCAAATGATATAATTTGAATTAACATGAAATTTAAGAAGAAAAATGACTTTTAAAACTTATATTTCTAATGGTATTTCTAATGGGGAGGAGGATATATTAAACAAGATGAGACAACACATTTCATAAATTAATTCAAATGATAATTCAGTGGGTTTATTTGCCAAAGTGTTATATAATTCAATGAGTAACTAAGGAGATTTGAACCCACAACTAAGAGGTCAATAAAACTTTTACAAGTTCCTCTACTCCACTAGACCAACAATACACTTTGTTTAAGGATTTCTTATAATTCTTATATATTCCTAGATTGTTCTATATAAATACTAAATCCGCATGAAAGTTACTGGGTTTCCGGAAATCCCCACCTGGACCGCTAGATCTGCCCCTGGTTGAGTACGTGTGTGTGGAGGGGGAACGGGGGGAGGAGGAAAAATTCAGCTCTTCGACGCTACTTTTTTCAATTCATGCTTTTGTTGTTCATCCGGAAAAGGACTTCCTTGTCTCATTTGAGAAGTCATTTTCTCCAAATTTTAGGAAAATAAATTGCGAAAATGTTTTCCTGACATTTTAGTGCAACCGAACAAGAGAAAATAAGAAAGCATATTTCAAAAAATACTTTTCTTCATACCCAGGCCAGCACACCCTTAATCTATTGATAACACTACTAAACGCAAGTGGTTGTTCCTTAATTTGGACTTGAAGTTGGGAACACAATCTTGATCAAGCCTCGAGGTACTTTTGATTACATTGGGTAGGGAATTAAGGTCTTAAAAAGTATAATGTTGTTTGGTCACTCCTCCTATGTTAGCCGGTCGATTCGTAATTCTGTTTTTTTTTAGAGAGAAGTATCGATTAATCCCTGAACTTATCACGTTTTATTTATGGTACATTTGAACTTTGACTTGTCCTAAGTATCCTCTCGGACTTGTTGTTTTGTAACATCACGTGGCCCTTTTTTGGCTGATGTGGCAAAATGTTTGTAGTCACACTCCATCACGCGCGTGATGGAGTGATTTTTTGACCAAATCAGTTTTTTTAATGATTAAAAAACAAAAAAAATCATTTTCTTTTAATTTTTTTCAATAAATTAAATTATCCCTCTTCTTATTTATTATCCAACTTCCTCCATTATTTTCAATCTAAAAAAAAAATTCATCCATTTACTAATTTTGTAAAATTCCAGTTTATTAGTTAGTTTATGAAAAAAAAAATTCATCTGTTTATTAATTTTGTAAAAATATTATTTATTAATCTAAAAAAAATCACCCGTTTATTAATTCAATGTAAAACTCCAGTTTCCATTTTTATGAAGCTCCTTCAATTTTTAATCTTAATTATATATATCATACGGGTTATTGTAACAAAAAAAATGTACTAAATATCGAAGCAGATATTTTAAAAAATAATAACAAAACAAATACTAAAGAAACTAAGACACATACTTATAATAAAGAGAGCGTAGTTATATTAATTATCGATTTTTAGTCCCTAACTATTTAATTTTTGATTTAACCGATAAGAAAATACTCATAAAATAGAAAAAGTAGTAACTAACATGAAAAGAAACTGAATCTTAGTTGCAACCAAAATCCTACTTTTATATATATATATATATATATGATCTTATTGAGTTATCGGTTTACCCAATAACCTAATAAAAAAAATCGAAATCGAATCAATAATTCAATAAAAAAAATTTACAAAATCATTAAAAAATCATAACCCAATAACGATAAATCAATAACATTTTTATCGATTCAATTTTTGTACACTCCTAACTTAAATTGTGATTTTTTACTCCACTAATTATAATAAGAAACGTATTTGTGAATGTGAGTCTCCTCAAAATTCTAATCGAAAATTACTATGAAACACTAACCAGAAAAAATAATTTCATATTTTTAACACACCGAAAAATATAAATCTTTAGATAATAGCTTACTTGATCGACGAAAATTCAACCTTTCACTATTTTGGAGTAGAGGAAAATTAAAAAAAAAAAAAATTAGAGAGAAATCGGATAATTAAGGGTAGAAGTGGGTTATTTTTTAATATAGGATAAATATAAGGAAAGTGGATGGTATTTATCCACGTGGACAGCCACATCAACACTTTTTTCCACGTGTAAGCGTGTGATTTACACGCACTGATCCATCAGCAAAAAAGAGCCACGCGACGTTGCAAAACAAGAAATTCGGGAGTACTTAGGACAAGTCAAAGTTCAGATGTATCATGAATAAAGCATGACAAGTTCAGGGGTAATAGATACTTCTCTCAATTTAAAATGAGCTCTGCCAGACATGTATGATTTGATCGATGAAACGGTGGAAACGCCAAGGGATCTTCACTTTGTTATTAATCATTTCAATAATAAGTTGTGAATCTGATTCCGTAATAATCTGAGGTCAGACGAAGCCCTTATCAATGCATACCTACCTTCATCCCACGGACGATGGCCTACCTAGGCTTCAACAGTATTATTGGTATAATTGTCATAACAATTACAAAATGCCCGAATGAACGTATCATTGACAGTTACAAAGAACAACACCAAAAATAATGAAGACATCAAGACAGTTCCAAATAACTCCACCAAAAATTAACACTTCCTGGATTTCTTTTTGAACACCATCAATGTTGTTTTACACCTCGTAAGAGTTAAAAGATCAGGGTAACTATTTTTGAAGCAGTGAATGATAAATCTAAACAACCGTATATTGGTTAAAAAAAATTTTGCACCTTTGTTATTGAGGTATCATTCTTTACTCAACAAAACAAACCTATAAAAGAAACGGATAATGTCAAATCTATAGTAAGACGATACCAGTTGTTCATCTCAAATCACAATTCACATGTTTGACAGGATATACCAGCTTGAAGGTTCATTTATGCACCAATAAGAAGCTATATTAACTTTGAACTGATATACCTTCAGAGGGTCTCCACACTCTGGACTAGGTTAGTTTTGAGATTTATTAGCTTGACTAGCCAATTTCAAGTTGCAGAAATTATGGGGCTTCACAGCACCAAATTAACATCTATGCACCAGGGTAAAGTTGCTAGTGTCAAATTACATGAGCATGGTAAATGTACCTGCTGAACTTTTGCTTGATACCAATTTAGCAAGGCGTTTGTACCTACTTCTGCTCTAAAGAAAACCCTCTCCTTAAATGGAGGAAAAATTACATGCTCCAACAACAGATATACCAGTCTAGCAACACAGATATGATGCACGCAGTAAATCCTCCCAAAAGCCATCTCTTCCTACCCAGGTCACCGCCATTTACTAGTTACTACATCCATTAAAACTGCTGCTTCAACAACTGAACGGATTGCAATTGAAAATATTAATTTGGTAAAGTTAAAACCATAGCCAAAAATTAAAGAAAAAAACAATAGATAAAGAAGATATCAACACGAGCTATGCGATTACGAGAATTTGGCTGAAAAGAAAAATCTATAATGAACTTTGCAATTTTCCTTCTTCCCCGTAAAATTGACCAAAACAACGTAAAACCTTCTCTTTCCTTTTCAATTGATCACTGGAAAGGAAAAGCACGAAAAAATTTCCAAAAAGAAGCAATTTGCCCAGCATCATCCACTGCAGACTAACATTTTCCTAACTTCTACTTATAAAACGCTACCTTTGATACCTTAGCTTTCTTTTGAGCAAGCAGGACAGCAGCAGACTAACTTATTTCTCTTCTCTGCACTTCAAAATTCCAAAAGCCATCCTCCATTTAGAAAACACACATCAGAGATCCTCCAAAACAAAAGGAGACCATAAAAAAGAAGCGATGTATCTCTTGACAAACCAAACTGTATGCATCCCATATACGTGAGAAAACCACAACATTCAAGCATCAGATTCAGATGAAGTCGAATTGGAAGAAGCAGTTCCAGCATTAGTAGCATAGTCAGGGGGCATCAAACACTTATGCTGGGCACCTTTGGAAACCTTCAAGGATGGCTTCAGTTTCATATACTGCAATTGTAGGAGTTCCATTACAAAATTAGTCGAACAGTGTAAGGGGAAAAAGCTTTCTTTTCTTTTTCAAAGTATCGACTTCAATTAAAGCCTCTCCCCAACCCCACCAAAACAAGGATACTTAGCGCTGCTCCACATTTAAGTCAATGAAAGCAAGTCTAATTTCAGAAGTAGACTACAAGTCCCCAAGTAGGACAACATAAAAATATAGCATCTGTTTTTTGATGAACAAAAGGATAGCATATTTTAAGAACTGTAGACAAAAAACTTTCTTAGATCATGTTAAGGTACAGTATGCCATGAATATTCTCCAAGCACTAGTATCAAACTCGCAGGCTTCAAAACTTAATCATGGAATATCTTTTTAACATAACTAATGCAACACTGGAAGTGATCTCTTATCAATAACATACAAAAAACAATTAGAGTAAATTACCTCCTGATAAAAAGCGTTAATTTCTTCCTCTGTAAGGCCTTCGTCTTCACCACCATTTTCATCCCAACCAAGAGAACGTAGGAAAGCCGCCTCCTCTTCTTCATCTGGATAGAGAGCTCCATTTATAAACGAGTTGTTCTCTTCAACATCATTATGTCTTTGAACATGGTTTTGAGCTTCATGTGGGTCTCCATTGCTGGTTCTCTCACTTCCATTTTCAGAAACACAAGGACTCAATGAGGCACTATCCTCATCTTTAGTTTTAAGACCAGACTGCTCCCTACTGTTAGATGAAATCATACCAGAGTCATGAAGGACAGCAGAAGAATTTAAAGAAGTCTTCTTCCTCATTAGATTGAAAAAATCACTCCGGCTTTGGGCTTGAGACAGGGAAGATCTCTTCTCTGAAGTAGATCGTGGCTTCAGAGACAATGTGGCAGCCTTTGTTTCAAGGGAAGTTACCCTTGAAGTTGGACTGGTCACAGCAGGAGCTGAAGGAGCCACTGCAGGAGGGCAATTTGCTAGTCTACTGCCAGTGTTGTTAGCTGGACTCGAAGCTTCTTTTGACAAAGAGGTGACACCATTTTCCCGTCCTGGCTTTAGAACCAGAAGAGTTTTGCCATGAGATGTAGCAGGAGTTTCCACTCTGACTTGTCCACAGCGAGGCTGATTAGAAAGTTGAGTGGAAAAGGGTTGTTGCATACTCTTCGCTATTCCAACCATCTCATTTGTCCTAGCTGTGGATTTTGGCTGCTTTGATTTATCAGCAGAACTGGATACCTGGAAACAATTGTTTCCCATTAATATGGATATCAATCATCCATCAACAACCCTTTGTATGTAAATTCTACAGACAAAATACTGGAGGAGGAATACAACTAAAATTGAAAACAAATAGCTTCCTCAACAGAATTACAATGCAAGAAAATATCAGCCTTTCTCATTTTGAGTAGACAGAAGACATTAAGAACTACAATGCAGTGTGTGTTCATGAAATAAAAAAGGCTGAAATGCAGCTCAGTATTTGGATCTTTTTTGAGTGCCAGCAGAAGAACAAACATGCTGTGGAATGAAATGAAATGCAAAACCATCGGCCAAGAGAGGTGCACGGCAAAATGTCATCATGTATTATGCCCTAGTCTGTTAAGCTTCTGATGAGGGTAGACCTAATCTAGGTGGCAGCAGTTAGCTGAAGATGTGATTACTTTCCGTCTGTCTTTTAGTATTACTTCTCCAGTAAATAGAACTAGGAAAGCCAAAAGAGCTCCTAACAAAAGAAACAAGTTCAACCCTCCCTGAGACAGTGGGAACAAGAGGGACAACATAATGCACATAAATAAGTCAAACATAATCAAGTAACCATTTAATTTCTATTACATCTATAATTCGTATGTGCCAAAGCACAATTAAAGGGACTAAATATAAATAATTCACCAATCAATGAATGTCATCAACCACAAGGCTATAACATTACATTAGGGAAAAATATAAGCCCAGGGACAATTTTGCATGCAACTTCCATATTTCATTACACATAAGGCATGATCCTTTTATTTTAAGACATTGGTTGTCACCACGATGAAGTAGCAGCATTATTCAATTCATACAGGTCTGTGCACCCAAAAAGGAAAGAGAAATACTCCATCCATTCCTATATACTTGTCATCCTTACTAAAAATAGATAGTCCAAAATACTTGTTTTAGAAAACCAAGATATAATTAGTTGTTTGTTTCCACCTTTAGGCTTTACCCTTAGTCATAAAGATGGAGAGATATTAATGTGGTGACAAAAAAAAGTACTAAATTGATAGGAGCAATAAATAAGAATAACAACGAGAAAAAAAAAACTACCTCAGAAGTTCCCTCACCACTAACCTACCTTTCAGTAATTTGGATTCCTGCATCTCATCATTTAATTGACATTTATTCTTTAGAATAAGCTAGGTCTCTAGCTTCACCAGTATAACCATGTATATGTACAAGAACATCAGCAGGTGATAGAAAAAAAATGGCAACCCTACATGATTATACTCAAGAACCCAGCCAATCCACTAATATGTGGATTCAAATTCATTGAAGGCAATGAAGAGGTACTAACAACCATCAACAATGACTCACTTAAATCAAGGGCTTGAAATACTTCAAAGAAAAACAAGGTCTACAAAGCAAGATAATGACTCATTGATTAGGGAGTTATCTAGATCATAAAAGGAAACATTGTTTGTAAGATTCACTAGAATCCAGATACTGGAAGGAAGGAAATCCTTGGGAAAACCCTGACCTATCAAGGCAAGTGTGTCAATTATAGCTATCACAAAAATCCACATCCAATGATTCGTGAATATGTAGAGTACGACAATTTATAAAACACAGCATAATGATAAATTATCTTGTGAAACCAGATTTTCACATTTTTCTTAATTTATTTATTCAGGTGTAGCCACACCCTATCATCTAAAGCTTGTGTGTTGAAAATAAGCTCCCGTATATAAATTTTATGAGGAACTCTTGAATAGCTTATTGTTGCTTAAATTTGCAAAGCCTATGCTATCTATATAGCCAACTGAGTTTCAATCCTGTTATACAAGTACAGGTTAAGAAAATTCAGAACATCGAAAACAGGATATGTCAACAATGCCTGACCACCACACCAGGGCCCAGTACTAACAATACTTCTGTAAAAAGAGGGTTCATAATCCCCTCGGATTCATCAAAGACCTATAACCAGGACAAGTTAGTTAAACATTCAAATATGAAACCAACAAAAAAGGGGCTATCACAATCATTAATTTAAACTAACTAGTTTCATAATATCGACTAATAACCTAGACTACAAAGAAATGGTTTTCAAAATCATTTGTTAAGCTTCTGGTTTCGTAATATCAACTAATATTTAGTCTACTACAACGGATTATTAGCATCCAATCCTTATGCAGCAAACCGAAAAGTACAATGGAGCCAATGCCCAGATGCAAAGGGATAAAAACCAGAAATAACTACAGAATTCTCGATTGTATCATGAATGTACTCCAATTAACTTCTATTGCTACATAAAAATAAACCAATAAATGATAACCCAAATTGATAAAGCTATGAAATGCATCAAAAAGATGTCTTTGAATATGTGCATATTGCATTATGAGTCGTACCAAGGCTTTGGGCATTGAAGGTACCACAGGTATCAACTGTCTGGATTGCTTTATAGCTAATTCTTCAAGCCTCTGTGTCTTATCAGGGATCTACACATATGCAAAATGAACACAAATGAACGTCTCTCCAAAATTACAAGAATAAGTAATAACTAGAAATTACAAAGAAAATTACCTGGGTGGTTGCACGAGCGCGTAGTGGCGCTTGTGACAATGCTTCAGCCATGTTAAGACTCGCCATCCCACTTGAAGAGCTAAGTGTTGCAGCTGCAGTAACACTTTGTTGAGAAGCTGAGCTCCCCAAACCGATGCTACCAATTATTGGAGGCACCTCCGCCAATGCGGAGGTCCATTTATCAGCACCAAGCAAAGCCGAGTTCCCAATAGGCAAACTTTGAACTGCTGAGCTCAAACCAGGCGATGAAACTCTGGTTACCTGCCTCTCTTCAATCCCAAGAGAAGGAAAATCCTTCTCAAATGCTGCCTTCTGGTTACCGTTAAAACTACTACTTCCGCCTGAATGAATACCATTGCCAGTATTATGTGTGCTACTAATACCACCTTTCGAGTCCTCAGTCCTGCGGGGCAAGAACTCGCCAGGTTTCCTGGACACCAGCGACTGGGAGCGCCTCAAGCTGTTCTTATCAACTCTACCGGCTAAGATGTTCCCCAGAGGATCAGATGTGTCATGATCCCATAGATCAACAGTACCTGGTCTTTCTCGATTTTTATCACGATGATTTCTATTAAAACTACTGTACGGATGCTTCGAACTAGTTCCACTAGAGCTACGCCTAGAATTTGATGATGAACTGCGATCCAAAAACACAGAACGTGGGCTATCTTTGTCACTAACACTTCTCGGAGATCTATTGCGAGAAGACAGTGTGGATAAAGTAACATCTGCAGCAAAGAAACACAAAGGTGCAACATCATCATGCTTAAAGTTAAGTTCAGAAATTCACCACTACCTTTCAATCCCAAGCTAGTTAGGTCGCTGTATAAATCCTCAATATCCGTTATGCTTCACTTAAACATTGTGCTTAACATCAATACAACTTAAATGAATTCAAGCAGGGGAGAGTAAGTACCTGAATGCAAAGAAGAGGATGCAAAGTGGGGACTTGAAGAGCCAACCCCAGTAACACTTCCAGTACTTCTCAACCATTCTGGAACTAATGCTGGTTCACTCCGTTCCATTGGCGCAGAACATGATCAGATAACTCTACAACAAGATTTTTATTCAACTCACTTCTCCTATCTCAACCAATATGTCACCTGTCTATCCAAAACATTGCAATAACCAACAACATTACTGTACCTAAAAGGTCCCCGGAAAGAAATTCCACTGGCTTCACAGATTTTAGTCCAACACAAGGTTTCTCTCCCTAAAATCAACCATGCACCTATGTAAATTTCCTCTATGGAGATCTTTCCTTTTGGCTTCACAAATTTGAAGCAAACCAAATACAAACCGGCAAAAATAAAGGATTGACCAAGGATAACACCTACAGAATTTCCCCGAAAAAGAAATGAAGACTATACCTAATAATCAAAAGTCTTCCGTTACTCCATCTCTTTTAGCACAAAAAAAGACGGAAGACGAAACAATTGGAACAATAATCAGACTATCATTATTACTCCGTCAGCAGTAACGAAAGAAATACCCCCTTTATTTTCCGTTACCCAACAAGATTTCAACCAAACAAAACCTAAAAACTCAACGACCCACCATGCCCAATGGAGACTAAAATCCACAAACCCTAGACCCACAAAAAGTTTTCCCAAAACAAAACTTAGGGTTTCTACACCACCAACACAAATAACGAAACAAGATACTACCCCCAAAAAAAAGTGATTGATTAAGCGATGAAAAAGGCAATAAGATCCTCAACAAAACCCTAACCGCTCTTAATAACGCCAAGACCAAAACTCCGTGTATATATACAACGATATGTATATATCTGATTTTTGGCCCCGAGGGGGCTGGGGTGGGGGTGGTGTTGGGATGGGGTGAATACGAAATTGTCCACAATAAATGGAAATCGTTGTGTGAATACGTAAGCGCGCAGTGGGAAATACACAGAGAGAGAGAGACGGAGAGAGAGCAGGGAGAGAGGGGTTCAAGAGAGACTAGGGCAAAAGAAATGGAGACTGTGTTGTGGTTATGGTAAATGGTGTGTGTGTTTTAGGGCAGATATAGATTATAATAGTTTTTGTGTGTGTTTGTTGTGTACAAGATTGGGAAGGAGAGGGTTAGGGAGAACTGGAAAGGCTATTTAATTGCAAAATTAATGCTATTTTCTTTTATATTTTTTTTCTCATAAAAGTCGTTAATACTTATTTGATATTGTTATGTTAGGTAATAGGTTCTCTTTTTGCCATAGGCTTTTATGTACTATACATATATATGTTATACTATGTGCTTTGATGTTTGTACAATGGTACTATTCTCCTCTACAGACATTACTAGTCCTTGTTGGGATGGTTCTTACATCACAAACAATATCTCTATCTTTCAAGGTAAAAAAAGATAAACAATACTAGTCCTTGTTTGGATGGTTATTACATCAGAAACAACCTCTCTTTCTTTTAAGGTAAAAGTTATGTCGCATACATTCTACTCTCTTTGAATTCTGCTCTTGAGATTACAGAGGGCATTTGTTGTTGTTGTTGTTTGGATGGCTGTTACATATTGTTGCGGTATGTATTGTATTATATTATATTATATTGTGGGATCGTTTGATTGAAAATAAGTTATTCGGGGATTAATTATCCCACCTTAAAAGTGATATAAAAATAACACTACAATTTCAGACTAATTAATCCTGGAATGAGTTATTCCATGCATTTTATCTCAATCAAGTATGAGATACGCTCAAGCTAAATTTAATTCCATGAATAGTTATCACTTATCCCTTCTACCAAACGACCCCTATATGCGTAGTATTGTCTTGATAAATACAATGTATAGATACATTGAATTTTTTTCCTTATTATATAATGTTACTCGTCAATAATTTGAATGATAAATTTATAAAAAAAACTTAAGGTAAGAAGTAAAACTATTATAAAAAAAAAAAAGGATAAAATAGAATTGTTAGAGATAATAAGCAAAGAAAAAATGAGAAAGAAATAAAGTAACAATCAAAATACAACTAATTAGTCTTACATAAAATGAAACTTTTTGTCATTACATAATAATAAATTTAACAATACTATATAATAAAAATAAAACAATAACCAAAACAGATATAATACAATACGAAAAAAAAATTGAACGATGGATTCAACCTATTAGTAGAACTCTCTTTCATGTTTGGCATAATTATGAAAGGATTCAAACTATTGATGGAAAAAAATTTCTATCAACATTAAAGATTATTAGTTTTTTAAAAATTATTGGACAGCTGATACGAGCCAAATGGCCATCATAGCTTTCAATGACATCATGCGAGGCCAACCCATGAGGAATCCGATTGTGGTCACATTGAGGGCACGGGAACACGCATGGGGGACCCATTTTGAGCTCACAATATAGCAGTCCCGCATGTGGAAGGTTGCTTGGATGCTTGCCTTTGATGCCCACCCTAGAGTAAAATGGAACCCACAGCTTTGGAGCCTCGAAGAGCTTTCATAGACTCCAAAACTGCCCCTCTACTTAAGGGTGTTTTGGTCATTTTGTGCCCCCTTCTTACATTTCATAGGCGCCCCTCTCATTAAGGGCATTAGGATCATTTTATCATGTAATAAACTAGCCTATATATAGTCTCTTATTAGGTCTTTCTAGTTAGTTGATTATTGATATGGACTAGAGTTGATTATTGATATGGAATATTGAAAGAACAAGTCTTCTCTCTAGAGAGAGAGAGATTGAAATCGTAACTAGGGCATATCTAGTGTGGAATCACTAGTGTTGCAAATTGGCTTAGAAATGTTGGTGCTTGAGGAGATTGACGTTCCTCTTGTGTCTACATAACAGTTTGGTGTTAATTATTACGGGATTTAGGGGTCTTGACGTTTGATACATGTCTTGGTTCTTGGATTTTGTAATCTCTTTATGTCAAACTAACTATCTTTTATCTTATTGCATTGTTGTATTTTTGTTTCTTGTTCACGATTTTTGTGTGTTGTTGTCGAGGGTGAATTTTCATCTTGTTTTCGGTGTGTCTTGTGTTGTTGGCTGTTCTTTAGTGTTTCGTAATCGTTCTCGCATCATTTGATATCAGAGCAAGGATTAATTTCATTCCTACGATATCAATCTTGGGCTTGTTACTTAGAAAATTAAAAAAAGTGTGGAAAACCGAAGATCCAAAAAGAGCACATTCTGTCCGTTTTTGTGTCCTGGCCAAAATAGTTGTCCTTGTTTTGTGTCCTTGGCTGAAGCTTTGAAAAATCTCAAATAAAAAATTGTTGTTCTTGTTGTTGTTTCTTGGCCGAAAGTTTGAACCTAGGTCTAGGAGGTTTTTGTATGTTTTGGTTGTTTCTAGTGTTAGGTTCTTCCTCACTTATACTATTTGAGTCTAGATCTAAATCTTGAGCTTAAGCGTGTTTTGTTGATGTTGTTGAGGATTGGTGGCTGGAAAAATGTGTTGTTGTTTGTGGTTGAGATTTGGTCTTGAAATTGTGGTATTGTCGTTTGGGAGTTCATGTATGTTTGAAAATTTCAAAAATCACTCAATTTGAAGGTCATTTGCTTAAGGTGCACTTTTGAGTATTCTTGGTGTTATTCACCATCTTCATAAGTTGTTGACAAGAACATTCAAATGTGTTATGTTTGATCTAAAAGAGTGAAGAAATAAGGTGTGGTTTTTGTTTGTCTTGAAAATATTTCTAAGACAACACAAAGAAGGAAAGGGACAATAAGACTTTCAAAAAGACTTATTACCAAAAAGGAGAAAGAACATTTTTCAAGGTTGACAAAAGAGGAAAGGAGACAAGTCCCTTAAAAGGTTATCTTGCCAAAAAGGTGCAAGACAAGTCAAACCTTTTGAATTTTGAAAAGGGCTCCAAAGTCTTGTTTGTCCCTACCAAAACCAAATTTTCACTCTTCCAATTGAAAAATTGACCAACTTAAATTGCCAACAAGAAAAATAAAATCCCAACATCAAACTACCACGTCATCAAAATGCCACATCATCCACGTTCCAAAACACTTTGAAGCTCAAAATTTCATATTTCTTAGTTTCTTTTTCTTTTTTCTTTAGTTTCATTTAGTGATTCTAGTACTAATTGACAAGCTAGTAATCGCCTACTAGGTTGTAAGTTAGTTTTGAGTTTGTTTTGTTCATGTTTGCGTTTCTTGTGTGCTTTTATCTTTTTGATTCGTTGTAGCTTCTTGACTCAAGTCCGAATAAGATTTCTTTGAGTCTTTAAATGAAAATCTATTCCGAACAAGAGTAATACTCATCCCTCAACTTCTCACGGATTACGAGCCAATTTCCAACACTTGTGAAGCCAAGTGTGAGGTATCCAAAGAAAAAAAAAGTGCGGTGAGGATACTTTTGAGCTAACTTGTGTGTTGTTTTATTGCTGTTTTTTATTAGATACCATGGATAATAATGCTTTCAAGGACCCTTTTGAAGAATTTAAATGGAACCTTGAAAGGCTATGCCAAATTTTTAGCTCCCCAAAACCAATTCCTTCATTTAGTCCTACTGACTTGGCTCATCTTAAAGCTATCACACGTGACATTGAAAGACGAGAAAGGGAGTGGGTGCCATGCAAAAGAGTTAAAAAACAAATGCCCTCCTCATATGAGCTACAAGGTAAAAATACCATCTCTCACACTCCTACAATTTTAGAATGTTGTGATGTGGCTAGTAGTAGCCAAGGGGATGTAGTTGGTGGTTTGCCTAAAGAAGGATTGCATGAGCCTTCCCTTTGTGATACTCTTAGTATTGCTAGGTTGCAAAAAGATCCAATTCTTGTTGTAAGTAAGCAAGCACTAGTTGATCCTATAGATGACAAAATTGATTCTTCTCGTGAGAATGATTTGTGTCCATCTAGTACTAGTACTTATAACTTAAACAAGGCCCTATTACTGAGTGATAAAAGTATTCACACACTAGTTGACCCTTGTGAAAACCAAGTTAATGTTGGTATGTGAGTTGCCAACAACTAGTGAGGATGTATATAATGATCAACTTACTCATAAACGTAGTCCACTACTTGAGCATGTGTATGGTGTGTTTGATGAGACTCAAGTTAGTGATGATGTTGATAGAGTTGATCATGAGATTGAAGATGATTCTTTGAGCATGTTTTGTGATGAAAGCCTTATTATTAGTTTTTCTCATAGAAATCACGTAATTGAAGATGTTGGTCAAAGAGATAGGAGTGAACCCGTCAGTTTGCCTTTTGGTAAAGGAGACCCTATGGGTTGTCTTTCTCATAGGGATGATTATGTGTTTGAAACTTCTTTGGAACTTGATGGTTGCCCTTTAGAGAGTGAACTTGTGTGTTCTAAATCTGCCTCGAGGGTAGATCCTACTCTTTTAGATATAACATATTGTTCAAAGATGGTATAATCACTCTTAATGAACCTAGTGGTGAGAATGATGTTGAAGGTATAGCTTGTCTTGAAGGCTATAGCTTATATGCCAACCCACTATTGTGTGACAACATTTCTCTTAAAGATGGAAATCTCTTCTTGGAGGATGAGAGTACTCTTAAGGGTAAAGAATTGTAGTCATTCTTAAAAACCCGAGGGCAAAGGTGTCATTGACTCCTTGGGGTAATGCTTCTAAATGTGCATTCTTGCTTGACACACTTGTGCTTAAGTTGAGTGGATCCAAATTTGTTGATGCCAAGTTGTCTATGTGTTCGAAAGGAAGAATGTGTATATGCTTAAATGCTTTGTCTTCGGCCGTGTATGCCTTTACACTTGATCCCTTGCTATGCTACCTCTTTGATTATGATGACATTCATGATAGTTGTGGAATGGCCTTATGTGGAGGTAAGATATCTGTTGATTAGTTCACTTGTTTGAGTAACATTGCTATATGTTTTTCGTGGACTTTAACCTCAATTGAGGCACCACTTTTGATGTGGTCTTTTAAAGAGGTGATGAAGCAATTATGTCTTATGGCTCCTAAGGTAAAGGTAATCTTACCTTTTATACCCAGCGATGTTGTTATGACTTTTGTAGTTTCATCATCTTTTGATGATTGTCGTAGCCATTTTCTTTGTGACATTTTCACTAAGCTTTTCATGTTAAAAACAAAGGATTCATGGCTATATTTCAAGTGTGTACCACCTTGGCATGATAATGTTATTTGTTGTACTAACCCTAACCCTCACGCCATAAGAATGTTGTGCTTGTTTGTTCTTTCTTTGATTTTGCAAGATATGGATTCGAGGTCGAATCCTTTTCAATAAGGGGAGAATGATACGAGCCAAATGGTCATCATAGCTTTCGATGACATCATGCGAGGTCAACCCATAAAGAATTCGATTGTGGTCACATTGAGGGCACGGGAACACGCATGAGGGACCCATTTTGAACCCACAATAGAGCAATCCCGTGTGTGAAAGGTTGCTTGGATGCTTGTCTTTAATGTCCACCCGAGAGTAAAATGAAACCCATGGCTTTGGAGCCTTGAAAAGCTTTCAAACACTCCAAAACCGCCCCTCTACTTTAGGGTATTTTGGTCATTTTGTTCCCTCTCCTTACACTCCATAGGCGCCCCTCTCATTAAGGGCATTAGGGTCATTTTATCATGTAATAAACTAGCCTATATATAGTCTCTTATTAGGTCCTTCTAGATAGTTGATTATTGATATGGAATCTTGAAAGAATAAGTCTTCTCTCTAGAGAGAGAGAGAGATTGAAATCGTAACTAGGGCATATCTAGTGTGGAATCACTAGTGTTGCAAATTGGCTTAGAAACATTGGTGCTTGAGGAGATTGACATCCCTCTTGTGTCTACATAAGAGATTGGTGTTAATTATTATGGGAATTAGGGGTCTTGACGTTTGATACATGTCTTGGTTCTTGGATTTTGTAATCTCTTTATGTCAATCTAACTATCCTTTATCTTATTGCATTGTTATGTTTTTGTTTTTTGTTCTTATTCACGGTTTTTGTGTGTTGCTGTCGAGAGTGAATTTTCATCTTGTTCTCAGTGTGTCTTGTGTTGTTGGTTGTTCTTTAGTATTTCGTAATCGTTCTCGTATCAACAACTTATAATGATTTATCTGTTTTATTTTTACTATTTTTATTATTTATTTTAGAAGGAAACAACATTAAGAGAAAGGAAAAAAAGAGATTAAAGGAGTTTAACTATGCATTAAAGAATCTCTTCCTACATATAGAGAGAGAGAAAGAGGTGATGTGACTTCTTTAACTGACATTAATTCATATTTATCTTTTTGTGAAGAAAAAAGACAATAAATCACTTTTAAACTTATCCGCACTAATTACTTTAGATATTTAACTTCACATACAATCATTTACCTTCCTTCACATCATTATAGTGAATTAAATTCAACACTTAGGGTTGACATGACATTAAAAAAATAAAAATAAAAAATAAAGACGAGTCATCTACTTAAAAGGATCCTCCCCGCAATCCGCCCTTTCTTGAATTATTCGGTCATGCAACACTTATTGAATACAACGAAGAAAATGCATTTCGATCCCATCATAGTTTTCAATCATTTCAGGATGCTAAGTGTGGCTGAATCATCTACGATGGGGGAGCTAATGCACAGGGGAAAAATTGAATAAAAGAATGCATTCTTGTATTGTTCTTTTTGTAGAAAACTCGACCAATAAGAAGAAAAATGTGGGGTGTGGGTGTGGGTGTTATATAATAGAAGAAGAAAAATAAAAAATAAAAAACTCCCTCCTTCCCCCTCCTAACCCCCACCCCGATTTCTCCTCCATCAACTACCAACCCCCCACCCCCATCCCAATTTCTCCTCCTTTAACTATCAAATTTGTCACCCCTACCTAATTTCTCTTCCTTCAATCCCCCGCCACACCCTCTTTCTTTCACTACAACATTATGCATCTATAGCTATAAATTCTCAGCTACGGATTTGAAATTCATGTCAAATACTTAACAACGGCCACAAAATTTAAATTTTCGTGGCTACGTATAATTTCTTAGCTGCAAAAATTAAATGACAAAGTTAATTTCTAATTTTTGCTATAGTTACTAATTATCATGGAAATAATTACTCATATAGCTACAAAATTATTGCTACAATAAATTATTGTAGCTAAATCGTTTGTTTTTGCCATGAGTCTAAAGTCACTATATCAATAGTAATTTATAGATACAAAAAATTAACTGAAACAAAATATTATAGCTAAATATATTATTTTCCTTCAAGTTATAAAAAATTGTGGCAACAAATAGAGAAATAACTTTAAATTTATTGCTACAGTAAAATATTGTAGCTAAATTATACATTTTGCTACGAGTTTGAAATTATTGTAGAAATAGTAGTCTTTATAGCCACACAAAAACAGATGAAATAAAAAAATATAACTAAATAAATATTTTTGCTTCAAGATATAAAAATTTGTGGCAATAAACACTCGAATAGCTATAAAATTATTGTTACAATAAAATATCATAACTAAATATTATGTATTTGCCACGAGTTTGAAGCTATTATAGCAGTAGTATCTTATATCGACAAAAAAATTACTTGATGAAAAATCTTATAAGATAAATAACTATTTTTGCTTCAAGTTATAAAATTTTGTGGTAATATATAATTTCTCAAATAACTGTAGATTTATTGTTACAATGAATTTGCGTAGCTAAATCGTAAGCTTTTGGACATACATTTAGAGTTATTATTGCAACAATAATCTTATCATCATAATAAAATTACTTGAAAAGAAATATTATAGCTAAATTAATATTTTTTCTTGAAATTATATAAATTTGTGGTACTAATTATCCTAAAAGATATAAACTCGTTTATAAAATATCGTAATAAATAAGTATAAGTTTTGTCAAGAATTTTATTACTAGTCTTAGCATACGAATCCCACAGATGTCCCTCATATTAATAAGAATTATTTTTTTAAAAAAACATAAATAATATTTTTAAAAATGTGTTTGTATAAAAATGATTAAGAATTTTACAAAGAAAATTATAAATTGATAAATTATTATGTTTAAGAGTTTGATCGAATCTAGTATTTCGTTCTTAGCTTCTTTTTGTTCTAATTTTAGATTACTAAATAACTATCCTAATATATAGATACAACTTGTTTATTAAATTTTTTAATAAATATAAATTTTTGTCCCACACTATTTTACTAGTCTTAGCGTACGCGCCTCGCATATGTCTCTCATGTTAATAAATTTTTTTTTTTAGAAAAATAACATAAATAATATTTAAAAGATGTGCTTGTATAACAATAAATATAAGAATTTAGAAAGAAAATTAAAAAATTTAAATTGATAATTGATCATGTATAAGAATTTGATTCAATTTAGTATTTCTTCCGTTGTTTTGTTCTAATACTTGTTTTATTGAACAAAAGCGTCATAGAAATAACGTTTGATTGAAAGATATTAAATCGTTCACTTTTACAAACTTAAATGCATGCACTATATGCATATTTCATGTCAATTATTATAAAATTTTTGTATTAATACTAAACTAGTGAATTTGTCCGCTTTTTGCGCGGTCTTATAAAATGTGTAAGATATTAATTTTTTCTTGATATAAATAAGTTTTTATAAAAAAAAAAATAGGTAATATTTGTATATCAGATTTTCAGTAATAAGTTGCTATTTTAATGAATATAATAAGCAGCGAAAAATATACTCGAATAACTTAAATGGCTAATGTGATTATTTCTACAAAGTCTTATAATGTATCCATTTACATGACTATAATAAAGAACACCAAATAATGTTATGAACATGATTATTAATTGTTTTAGGAATTATGATAATAAAAATTTGTGAAAGTAATGAAATAAAAACCATTAAACTTTTTTTTTTTTTGAAAGAAAAGACCATTAAGCTTTACATTAAAGAACTTAAGGAAATGACTTTTTAGTTTCTTAACTTGCATATTTAATATGTTGTACTTAAAATATTTAAAAAACTAAATATTTCAGCTTTATAATAAAGCACATAAATAAATAAAAAAATAGAGAAAACTTTCAAAAAGGAGAAAAAAAAACATCATTGTATTTCTTGGCAGAAGAGATGTGTTACATCATTGTATTTCTTGGCCAAAGAGATGTGTTATATTATTTTGTATATTCTTAGCTTTATAAGTATTGTAGATTAATTGTTTAGTTAGATATAAATAAGATATACTGGCATGCAAATATTCACGTATTAACAATCATTTTTTATAACAATTGGGTGCTTTAAATATTGTGCTTTGAATCTCGACACTCTTTTATATGGAAAGAGAATTTTCAAAATATGTGATTATATCATTAACTTTAAATAGGTACAACTTCTTTTATATGAGAAGGGAATTCTCAAAAAATGTGGTTATATCATTAACTTTAAATAAGTACATACTTGGATAATCTAGATGTTCAATAGTTATAATTTTAGTTGAGATGTTTAGGTTACACTACATGCAACTTTAAAAGGCGAGAAGTGACTTAAGCGTAAAAATACGAATACATATGAACCTCTATGCCAATCCTATTTTCCTTTTCAATTTCACATCAAAATTTTAAATTCTATTTTTTTTCCATGTCACATGTTTGTCTTTACGCTCTAACAATTTCTATACAAAATAATTTGTGAAATATAACAAAAATAACATTAATTTCAATATTACAATAATAAAATATCTACATACTCTACCAGTATAATATAATAATTAAAGAAATATCTATTCATTTATTTCAAATAGAAAATAAAATAATAGAAAATATTATATTCACAAAGTGAAAAAAAGAACGAAAAATAATTATTAAATACATCTCAAGCAAGGAAAAGTTGACAAAAATATATATATATATATATATGTAAAGAAAGAAACTATGATATTATAAAATAAATTAATTCATCTTTAACTTTTAGTGATCAATAATAAAACTGAAACACTCGTCAATAATTAAAGAATTTTTTTACACCATTATATACAAATAACATAAATTGTTTAATTAAAATAACTTTAAAAACAAAAAGAAAAAAAATTATTCACATAAAAAATAGAAAAATCCTGATTCGTTTTCCTTCATCTTTTCTTGAATATTTAATCTCACTAAGTTCTATTAACATTTACAATATTTTTATTGAAATTATACATACAAAAGGTAATCAATGAGCAAGAAGTAATTCAAACTCTATATAACTCTATCAAAACTTCTTGAGCATTCTTTCTTGCCTTCTTGGTGTATCATAATACTCCATAAACTAAATGTGATCAAACAATAAAAGATGAAAAGAAAGATTTTGAGCAAGATTTTTTTTTTTGTCTTTGCGTTATTTTTTCCTTTCACAATTTAGCTAATTTAGAGGAGGCTATAGTGATAAAGAGGAGAAAGAATAACTTTGAATGAGAATTTTCATGACATAAAACATGAATTTATATAGATAAAATGGAGGAATCTCATAAGGCATCATAAATTTACAAATTAAATTTTGCGGGTTATGAAGATTAAAAAATGAGAGTTATGAATATCATTAAGAGTATAAATTAAAGAGGTTTGAGTTATGAATATATTTTTTATTAAATACATTAAATAAAAAAATTTCAAACATTAGGAGATACTATCATTTTTGTATATTTATAATTATGATGAAAAAAGAGATAAATTAAACTATAAGAGAATACATAAACATTAAACAGAAAAGATGAAAAATCAGAAAAAGAAGGGAATATATTAAAAAATATTTTAAAAAATGGATGTTTTCTTTGAGTGACTACAATTGATGATTTAGTTTTTTTCCTCATATATATATATATATATATAGTGACTTTTCAGTTTCTTTAAATACATAAATATTTAAAATGAGGAAAAAGTTCAATTAATGTCCAAAAAAATTAAAAACATTTTCTTCTTTTACATAGCACATAAATGAGAAAAGTTTAATAGTATTGATGATGAAAGTTATTTAATATGACTATCTTTAATATTGTGTATAAATGTTAAGATGAATTTTTAATGTTTTAAAATTAAAAAATGGCCAAAAAAACCATAAAAAAGATAAATAGGTTTGGAGGTCTCTAAGGCATGACACATAGGATTGACTAAAACTCTCCTTTATATATATACTAGTATATGTACCCGTGCGATGCGCGAATAGTATTAGAATATTATTTATAATCATCTCAGATTGGAATGTCTTGTTCGAACATGTTAAAATATATTATCTTTAGAAAAAAGTTCAACTATCATATTATTTTCAAAAAAATATGAAAACAAAATACGCCCCCACCACTTCTCACTCCTCCCTCCACCTCTACGTCCGTATCCATCCCCCGCCCCCACCCCACTCCTCGATTTTCTTTTTAAAAAAAACTTCCCCTCCCCCACCCCTTACCCACCCACACAAAGCGCTTCCACCCACTCCAATCTCCCTCCTACCACTAAGAAAATCTAAAAAATAAAATCATTAATTGTAAAAAAATATATATATATTTCATAGTTTTATTTATTATATTATTCATAATTTAAATCTACAACAACTCTCACCCCCATACACTATGTATATTTTTAAATTATTGTATTTCACGCATAAGCAATTGAGTTTACTTATCTCTTATCTCAAAATATAGAAATTAAAATAGTAATTTGCTATGCATAACAGAAAATGAAATAAAGATTAGAAGATGACTCCAAAATAATCTAATTTGTTAGATTTTGTCTCCGTTTAAAATTAGCTACACTTTCACATAAATCAACATATTATTTTATTCATATTTAATTTTAATTTTTTTACACAAATTCAAATAAAAATTATTGACTTTCCCTAAGAATTAAAAGAAATTTCATAATGCATGTAATATTTCTTGAATATTAATTTTAAAGGAAATAGTAAAATCATAAACTCATTAAAATATAAGATTTTACTCATTATAGTTGAAAAAATACTTTTAAAAATTTAATTTATTTCTTAACGTTTATTTAATTGCCATGATTTTTTCATTGTTTAGATTTATCTATTATATTTATGTTAAATTATAATTTCATAATAATATAAAATGTATAAATAAAGATGTTAGTTGAGTATTTATCTACTTACATTTTATAATAAAAATATTATTGCTAATCTTTTTGGATTGTGATGTTCGAGCATGTTAAATCATATTAACTTAAACAGAATCTAATTATCATATTGTTCCTTATTGAAATAAATCCTAACCCCAAATCATCCCCCACCCCCTTCCTCCACCCCCTCCATTTCATAGCAAAATCTATACACATAGTGACAATGAATCATAAAATATTAAAAAAAATTATATTTCATATTTTATTTATTATGTTGCTCACTTTTTAAATTTATAATTAAATTATTAATATTAATTTTTAATAGCTTATCACTTGGCATAATATCGTTATTAAGTGTCCTTTTCATTAATTATGAAATAGATATATAAATTTTGTTTACTTGTGACTTTTTCCATTTTTAAATTTTTATTCTATTATTCATATCTTTTCAATTTAAAATTTATAGATAGTAATATATATATATAACTAATTACTACATTATATTCTCAAAATTAGTTCAAAATATTACCCCACCCTACCCCCACTCCCCCATCTTTATAATTTTTCTACTATATTTAATTGTTTTCTCTTATATACTTTGATATTTATGTTCTTGCTTATTTCAAACCATACAATGCTAATTTAAAATTTAAGTTACTTAAATTTTTATATATTGATATTCCTTTAATTCATTATTTATCAAAATTTTAGTTAATAATAATAATGATAATAATAATAATAATATATTTATCATTATATTTAATATAGATAAGCTTATGAAATATAAGATTGTATTTAACTATATTTTGTAGCATTTCAATTTTAAATAGATAAGTTTAAAGTAGCAAATATCTATTAGAACTTTCCAATTATGAGTTTCTATTTTTAAGATAATGAAAATCTGTTTATTTAAAGGATAATAACTTCAAGTTCAAATACTTAATTTTTCAGTTCAAAACTTGATAAGAGTCTAGTTAGAACTCTCTAATTTAATAATTAAGCATTTTCAATAAATAATTTTATTTTATAATTATTTTTAATTTAAAATTAGTAATTTATTAGTCTTAATTATCTCTTTATAGTTTATCTTCTTCCTTTTTTGGGACGTTTTTTAAAATTAATTTTCTCTTGTTTTCTTTTCTTTCCTTTCTTACTTTTGTTTGTTTGTTATGTTTTTTTATAAAAATAAATTGACAACTTAGATATAAAGGTATTTCAAGTAGATATATACATTGAATTTAATTATTAAATTTTAGTTTATATTTACAATGTTAAAATAATCGCGAGTAAGGATAAATTTTAAATACACACACAAATATATATTATTTATATTTATCAATAATAATAATAATAATAATTATTATTATTATTATAATATATTTATCATTATTTTTTATAAAGATAAGTTTATGAAATATAATATTATATTTAACTATATTTTATAGCATTTAAATTTTAGATAGATAAGTTTGAAATAGCATATATCTATTAGAATCCTCCAATTATGAATTTCTATTTTTAAGATAATGAAAATCTTTTTATTTAAAGGATAATGACTTCAAATTCAAATACTTAATTTTTCAATTCAAAACTTGATAAGAGTCCAATTAGAACTCTCTAATGTGATAATTAACCATTTTTAATAAGTAATTTTATTTTATAATTATTTTTTAATTTAAAATTAATAATTTATTAATCTTAATTATCTTTTGAAAGTTTATCATCTTTTTTTTTGGCACGTTTTTTTTTCTTTTCTTTTATTTCCTTTCTTTCTTTCTTTTTTTTGTTTGTTAATTTTTTTTATAAAAATAAATTGACAACTTACACGTATAAAGTTATTTCAAGTAGATTATAACATTGAATTTAATTTTTAAATTTTAATTTCTATTTAAAATGTTAAAGTAATCGCGAGTAAGGATAAATTTTAGATACACACACAAATATATATTATTTATATTTATCAATTATTATAATAATAATATATTTATTACTATATTTGATAAAGATAAGTTTATGAAATATGAGATTATATTTAACTATATTTTATAGTATTTAAATTTTAAATAGATAAGTTTGAAATTGCAAATATTTATTAGAGCTCTCCAATTACGAGTTTCTATTTTTAAGATAATGAATTTTTTTTTATTTAAAGGATAATGACTACAAATTCAAATACTTAATTTTTCAATTCAAAACTTGATAAGAATTTAATTAAAACTCTCTAATGTGATAACTAACCATTTTTAATAAGTAACTTTATTTTATAATTATTTTTAATTTAAAATTAATAATTTTTAGTCTTGATTATCTTTTGATAGTTTATCTTTTTTTTTTTGACACGTTTTTTTCATTTCTTTTCTTTTCTTTTGTTTCCTTTCTTTCTTTCTTTTGTTTGTTTGTTAATTTTTTTTTATAAAAATAAAATTGACAACTTAGATATATAAAGGTAGATATATACTTTGAATTTAATTATTAAATTTTAATTTATATTTAAAATATTAAAATAATCTCGAGTAAGGATAAATTTTAGATACACACACAAATATTTATTATTTACATTCAACAACAACAACAACAACAACAACAACAACAACAACAACAACAACAACAACAACAACAACAACAATAATAATAATAATGATAATAATAACAATAATAATAATAATAACAACAACAACAACAACAACAACACTAATAGAGGAAGATGAACACAAATATTTCACATTCTTCCTGCATATGAAAAGAAAAATATTAAATAAAAAATAATTTTAAGAAAGTGAAGAATATAAAGATTGCAGTAAATATATTTACTAAACTAATGATATGAGTACATGTAAGAGACTAAGAAGCTAGAACTCCATTTCATTTTAACTCAAATTTACATTCTGTATTAATTATTTCATTATTCTTTCTTATCATTACTTTTTCAAATATAATATATATTTACATAATAATCTATCTATTTAAATTGAGATAAATATTTAAAAGAAATGAAATAATACTAATATATTAATACTAATAACAATAATAATAATAATAATATATTATTATTATTATTATTATTATTATTATTACAAAAACAATAAGCAAATAAAAAAGCATGGACCAATTAAATCAAAGTTAAAACAGAGAACGTCAACATATAGTCAAGCATAGATAGTCGTTAGCCATGATAATTAAATGGTGCTATAATACTATATTTACTTGGAAGAAAATATATTTTGGTTGAACAATTGTCATCTTATCTAGATAGTCTGTCAACTTCTTAATGCGAAACATTTAGTCCTAATCTTCATTGCAAAGAGTTACAATCTTTGTGCGAGCAGCCGAGCACCAAAGCCATCAAAATGAAAGAGACCTGTATTTCTGCTAATATTATTGCGTAAAGACTTTATCGCATTTTTACCCAATAATTTGATCAAAAGAAAAAGAAAAATTAGATTTAATGGCAGGACAAAAAAATATCAATAATTAGATACAAAAAATTAGTACGGTAAAAATATGGTCGAGAGGAACAATGAATATTTGTATTCTTAAAATGCTCAAAAAATATAATCTTCGCAATATTATTCAACGCTTCGAAACACAAAAAATCAATGAAACATGTTAAAAATAGTTAAATATATCTGTATTGTCTGACAATGCAATTGATATTTATGTATCTAAACTAAATTTTCACAATTTCTTTTTAAAAATCATGGCAAAAAGAAAGGCCCGGTCATGAATTCCGCACACACAACAAATATTTTCTGAGCAACCGTGTATTGATTTCTGTGAGTGATTGTGTGTGATAATGCATCAGAAAAATGGTGAATGAAAAATTTAAGCAATATGGATATGAGTTTGAGTAACTATTTATTTTAAAATTTTGAAAAATTGAATAACTCTACAGGAGAAAAAAAGAGAGCAATTTTTTACTATTTTCAAAAGACTCCTACATACTTGGAGCAACTTTTTCAAACACGTAAGTTTTAGTTAAAAAATCTAAATTTTATTTTCAATTTTTTTGTGTTTAGCTTCTTCTGGTGCTTCGTTCCCTGCTTTATAATATATATATATATATATATATATATATATATATATATATATATATATATATATATATATATATAAAGAGAGAGAGAGAGATTTTAAAAATAAAAAATCTTGTAAGAATTTGTATCATTTTCAAAGTTGAAAATCACAAGCATTTAGCATTTTACTAGGAACTCAAATCATTTAATTATTTTCTTTTTTAAAAAAGAAGACAATGTTTTTTTTTTTTCTAAATCAAGATATGCCCAAAAATGTGCTTTTAATCGTTTGTCTTTTATGCAGTTTCATTAAAAAAAATCAATTGACAGTTTAGAATTATATAAATGAATGAAAAAGTTAATATGAATTGAATTGAGATAATTTTTAATTTATATTTAATTTTAAAATAAATGCAAGTAAGGGTGAGGTATATACATCCACCACAAATGATATATATATATATATATATATATATATATATATATATATAATATTATCTACCACCACTCCTACGTTTTTTAATAACAAAAAATAATTAACACTACTACTACTAACTTGAATTAAAATTACTACTATTATTATTCCTAATATTACTATTAATACTAATTTTAATATTATACTCTTTTATTTAATATTTGAATGTATTTTAAAATAATGAATGGGATAAGTTTATGAATAGTAAGAGTTTATTTAGAACTCTTGAATGTCACGTTCCTAGTTTTAAGTTAATGATAACTTTTTTTGAAAATGTCTAATATTTTTCTTTGTTTATATAGGAGAGGTGAAGAAGTTAAAATTTATTTCAATTCAAACTATGATTTAAATTTAAATTAAAATATCATCTCAATTTCTTCCTTATCCTTAGTTTTTCAAATAGAATATTTTTATCCTATAATTTAAAATTTTGTATTAAGAGAAAATTTTAAAATCAATTAAAACATTTTTAATATTATTAGTATTATCATTATATTTTTAAATTATTATTATTATTATTACTACCAATACTACTTTTTTGGTTGGTTAAATACTACCAAGACGTAGCACAATTGTATTAAAATACTATCACTACTAATAATATTTAATTTAATATTTAATCTAATGTATTAAAATATAATATATTATTAATGTCACTATAACTATTATTGGTATATACGTACTACTACTATTTATTATTAATATATTTTTATTCTTTATTTAATATCTAAATAAATTATACTCCAAATATGTTTTATAACATTTAAATTTTAAAAGAAATAAGTTAATGAAAGAGTAAAAGTTTATTTTGGACTCTTCAACAATAAGTGTCTATTTTTAAACTAGTGATTTTTTTTTAAATGAAGGATAATGTATTTTAATATTCAAAATTATTATTACATCATTATTAACTTTGTCCTAAAAAATGACACGTGGCTTCATAGCAGCTTGACACTTGGCTTCTTCTGATGCTTCGTCCTCTGCTTTATAATATATAAACATTTAATATGTATATTATCATTCTGAAGATGGATTGTAATACAAAGTTGTATAGTAGATTAGAATATACAGTATATGTTATTCGTCTAAACAATTATTAGCACACGTGAAATCGTATTTTGATATATTACTGACTTGTTTTGACACTAACAAATTGAATCATATCACAAACTCATTATTTATTTGAAATTGATCGTTAAGTTTTGATATATTACTGACTTGTTTTGACACTAACAAATTGAATCATATCACAAACTCATTATATATTTGTAATTGATCGTTAAGTAATTATTATATCATCAAACTAAGTAAGACTTATCAGAATTAGTGAAAGCGCCCACTAATATTTACATTAGGATAGATTATCTATATCACACCCTTAGGGTGTGCCTCTTCTCTGAACCCTGCTATTGTGGGATGTATTGTGCACCAGACTATCTTTTAAAAAAAATAAATTCAAATATCCTAAATATATGGTTGTTTTGCATCATAATTATAGTTTTTTTAATGTGTAATTATTTCTTAAAAGCTAAAGTATTAATTGTTTTTAATTTATAAATATTAAAATTTTCTATACATATTTCAAATAAAGAATAATTTAATATAAAAAATTTAGTTTATTAAAATTCTAAATACTAAAAGTAAAATTAATTAAATGGAATAAACTATAGAGGAAGTCATGTATGATATGCCTGACAAATATATCAGTTTTAAGATACAAATTTTTCATGAAACGAGTTGTGTTGTTTTATTCTATTAAATATATATCTTATTGTTATGAAACAATAAAGAAGAAGAAGAGTAGAGATAGAAGAAAGGAGACTTCTTTATTTCTCATTCTCTTGTGTGAGAGATTATAAGATTGAGAATACAATGAACAAAACCCCTTTATTTATAAGGAAAAATACTCCTAGTTTCTGACTAAAAGTCAGATACTTCAAATCCTGATAGATATCAACTAGATCTTAATAAACATTCACTATAATGTAAATACATTTATAACACTCTCCCTTGAATGTCTAGATAGATAATGTGCCTCGTTAAAACCTTACTAGAAAAAACCCAGTAGGAAAACAAATCTAGTGAAGAAAAAAAAGTACACATCTCTAACAATATGCATATCGGTTGTCTCATTAAAAATCTTACAAGGAAAACCCAGTGGGACAAAACCTCATAAGAAAAAAAAAGTACAGCGTGTATTAACTCCCCCTAATGAGAACATCCTTGAACCTTTGCATCCCGATCTTGTGCACCATCTTCTTAAAAGTTGTAATTGGAGAAGACTTGGTGAATAAATCAGCCACATTTTCATTTGAACGAATCTGTTGCACGTTGATATCACCATTCTTTTGTAGCTCATGTATGTAGAAAAGCTTTGATGAAGTGTGCTCCGTTCTATCTCCTTTTATGAATCCTCCATTAAGATGTGCTATGCATGATGCATTATCTCCATATAAAATTGTGGGTAGATTGTCATATTTCACACCATATTTTTTTCGAATGAGATGTATCATGGACCTCAACCATACACATTCTCGGCTTGCTTCATGAATAGTTATTATCTCAGTATGATTCGATAAAGTGGCTACGATAGACTGCTTTGTATATCTCCAAGATATTGCAGTACCACCACATATGGACGCATAGCCTATTTGAGACCAAGCTTTATGTAGGTCAGATAAGTACCCAAAATCAGCATGATCAATAAGATCGGGAATGCAAACTTGCTAACAAATTAACTAAAAAAAAGGCTATATCAAGCCTTGTAGTATTTGCAAGATACATTAGTGCATTAATCGCACTAAGATACGGTACTTCATAACCAAGGAGTTCCTTATTCTTTTCTTGAGGTCGGAATGGATTCTTATTTAATTTTTGCATATTTCTTATTTAAGCAAATACTCTACTGCTTTTGAAAACTCTCCAAGAGTTTCAATGATACTCAAATCATCAAATTATATCTTATGAGGATAATAAAAAGTTTTCCAGAAACTTTATATGCTTCAGGCATTTTGAATCCTTTAGGGATTTTCATATGGATGCTTGTCAAGTAACAATATCCAACATGTCAAGTGTGACATCTTCAAGTGTCTGGACTGCAAATCAAATAAGTTTTACGCTTACCAAAATGCATCCTTTCAGGTCACTTGATAAATATTTCTACGTTAGCATGCTTAAATTAACGTAGAATTTATATCCTCATAATCTTTTACAATATTGCGCCAATATTGTAGCAAAGATATCATCAACGATTTCTTATTTTGTATCAGTTCACAATGCGACATAACAGTTTGAGATCTCATCACTTCATTATTTTTAGGTACCTAAACCTCTCACAAGGTTTCATGAAGTGTTATTTCGTAGGCTCTTCAAGAGCACATTGCCTTCTTATCATGATTATTTGCTCCTTATCCTTTTCAAGAAATATTTCATTTGGAACCGATTGGTCTATCATGCTACACGCATGCATAGACTTTATCCTTTAAGGACACAAAATAGGAGCACTTGCAGCTAAATATGAGATGTTTTTGGCATTTGACTTGAATTATCTTTTGAATGAGGATCTGATGATAATTCCTAACATATTTCATAGATGCTTATAATCTCCCTCTCATGTTAGTAAAACTAACATACATCCTCCATCTTCTTTGAGGAATCCATCTTTGTGCATCATGATATATTTATTAATCATATACCACACATCAAAACTATTAGATGGAATAGTTGGTTCCTGACCTTGAACCAATTGAGAGGAAAGAAATAATCATAATATATTGGTCTAATGTATACAAGTGATATTGTATGCAATATATCATATTTCATACCAATACATGAAATTTTGTTCTCATCAGTAATGGTTCAGCTATTTATGGAAGGCATTCAATGCTAAACTATCATCATCTAGATGAATTATCTTGATTACACAATCTGAAAATTATGCTCGATTTATATTGAACAAGTAACTTTATGAATGTCAAACGTAGGTTGACCATGAATGTAAATGTGATCATCTTATTGATGCATCTTTTCAACATATCACATGATAGGTGAACGAGCCCTTATTCACCTTTTATTCTTTTCAGATTTTGAGGGATCAAATCCCAAAATTAGTTGGTCCAACCAACTTATCACGAGAACAAGTAACATTAAAGTTCATGAAGAATTTTCTAATTCTTCAATATATGTTCAATACTCAGTATGCACATCTTCGGAATATCGCAATCGTTCATGTCAACTTATGAACTTTTAATCTAGTAAACTCCAAGTTTACCATGTTATGTGTTTTTGCTTTAGTAAATTTCAGATTTACTATTATATGAATAAATTTCAGATTTACTACTTCAGAAGTAGATTTTAAAATAACTCATCTCAGCTATTTTGCCTCTTTTGGAGGTGAGTTGTCATACCATCACAATCAAGTACACGTTTATATTAATAAGGTTCACTGAATATTATCACATTCACCCCAGGAAATGAATTTGTGCTTATAATAATCAAAATTCTCATTCCCCAAAAATGAAATATAATCGTGTCTTAAGCCTATCAAATTATGATAGCTTATATATCTTATAACCTCTTTCATCATATTGCTACTTTAGGAGCAAATTGAGGCATACATATGATGTAGAGAATTTTTCTCTAGCATATCTTATAATTATAATAAGCGTGTGAAAATATTATCACTTTTGATGATTATTATCATATTGTCTCTCCACGCTTATATTCGTGCATTCAATCACTTGTCTTCTTTCAACAATGAAGCAAGTTGTCAACTTTCAGATTTATGCTATCATATTCACTTCATGGAATGGAGCATATTAATGGGATATGTTTCATTACCTTTTATTAAACACCCATTATTTTGTCTTAGCCATCATAATATCATCAATATGGTGTATTGAGATTCAAACTCAACATCTTATCCATATAAATGCGTCTCAGGCATGAATCGATGAGACTTGAACCCAACATATTATCATTCTTTTTGATAATATTGTTCTTCAGGAATAAATTTAAAATATAAATGGTTTCAAACCAATTATTTTTCCTCAAATTCAATAATAATTATATTAGTAGTAGCAAAAGAAAGGTAACATAAAGAATTACTAACCTTGAAATCCTTCAGATTTATAATCTCACCTTGTTTGGCAGAGTCTCGTGATGATAACGTGTTATGAAACAATAAAGAAGAAGAAGAATAGAGAGAAGACTTCGTTATTTCTCATTCTCTTGTATGAGAGATTATAAGATTGAGAATATAATGAACATACCCCTTTATTTATAGGAAAAAATACTCCTAGTTTCTGACTAAAAGTCAGATACTTCAAATCCTGATAGATATCAACTAAATCTTATTAGATCTTGATAGACATTCACTATAATGTAAATACATTTATAACACTTGTATCTTTATTCCTTTTTTACATATGCACCTTTTTGGCTATAATTCTTACTACATTTAGTTACATATATAATTTTGTATAAAAAAGGAAAAAAGAAGAAGATATGTACATAAAAGAGAATGCATATTGGCCAAGCGGCCAACTCCAAAAATTCACAAAACCTAGTCCCTTGAATTCTTTTCCCTTTCCAGCCGTCACACCCCATGCCCCCTTCCCCTTTGCTTCGTTTAAATTTGTTATGGTTAGTTTTAATTTTCTATTATTTAAATTTTTAATTTTATTTTCTCTCTATTGTTGTTGAGGAATATTTTTTATCTTCTTCATTAAGTTATTATAATTGTAGATTGAAAGAATTTTCTTGCTTATTTATGTAGATTGGTTCTCATTGATTAAAGGTAAACAATGATGATTTTATTTTTTTATTGAGAGTGAAATTGATTCTCATGGATCTAAGGTGAACAATGGTGATTTCATTTTTTATTCAGAGTGAAATTGATGATAAAGTAAGTTAAATTTTTTGCTTTATAAATATTTTTCTGTTTTAGTAAATTTGATGTCTTTTTACTGTACATACCACTAGTAGCAAAGATTTATTATTGTACATATTAATATCGACAGGTCTTCAAAGTTTTGTTTAAAAAACCTTTTATGTAAAAGATTGAATTGTTTGGATCTTGCAATCCCTTTGAAGTTTATAAGTTTTATTATCTTACAAAAATTGGTCATATAAGAACGTTATAGGATATTTTGATAATGATATTTTACATAAAATATGTTATTATATTACCTCTTAAATTATATATATGATACAATTATTTTTGCTTTTTGACATTAATTTATTTTATTAAAAATTTGCAGGTAAATTGTGAGATTAGAGTAGCTTGGAGACAATGGCGTGAGAAAAAGAACAAAAATATATCGTTTAGGACCTTAGGCAAGATGTTGCTATTGTAATTGCTATCGTCATAGAAGAATTATGTATTGTGAATATTCTAAATGTAATTATGTATTACTTAAATTTATTTTGGAATTTAGATTTTTAAATTTTAGCTATATTATAGAAATTTTTGTGGTTAATAATGTTTTTGACAATATTCTTCAATTTGTAGCAATGCATTTATATAGTTGTGCCTAAACCTACATTTAATTATCCAAAATATGGCTATACATTTTCACTTTTTGTTATAATTTTTTTAAAAAAAGATATAATTTTTGTATTTCATGTAAAAAGAATGAATTTTTAGCTATGCACGAAAATATTTATGGCAAATATTTTAATTCATAGCTAAGAATTTTGTAACAGCTAAATACAAGTACTTGTCACGAGGCTAAAATACAATGTAGCCACAAAGTTTAAATTTTCATAGCAAACAAATCAAGTCTTTTACCACAATGAAATATATTGTGGCTACAAAACAAAAATTTCTATGGATTTTATTTATCGTGACAAAAGAATAAAGTTATTTGCTATAAATATATATTTTGTAGTAAATTGTTTTTACCATAACAGCTACAACAAAATTTCTTTTGTAGCTCCTTAGCCATTAGCCATGTAAAGTCTGTAGGTAACTATTAGTTACGCCACTTCTTACTACGAATGTTATGAAAAAAAATTATAGTTAAAGTGATTAGGCATGAAATTTTTCATATTTAGCTATGATGTAATCTATAGCTATATATGCATTTTGTTGTAATGTGTTTATGGGCTTGAGATCAATTTAATAGACATAAATTTTGAATTTGGCAACTTGATATCGAAGATTGTCTCATTTCAAAAAATTAGTTGTTTTTTTAGAGCAGGATATTTGACTGATAGCCCCAAGAATAAATCTCATGCTCTAATTCTTTCTATTACTTTTTCGGTCATCATTGTTTGAGTTGGGCTAAAATTTGTAGCGTGCATAAAATTTCGTATTATGTAGTCATAGAAGTATTTTAAAAATGGATCCCACTAGTAGTGACTTAAATCCAATTATCTTTGTGGGTTGGAAAAATTAGAATGAAACTGAAATTGGAGGAAAGTCATTAACGGTGGCCAAAAATGGGTGCTTTAAGAATGTCAATGGAGGAAGTCAGCTGGTGGTATTAATGAAGGTGGTGGTGAGGAGGGAAAGAAGAGAGTGGTAAGAAAATCGATTTATAGATTAAATCTAATATGAAGTATTTACAGACAAAAGTATTCGATTATTTGATGTGACAGTGATGTGGCGCGTGTGTAATGCACCTCTCTCTGTGAGAGTGGTATTATATTTTTGAAGTGGTATTTAATTCACTAGAAAGTTGTTAAGGGGGTAAATAATTATTGAAGTTAAAGGGTTAAAGTAAGTTGTGTGGACAAGTCGAGGGTTGTTTTGATGTTTTTTTTCTTTTGTGAATTTTCTCCTTTCGTTTTATTTATCAAGGAAGAATTAATTACATAAAAGTACACGTGAGACGTGACTATCTTTCAGTGCAAATATGGTCAAATTTGTAAGCTCATACCAAAAATAACCCAATATCTATGTAAAAAGAAGTTACTTTACATCTTTGTCAAATTATTACTCTCTCTCTCACACACGCATCTCTAATCTGCATCTTCATCTTCATCAATTTATTTTTTTCCCTTTTATTAATCAATTTATTTATTGATTAATCAATATTCATGTATATTACAATAATTATATATAATGAATTACAAAAATCTTCAACATATTTTTGTATTCTCTACTTAAATTACATATTTCATCAATTATCACTACTCAAAAATTTAACTTTACTACTCAATTCTCATAATTTGGAAAACGAAAAGCCTCGTTAGGTTTTGGCCTAGTGTGCTAAATTAAATACAATAAACGAAAAAAATGTCACCCTATACTTTGATAGTAGAATATATATATATATATATACATACATACATATATATATATACATATATATATATATATACTAGTCAATTGTACATGCTTTGCACGTGGACCTCACATTAGTTAATAACAAATATATATGAACAAAATAGATTATTGCTTACACAATTTGAAATAGATAAGTATTTATGCAGTGTAAAATTGTGTATAAAATTTAAATACATAAGAAACATAATTAATAAATCAAAAAGAAAATGAATGTATATATATATACTAGTCAATTGTACGTGCTTTGCACGTGTACCTCACATTAGTTAATAATAAATATATATGAACAGAATAGATTATTGCATACACAATTCGAAATAGAAAAATATTTATGCAGTGTAAAATTGTGTATAAAATTTAAATACATAAGAAACATAATTAATAAATCAAAAAGAAAATGAATGTAGCTAAACTTTCTAGATATGAGTTTTGAAAGTACAGAAAATTTAGTACTCCTAATTCTAAATCGAGTGGAAAGTGAAATTCTTATTTTTTAAAAATCATCACACAAATATAAAAAAGAAACTGTAAATTAGAACTCTACATCCATTAGTTATTTTTATTTTTTTTGGTTTCCCATCCAGTGTTCGGTACCCACATTGGAGCCCCGATTAATTCGGATCACACGTTGCAGGGCCCATTAAGGTGGCAGCGCTCCCAACAGAGTTTTCTCCATACTCAGGGTCGAACCCTCGACCTCTTGTTAAAGATGGAGCAACCCCATCCACTACACCACAACTCATGTTGGTTACATCCATTTGTTATTATATTCAACTAAAAACAATTTTAGTAAATTGTTAAAGATAAATAAAGTGCTGTGCTAACTAACATTTTATTTAATCCCACCTCCTCCCTCACCCCTCTCCCCGCTAAAAAAGTTATCGTGCCAATATATTACCTGTCATAAGTTGTTTTCACGAAAGTATATAAATAATTTATTAGGAATATCAAATTTCATATTGTTGATCCAAATAAAATATTCATGGAAAAAATAGTAAAATTACTTCATCAACCTATGTAAAATAATATTAATAAATTCAATTATAAGAGGAAAAGAAAATACAGAATGTTGATTACAATGATGAAAATGCTGTTTTCTGAATGTATTTTTAACTCTAATTCCACAAATTAAAATATACATATACGGACTTGCTCAATTCTCTCGTTATGATACAGATATTACCCCTATCTCGGGTTGTTTTTGAGTATCATCGGCTAAAGGAGAAAAAGTCAATAGCAGTCCAAAAGAAGTAACAAAAGTATAAGAAACAACGGATAATAACAAAATTAACAGATAGCAACAAAACAAAAACTTCAACAAAACAACATGATAATCAAGATATCAGAATAATACGGCTAAACCTAATCTTTGTCCAAAAATTCCTCAAAGTTCGACCGAACATTCATCTACCACTTGTAAAGTACAAAAATATAATACATTAATTGAGATATCATAACAATACAATTAAATCTAATCTTTATACAAAAATTCCTCAAAATCATCTACATATGTATTAAGCAAAAAAAATTAAGTGAACAAAAATTATAACAAAATAATACGATAATCAAGATATTAAAATAATATGATTAAACCTAGCATTTACACAAAAAAAATTTAAAAGTCCGATCGAAGATACATATATAATAAATAACATAGGCTTGAAATTGATGAAATTATTATACACCACATCTTCAAAGCTCATCAAAAAAGTAGTTCTAAGAATATCTTCGCTACCAGTAAGCTCATCGAAAAAATAGTTATAAGAATATCTCCATTATAAAAAATTCTCCAAAAAAAATACAACAAAAACATCGTGACAATTGAATTGGACTTATAGTATAAATAACATAAATACCAACTCTTTTGAAAGTAATTACACTCTCTCCCACTTTTTTAATTACTTTACTCTCTCTCCCTATTAATATACATAGCATAACCGACATATACATAGCATTCTATGTATATATTGAAATTTTTGTAATATGTTTAGGGAGTTGAGATTTTTTGTAATATTGAAAACATAAGTTGTGTATTTGTGTAATTTTTACATTATAATTAGCAATTATATCATATTGAATTCACAAAAGATTAAGGAACAAATATAGCAAACAACGAATTAAAAAAAATTCAGAAGGAGTTCAGGTGTACCAAAGAACACTGAACAATTTACTTTGATAGAATTTTTCATTTATTTAATGTAAAATTTTAATTGATTTAGAAGTATTAAATATTATGCTTTCTTGCCTAGAATAAATAATCAATCCTAAAGAAATTATAAATCAAATTAATTGTGATTTTTTTTCCGGATCGCCTCGGAATTTTCCGACCCCAATTAATTATTATTCTCTTTTCCTCAAGTAGGCTCTTTAGGATTTAGTTTTGTTTACCCCAGTATTAATATTTTTTTCTGCAACTATTATTCTATTTTCCTTTTTTTTTCAACTGTTACTCTATTTTTTATATTTTTCTTATTTTGGCCTTTTACAACTTACTTCTTTTATGGTTTTACTACTTGCTACTACTACAAACTCCTAAAAAGAATAAAAAAAGGGACTTGTTATAAATATATTACCATATATAGTGAATGTCTACTTACCATACATAGTGAATGTTTACTTTATCATATATTTATGGAAAAGTTAGAAACTCCAAGGTTAGTTTTTCCCTATAAATAAAGGGGTTTCCTTCGTTGTAACATACACATCAAGAACTCCTCAAGAAAAATAAGAATCACTCTCTCTTTTCTCTCTATTCTTCTTCAATTTTTTTTTAATATTTCATAACACGTTATCAGCACGAGACTCTGCTAAAATAAGGTGAGATTATAAATCTAAAGGTAATTTTAAGGTTAGTGATTTCTTATGTTATTTGTCTTTTGCTACTAATGATATAATTATTGTTGAATTTGATAAAAAAAATAATTGTCTTGAAACCACTTATGCTTTAAATTTGTTGATGACAAACAATATTGTTAAAAGATATGATGATGAATTTAAATCTCATCTCATTAAGAGGGTAAGACATTAGGTTAAAAGTTTCAATGCACCATGCTGATAAAATGTTGGGTTCAATCTCATCGAGTTATAGCCTAAGACGCCTTTATATGGATAAGACGTTGAGTTTGAATCTCATTACACCATATTAATGATATTATGATGGCTAAGGCAAAAATAATATGTATTTGATAAAAAGTCATGAAAACTGTACATTGAATATGCTCTATTCCATGATGTAATCTTTCACATGGATTTCACACACATCAACTATAAGTGTATTTTAATATTTAGTAAAAGAAATTAAATACATTATATCAGAATGTCTTTTAATACATCATATGTGTCAATTCAAATAATATATATTTTTTATTTAATCAGTACTAAAAAAGAATTAACATTTTTATTTGGTTAGTATTTAATAACATTATCAATATTTTTTTTTGGCAATTAAGGAATTTTATTAATTACCAAGAATGGTCATTACAAAACTAAGGGGTTAAAACCTTTGTTCCCCTTCTCTCAACTACCGCTAGTACGAAATAAACTCCTAACCAACAACAAACACAAGACACTGCTAGCTATCATAATTTTACACTATATTCCACTAGTCTCCTATTCCCTTGAACTCTTCTGCAAAGTCCTACTTTTAGCTGGTAAATTATGCCATCTATCGTAGCAACTCTCATGTGAAAATAAGATTGTTTCGCTCTATCCAAATCAAGTAGACCACTGCAACAAAGCTAGCTTTCAACACAATTGCCCTTGCACTTTTACCTTTCGAATTCCTCTTCACCCATTGCCATTCTGCTTCCCAGTCAACTGCCTTTCTATCCCATTGTTGCCACTTTAATACAGCTTCCCATACTGACTTAGTAGACATACACTCAAAGAACAGATGGACAACACTTTCAGGGATTAAATTGCATATGACACACATTGCATACAATACATCCTTAGTTCTTAGTATTCCATGCAACTGCAACCATAGTATAAATACATGCTTAGGCTCTGCACAATTATTACAAACTAGGTTTCTCCAATCCACCTTCTCTGTCTCACCTCTTAATAGGTTGTAAGCCTTAGAGATTTTAAACACACCATTATGGAGCACATTGGTGTTATTTGCAGCTCTTATTATATGAGCATGCTTCCTCATATTGAGAATCTTCCTAATCATCAATCTTTTAGTCATGTTGGCTTTCATTTATTTGTCAAAAAGTCCACAAAAGTTTACTCTTCAAAGGAGGATGTGCAAATACACACACATGTTTCATAAAAGATAAAAAAGTGAAATTTATTTTGGCCACATATTTATTTGCATAAAGTATATTTAACTATATTATAGTAAAATAATAAAAAATACTCATAAATATTGAATAAGTGTTTATATATCATAGACAATAGGCGATTACTCCATTATTTTAAAACTTCACTTGATACATATCATTATAAAGATTTACAATCACCTGTTAAAATTATTTTAAACCACTTATGTAAAATATAACATTAACTACCTCATGTTAAATTACTGCAATATATATTATGTTAACTTTTGTTAATTCTTTTGATTCTCTTTATTTGAGGTAATGAATTTCGTCATTGGATTGACAAATCACTTTAAAAGAAATATCTTGCTTGCTATATTAAATTGGTCTCCTATTTTTGACCTTTGTAAGACAAGACATAAAGACAATCTTTTAACATTATGATTCATTAAATCGTTCATCCAGTAGGTCCTTATTTTCTTTTATTAAACACACATAATATGAATTTAAAATCAATTTATGTATGGATTAGTATTCTTTATTGCTTCGTATGCTTCTATAAAAAAAATAATAAATAGATATTTATAATTTTAATCGATGCTATTGTATAGTTTTTAAATAAAGTAGAAAAAAAAAATATTAAAATTAGTTGTTTAATCTACGAGAATGTTTTTGATTTGATGTTAAAATAAGCACTAGAGTATATAACATTTTAATGTTAATTGTGAAAACTTAAATAAGTTGTAAGCTATTATTTGATTTTATAAAAATAAATAATGTTAAAATAAGCATTAGAGTATATAATATTTATTATATAGTGTGATTTCTACTTACATTTCTATTGTGTTTATTCAAAAATATTAACGATTATTTTTTTTTAAAATTAATTAAATAGCTATAAATATATTTAAAATTATTAAATTGGGCCCATTATGGGCCCTTATTATCTAGTTCTCTTATATAATAAAAGCGAATAAAGCAGCTAAAGCAGACATGAGGTCGACATGTCTACATCAGCTGCTTCAACTGCAATTTTACTGTATCACCCTTAATTAATTATTATAAGTCATTTACGTATTAAAAAATTAATAATATTTAATGAAAAATTAAAATAGACACTTATGACATGTCTTCTTCAGTTGCTTCAATCGTAATTTTACTATATCATTCCTAATTAATTATTATACCTATAATTAAATATTTTAAATCATATACATATTATAAAATTGATAATATTTAATTAGAAAAAGTAAAAGAGACATTTACCACTTGTTGACATCTAATTTTTGCCCTCCATAACTCAGTTTAATTTAGAGTTTCTTCGATTCTCAAATAAAATTACAACATTTATCTTATAGAAATAAAGGATTTTCAAAATATTTCCTGGACGTAATTTTGTCATTTTTAAGTAGCGATTGTATATTGTCGTGTTGAATTATACGAAATTATACAATTTTGATGCTTGAATATTGGTTTTACAAATAGCGGATTATGATCAAAGCTTATGTTGAAGTAAGCTTATAATGATTAAAATCTTAATTTGATAATAATTTATTCGCAAAAATAATTTATTTGGATGAACAGGAGTTCGATTTTAATGAATCAAGAAACTTCAGAATTGAATTGGTTGTTAATTCATTTCAAATGACGTTTTGATTTAGTCAATTTATTAAATTAGACCTTTATTGAATATAATTTGATCATAATTGTAATATAATTGGTCAATTTAATTTAAATTAGGCTAAGATTTAAATATGATTGTCTAAACTCTTCATTCGTAGGCTATTTGATAAATAGCCTAAATCTTTATATGACCAAATCCCTAATCTACCCACTATAACCCAACACCATATCAATTTCGGCCCAACAGCTAGATGCCCAGCAACCCATTTCTTATTTTAAAAACCATCAGCCCAAAACCAATCCAATATCAGCCCAACCAAAACCCCTAACCCGACCCACATCAATAATCCCCTTTATCCCCCCATCTTCACAAAAATACCCGATATTCAACATCAACAACAACAACCAGTCAATTCAAAATTCGAACCCTTCTCGACCAGTCCCAAGTCAACCCACAACTATCTCGCCTTTATCCTCATCGCGCGTCCTACACGATGTTGTACCATGGACGATCCGAGAAGCTTCTAGAAAAGTGTGAGTTGGCTCGTCTAACGTCTATATTCCGTATATTTTGGGATAATGGTATGGATTAGGTACATATTTGGCGATTTTTCATTGGGTCTGGGAAAGAATTCGTTTCTTCCATTTCTATTGGTTTACCAAACCCAATTTTGGGCGGATGGAGGACAAAAATGGAGCTGGAGGGGGGGAATTCGAAATTCAAATGGGCTATTTTTAGAAATTCCTGGAATGCCCTCAATCCCTTCTATAAAAGAGCTCACAGAGAGCTGAGAAAAGGGTTGGAGATTCTAGGGTTAGGTTTCTTTCGAAGAATTTTTTGGGGGAGAGAAACTAAATTTTGCAAAAACAAAGGAGATTTTAGGGTTGAAAAATTAGGGTTCGAAATTGGGTTAGGTACTCTTCTCTTGGGTTCGAAAAGAGAAGAAGGAAAAATCTCTTTAGGTGGAAAATTTGGAACCTGCAAAGAGCGATTTTTTTTGTTTTTACTGGGGTCTAGAAAAAGAGAGTCATTTTGAGCAAAAATCAATAAGTTCTTCCATTTTAGTAAAAGCTTAAAGCTCGTCGGAGTTGTTCGAAGTAGCTGATAAGTTTTTTCTGGTGGTCGGAATCCTGACGTTGACTCGTTGTCCTGTTTTGCTGCTCCACAACGCGTCGTCTATGTTAGCTTTGAACATTTTCTTCTTCTTCTAGTCTATTCTATTTTTAGCGTTTAGCCGCTTAATTGTGGTATTTGTTGCAATCACGTTGATAGTTGTAAGTGCTGGGAATTTGTTGGCTGTGAATTTGAACATTTTTTTTATGTTAAAGTTTCGTGCTTTTGATTTTTGTTTTGGAGTAACTGGTATCCTGTTAAGGTGGGTTTGGTAGCTAAGGTCTCATGTCTCTTCGATTCTATTTTGAATTGCTAGTATGCTGTTGAGGTTGGTTTCGTCGTTTAAAGTTTCATGCTTTTGAAGTTTCAAGCTATTGAAATCTTGTTTGCCTAATTTTTGTGGTTAAAGTTTCGTGTTTCGATTTTGTTTAATAAGTTTTGAGCTGCTGAATCTTGTTCACCTGATATCTATGTTCCATTTGTTGCGAAATTGCAAAGTTTGAATCTTTCATTTCCTTTTTGAGTTTGTTTCAAGTCGGTATTTTGTTTGTCTGATCCCCGAAGAAATGCGTTGGCTTTATTATAAAAGAGAATGGATAGGGTCTCTTTGGTGTCAAAATTTTTTTACATGGGGTGCATTCTCTTTGAGTTGGGTTTGCGGTTTTCTTTCTAGTAATAATTTGCAAAGCCTAAAATTCCTAGAGTTTTGGTAAGGCCGCTTCCTGTGTAGAGACAAGGTTTTTTTTATATGAGAGAAAATTCCTTAGTTTTCCCTCGGAAACAAATTCGGAAGATGAAATGGGATCTTGTCATAACCGATTCTCATCTTCATAATTTCTCTGCCAAGACTCTAGATAGGCATGTTTTACTCGATTCTTTACAAACATTCTCTCCCTTTTGCTTTCCATTCATCAAGTCTGCCCGCGCTTTAGGGTATTACTGGTTATGCCGTTGTTGTTCATTGGAAGTGGTGACGGGGTTACTCTTAAATTGATAATTGCTAAGACTCTTTTGGCTGCTCAGGGATCTACTACTTCTTTGCTCACTGTAGTATAAATATGTTATATATTTTTTTTAAAACTTAACAACCTACTTTTCTTGAAAAAGTTATGATTTTTAGTTGTTTGAACAGATCTTATGTCAAGTTTCATGCATTTTTCCTTAAGTCATGGTATTCTATTGTTCGTTTTTCAAGCTGTTAGATTTTGGTATGGCATGTTTAGAAGTTGTATCCTTTCGAAGAAATTATACAGTGAAGAGCTCTGTTTCGTTTCCTTGAAAAGAATGCTTCTTTTCTTACTCAATGTTATGAATAGGTCGCTCATGAGATTTATTTTAAACCCTCAACTCTAGTGTACGTCTCATTGTTTGCTTATTCCTGTTTATGAGAATTCTTACAAATTTAGTCTTAAACATTATTTTTTCATTTTGTATGCGTGTTTATGTATTGGTGTTAGCCATAATTGCATGACTTTTTCTTGGATTTTTTTTATATCTTGGCGTACTGTTTGCTATGTCATTTTTGATTACAGTAGGTCCCTTTCTTTTGTTTATTGATTTGTTATGCTGCTTTTCCATATGGCGTTCCGCACTTTGGATATGCACATTAATCTCTCTTATTTTTGCTTCTTGCATGTGAATCGATTGAGTCCTATATGGACTCTTTCTCTCTTGCATTCTCATCATGGGCCAATGAGGCCCATCTTATTCAGTCAATCCCAAAGGAAAGTCTAAAGTCAATCGCATGGCATACAAATACGAAGAGTCGAATGAAGAAGGAAAACTGATTAAAGTCCCGTATCTGAAGCGGCTAAGAGACTTAAAGAGTCTCATTTATTTGCTTAGTTATTTATTGTTGTCTTTATGCATTCATTTCTCTGTTGCCTTATTTCTTTATTTTATTCATTCGGGCCACGAAGCCAAAGTTGTATTTAATACAAGTGGAGTAAGGTTCGAAGTCAAAGGCTCGAAGACTAGACTAGGACAAGTTATGGGCCGAAAGTCTAACTAGATTAGGACAGGGTTTACCAATTTGGGCCCACGGGTCTAAATTCTTTACTTTCTCATCCCTTTCCCCTTTTACGTGTTTATTTGCTTATTCGTTTTACTTAGATTTAGTCAAAATCCTTACTAAGTCTCCTAAATCTATCTTACAAAAGTCTTTTCTAAAAAATCAATCATTTTTTAATAAATTAATCTTTTCGAAGTTAATCAAAAGACAATTTTCAAACAGTCCGGATAACCGCAAGTTAGCGGATGTTTTAGGTGCCTAACACCTTCCTAAAAATATTAATAGGAACCGCTTATTCAGAATCTCTAACTTAAAACAATTTTTTTGTTTTGAATCATTTTAAGTAACTCTCTAAAGGTTTCTTAATTTCTTTTCAAAATTAAGTGGCGACTCTCTTTCAAAAGTCAAAATTTCTCTGCAAAACAGAAATGACGACTCTGTTGGGGATTTTTGAACTAGGTTCTAACCAAATGTTTGGTTTCGTCTTTTGATTAACTGTTTATGTGTTTATATGTTTCGATTCTGTAAAGTTTAACTATCGTATCTCATGGCATATTCCTACATCATTTAAACTGTTTTGGGGTTTCGTGGGTATCCCGGCCCCTATTGATCATTTCCAAAAATATGTTGGAAATACAAACAATTTATTAGCACGTGAGTTGTCTGATGGCTGTTTGTATTTTCAAACTCAAGTTGTCCTCTTGAGAAACAGTGTTCAAACCCACTCTAGATACCTAGGATAGAGCGAAACCAAAACCCCGTTTCAGGCATGAGCCTAGGACGACCCAATACCCGAGCGGGGTATTAGGCACATTAGAAAACCTGCCCTGCGTCTATTGACCCTGAGTCAATTATAAACGAACCATATTTATGTGTTGAGGAAAATGTATGCCTGTCTAATTCTGCCTGTCTAATTCAATCCATTATCCTTTGAGGGTCGGGAAAAAACTTGATTTGCTTACTTTCGTGAGAAGAATTGAAGCAAGTTAAGCAAGAAATTATTCAATTTGGGAGGTTTCATCTAAGGCACAATTTGAACGTCAATGAATATCACCAATATAAGAAATGGACGAAGCTAAGAAGGCGAATGCTGATAGAAGAAACACTCAGGAATTAGTATTTTCTATCCCCTATGTGGGAGTTTATCTTCTTTCATGTTATTTCCCCTTTTCCCTAAAGATTGTATCCCTCTTTTGTTATCGTTTGTAGGAATTTATGCCCTTTTCATGTCTATATAAGTTGGGGGATAATGGATTGACTTTAAGGAAGCATATATTTTCTTCAAAATCGTTAGGCCTGAACCCTTGGCTCAAAAAGGGTCACCCCAGTTAGGATGCGCATTATTATAATATTTTGTGTAATGTAATTGTCTTAGGTGCTTATGTGTGTTTGTTTGGATCAAAGACAAGTTTATCCGCTATGCTCCTATGGATGAATTTGTCTATGACTCAAACAACTCTACGTGGTTAGTTTTTGTCAAATATTTTGCATTACTTATCACATACGGAAACTAACACATCTGCTTTTGAGTTGTTTTACTTTACAGCTAATAGAAATTACTCCGTGTTGATATAAGCTGGCAGAACATCCCTACTTCACCCAGTCAAAAGCGCATAAAATCCCATCCCCTGACCATCATTCAATAATGACTGAAGATGATGAAGAAAACACATTGACCATCAGGGATAATGTAATAGCGGAACAGAGTGAGATGATTGCGGAACTCGCAAGAAAATTAGAAATTCTTCAGGAGGAAATAAATCGCACTCGAGATTTGGCTAACCTGGCCATCACTGTCAATGCCCCCGCTCCAGGAGGACACGGGACTCCACTCCAAATTCCTTCCCTCAGTATACCTATTCTCGGGAATCAGCCAAATAACATATCATCTGTCTCCACTCCTCCATTTGTCCAAAACACCAATCACGAAAATAACCCAGATGTCTACCATCCACAAAATCCATCTCTAACCCCACAAAACCCATCTCCGAATCCATTCCCAAATCCCCAGAACACATTTTCAAATCAAGAAAATTCATTCCCAAATCCACAAGATTCACTCCTAAACCCGTAAAATCTATCAAATCTATTCCCGAATCCACCAAATTCGTTTCCAAATCCGCAGAATTCTTCTCTGATTCTACCAAACCACTCTCAAATTCCACAAAACCTTTCTAATTTTTATAACATCCGCTCCACCAACCAACCCGCTTCGTTTCATCCATAAATTCAAGCCTTCTTTCCAAATTCTCTCCATACCATTATATCCCCTGATATTTGTAATCCCCTTCCTAATCCCGAGATGGACCATTACGAGGAGAAGGATAAAGAGTGGAGGACCGAGCATGAAATGAAGTTGCTAGCTTTGAATGAAGAGATCATAAGGATCAAAGAATCTCATGGAGTGAGGGACCACGACGGTTTAGGGTATAATGATTTATGTGTTCACCCTGGAATAGATCTACCAGAAGGGTATAAGTTTCTTAAATTTGAAGTGTTTGATGGCACCAGAAATCCAATGGCCCATCTGAGAAGGTATTGTGACCAAATAGTGGGGGTAGGGAAAAATGAGGCGTTATTGATGCGTCTGTTCAGTCGAAGCTTAAGTGGCGAAGCCTTAGAGTGGTTCATGTTTCAGGAACTGAAAAAATGGACTGGTTGGAAAGCATTGGCCAAAGGGTTTCCTTGACAAGTTCGCATTTAACATTGAGATAGTCCCTGACCGATACTCACTAGATCGGATCAAACAGAAGAATAATGAGTGTTTTCAAGACTACGCCTTTCGTTGGAGAAAAGAGGCTGCTAAAGTACAACCTCCCATGTCTGAGGAAGAAATGGTATCGATTTTCTCTTGCGCATAGGATGGAGAATTTTATACTAGGATGGTATCAGCGGTCCGAGCAACTTTTGCAGATTTAGTAAAGATTGGGGAATCGTTAGAGGAAGGCATTCGAACAGGAAAAAATGCCAAAACCCCAACATCATCTGAATCTTCTGTATTCCCAAAGAAAAAAAGAGAGGATGCGACTGCAGTCTCTACTAATTCAGTTGATAAGTTAAAGAGAAAATTCAAGCCTAGGAATATTCTTTCCTCATCATTGTCATCAAGTTTTCAGCCTGTATTCTATGCTCAACCCCAATGTCAAGCTCCAATTCCAAATATTTTACCCCAGTGCCGAGTTCCACAGCCAAATTATCAGCCTCATACTCAAGCTACTTTTCCAAATAACCAAATAAACGTCCAAACATCTCCAAATTATCATCAAGTACCTCCTTTTGTAAATCAGAACCATTATAACCCTCCACATCTAAAATTCGAAAAGAAACCTCCCCGAAACATCACGCCGCTAGTTGAAAGTCGTACCCAGCTCTTCGAAAGATTGATAAAAGCTGGTTATTTGCAACCGATCCAGCCAAAGCCTATCAATCCCAACTCCCAGTTTTATCATCCCAATCAAAATTGTGCCTATCATTCAGGAGCAGCAGGGCACAGTACCGAGGATTGTATTAACTTAAAACATAAGATCCAGGATTTGATCGATCAGAAGGTCGTCACACTTCAGTCGGCGACACCAAATGTCTAACCATGAGGGACCTACAATTAACATAATTGAAATAGAGGGTGAATGGGCATCTAGCAAGGTCATCACTAAGGTAAATTCAGAAGGACTCAAAAGAACAGAAGAGATGGAGAAGATAGAGAAAGTTGTGGCCGCCTTAAGTAAGGATTTGGAAGGAATTATTGAGCCTGTTATGGTACCAAAAAAAGCATTTAAGCATGGAATAGAGTACCAACCAAGAAAGAAAGATGAGATCGAAGATAATTCAAAGGAGAGTCTGTTTAGGCCTTTGCCTCTTTTTTACCAGTCATTTTCCGTACATGAGATGTCAAATGATGATGGTCTTGGGGATGGGATAGGAGATCTGTTCAAAGGATCCAATGCTCTACCAGATGATTTCCCAAAGTCCGGTGGGATGAAGAAGGTTGCACCAGGAGAAACTTTACAAAATTGGACTTCCACTCCGCTCCTAATTTATCGCTCATCGTGGTAGATGAAAGAGTAATTACCAATAGTTTTTAAAATTGGTGATGATCCGGAGGAGGCTCCATGATCCACCCTTTTATGTCTCAGATTTTTGTTTCGTGTTTTACAACTCTCAAAAAGGCATGGGCCCACATTTGTGTGGGTCCTAAGCCATAGTTTTTATTTATTTTCAAAAAGGCCTCCCTTTATTTAAGAAGTTATTTTTTAAATATGATTATCTAGCATGGCTTATTTTGGTAACAATAATTCAAAAACCTGTCAATGTCATGTCATGTCGAGGGTTAGACGAACAGAGCGAAGGAAATAATGATGAACAGAAAAAGATGATGATGAGCAGTTAGTAGTAGATACAGAGGAATGTGAAAATCAAAAGAAGCCCAACCTGGAGGATCCCTAATCCTACTTGAGATGGATGGTCAAGAGTGGACCAAACCAATCAATTCTGATGCGGTAAGGAGATATTATGCTTGAAAGATGTTATAGTTTTTGTTTCTTGGCTTATTTGTAATCGCCTTTATAATAGTATCAATTTTATGATGTGTAATTTCCTAGAATCCCTTCCCTTTATGTACGAACTACGTTTGACCTGAATTCCCAAAAAGGGATACGTAGGCGGCCTATGTCGGCTTCGGTCAACCCCTTAGGAAAATTTATCCTTTCCCTTTATGTAAGAACTACGTTTGACATGAATTCCCAAAAAAGGGATACGTAGGCGGCCTATGTCGGCTTCGGTCAACCCCTTAGGAAAATTTATCCTTTCCCTTTATGTATGAACTACGTGATGACCTGAATTCCCAAGAAAGGGATACGTAGGCTCCCCAACGGCTCGGTCATATAACCCCAGGAAATAGAAATTGAGGCAGAATTTTCAAGAAGAAATCTCGAAAATTCACAAGAGAAAATCAACAAAGAGAATAAAGACCAACAAAGACTTCAGATCCACTCGAGGTGATATCATCTCACACTACTTTAAACTGGGGCAGAAATTTTGAAGAGGTCCTCAAAATTTCCACTAATATATTCAAATTCCCCAGCACTAGAGGTCGAAGTTGAGATTTTAGAATCACCACCTGTGATAAGGTCTAGGAAGATTGAATCTCCGCCTTTGATAAAACTTTTGATAGAGTGCCTCGACAATGCTGAATCCCTAGCAATCCTCCGTCAAATGTCGGACATTGTCAAAATCAAGAGAAAGATGGTTGTTGAGCTAGCATATGACATGACATGACTGGCAAAGATTTTCTAAAGTTTTGTAGGAGTTTCCGAAACTATTTTCTAAAAATTAAGACTACTTTCAAAAATCTATATAAATCTTTTACTTAGTGATTGCCCATACATCAATTAAGACGGGGAGTCAGGGGTGGAAGTCCTAACATGATGGAGTACCCAAAATATGGCGTGGAGCAAATGGAGAATCGAAGAAAGTCAACACGGAGCAGCTTCACTCAAACTAATCATTTTTCTGTGGATGTAGGGACCAATACATAAAAATGAGAGTCTCTTTCAAAAATCCTCGAGTAAATTGGGAGCCACACCAGAGCACTAATGCTCAAGGGCGGTATTTCTGGGTAGCCTTAAAAATGGGTTTAATACCCATTTATTGAGGACCTTTTGAACTGTCCATCTCATTTCTTGAGATCATGGAGGATAAACAAAAGTGTCTTGCCTTCTTTACAAATATTGTATTTAGAATTTTTTTTAAAAAATAGTCGCTAGAAAAAGCGACTTTGTGTCTACTAATCGTCTACCTTGAGTACAGGTACATGTAGAAAGCAAGACGCTGACAAATAAATTCAGGTGAAATTGTTTTTAATTTATCTGAAGAACCATTGCATATGATTGCCAAGAGGACCATTGCATATCATTGCCAAGAGGGCCATTTCATTGCATTGCCAAGAGGGCCATTGCATGTCATTGCCAAGAGGTCCATTGCACATCATTGCCAAGAGGGCCATTGTATATCATTGCCAAGAGGGCCATTTCATTGCATTGCCAAGAGGGCCATTTCATTGTATTACCAAGAGGGCCATTTCATATCATCATCATTCAATATCTGTTGACGCGCTAGACAGAAACACTGGCATCGAGGATATCATCATCATTTTATATATGTTGACACGCTAGATAGAAACACTGGCATCAAGGGTATCATCATCATTCAATATCTGTTGACGTGCTAGACAGAAACACTGGCGTTAAGGATATCATTATTATTTAATATCTGTTGACACACTAGATAGAAATGCTGGCATCGAGGATATCATCATCATTCAATATCTGTTGACACACTAGACAAAAATAATGGCGTCGAGGATATCATCATCATTTAATATCTGTTGACACGCAAGACATAAACGCTGGCGTCGAGGATATCATCAACATTTAATATCTGTTGACACGCGAGACATAAATGTTGGCGTTGAGGATATCTCATCTTTTTATGAATCAACATCTGAATGCATCAAGAGCACACGATTTGAAGGGACGCCTTTAAGTCGTTATCTAAGGATGAATGATATATAAGGTTTCCTAGAAATTGACAATTTGAGGGTCATCTATAAGTCATATTATTTGAAATAGGATAGTGTGCAAGATCACCTATGAGTTGATAGCCGGTAGGTCATCCGTAAGCCACAACAACATCCTAATCGGATAGTGTGCAAGATCGCCCAAAAGTCGATAGTTCAAAGGTTATCCATAAGTCGCAACTAAATCCTTATCGGAGAATATGCAAGATTATCAAATTGATACGTCCGAGGGTTTTCTATTAGACGCGTCATATCCAAGATCGATTATGTGCAGGATTACCCAAAGACTAACAATTTGAGGGATTATCTATATGTCATGCTGTATCCAAGGTCGGATGATGTGCAGGAACACCTGAAAGCTAGCGATTGGAGGGATATCTGTAAGCCATCTCTTATCCAAAGTCGGATAATGTGTAGGATTACCTAAAAGCTAACAATTCAAAGGATATCTATAAGTCGCCTCGTATCCAACATCAAATAATGCGCAAGATTATCCAAAGATTGATAATTTAAGGGAAATTTATAAATCAATCATCGACCATAACTGGAAAGGTTATCATTCCAAATACAACATGTGATACAAGTAACCAAATGGGTTGCCACATCAGTATAAGATTACACGGTTGTAGGGACCTTTCTGCAAAAAGTATCGCCGGTGTCTAAAAGGGCCACCCCACTTTGAAGGCATATTCAACTGACAAATGCCATAATTATACAACAACCAAGAGGGTTGTTGTGTTTTTTATTGCCAGTTATTTCATTCCAAATAGGTACATGAAGATATAACTCTGCTTTTCAGGCCACAACTCACGTGGAGATTTGGTAAAAGACTACATACCTCTTTCGTGAATTATGTTTAGCACTAACACTTTTTGCTTGAAGCATTGTCGAGAGAATCCAAGAGGATGAAAATCTCAAATCAAAACCACAGGTGCAGACGACTTCAAATGGGATGCAACACAACGTGGAACTCTTTCTTAGCAGCAAAACGGGACATAGTCTGGACAGGGATGTCAAACTCACTAGACGCGAGCTAGATGATGATCACCACCACTATCTAACCATGCCTATATTAGAAGGAATATGTGTATTTTTGGATATTCTAGTCTCAGCTTCACCTTCGGGATATTTCTAAACTCATGTCGAGGGTAACCTTCTCTTTCTTCCAAATTCGAGTGATAAGACTCCTAGAGTTTTGGAAATTATGCCCAGGTAAATTCTTACCTATGGATGTGAGGAGATCCACGTTCATGGTTAATAGGTTAAAAGCCACTTTTACGCAACTCGATCAACTTGTCATTTATCTTGAGCCAAAGATCGTCTGAAATAAAAGACTATCTTTTCTACCGATCGAGTGAACTAGAAATAGTCTGATTCCCTGAGTCATGGGGATATGTAGGCTGTGATCTATGTAGAAAAATTGACTGCATTCCAACCTCCCCCAAATCCCTTTATTCCCCAGCTTCTTGGTTTAACCAAAAACTCTAAAACCGTGATAGTTGGTGAATTTTCTTGAAAATAGTGCTTAAAATCAAACTTCATAAACTACAAGTGGCCTGAATTCTCATGTAACCTGAGATATGTAGGAATCTTGATATCGAGGTCCGTCCATAACTCCATAAACTCATGCAAAAGCCAACCCCTTTTCAGATATGAATTTGTGGTCGGACAAAAATTAAGAGCGTCAACCTCCCTTTGTCCAGGGTTACTTGCATCCACCCTAACTAAAGGGAGGGGGCAATTGTTGACATCTAATTTTTGCCCTCCATAACTCAGTTTAATTCGAAGTTTCTTCGATTCTCAAATAAAATTACAACATTTATCTTATCCGAAATAAAGGATTTTCAAAACATTTCCTGGACGTAATTTTGTCATTTTTAAGTAGCGATTGTATATTGTCGTATTGAATTATATGAAATTATACAATTTTGATGCTTGAATATTGGTTTTACAAATAGCGAATTATGATCAAAGCTTATGTTGAAGTAAGCTTATAATGATTAAAATCTTAATTTGATTATAATTTATTTCTCAAAAATAATTTATTTGGATGAACAGGAGTTCGATTTTATTGAATAAAAAAACTTCAGAATTGAATTGGTTGTTAATTCATTTCAAATGACGTTTTGATTTAGTCAATTTATTAAATTAGACCTTTATTGAAATTAATTTGACCACAATTGTAATATAATTGGTTAATTTAATTTGAATTAGGCTAAATTTAAATATGATTGTCTAAACTCTTCATTCGTGGGCTATTTGATAGATAGCCTAAATCTCTATATGACCAAATCCCTAATCTACCCACTATAACCCAACACCATATCAATTTCGGCCCAACAGCTAGATGCCCAGCAACCCATTTCTTATTTTAAAAACCATTAGCCAAAACCAATCTAATATCAGCCCAACCAAAACCCCTAACCCGGCCCACATCAATAATCTCTTTTATCCCTTCCTCTTCACAAAAACACCCGATATTCAACATCAACAATATCAACTAGTTAATTCAAAATCCGAACCCTTCTCGACCATCCCTGAGTCGACCCGTAACTAGCTCGCCTTTATTCTCTTCGCGCGTCCTACACGATGTTGTACCATGGACGATCCGAGAAGCTTCTAGAAAAATGTGAGTTGGCTCGTTTAATGTCTATATTTCATATATTTTGGGATAATGGTATGGATTAGGTACATATTTGGCAATTTTTCATTGGGTCTGGGAAAGAATTCATTTCTCCCATTTCTATTGGTCCATCAAACCTAATTTTGGGCTGATGGAGGACAAAAATGGAGTTGGAGGGGGGGAATTCGAAATTCAAATGGGCTATTTTTGGAAATCCCTGGAATGCCCTCAATCTCTTTTATAAAAGAGCTCACAGAGAGTCGAGAAAAGGGTTGGAGATTCTAGGGTTAGGTTTCTTTCGAAGAAATTTTTGGGGGAGAGAAACTGAATTTTGCAAAAACCAAAGAGATTTTAGGGTTGGCATATTAGGTTTTGAAATTGGGTTAGGTACTATTCTCTTGGGTTTGAAAAGAGAAGATGGAAAAATCTCTTTAGGTGGAAAATTTGGAACCTGCAAAGAGCGAAAAATTTTCTTGTTTCTATCGGGGTCTCGAAAAAGAGAACCATTTTGAGCAAAAATCAATAAGTTCTTCTATTTTAGTAAAAGCATAAAGCTCGTCGGAGTTGTTCGAAGTAGCTGATAAGCTTTTTCAGGTGGTCAAAATCCTGACGTTGACTCGTTGTCCTATTTTGCTGCTCCACAACAGGTAATGCGTCGTCTCTGTTAGCTTTGAACATTTTCTTCTTCTTCTAGTCTATTCTATTTTTAGCGTTTAGCCGCTTAATTGTGGTATTGGTTGCAATCACGTTGATATTCGTAAGTGCTGGGAATTTGTTGGCTGTTGAGGTCTTACAGACCATAGATTTTTTTTATGTTAAAGTTTCATGCTTTTGATTTTTGTTTTGGAGTAACTAGTATCCTGTTAAGGTGGGTTTTGTAGCTAAGGTCTCATGTCTCTTCGATTCTGTTTTGAATTGCTAGTATACTGTTGAGGTTGGTTTCGTCGTTTAAAGTTTCATGCTTTTGAAGTTTCAGGCTATTGAAATCTTGTTTGCCTGATTTTTGTGGTTAAAGTTTCGTGTTTCAATTTTTTTTAATATGTTTTGAGCTGCTGAATCTTGTTCACCTGATATCCATGTTCCATTTGTTGCGAAATTGCAAAGTTTGAATCTTTCATTTCCTTTTTGAGTTTGTTTCAAGTTGGTGTTTTGTTTGTCTGATCCCCGAAGAAATGCGTTGGCTTTATTATAAAAGAGAATGGATAGGGTCTCTTTGGTGTTAAAAAATCATTACATGGTGTGCATTCTCTTTGAGTTGGGTTTGCGGTTTTCTTTCTAGTAATAATTTGCAAAGCCTAAAATTCCTAGAATTTTGGTAAGGCCGCTTCCTGTGTAGAGACAAGTTTTTTTTTATATGAGAGAAAATTCCTTAGTTTTCCCTTGGAAACAAATTCGGAAGATGAAATGGGATTTTGTCATAACCGATTCTCATCTTCATAGTTTCTCTGCCAAGACTCTAGATAGGCATGTTTTACTCGATTCTTTACAAACATTCTCTCCCTTTTGCTTTCTGTTCATCAAGTCTGCCCGCGCTTTAGGGTATTACTGGTTATGCCGTTGTTGTTCATTGGAAGTGGTGGCGGGGTTACTCTTAAATTGATAATTACTAAGACTCTTTTGGCTGCTCAGGGATCTACTACTTCTTTGCTCACTGTAGTATAAATATGTTATATATTTTTTTAAAACTTACAAACCTACTTTTCTTGAAAAAGTTATGATTTTTAGTTGTTTGAACAGATCTTATGTCAAGTTTTATGCATTTTTCCTTAAGTCATGGTATTCTATTGTTCGTTTTCCAAGATGTTAGATTTTGGTATGGCATGTTTAGAAGTTGTTTCCTTTCGAAGAAATTATACAGTGAAGAGCTCTGTTTCGTTTCCCTGAAAAGAATGCTTCTTTTCTTACTCAATGTTATGAATAGGTCGCTCATGAGATTTATTTTAAACCCTCAACTCTAGTGTACGTCTCATTGTTAGCTTATTCCTGTTTATGAGAATTCGTACAAATTTAGTCTTAAACATTTTTTTTTTCATTTTGTATGCGTGTTTATGTATTGGTGTTAGCCATAATTGCATGACTTTTTCTTGGATTTTTTTATATCTCGGCGTACTGTTTGCTATGTCATTTTAGATTACATCAGGTCCCTTTCTTTTGTTTATTGATTTGTTATGCTTCTTTTCCGTATGGCGTTCCGCACTTTGGATATGCACATTGATCTCTCTTATTTTCGCTTATTGCATGTGAATCGATTGAGTCCTATATGGACTCTTTCCCTCTTGCATACTCATCATGGGCCAATGAGGCCCATCTTATTCAGTCAATCCCGAAGGAAAGTCTAAAGTCAATCGCATGGCATACAAATACGAAGAGTCGAACGAAGAAGGAAAATGGATTAAAGTCCCGTATCTGAAGCGGCTAAGAGACTTAAAGAGTCTCATTTATTTGCTTTGTTATTTATCGTTGTCTTTATGCATTCATTTTTCTGTTGCCTTATTTCTTTATTTTATTCATTCGGGACACGAAGCCAAAGTTATATTTAATACAGGTGGAACAAAGTTCGAAGCCAAAGGCTCAAAAACTAGACAAGGAAGTGTTATAGGCCTAAAGCCTAACTAGATTAGGACAGGGTTTATCGATTTGGGCCCACGGGTCTAAGTTCTTTACTTTCTCATCCCTTTCCCCTTTTACGTGTTTATTTTCTTATTCGTTTTGCTTAGAGTTAGTCAAAATCCTTACTAAGTCGCCTAAATCTATCTTAAAAAAGTCTTTTCTAAAAAATCAATCATTTTTCAATAAATTAATCTTTTCGAAGTTAATCAAAAGACAATTTTTAAACAGTTCGGATAACCGCAAGTTAGCGGATGTTTTAGGTGCCTAACACCTTCCTAAAAACATTAATAGGAACCACTTATTCACAATCTGTAAATTAAAATGATATTTTTGTTTTGAATCATTTTAAGTAACTCTTTAAAGGTTTCTTAATTCCTTTTCAAAATTAAGTGGAGACTCTCTTTCAAAAGTCAAAATTTCTCCGCAAAACACCACTGTTTCAGCTGCTTTAACAGTAATTCACCATATCACTGTTAATTAATTATTATACAAGTGTTTTTATAGTCATTTTGTTATGTTGCTTCTAATTAGTTATTCCAAGTCCTTTACCAAAAAAAAATTATTACAAGTCATTTAAGACATGTGTGCTTCGTTGCTTCATCGTGATTTTACTATATCACGCGTAATTAATTATTATTGTCCTTTAAGCATTGAAAAATTAATAATGTTTCATAAAAAAAGTAAAATAGACACAAAATGATATGTCAACGTAAAAAATTTGATTGTCTATTGAAATTATATTAGTGCACATAAATTGGAATGTGACAGAGGAAGACATAAAGTAACATATATTATTTGACAATGAGATAAAAAGTATTATAAATCACAATAATTAAGAACTTAATATAAAGGTATATGTGTAAAAAAATATAAATTTTTTTTGATTGACTGTAGAAATTTTATCTGTGCCATATAGATTGAGACAGAGAGAATATTCATATATTATTGAAAAATTATGTAAAATTTTTTATAAATCACATAAGTAACAACTTAAAAAATTTAAAACATATAAAATATTTGGCTGACTCTCAAACTTATACCAAAATCACTTAAATTGAAATAGAAGAAAAAGATGTTATAAATCACAATAATTAAAAACTTAAATTACTTTAATAATTTAAATTGAGATAAAAAATAGTATATATTGGGGCTGTGCTAGCACGGGCCATCGATATCTAGTTACTCCTATATATAAATTTTGGTGTACTGCGAAGGGTGTTTTGAAAAATAACACCAACACCAAGGGTGTTTTCGTAAATAACATGTAACGATCTAAAAATTTAATGAAATATGTGAAATTTATGATTTTATGTGATTTGACTATTTTACCCCTCTCCGTAGTTGCATTATGATATTTTGGGGGTGTGGAAGTGATTGACATGATTTTCGATACATTTTGGTATCATTTATGCAATTTTGTAGTTTTTGATGGCTTCAAGACCCTTATTTTGGACTTATGTGGATATCTTTTGATCCGTACGATGGATGGCCAAATGGATTATGACATAAGCTCCGGAATATCGATTTTATGCTAGGTAGACCTTTGGTTCGGGTCTCGGTGCACTCGAGCTCATTTTGACCTATTGGTCAGAAAGTTGGAAAATTAGAAATATGGGTATGGACCCACATTTGGTCGAAATGGCCTCGGATAGAAAAATCCTACTTCGCCAACAGATTCAGAATGTCAATTTTAGGATGTTAGCATGTTTGGTATGATTTTACAGCTTTTAAATCTCATTTCGACCCTAGATTTGAAAAATTGTGATTTCAGGTTTTCGGGGTCAATTTTGTGAAAACGATGATTTTTTGAAAATATGATATCGCCATCGCATTCGGAATGTCAAATTTAATATGTTTGCATAGTTTATTTGTGTATATCAGACTCCGAACGAATTTCGAGCACCCTGTCGAAATCCGTTTCGACTTAAGTGAAAAAAATCAGTAGTTAATATTACAGAAAAACTGCAATATGACAGCTTTTTCCACCTACTTTTGGCCCATTTTGCACATTTTCATCTTGCATCTTGAGAGTTATACCCTAAAATAGTGTGGGAGCTTAAAAGTAAAGTTTGTGGGAGCTTGGGAAGCTAGATTAACATCTGTTTCTTGGTTTTATTATGAATTTAAGTTAAAAATCATACTTTTCTTAGTAATTTCTTGATTAATTTCTCAAAACCCCAAAATTTTTAGGGTTTGATTTTAAACCCCAATTTCACTTCTTTTTACTTGAATAATGTTATCTTATAATTACTATTTTTTCATCAATTTAAGCTCCAAAACAACTCCTGATACGGGTGTACCAAGCTGTCCAACAAGTTCTACAAGCTTTCCAACAAGTTCACGACCATTCATACGTAGCCAAGCTCGGGAGTTACAAAAACTCCAAGTTATGTTCATGCAAATGGCCGTGTGTGAGTTGGTACTTGAGCCTTCCAATGGATTAAATGTTTTTAAGTGTGAAGAGGAGCCTTGAAGTGTAATAAACTTACACTTCAAGGCCACCCCTTGGCAAGGGTAGGATGGTCATTTGTTATCTTTCTTTGTGGACTAATATAAATAGATAGTGTTAGGGTTATTTTTGAGTTAGTTCATTTATATTTTGGAAGACAACATACACTTTGTAATATTTTGGAACTTCTCTCTTCCATTGGAGAAGCCCCAATTCTGAAAACTCACTAGTAGAGTGATACTAGTGTTGTCTCTTGGCTAGAAACTAGGGTTTGGAGTTCTTTGAGTTCCTCTTGGTCCAAGTAAGAGCCTGGTATTAATATTCATTAATCTTAGGGTCCTTTCTCTTGTTAGGGTTCTTAGATCATTGAATATTGTGTGTCAAGTTACTATCCCTCTTGTAATCTTGTGTTGTTGGAATCTTGAAGTCTAGTGAAGCCGTGTGAGGCTCTTTTGATTCACTAGCATTATTATTGACTTGCTTGTTCTTGTTGTTAATATCATCTTCTTATTCTAAAAATGTGACTCTTGAAGACTAGTGAAGCCGTGTGTGGCCTATTTCGATTCACTAGCACTTGTTGTTCTTGTTGTTGTTTGTTTCTTGTGTTGTGAACTTGGTCTCATATCATTTGGTATCAAATCTTGTGGTTGATTTTGTTCCAACAAAATCAATCTTGGGTTTGGTAGTTGAAAAATATCAAAAAAGAAAAAGAAAATAAAAAGGTTGCTAAAATCTGAAAATTCCAGAAAAAAAGAGAAATCTATCCATCTTGTTCTTGGCCGAGAAAATTGTGTTGTGTTGTTGTCTTGGCCAGGATTGGTGTTTGTGTGTTTATATATAGATGTTCTTTTGTTTGTCTAGTTTGTTTCTTGTGTTGATTTCTTTCTCATCAACACAAAAAGCGTCTAAAGCTAAGTTGAGCTTAATATATTGACATTGCTATTGTGGACTTGAAGTGGTAGTATGATGAACTTGAAGTAAGCTGAGTTTGTGTGTTGTTGTTTGACTTTAAAGTGGAATATTGTTGGTGAATTGTGGTTGTGTTATTGAAGTATTGTTGTGGTGTTCATCTTGATCTTTTTATCATCTTATATCTTGACCACTATAAAGACTAAAATAGATCCAAAAGGGTTGTAAGACAAAGTTGTAAAGTTGTTTGTGAAAAGACTTGCCAACATCACTTCCTTGACTTAACAACCACTTTTTTCCTTAAAACAAGGAGCCTTGTCTTGTGGAACTAGTAAAGTCAAGCCTCATCTTTTTGAGTTGGAAAAAGTTGAAAACTTACAAGACTTTACTTTCCCTCCAAAAGCAAAGTCATCCATTACAAAATTATGAAGATTAAGACTTCAAGTTGTTGAACAAAATGTATGGACCCGTGACCAATTTCATGCTTCCACATCACCTTAATCACCGTTCACGTCATTAATTAAGCTCAATTTGGATATTCTAGTTTCTAATTATTGATTCTTAATTTCTTCTAATTGACTCGAGAACTAATTAGCAAGCTAGTACATTCCTACTAGGTTGTCAATTAGTTCTTTGAAGCCTTGTATTCGTGTCATCGTTTGTTTGTTTGCTTTTGTCATTTGAATACGTTGTAACTCCTTGACACTAGTACGACAAGAATTCTTTGAGTTTCAAACAAGAATCTACTCCGGACAAGAGCATACCCAAACTTTAAGGATTCATGGGTTACTAGCCAATCTACAACACTTGTAGAGCTCGAGTGTGAGTGATCCGAGAGTGTGTGAGTGAGGAGAGGTTTAAAACTAACTTATTTGTTGCTTGTGTAAGTGATACCTTGACAATGTAGGGAACCACGTCTCAAACCATGGATTCTAATGAAATGGAGAATATGAGGGTCACTCTTGAGGCTATGACCCCAGCTCTTGAAAGGTTGAGTACGGAAGTGGGAGCCATAAGGGGAGAAGTGACGACTATTAGTGGGAGGTTAGAACAAGTTGAAAGTCAAAAGAACTCTCGTCCTTATACTCCTCGACATGTTTCGTCAAGTGGACATGATAGAAATTCCTCCGCCACCGTTACTCCCGAAACATGGCCACAATTGTCAAATCCTTCACTAGCTCCACTAAATGCCGCAAGTCAAACCACTCATAACCCCCTAAACCGAGACTCCAATAGACTAACCCATTCCCAAACTCTTCAAGTTCCGCAAGAGGGACTCGGACATTAAATGCCTCTACAAAATCTGAACCCTTCCTTCCAAGCTCTACTAAACCAAAGACCACCACCTCCACAAAATCCAATCCCTCCAAATCAAGTTCCAAACATCCAAAACTGTCCCGTCCACTTTGAGGAATATGGTAGAGAGTATTATGAAAGGTATAAAGCCTTTAACGATTCTTATATAAGGGAAGAAGATATGAGAGGGGGACGCGTGGATCCAAAAAGATACCTAGGGTATGGAGAAAGGGGAAACTGACACCAAGAGAGAGACGTAGGCATCAGTACCATCAAATTGAGACTACCTATCTTTAAGGGTGAAAGTGACCCCGAGGTGTATCTTGCTTGGGAGTCAACATGTGATAAAGTGTTTCAAGTGAATGATATATCAGAGGAGAAGAAGAGTTGTTATGCCATAGCTCACTTTGAAGGCTATGCTAACACATGGTAGGAATATGTCAAACAGTTTGGTAATGAGTTGATTGACGGAAAACCACCACCATGGTTTCAGTTGAGGTATCTAATGAGGCAACGGTATCTTCCCAAAAGTTATCATCATGAGTTGCTTGCTAGGTTGTACAATTTACGATAAGGTAATAGAAGTGTGATGGCATATTATGATGAGTTTCAACAACTCATGTTGAAACTTGATCATCGTGGAGAACAAATTGGCCATGATATCATTCGGTTCAAGTGTGGGTTGAACAAAGAGATCTCCACTCATTTGACGCTTCATAAGTTTGATACCGTTGAAGGAATTTTCCAAGCAGCTCTTGAGATTGAAAAGGAGCTTAAAGAGAGGTCGTCGTTCAAGGCAAAGGGACTATCAACCTCGGGTTGGATGAGGAGCAAATATATGGTTCAACCATCTTCGGGTTGGCCCAAAAACAAGGACCAACCCTCCATTATAAGGCTGCCCGAGCCTAAAACAGTCCACAAATTTCCTCCCCGACAAGAAGCTCACAAGTATCCTAATCCTAAAGGGTTCCAATGTTTCAAGTGCCAAGGTTGGGGACATAAAGCCAATGAATGTCCAAACCGACGCAATGTGATCCTAAGGTAAGGTATATTGTATTATCTTGGTGAGGAAGTGGGTCTTAAAAAAGAAGAGAATGAGGCCGAGCCTCAAGATGGAGAGGAACCCAAAAATGAGCCACATAATGATGATGATGATGATTGTGAGGATGCTTATCCACAAGAAGGGGCGTACGTGGTTCCAAACTTTGTAGTAAGGCATGCCATGATTAGTAAGGCGATAGATGATCCTAGCCAACGGGAGAATCTATTCCATACTAAATGCCTTGTGAAGGGAAGCGTGTGCACTTTGGTGATAGATAGTAGTAGATGTGCAAATATTATTAGTGTTGCTATGGTGAACTTCTTGAAATTGCCAACTACACTTCATACTATCCCTTACAAGTTACAATAGTTGAATGAATGTGGCGAATTGAAAGTCATGAGGCAATGTGTGATACAGTTTAAGGTAGGAAACTACCACGACGAAGAGCTTTGTGACGTAATACCAATGCAAGCGTGTCACTTGTTATTAGGTAGACCTTGGAAATATTATAGGTCTACCAAACATGATGGAAGGTCTAATCGATATATATTTGAGAAGAATGGCCGAAAGGTCACACTTCATCCACTTTTGCCTTCACAAGTGAACGAGTTGCATCAAAGGATGAGAGAATTGAAAGAAAAAGAAAAGAAATCCAAAAATAAAGAAAAAAAAGGAACCCTTAGGTGGGGTAGTGGGGATATCCGGGGTTGCCTCAACATCAAAGGGAAAATAAAACATGGTGATGTTGGTTAGAAAGAAGGAGCTCTTCGTGGATCATGATGAGGAGACACCCATGCTTCTTTTGGCACATTGTTTTAACACTAACCCCACTAATTCTTCTATTTCTCCTTTGATTTCTTGTGTGTTGTAGGATTATGAAGATGTTTTTCCGAAAGAACTTCCACAAGGAATGCCCCCACTTCGAGGAATTGAGCACCAAATAGATTTTGTGCCGGGATCATAATTGCCCAACAAACTGGCTTATAGGAGCAACTCGATGGATACCAAGGAATTGTAACGCCAAGTTGAGAAAATCCTCAACAAAGGGTATATCAAGGAGAGTATGAGCCCCTGCGCGGTCCCGGTGCTACTAGTTCCTAAGAAAGATAGAACTTGATGTATGTGCATTGATTGCCGAGCCATCAACAAGATAATGGTAAAATATCATCACCCTATTCCTAGGCTAGATGATATGCTTGATGAATTGAGTGGTTCATGTTTGTTTTCTAAAATTGATTTGAAGAGTGGCTATCACCAAATTCGTATGCAATCGGGTGATGAATGAAAAACCGCCTTCAATACCAAATTCGGTCTCTATGAATGAATGGTTATGCCATTCGACCTAACAAATGCTCCAAGTACTTTCATGAGGCTAATGAATCATGTGATGAAGCCTTTTATCGAAAGTTTGTTGTTGTCTACTTTGATGATGTGTTGGTGTATAGTAGGTCCATAGATGAGCATGTAAAACATTTACAATGTCTCTTTGATGTCCTCTGAAATGAGAAGTTATATGCTAATTTAGAAAAGTGTTCTTTTGGTGTCCAAAAAGTTGTATTTCTCGGTTTTGTGGTGATCTCAAGAGGGGTCGAAGTAGATGAATCTAAGATTGACGCTATCAAAAATTGGCCAACTCCCAAAACCATAGGTGAAGTGAGAATCTTCCACGGGTTGGCTAGTTTTTATAGACGTTTTGTCAAAGGATTTAGCACCATTGTCGCCCCCTTGATCGAAGTGATTAAAAAGGACCAGCCTTTCAAGTGGGGAGATGAACAAGCTAAGGCCTTCAAGGACTTGAAAGCTATGCTCATCTCGGCCCCTTTGTTATAATTGCCAAATTTTGACAAGACTTTTGAGGTTGAATGTGATGCTAGCAAAGTTGGTATAGGCGCGGTTTTAATGCACGAATTGAAGCCTATTGCCTACTTTAGCGAAAATCTCAAAGGAGCAACTCTAAACTACTCTACGTACTATTTAGATTTGTATTCCTTGATTAGAGCCTTGGCCATTTGGCAACATTATTTATGGCCTAAAGAATTCGTGATCCGAACGGACCATGAGTCCTTGAAGCATCTTCGGGCACAAGATAAGCTTAACAAATGGCATGCCAAGTGGATTGAGTTTCTTGAAACTTTTCCTTATGTTATTCATTACAAAAAGGGTAAGGACAATGTGGTTGCCGATGCTTTGTCTTGAAAACACGTTCTTGTGTCTACTTTGTCTCCAAAATTAATGGGCTTTGAGATCTTAAAGGAATTATATCCCGAGGACCCTCACTTTTCTCCTATCTATAGAGAATGCGAAGAATGAAGTAGGGATAAGTGAGATTCGACTAGGGGTTCAAATCCCTATGCAAAGTTTAATGGTTACTTATTTAAAGGTAGGCAATTGTGTGTACCCTCTAGCTCTTGGAGAGAGTTGTTTGTGAGAAAAGCACATAATGGCGATCTAATGGGTCACTTTAGGGTCGAAAAGACCCTTGGAATATTAGAGGAGCAATTCTACTGGCCAAAAATGCACAAGGATGTGTCTAGGATTTGCGGCCAATGTGTAGATTACAAAGGAGCCAAATCTCGGCTCCAACCTCATGGGTTGTACACCCCGCTACCCACCCCTTTACATCCTTGGCTTGATATATCTATGAATTTTGTTTTAGGGTTGCCAAGGACTAGAAGAGGCCGGGATAGTATCTTTGTTGTGGTTGATTGGTTTTCTAAGATGACATACTTTATTCCATGCTTAAATGTGATGATGCACCTAGTGTGGCCTCTTTGTTTGTTGATAATGTTGTCAAGTTGCATGGTGTTCCAAGGACAATTGTGAGTGATAGGGACTCTAAGTTCCTAAGTCACTTTTGGAAGTCCATGTAGGGTAGGCTTGGTACCAAGTTGTTGTTCTCCACTTTTTTCCACCCACAAACCGATGGCAAAACGGAAGTGATAAATAGGACTTTGGGTGCTATCCTACATTCCATGATTAAGGGAAAATTGACTTCTTGGGAGGAGAACCTACCATTAATTGAGTTTCCCTATAATCGTGTTATACACTTAAGTACGGGAATAACTCCCTTTAAGTGTGTATACGGCCTCAACCCCCTTATCTCTTTGGATTTAAATCCTTTGCCAAGTGATTTTATGATTAGCCTAGATGGAATAAAACGGGCAGATTTTATGAAAAATTTGCATGAGAAGGTGCGGCTTCGACTTGAGAAGAAAAATCAAGAGATTGCAAAGTGGGCAAACAAAGGAAGAAAAAAAATCATTCTTGAACCAGGAGATTGGGCATGGGTGCACCTTAGGAAGGATCGATTTTCATCTCAAAGGAAGAACAAATTGATGCCAAGGGGTGATGGTCCATTCCAAGTACTTGAAAGAATCAATGATAATGCCTATAAGATTGAACTTCCCTCGGAATACCAAATGCACAACACTTTCAACGTGTGTGATCTTTCTTTAGTGGATGTAGTTGAGGATGACCAAATATCGAATTTTAGGTCAAATTCCTCTCAAGATAGAGAGGATGATACAGGTGTACCAAGCTATCCAATAAGTTATACAAGCTGTCCAACAAGTTCACGACCATTCACACGTAGCCAAGCTCGGGAGTTACAAAAACTCCAAGTTATGTTCATGCAAATGGCCGTGTGTGAGTTGGTACTTGAGCCTTCCAATGGATTAAATGTTTTTAAGTGTGAAGAGGAGCCTTGAAGTGTAATAAAATTACACTCCAAGGCCACCCCTTGGCAAGGGTAGGATGGTCATTTGTTATCTCCCTTTGTGGACTAATATAAATAGATAGTGTTAGGGTTATTTTTGAGTTAGTTCATTTATATTTTGGAAGACAACATACACTTTGTAATATTTTGGAACTTCTCTCTTGCATTGGAGAAGCCCTAATTCCGAAAACTAACTAGTAGAGTGATACTAGTGTTGTCTCTTGGCTAGAAACTAGGGTCTTGAGTTCTTTGAGTTCCTCTTGGTCCAAGTAAGAGCTTGGTATTAATATTCATTAATCTTAGGGTCCTTTTTATTGTTAGGGTTCTTAGATCATTGAATATTATGTGTCAAGTTACTATCCCTCTTGTAATTTTATTAATCTTGTGTTGTTGGAATCTTGAAGTCTAGTGAAGCCATCTGAGGCTCTTTTGATTCACTAGCATTATTATTGACTTGCTTGTTCTTGTTGTTAATATCATCTTCTTATTCTAAAAACGTGACTCTTGAAGACTAGTGAAGCCGTGTGTGGCCTATTTCGATTCACTAGCACTTGTTGTTCATCTTATTATTCTTGTTGTTGTTTGTTTCTTGTGTTGTGAACCTGGTCTCATATCAACTCCGATTCTTGATTTTAACCCGAATTTCAAAGATTTTACTCGGTAAAGCTCAAAAATATTTTTTCTTCGATTTGAACCTCATTTTTGACTCGATTTAACTTAGATTTTCAGCTGTAGGTTCCTAAAAATATGGAGAACATATTTTTGAAATAAAGTTTTAATTTTGTCCTTCTTTTCCAGAAACCCATTTTGGCGGTCCGTTTTGACCCCAAACCAAAAGTAGTCAATATGTGTGTCGTTGGTTTTGTTTTGATGTGTAGATTTCATATTTTATTTTTAGTAGAGTTTGGGATCATTCATGAAATGTAAGGTCGCGGGTTCAAGTGTAGCGGATCGATTTTGGCTTTTGAGGAAGTTTATGACTTAACTCTGTCAGACTGGGCTGGGTATTAAATGATGGTTCAAAATGCATGTTAAGGGTGGGAACTAATCATAAAAAATGGCTATCTATGTGTTGTGCCCGTGTGGGGCTTATATGTGATGTAATTGTCGAATTTGAGATGTTATGTGATATGTGTGACCGTGTGGGGTCCTATGTGATATTGATATCTTTAAATACATATGGGTAATTATATTGTGTTGTTAAAATGCTAATGTGGTACCATTGGTGTATTGTGATTATATTCATACTTTATTGGAAAATGAGACATGTGAAAATTCATGGATGATACAAAAATAATGAGCGGATATTGGCTCTTTTGGTTATGCAAATATATCATTGTGGTTGGTTGTGAAAATATATCATTTGGTTGTTTGTGGAAATGCTCATTGTGATTGGTTGTGAGCATTACATCTTAATATCATACTCATTAATGAAACATTGGTACAACCATGTCAACATATGAGAAAAACTGACAACACCTTTTTAAGAGATATTGTAACACCTTATAAAACCCTTTTTGAGAGATGTTCCAAAAAGGAGATATGAGATATGTGGATTTTATATGGGTTGAAAAACCCCCCATGGGTCCTACGTTGGGAAACTTTAGCTCCGTATATGTATACGGGGATTGTGCGATGATCCCGGAGGTTTGTGTGACGACCTCGTGCATCATCATAATCATATATATTGCACTTACTTTATTGTGTTATGTTGTGTTGTATTGACATATTGACTTATCATCTATGTATTTATTGTATCTTCTTTGACTTGTATTTGATGATATTGTAAATGAATGTCCCCCTTGTTCTTCTTATCTATGATATAATACGTACTTTTGTTCTATCTTGATGTGTTGTTGCAATATATGTGAGATACATTAGAACTGTTAGTGCAAGCGGTGTGGGCTACCATTGTAGGATATTTTTTGATTGCAGGTGACGTGCCTTTAGTGTATATTTTTATTCTCTATTTACTACTTTGCTTGGTCGACCTATGATACTTACTGAGTACAAGTAGACAGTAATCATGCCTACTGCGCCCTTTTGGTGCAGGTCCTAGCACGAGTGAGCCTTAACTTGATTAACTCGGGCGATTGTTGGAGCTTCTAAGATAACGGTTGGACATTCATGCGTCCGAAGTTCACCTCTATCTTTCTATAGTAGTTATGTCTTTATTAGTCTTCGAAGACAGTTATTATTCCTTTGTGGTTATTTTTCTGATATATTTGACTCTTGAATTGTATTAGTAGTTCTTACACTATTGACACCTAGTTTTGGGCATGATTGGTATTTTGGATAAGTTCTTTCCGCATTGTTATGATTACTTATATGGTTCAGCTTCATCCTAGAAGCCTTGCCGTGAGATATTTCTATCTTTTTCTCTTTTCGTATCAGTTTGGGTGATAGCCTTACTTGTCAAGGTATGCCGCGACAAATGCCATCATGACCCTCATTTTTGGGTCGTGATAAATTGGAATCAGAGTAGCCAAGTTTCATTAGTATCATTGGTGTAAGAATGAGATGTCTAATAGAGTCTCGCGGATCGGTTCGTAGACGTTCGTATCTATCTTTGAAAGGCTATATGACGTCTTTAGGAAAATTTCCTCATTTCATTCTTCATCGTGCGAAGTTCTTTCATACCTTATGTTCTGAGTTATGTTTCATTCTTTCTGCACGAATGGAGTTGCTTATACCTCTTATCAGTTGATATGCAATGAGAGATTGGTGGAGGTCGTTTGTCAGTTGTAGACCCCGAGATTCTCCCGAGATGATGTGGGATTAGGTCGTTGAGGCTTTCCTTAAGAGATTTATGCCTTTCAATTTGAGAGTTCGTATCGGGACGAGTTTGATAATTTAGAGCAGGGCTCCATGACAGTTCTTGAGTATGAGGCATGCTTCCATGCCTTGTCCATATATTACTATGATAGTATTTCCATCAATTCTTAGAAGACTCAGAAGTTTCTGAAAGGTTTGGATGTCTCACTTTAGTTGGCTATGTCTCAGATGGTTGTGCTTAAGGCTTTCTTTCAAAGTATGGTGGATCACGCTAAGATGACAGAGGGTATTCTTCATGTATCTCAGGATGGCGCCAAGAAGGTGCTTTGTTTTTGTGAGTTCAGAGGTCAGTCTTCCCATGATAGAGATTTTAGTAGTTCTCGTGAATTATGTAGGCCAGTGCAGGCGGCCTTACAGAATTCAGGTGTTAGACCTTCTAGTTCAGCAGTTTAGGATGGCTGTTCGGGCCTAGTTGTGCATTCTCTTGTTGAGACTGATCGTAGAGGTTGCCATGTGTGTGATGAGATTTGCCATATGGACGAAAACTGTTCTCCCCGTGTGTTTAGAGATACTCCTATTTCATCTATGAGGGGTAGGGGTTTTACCAAAGGTGCGAGAGGTTGAGATGGTAAAACCCGTGTTAGTGGTCGTGGGGATACTTAGCTAGTTGGTAGTCTTGGCCAGTGTTATGCTATACCAGCTAGACCTTTCTCGCATTGATGATTTGTTTGATTAGCTTTGGGTGTTGTAGTGTTTTTGAAGATTGATTTGAGGTTCGGTTATCGCTAATTGAGGATTAGAGCTTTGGATATTCCAAAGACAGCTTTTCAAACTTGATAAGGTCATATGAGTTATTAGTCATGTCTTTTGGGTTGACCTATGCCCCAGCCGCATTCATAGAGTTGATGAACTGGGTGTTTCGACCGTATCTTGTCTCCTTTGTTATTGTATTTATAGATGATATCTTGGTTTATTCCAAGGTAAGGTTGAGCATGGGGAGCATTTATGGATTGTGCTTTAGAGATTGAGGAATGAGAAGTTGTATGCTAAGTTCTCTAAGTGCGAGTTTTGGTTGGAGTCTGTTTCTTTCTTGGGTCATGTGGTGACTAAGGAAGGCATTATGGTTGATCCATCTAAGGTTGCAGCGGTTCATGATTGGGATAGACCTACTTCGCCTATCGAGATTCAGAGTTTTGTTGGCTTGGCCGGGTATTATTAGTGTTTTGTTGAGGGTTTCTCTTCCATTGTAGCTTCGTCGACCAAGTTGACTCAGATGAAGATTTGCTTCCAGTGGTCTGATGCTTGTGAGGCGTGCTTTCAAAAAGCTCAAGGATTTGTTAACTTCATCTCCTATATTGGCTTTTCCTAAGGAGGGCGTGGGCTTTATTGTCTTTTGTGATGCTTTAGGTGTTGGGTTAGGTGCTGTGTTGATGTAGGATGGCAAGGTAATTGCGTATGGGTCTCGTCAATATTGAAGCCTCATGAGAGGATTTATCCTACCCATGATTTGAAGCTGTGCGCAGTTGTGTTTGCCTTGAAGTTGTGGAGGCACTACTTGTATGGAGTCCATTGTGAGATCTTCTCAGATCATCATAGACTTCAGTACTTCTTTACCAGCGAGATCTTCATATGAGGCAGCGCCGTTGTCTTGAGTTGCTTAAGGATTATGACTTGACTATTCTCTACTATCAGGGCAAGGCTAATATGGTTGCGGATTACTTGAGCCGAAAGTTGACTAACATGGGTAGCTTGGTGAATCTTTTGACTTAGGAGAGGCCGTTGGCCTTAGAGGTTCAGTCTTTGGTTAACCTGATAGTTAGGCTTAATATTTCGACACCGGGGCATATTTTGGCATTTATAGAGGCTAGATCTTCTTTGATAGAGCAGATTTGAGCTCATCAGTTTGGCGATGTTGGATTGAGGTTGATTCGAGATAAGATGTTGAGTGGGGAGGTTAAGGAAGCCTCACTTGATTCAGATGGAATTTTGAGCATTGGGGGCTGAGTTTGTATGCTGAGAGTGGTGATTGGATTAGGTTGATCTTGGAGGAGACCCATTGTTCCAGATATTCTATCCATCTAGGTATGACTAAGATGTATCGTAATTTGACACAACACTATCGGTGAGGTAGTATGAGGCGAGATATAGCAAATTTTATAGCTCGTTGCCTTTATTGTCAGCAGGTAAAGTCCGAACATATGAGAGTTGGTGGATTGCTTCAGAGGTTGCCCATTCCCGAGTGGAAGTGGGAACAGATCATTATGGACTCTGTGACTGGATATCCTCGTACATCTCATAATTCTGACAGTGTTTGGGTCATCATGGATCGATTGACCAAGTCAGCTCATTTTATTCACGTTTAGGTCTCATTTAGTGCTGAGAGGTTTGCCCATATCTTCATTCGTGAGATTATGCGTCTGCATGGTGTGTCAGTGTCCATTATTTCAGATTGAGGTTTTGTGTTCACATCTCACTTTTAAAAGACTTTTCAGGATGAGTTGGGTACTTGGGTTGATCTTAGCATAACATTTCAACCCCAGACTGATGGCCAGTCAGAGCGGACTATACAAGTTTTGGAGGATATGCTTCGCGCATGCGTGATGAATTTTGGTGGCCAGTGGGAGCAACATTTGGCTTTAGTAGAGTTTGCATATAATAATAACTACCATTCCAGTATTGATATGGCTCTTTTTGAGGTGTTGTATGGTAGGCGTTGTCGCTCACCAGTAGGTTGGTTCGATGTTTTAGAGGTAAGACCTTGAGGTACGGACTTGCTTTATGAGTCTTTGGATATGGTTCGGGTCATTCAGGATAGACTTAGATTGGCTCAGAATAGGCAGAAGTGTTATGCTGATCGTAGACTTCGTGCGTTGAGATTTGATGTTGGTGATTGTGTTTTCCTTTGAGTTTCGCCCATGAAGAGTGTGATGAGTTTTGGGAAGAGGGTCAAGGTTATCCCCAGGTATATTGGTCCATTTGAGATTCTTCGGACTATTGGTGATGTGGTTTATGAGTTGGCTTTGCCCCTTGATCTATCAGTTGTTCATCCAATTTTTCATGTTTATGCTTCGTCGATGTATTCCAGATGAGTCTCATGTCATTCATTGGGAGTTGGTTCAGTTATCTGAGCAGTTGTCCTTTGTTGAAGAGCTGATTTTCATTTTGTCTAGGTATGTTAGGCGGTTGCACTCTAGAGTGATCCCTATGGTTAAGTTCCAGTGAAGACATCGGCCTGTAGATGAAGCTACTAGGGAGGTCGAGTCTTATATGCGTAGTTCTTATCCTCAACTCTTCATTGATTCAGGTATTTCCTTGCCTTAGTTCGAGGACGAACTAGATTTTTAGTGGTGAATGATGTAACGACCTAAAGATTTGATGAAATATGTGAAATTTGTGATTTTGTATGATTTGACTATTTTACCCCTCTCCATAGTTGCATTATGATATTTTTGGAGTATGGGAGTGATTGATATGATTTTCAATGCATTTTGGTATCATTTATGCTATATTGTGGTTTTTGATGGTTTGAGAGCCTTATTTTGGACTTATATGGATATCTTTTGATCCGAGCGATGGATGATCGAACAAATTACGCCAGCAACACCGAAATATAAATTTTAGGCTAGGTAGACCTTTGGTTCGGTCCCAGTGCAGCCGAGCTCATTTCGACCTATTGGTCGAAAAATTGAAAAATTAGAAATATGAGTGTGAGACCCACATTTGATCGAAACGACCTCAGATGGAAAATCTGACTTCGCCAGCAGATCCGGAATGCCGATTTTAGGGTGTTAGCATGTTTGGTATGATTTTACGACTTTAAATCTCATTTCGACCCTCGGTTTGAAAAATTATAATTTCGGGTTTTGAGGATCAATTTTGTGAAAACGATATTTTTTTGAAAATATGATATCTCCATCACGTCCGGAATATCGAATTTATTATGTTTGCATAATTCGTTTGTCTATATCGAACTACGAACGAATCCCTGGCATCCTGTAGAAATTCGTTTCGACTTAAGTAAAAAAAACCAACAGTTAATATTGCAGAAAAACTGCAATATAACAGTTTTTTCCACTTATTTTTGGCCCATTTTGCATATTTTCACCTTGCCTCTTGAGAGTTAAACCCTAAAATAGTGTGGGATCTTAAAAGTAAAGTTTGTGGGAGCTTGGGAAGCTAGATTAACATCTATTTCTTGGTTTTATTACGGATTTAAGTTAAGAATTCACCCTTTTCTTAGTAATTTCTTGATTAATTTTCAAAATACCAAAAATCTTAGGGCTTGATTTTAAACTCCAATATCACTTCTTTTCACTTGAATAATGTTATTATCTTATAATTACTATTTTTTTTTTTATCAATTTAAGCTCCAAAACAACTCTGATTCTTGATTTTAACTCGGATTTCAAAGATTTTACCGGTAAAACTCAAAAATAGTTTTTCTTCGATTTGAACCTCATTTTTGACTCAATTTAACTTGGGTTTTTAGAACATTATTTTTAAAATAAAGTTCTAATTTTTTCCTTCTTTTTCAAAAACCCATTTTGGGGGCCTGCTTTGACTTCGAACCAAAAGTAGTCAATATGAGTGTCATTGGTTTTATTTTGATGCGTAGATTTCATATTTGATATTTTTAGTGGAGTTTGGGATCATTCGTGAAAAGTAAGGTCACGGGTTCAAGTGTAGCGGATCGATTTTGGCTTTCGAGGTAGGTTACGACTTAACTCTTTTAGGCTGAATTGGGTAGTAAATGATGGTACAAAATGCATGTTAAGGGTGAGAACTAGTCATGAAAAATAGCTATCTATATGTTGTGCTTGTATGGGGCTTATATGTGATGTAATTGTCGAAATTGAGATATTATGTGATATGTGTGACCGTGTGGGCCCTATGTAATATTGATAGCCTTGAATACATATGAATAATTGTATTGTGTTGTTAAAATACTAATGTGGTACCATTGATATATTGTGATTATATTCATACTTTATTGGCAAATGAGACATGTGAATATTCATGGATGATACGAAAATAATGAGCGGATATTGGATTATGTGGTTGTGGAAATGTATCATTGTGGTTGGTTGTGGAAATATATCATGTGGTTGTTTGTGGAAATACTCATTGTGATAGGTTGTGAGCATTACATCTTCATATCATACTCATTCATGAAATATTGGTACCACCGTGGCAATATCTGAGAAACACTAGCAACACCTTTTTAAGAGATATTATAACACCTTATAAAACTCTTTTCGAGGGATGTACCGAAAAGGAGATATGAGATATGTGGATTGTATACAGGTTGAAGAACCCCCCATGGGTCCTTCGTCGAGAAACTTTAGCTCCGTAGGTGTATACGGGGATTGTGCAACTATCCCGAAGGTTGTGCGACGACCTCGTGCATCATCATCATCATTATATACATTGCACTTACTTTATTGTGTTATGCTGTGTTGTATTGGCATATTGACTTTTCATCTATGTATTTATCGTATCTTCTTTGACTTGTATTTAATGATCTTGTATATGCATGCCTCCCTTGTTCTTTTTATATTTGATATAATACGTACTTTTGTTCTATCTTGGTGTAATGTTACACTATATGTGAGATATATTAGAACTGTTAATGCAAGCGGTGTGGGATACCGTTGTGGGATATTTTCTGATTGCAGGTGACGTGCCCTTATTGTATATTTTGTATTCTCTATTTACTACTTTGCTTGGTCGGCCTATAATATCTACTGAGTACAAGTGGACCGTACTCATGCCTACTGCACCCTTTTGGTGCAGGTCCTAACTCGAGTGCGCCTTGACTTGATTGACTCGGGCGATTGTTGGAGCTTCTAATGTAGCGGTTGGACATTCATGCGTCCGAAGTTCACCTCTACTTTCTGTAGTAGTTATGTCTTAATTAGTCTTCAGAAATAATTATTTTTCCTTTGTGGTTACTTTTCCGATGTATTTGACTCTTGGATTGTATTAGTAGTTCTTACACTATTGACACCTGGTTTTGGGCATGATTGGTATTTTGGATAAGTTCTTTCCACATTGTTATGATTACTTATATGGTTCGACTTTATTCTAGAAGCCTTACCATGGGATATTTCTGTCTTTTTCTTTTTTTGTAGTAGTTTGGGTGATAGGCTTACTTGTCAAGGTACGCCGCGACAAGTGCCATCATGACCCTCATTTTTGGGTCGTGACATAACACTTCCTATCAACAATGCAGATTATGCGGTAATTACACTTCCACCTGTCTTCTTCCTTTACTTTTTAACTTTCCCAAATTCATTTCCCCTATTTTCATTTTCTCTTTGTTTTTTTCTTTCCAAAATTGCATCCCTTACTACTGTTGAGCAGAATGAAGTAATGGAAATTTAGGGGCTGTACAGAGTAAAAGCCTCTTTTCTTCGTATTCGTATATTCCAACAGACAATCTTCCGATTTTCCTTGTATTTGTCTTTGTGTTTCTAGTGTTATTTCCCCAAATTGTCCATTTTGTTGTTTCAAATTTTTGGGTTTTCATTTTAATTCCTTACTTCTGGTAAATTTTTCCCTTTCTCTTTCTTGTGGTGATTTAATTTCCTATTATCATTTCTGATTCTGCTTAAAGTTTGTTAACTCTGATGAGATTTTTACTACTCATAATCTCCAGCATAATTTATTGCTGCAGTGGATGTTTCTATCTGATTTGCACTTTAATATTTGAAAATATATACCAGCTAGTCCATGTAATTGAGGAATTGCATATTATTTTGGTTTACTGGTCGTTGCTAATGGCGTACTCCTATTTTTTCAGCAAAATAAAAAAATAACATTAACAAATAATTAAACTACAGTAACATATTAAAAAAAACTATGAGAGTATGTTTACAAATATACTTAAAAGATAAAATCCTAACTCATGTTTTCAATTTTAAACTATTTTTTTTCCTTTACTAAAAAATTGCTTATGAGTAGATCTCAACATGATTTAGAAACAATATTAGTACGCCAGTTAACAGGACCAGACGTACATGCACATGCCTCTGTATGAAGAGTTGTGTACAAAAATTGGAAAAGTGTGATGTTGTCATGGCTGCTCAATACACCTTGCATTGAACGTTAGTTGATTATTTCTTACTTTTTGGAGTTTTAGTAATGACTTCACTTTAATAGATTGTTTTCATCTTATTAAAACTTTTGGTGTTTTAGAAATTGCTTAGCATAGATAAAACTTGTTTAGTTTGTCCTTATGTATAGTCATGTTTAACATGTTTACCTCCAATGTGAAACTGGAATTTCACGCCCCAGTTATTAGGTTGTCCAAGATAGTGGGAAACTCAATACCCGTTCTGGGCTCAACTGCATGTACGAACAATGTTTATTCTCTTATCAAATGTTAAGTCACCGTTGTTGAAATTTTGTCATTTTATTTCAGCTATCAGTTTGTGCCATGGTGGTTGTTGTTCTTATACGTGATCTACCATCTCGACTTTCGTAAGTCTCACACTTCTTGGTGCTTTAACCTCTATTTCACTTCAGCATAAGTGGTGTCATGTTACACTCATCTTACCACATATGTATTTGATTGGTGCTAATATTACTGTGGATATGTTACATTCACTAATGTCTGGTTGGATATGTTACCGTATTACAAAGTTAAAATGGGTTGCCCTTTTCTCTTCTTCTCAAGGTGTTTACTCTTTTCTAGATGTCTTCTCTAACTTAATTTGCTAGAAGACAGACGCCTAAAACCAAATAGTCATAACAGAATGAGCATATCTTTTTAGCTTGGTAGCAAAGTGAACTTCAGTCTCAACAATTTAACCTATAATTAACGCGTTTCAGGAACCACACCACTCAATTAACTGAACCAAATATTAAGTCAGAAATGAAACAATCTAATTGAACAGTCTAGTTAAGTTGGAGTTGCAATATTGATGAGTTATAATCAAAGTGGTCCATTTCCTACTGAACAAACAAAATAATAGCAAGATAGAACCCAAGTAAAGTATGAAAAGCTAAATCTAAGAACTACATTTAGTATTATAAGAATATACATTTCAATTATCCATTATATACCAATAGTCATGTTTGACCTGTTTACCTCTGATGTGAAACTGGAATTTTGCGCCCCAGTTATTAGGTTGTCCAAAATAGTGGGAAACTCAATATCTGTCCTGCACTCATCTGCATGTATGAAGAATGTTTATTCTCTTATCAAATATTAAGTCATCGTTATTGAAATTTTGTCATTTTATTTCATCTATCAGTATGTGTTGTGGTGGTTGTTGTTCTTATACGTGATTGATCATCTCGACTTTGGTAAGTCTCACGCTTCTTCGTGCTTTAATCTGTCTTTCACTTTGGCATAAGTTGTTTCATGCTACACTCATCTTACCACATACGTATTTGATTTGTACTAATATCACTGTGTATATGTTAAATTCACTAATTTCTGGTCTGATATGTTACCACATTACAAAGTTAAAATGGATTAGCCTTTTCTCTTCTTCTCAGGGTGTCTACTCTTTTCTATATGTCTTCTCTAACTTAATTTGCCAGAAGACTGACGCCTAAAACCAAATAATCATAACAGAATGAGCATATCTTCTTCGATTTATCTTTTAACATAGTTTTATCAGATTTGAGTTATTCGACTTCTTTAGTTGTCTTCTACAACAACAGTTTTAAGATTTTATAAAGTACTTTAGGCTTGGGCAATTGTCACTACTATGAAATTGATGTGTAACTCGTGTACAGAAGTTTCCATCCTATCAAATCGCTAATAGTAATCGCTACAATGACTTGTGGTCTCAGATTTGAAATTTGTTTATTGTTTCATTTTTCATCCTCATTTTGGCACCTTTCATCGCAGATGTTAGTTCTATTGAGCTGTGATTTGGGTGTTGTCATTCTTAGAACTGCTAATTTTTCATGGAGGAGTATTTTCTTGTATGTGTTGCATTATATACACCATTGTGTAGTTCCAACAAATCTACATTCTTCTGCAGATTACCATACATCAGTATGTTTTTTAGGTAACATGTAAGCTATGTTTACTCTTCTTCTCTCTCATCTCACACACAACATAAATGAGCAAATTCTTCCTGACTTGATCGTATGGGGGAAATTTTTAGAGTTGGGTAAAACTAGATTATTTCTTGTCTCAGGATTTGAGGTATCTCTAAGTATGTTTAAGTTCTTCCACTTAGATGTTGCCTCATTCGGTTGGACGTTCTTTGATTGTTCGACTTGCCACAAAAGTTGTAAAAAAGCCGAAATGATTCCTAAAGTTTCTATAGAATATTTTATCTCGTCATTCAAGAAATTTTTTCCTTCCCCAATGGAGATCCTTCCCTATTCCCCCCACCCCCACCCCCAAAAAAATAAAAGAGGAAAAAGAGGAGAAGAAAAGCAAATTTTCTAGGTGTCCTACTTTTGGAAACATTGAGCATCAACATTAATAAAATTTGAGGTTTTGTCCTATTTAAGGTACCTCACTGGGAATGTTGTTGCTGTCCTCTTCAAGGCACCATTGTTGTCATCGGGAAATGGGACAGAAAGCTACCTAAGTCAACAGGGGTTTTAAGCTGAGTACAAGTAAACAACGAGAAAAGAAAAAGAATTGCATTTCAACTATAAACATAAAACACTTTATGGAAAAAGAAAATCAAAAAGTACAATTCAATAAAATATATCAAGTAAAATTCACATCGCTCGAGATTCAATAACTGTTTTTGTTGCAATAATGATCTAAAGAATGTTGATAGTCTTCAATTCTTATTTGTTTTCCTTTCTTTGCAGTTGCTGCTTCCGTGCATAAACTCTCTATTTCTCCTGTTGTACAGTGTTTCAGTTAGTAGGTAATGTTTTCATTACCTGATTTAAATTTGTACAACTTTTGTATATTTATGATTGTATACTTGCTTTCAGTTACTATGTTGCGCCTAGGAAAATCCTAGCTTTCTTTGCATTCCATTTTCCTGATATGCTTGACACATTAACTGCTCTTTTATTAGTAGTCTTTGTTTGTTCTCCCTCTTGGAAATCTCAACGTAGGCTGTGATATAAAACTAAGTGTGTATCAAGAGATTCAAGCCAACACAAGAAACAACAATAAGAACAACAAAGTGCAAGTGAATCGAAAGAGGCCACACACGGCTTCACTAGGCTTCAACACTTGTTTTGACTAGAAAAATGAGTTTACAACAAAAACAACAAATGAAAATTTTGGTAGTGAATCGAAAGAGCCCCACACGGCTTCACTAGACTTTTAGATTCAACAACACAATGTTATCAAGATTACAAAAGGTATAAAAACTTGACATACAATATTCAATAATCTAAGAACCCTAACAACGAGAAAGGACCCTAAGACTAATGAATATCAACACCAAATTCTTACTTGGACCAAGAGGAACTGAAGATCCCCGAGACCCTAGTTTCTAGCCAAGATCCAACACTAGTATCACTCTACTAGTGTGCTTTTGATTTTGGCCTCTCCAAAATGAGAAAGAGAAGTCACCAATATTACAAGTCTTTTGTTTCTTGAATAATAGGAATGATCTAACTCCAAAAATAACCCTAACGCTATCTATTTATATTAGTTCACAAAGGAAGATAACAAATGACCATCCTACCCTTGCCAAGGGGTGGCCTTGGAGTGTAAGTTTATTATACTTCAAGGCTCCTCTTCACACTTGAAAATATTTAATCCATTGGAAGGCTCAAGTACCAACTCACACACGGCCAGTTGCATGAACATAGCTTGGAGTTTTTGTAACTCCCGAGCTTGGCTACGTGTGAATGGTCGTGAACTTGTTGGACAACTTGGTACACCCATATCAGGCTGGAAGCTGCAAAAAGATATATGCCTGCTGCAGCTGTATTACTTTCACCGTTTGCCGTTGGAGGTGCAGGAATGCTAGCATTGATGACCGTTTTTAGAATCTAATTTAAGCCAGTATAAGCATAAGCTTATGGGACTAAGGCCACTTGGGGAGCACTCTTGGTATAGTAGTAGTCCGATTATGGGATTACACTGGGTATCTTGTTATTACTGCTGTTGCATCTGTTTATGTTTCCAAAGAGATGGTGCCTTGATGAGGTTGTTTAAAATTATTTATTTTTCCATAATAGTAATCCCAGTATGGTCATAAGGTTGAATGGATATGTTGTCAACGCATAATGAGGCTTGAGAGTAATCGTTGTATAGTAACAATAATCTGAAAAGTATCATAAACTCCATGAATTATATATTAGTCTTTTATTTTAAATATATGACATATGGTCAGAATGATGATTGTACATTTTCAGATTGAGGAAAAAAATAACTCTTTTTTTCAATTTCTTAATACCATTATAATCATATAGGAGCAGTTTTTGAATAAAGAATGTTGATAGTCTTCAACTCTTATTTATTTTTCTTTCTTTGCAGTTGCAGCTTTCGTATGCAAACTCTCTATTTGTGTTGTTGTACAGTGTTTCACTTAGTAGGTAAGGTTTTTGTTACCAGATTCAAACGAGATGTCTTGTTATTCTGGCTTTTCGTATTCAATGCACACTATGCTGTTATGTTTTCAATTACATAAAGTAAATTTGTTCTATTTCATTTTTAATCCTATTGTGTAACCATACGTTTTGTTTGTAGGAATAAGAAAAATAACAACCATGAAAAACTATAAAACAAAAACATTGTGAAGTCAAATGTCTAAAATAAAAAGTAAGATGACGGATATCCAAATGGAGAGAAATCTTCGACGTCATGTTGCTTACAGAGAAATGCTATCTGAGCAAAAATAGGCACTTCTCGAACGACGAAGAGTGCAATATGCTGCAAGAAAATAGACTACCTCAGAAAATTCTATTGCTAGCTCTTTTAATTCATCATCTCCTTCTTTAGAGCTTGGCAACATGATTCTTCCTCAGCCTGCTTTGTAAATTAGGGATAAGCCTTCTTCTTCTACAAATGGTTGGTTAAATCAAATTTCACTTTTACTTCCTACCACAATTTATGTTTAACTTTCACAAATCTAAAATATTGCAGGACGCAAAGCAACACAGATGGATTGCTGGAATATCGATCAATTACCCTGCTCTCCTACTATTTTCAAAAAATATTCCAAATTGTAAATTCTGTGCAGCCAAAAGATTTTAATTCGAAACTCCAACCTTCTGTTGTAGCAATGGTTCCATAAAATTAGTTTCACACCAACTACTTTCTACATTTAAACATCTTTATTAGGGCCAGTCTGAATAATCTAAATATTTTCGTAGTTACGTTAGAACATACAATAACATGTTTGCCTTTACTTCAGTTGGAGTAAAGTATGATAAGAAGTTGGCAAATATGACTAAAGGTATCTACACATTTAAGGTACAAGGACAAATGTACCATTTCTTACCTAGCCTCATTGCTGCAGATAATAAAGCAAAAAATTTACAACTCTATTTCTATGACAATGAGAATGAGAGAGTAAATAGAATGACCTTCTCAAAAAAATTACACAAATCTATCATTGAAAACTTGGTGGATATTCTACGAATTAATCCATGCTCTCAATTTCTGAAATCTTTAACACATATTTCAAATTTGTCTAATTTCTATATTGCACGTAAATGTGATTCTACCTTGGATCAACGAACATACAACTTACCCAATGTATCATACGTAACAACTATATGGACTGATGAAGAATTGAATAGTCCTATTTCCACACCACATATTTGTGTTCACACACATAGTAACAATAGCCAATTGGTTCACTATTACTATGGTTGCTACGACTACTTATAATACCCTTTGTTATTTTCATATGGTGAAAGTGGATGGCATTGTGGTATACTAAAGATTTTGCAACCAAATAATTCTTCTAGCAATCGTTCTTCCTGCAAACATGAACAACTTCTACTTGTCACAAACATGTCTTCCATTGATGGATACCTTAATATTGAAGAAGAAATTTTACAGAAAGAACGACAAAAAAAGAACACTGTTCTTTGTCATGAATGTTATTATTAAAAACTTTAAATTAAAGATAATAAAGAAAATGACACTTTACATTCTGGAAGATTATTCCAACAATATTCGCTAGATCAATATATAAAACTCGAAACACAAAGATTGGACTTTTTTTTTTACTTAACCAAAATTTATTTCGAACTTAAATATTAGTGGGACTTATTGATCTATAAAGACTAGGATAAAGAGAAGTTTCAAATATTGACCAAAAAATATTCTTGCCTGCTAACTTTACAGGGAGTCCGCGAGATATGCGACGTAGATACATGGACACCATTGCATTAGTACAATATTTTGGAAAATCGAATATCTTCTTAACAATGAAATGTAATCCTTCATGGACTGAAATAGAACATCTGTTGCTGACGACTGATGAAATACAACATAGACCCGATTTAATAAGTCGAGTATTTAAAGCAAAAGTGGAAAAACTAAAGTCGGATATTGTTAAAATAAAAATATTGGGAAAAGTTGTTGCTTATATGTACACTATAGAATTTCAAAAAAGAGGTCTTCCTCATGCTCATTTCCTTATTATACTTGAGGATGACTATAAGCTATTAACACCAGAGGCTTATGACAAAATCATTTGTGCTGAAATACTTGAAGCTGACACAAATGAATATTTACACACTTTGGTTGTTAAAATATACTGCATGGTCTTTGCGGAAGTTTAAATCCTAACAATTCATGCATGAAAATAAAAGGAACTTGTAAATTTAAATACCCTAAAAATTACGCAATTGAAACATCTAAAGGTGAAAATTCATACCCAATTTATAGAAGACGAGACATTGAAAAAATTGTAATGTTAGAACGCAATATCTTGACAATTCATGAGTTGTACCATACAATCCATATCTACTGAGTAAATTTAACTGTCACATAAATGTTAAAATCTGTGCAGATATTAAAGTCGTTAAATATATCTACAACTACATTTGCAAAGGTCATGATAAAATAAGTTTCAATCTTCAAAGTAATGAAACTAATGCATAAATAGACGAAATAAAAAAATATCATACAGGTAAATGGGTATCACCACCAGAAGCTATGTGGCGTATGTTTGCCATTCCTATTAGTGAAATAAATCCAAATGTGTATCAGCTTCAACTACATCTTCAAGACCAACAATTTATCTCTTTCAAAATGATTGCAAAATTAAGTTCAATTTTGAACAATCTAGGAAATAAAAGAACAATGCTAACAAAATTTTTCACAATGAATCAAAAAAATAAACACCCCATAAAACTTAATTTACTATACAAAGAATTCCTACAATACTTTGTTTGGTCAATCAGCGATAAAATGTGGACACACAGAAAACAAGGTTATGCTATTGGACGTATTGACAACTGTCATCCAATCGAAGGAGAAAGATACTATCTTCGGTTATTACTAATGAATATACGAAGTCCTAAATCATATAAAGAACTTAGAACTGTAAATGGTATATGTTGTACCACATTTAGAGAATCTGCAGAAAAAAGAGGATTGTTAGCTTCTGATAATAACTTATCTGAATGCCTGTCAGAAGCTACTACTTACCAAATGCCATGTAGTTTAAGTCGCTTATTTGCCATACTATTAGTATATTGTAATCCTGCTAACCCAAAAGCTTTATGGGAAAAATTTGAAAGACCCATGTCTGAAGATTTTACAATTACAACAAATATACGAATAACTAACATTTGTTATATGGTTATGAACCACATAAACACCATATTACATTCAATGGGACGAAACATAAATTAGTTCAAACTCATATCAGAAAATTTTACACCTTCCACATTTTCTTACAAAATAATGCACGAGTCTAAAGACATCTATTTAGAAAGGAACATAGTTGTAACTGAAGAAGATTTACTACTATATAAAAAACTAAATAGAGAACAATATGCTGCTTATAATGCCATTCTTAATATAATATTCTCAAATGAATCAGGAGTTTTTTATATTGATGGACTAGGAGAAACTGGAAATACTTTTTTATACCGAGCTTTACTAGCTACTGTAAGATCCAAAGGACTTATTGCTTTAGCTACAACAACTTCGGGTGTTGCGGTTTCTGTACTTCTCGGAAGACGAACTGCTCACTCACGCATCAAACTTTCTATCGACATAGGTGAAAACTACAATTGTAATATAAGTAAATAAAGTTCACTTGCTGCTTTAATTTTAGATACCAAGTTAATAGTATGGGATAAAGTATCAATGATAATGAAAAAACTTGTAGAGACTTTTGATTTATTGTTGAGAGATCTTATGAGTATAAATATACCTTTTGGTGAAAAAGTTGTTATTGGAGGTGATTTTAGACAAGCGTTACCAGTTGTGCAAAGTGGAGCAAAAGAAGATCTCATTCGTGAATGTTTATGGAACTAAGACATCTGATATTATCTTGAAAGGTTTTGGCTGACAGAAAATATACGTGCACGATAAGATCCTACATATCTTGAATATTTACTTAGAATTGGGGATGGAAAAGAATAAGCTAATCACCATAACAAAATTGAGATTCCAGAATCCTTTCTTATTCCTTTTACAAATGAGAAAGAGTTATTAAAAAATTTATTCAACCTATTTACCCAGACTTAAACATAATCATGATTGATACATCTGATGTAACATCACGTGTTATCTTAACAACTAAAAATGATTTTGTAAATTAAATTAACCAAATATTCATAGATCAATTCCCTGGTACTGCTGTAACATTGTCGGTATTGATGAAACTATAGAGCCAAAATACCAAAGTGAGTTTGAAGATTTCTTACACACTTTGAATCCTACAGGACTGCCTCCTTGTAAGTTAGTTTTAAAGCAAAATTGTCCAGTTATATTACTACACTGTTTAAATCCTTCAGAAGGTTTATGTAATGACACCCGCTTAATTTGATTTCAAAACTCATATTATTAGTGCTACAATTGCAAGTGGGGATTTCAAAGGAAAATATATTTTCATTCCCCGCATACCCTTAATATCGCTACAAGATGAAAAATTATCAATTCAATTCAAGAGAACACAATTTCCCATTCGATTACGTTTTGCTATGACTATAAACAAAGATCAATTTCAAACACTAGATTTTGTTGAAATTTATTTTTGTGAACCTGTATTTTCACATGACCAACTTTATGTTGCTTTATCAAGAGCAAAAAACTCAAACAATGTAAAAATAATAATACAACCAGCAACAACAGATGATCCCGATGATCATTCTACTTACAATATAGTATATAGTGAAATTATTAACAAGGCATTCGCTTAAAAATAATTTTGACTGATTCCATGTAAATTTTTTACATTTTGATTTTTACTATTTGTAGTTCATCAACTACCTCCTACTCCGCTCCTAAAATCTTAAAGATCCTTATCTTTTTCAGGTAGTCGACTTTAGAGTTACAAATCTAATCGAAGTTGGAAGCAACTCTTCACAAATATGCCTTGTATGTACCTTTGGTTACATGTGTTCAGAGTAAGCATCTAATTCTAGCTAGCATTACATGGTATTTTATATCTGCAATTTCCAAATTTTCTACGCTATGATAATATCTACAATGCTTCTATCTCCTAAATTTTTTATTGGTTTCAACAATCATATTCAAAATCACCTTACAATACATTCGTTTCTCTAAAGCTAGCTCAAATACAACCAACATGAATAAAAAATATGTCCTTATGTGCATCATATGTATGTTAGAATGAATAATGAATATAGTGTCTTTTATCTTCCCTTTCAATGAATGACCTTAAGCTATTGCTTGAGTCTCTACGGGCTCAAACTTATCTGCTGGGTTACTACTTAGTTATTAAAGTTTCTTCATTTTTTATTTTTGCACGTCCAGGGAATGCCTTAAAATATATGCAGGTTGTGTAGCTTTATGTTGTTTTATACTAATGAATGAGTGACCATTTTCTTGAAATAGAAGACACCATATGGTTACCTCAAGACCACTTTGTACTTATGACTATCTTTGGAATAGATCCTCCAATATCCTTATGCCTTGATTTGCACATATAATGCTTAGAAGTTTGAATCTTTACCAAGAGCATTTAGGCGTGTGTTATTCAATAAACAGTAGAATAGATTTTACATTATAACGTAGGATGTCTAAAATTTATACAATAATAATATAAGAATATTTATGTTTGCTTAGGGAGGACAAATAAACATGCCAACAAAATAATCCTTTTTATCTTGTGATTCTTTTACTCCGTGTTGGCCTTGGAGGGGTTTAGGAAAAAGAGTACCAGTAGAATACTTCTTAAAAAGGTGCTATATATTATAATGGTATATTTTAAAACCACACTTTTATAAGAAGGTGAAAAGGATATTTAAAGTTCAAAGTTGTGGCACAAATAAATTGATCCAAACATTGTATTATCCTTTTTAACTGAAGAATTAATTGGTCAAAAAGTTGGATATATGTTTAGATATGTTTTTTGTATGATGAGATTGTTGTACATAGGTTCACAAACATGTACAGTTAATAGGAGTAATAGTTTCTATCTCTTTTGCTTTCTTATTCATCTTCAAATCAATGTGTGTTAGTTTAAATTCTTTTACCAATTGATACATCAACAGATCTAAAGAAGCAGAAGTTGTATGAAAGCATTGCTTAAATTAGTAATTTGTTTAATTCCTCTTGAGATCTTCTGTGTGTCTTATGAAATGGTCTGGCTATTTTTTGTCAAACATATGAGAGCATAAATAAATACATATGTGTCTGTTGTTGTTGTCTAACAAGAGGATGCCAACTCTTTATACAGTCTCCTTCAAGAAGTGTGTTTCATTAGATTCATCTAATTCAAAAAGTTTAAAAGCAAGTGTCAAGGGATGATCTTTTACCACATAAGGATCTCCCTGAGAAATATTAAGAAATTGATATCATATAATTCTCTAATGTTTTGATTTAGAAGACGAGCAACCAGGTAATCTCAATGAGATTAAACGCATTCTACGACAATTTAGGCTAGGTTCTTATACAATATTCATCTAGAATTTGCAGCTTTATAGTCCTCGACTTAATAAATCATCATTGGATTATTGAAAATACATGTTAATGATGATAAGTTTAGATTCATCTACATATGTAGATTATTGTGTCGTGATTCATTATTTTGTATGCAAAAATATCTGCAGGTTAACTAAGTTTCTTTTGCACATTTTGGCTTTCGTGAAACAAAGGTAACCAAAGTCTAAACTGATTTATCCTTCTCCACTCAAAGGTTTCACTAATTTCTTTTCAACTACTTTTAGTTGATCAGGTAACTGTTGTTATTGAACTTCTACAAGAATCTATTCTAATTGGACTATTGGTTTAGCTAATTGATTGAATTAGCTTCAAATTTAGAGATTAATTAGTTGGCATGACTTTATTTGATATTGTGCATAATTTATTATGTTGCCAACAGACAAAGGCCAGAAATAAACCCTTTACTGAAAGTTTAGAGACAAGTCTTTCGTGGTGTGGGTTTATATTAAGTTGTCAGTATATAATTGCCATATTAGTTGCATAAATTAACTATGTCAATGAAGAAACCTTCCAATAATAGAAGGCTAGCATTGTCTCTCTTTTACTTCATTATTTGTTAATCGTAGATTTAGCTTACTCTACGCTATGTTTTGAGTCTAATGCTTGTTTTTTTCTCCCTTCAGATATGTCCAGATGACGTATATAATGTCAACTACACTTAAAATTTAGATTTTATTCAGCTGTGTTTGGCATGAACCGTCTTGACAATTAAAACAAATGTAAAAGTCACTTTTGCTATTTTGCAGGCTATAAAAAAGATGCCAGAAAGGCTAAATAAACATGCAGTCACCCTTCAAACACCTAACTGGACATGTAAGGTACAAGTTGTAGATATCTGCAGACTAAGAGAAGGTACAAAATAAAATATAAAGTATATGAACATGATCTTTCAAGATGAACAAGTAACTTTTTTTTTAAAATCAAATCAACTATTTACATTCCTTACTTCTGCCTCTTATATTACTATTCATAAAGTTACCTTTAGAAAAATTAAGTAAAAACAATTGTCTACGGTGATGATATATCCCCTTATCAAGAAATGTTCCAACTATTTCAAACATATTTTATAACAGGTGCACACATACAACAACTAACTCTGAGATATGAAAGACCGCTGCATACATTTGAATGGATTATTGATAAAAAGACCATAGTGTATCCAATTGATAAAGATGACTCAGATGAAAATGAGTTACCACTACCCCGAATGGTCAATGTCACATCATTTCAAGATATCAACAACCAAGCCTCTCGAGCTGCAAGAGAACAACTTAAGAAAGCTGAATACAGTATGCTCATTTCATTCTTTTTTTCATTAAATATCTGCTTCAACACAAACTAACACATACCTTTTTTTTAATAGATGTGTTAGCAATAGTTGTCAACTTTTTTCCTCCAAGATATGTTACCAACATTCAAAAAGGATTGCAGGAACTCCTCCTTATTGATACAAAGTAAGCATATTTGCTAAATTTACCACCATTTTCCTTACTTTACACTATACACGACAATCAAGTTTATACATTCACATTATGGGAAAAAACTCCCATTGAAGAAGAAGGCAAGAAACTTCTTGAACAGTTTCAACAACATCCAATCATTTGTATCAGGCGTATTGGAGTATCCAAGTACAATGGTAAACTAACAAGTATTCTATAGTTAATATACTTATATCACCTTATACTTTCTTCCATAGCATCATTATTATTATAATTATTATAGGGATATCGTTGACCACAAAATTTAACACAACAATATAGATTGATCCACCTTATTTAGAATGCCTTCAACTGCACTATTGATAATGCTCAAACTACACCTCTTAATGAGAATGTAAGTGATTATTGTCAATATAAAATCAAACTAGGTTGGGGTCGAATCCCACAGGAAATATGGTGTGAACGTAAGTCGTTCGCAAATTAATCAACTGATAGTTGGATGTTTCCAAAAATGGGGGCTTTTTAGTTTAACAAGCAATTTTTGGTTACGTTAGTTTCAGTGTTCGTAATCAAGAGTTTATGAAAAACCAGAATTATGTTCACTAGGGACTTTGGTACTTGACATATGCAACTAGTGGTTCAGGATTCTCACGGTAGGTAGGATAACAAGTTATCTTTATCGAAGTTATGCTTAAATTTCTCTCGACCTACTTAAGCATTTAATTACCTAATCCTCTCGGACTTAGGAAATTTATATTCACTACCCAGATTTTACCTCAGGTTAACCAACCTTGTTACAACACTGATTATTAAACGGAGTATTTCCAAGTTCCTGTTGATAATTCACTTCCTACTATATTTGATTTCTTTCTCAAGAAAATCAAAGTAGATTTTATCTATTGTTTGCAACCAACAGATGTTATTAAAACCTCAGAATTATCAAGAAGTCCTACCACTTTTTGAATCCTGATCACTCAACACCTTATCAAGACCTAGCCTTAGATCCCAAAATTCAGGTTAAAGGAATTTAATTGCTCATGACGTAAAAATCAAAGCAATTGTATGAATTCATGATTTGAAAGATAAAATTACCATAAGATGAATAGAAAATAGAGATTCTCAGATTAAATCACAACGGAAATCCCAAAATAATGAATATAATATCTTCAAAGTAATTGATTTCTCAAGCCAAAAGTAAAGAGAGAAAATATCAAAGTATATTGCTCAAAACTCAATGTGCTGAACTCCTAAGAAAACCCTAAACAAGGCTTTAAATAGTTCACCCTAATTATAAAAACAAAATAATATAATTCAGAAATCCCTCGGATTAGGTGACGACATTTGTGATAGCCTATCAGGAGGCTGACGACTTATCACAAATGTTGTCATCTTCCTTTATGCTTTTGGTGCTTGCTGCCTACCGCTGATGACAAAAAGTGACGCCCTATCATCTCCTTGACGACCCATCAGAAAATGTCGTCAAGTCTCTTCTTCAGTTCTCATGTGCTGCCTTAGGTTGACGGCATTCTTGGCGGCTTATCAGATCCTTAATGACCTATCACAAAATATCATCACAACTTTCAATCTTTGGCCAATTCTCTGTCTATGGCTGACGATGAATCTGATAGCTTATCACAAGGCTGACGACTTATCAGAAATGTCGTCATCCAGACTTTTGCCTCTATCAACTTCTGATTTCAACTCCTTTGCTTCCATTCTTGTTGGTTCTCTATCATATTAGCTTCTACTGCAAAATCAAATATAAACCAATCAAAAATGACAAAAGTTGCTTATGACTTCATAATTATTCTTAGTTAAAAGCCTCAAATGTGTTAGCATTAGCTCACACATCAACACTCTCAACTTAAAACAATTGCTTGTCCTCAAGAAAATCAATACAACTAAGAGAATACAAGGCACGTTTGGCAGTCAATCATCTACATTATTTGAAAACACTTTCACCATCACCAAGGTCACTCAATTCAAGAACAATGAAGAACACCAATTCAATACACAAGACTCAAGATACGACATTAATTCAGTTATAACAACCATGCATAGACCAGTATTACACTACCCGAACAAGTCAGTAACTAGCAATGTAACTAGTATGCCCTCACAACAAAGAAATCCCCCTCCTCTCATATCAAGAATTATATATGTAACCATGGGGATAATCAAAACACTCACTCTCAAAACGAAGTTCCAATTAGTGTATGCCAAGTACCAAAGGCTTGCCCTTATATTCATTACCTATATCTTCAGATAGGTCAGCTAGGATCAATATAGGACTTCTCTTAGGCTTACAATGTAGGCTAGAGGCTGGTATTATACTCGATGGTATTTAAAGTGACTAAGCCTCCTTGACACTACAATAGATTTTTGGGGTTTCACTCATTAGCCTTTTACGCTCTTCTCTTTTCTTGATCACACTTATTTAAGATGGGTGCAGTCGTTTCTCAATTACTTAATCTCTTTTACAATTTTTCTTTTTCTTGCTATTTTTCTCTGCACCTAGCTTTTTATTCTTTTCTTTTATGCTTCCTTTCTTCATACTCATTCTATATCATACACCCCTATGATATCCACCCTTAACTTAGGCCATTTGCCTAAGTCAAGGTACATAGTGTCCAAGGAGGACCAGGGCTAAAACAGGTTTATTGTGATCTAAATAGGAAGGTGACAGGTGTCATACACAGAAATAGGCTAATTAGGCTCAAAATAGGGATTAAGGGATATTATACACATAGGAAAGGTCATTTAGACTAAAGTGAGCTAATATCAAAATGGCTTATGATCCTTTCCTAACCCCTATCCTTCAACCTAGGTAAGACTAACCGGGCAAGTTCTGGCTTCAGCATACAAAGGGAACTAAGTATTGCTCACACACACATGGCACACACGTATATCACAAGCTATGACTCATTTAGTTCATGCAGCTGTTTAGCAATGATTATTATGTTACTAGAACTAATGCCATACAAAGATGCACAGTGGTCATACTTGAATGCAAATCACACAGTTAAAAGAGTAGACCACTTGAAGAGGTGTACAAAAATCATAAAACAATTCAACTGCCTCAAGTATAAATATTTCTCCTAATCATCTACAGAATTTTACAACAATAATTTACTCTACACCCTCAACTTAGAATCAAAGAAAATCTAAACTTAGGGTTAGAGTATACCTGGAATGGATCAATCGCGGGGGTCATAGGTTCCTGACCCAGTTGCTGCATCTCCATCAGGAGCCTCGAACTGTTCTGGTGCAACTGGTCTATCAGTCTCTGAAGGCCTACTGGTGGAGGCACCTACTGCTCTCACTCGGATGGCTGGCTCCCATCTCTCATTGTCCGCTAAGGACTCAATCCTTGCCTTCTTCATCTGCTCATTTTCAGACTTCTTTCTTGCCCTTTTCTCTACTTTTATTTCTTTATCACTTTTGGGCCTCTCTCTCATTCCATTGCCTTTATTCTCACCTTTCTTTTTATTTTTGTTCACTGGCTACTCTGTGAGATCAAACATCGGGATTTCTCCCTCAGACTCCTCAGCTATCGGGTCTACTTACGCCATAAAGTGGTGATGCTGTAGCTTTCCAACCTCCGTCTTTACATTATATAGGTCTGATCTGAATAATACCATCTCTGGAGAAGACCTCTCTCTTAACTGAGCATTGAAATAGTTCTCTAATTTATCAATTTGGCCTGGTAGAACCTTTTAAGGCTCGAGTGCATCCTTAAACCTCTTGTCCACTCCAGCTGCAAATTGCTTCCCAATAGTTTAAGCTGAGCCTCGCACCACTTGGACTGTTTTGCTACTCTTCTGAAATTCATAAGGTTGAAGGCAAATTTTGTTGTTGGCACTACAGCCGAAAGAATTTTCTCAGTTCTGGGCACTGATGATCTTGCCATTATTGCGGATGTTGGAGGTACAACTTCTGAATCAAGCATCTCCGCATTAGGCACTGAACTAGTACCTGTGACCGGTGGGTCAGTAGGAATCTCTGCACCCTTGTCAAACATTAGCCTCAATTGATTTTTCTTATTTATGATAGGATTTTGGGTCTTCTTGGCAAGGATTTATTCTTCTAGCCCCACAATCTTCGGCATATTTTCTGCGCTGCACAACCTTGTAATTAAACAAGGGAAGGGATATGTTGTATCAGACCTCGAGACACGAATTTTTATCGCTTCGGGAATAATCTCTCCAAAATTCAATTTAAGGTTAGCCACAAAACTTGCGACTAATATTGCTCTGTCATCCCCGAGGATATTATCACCATCTGTGGGAATCAACCACGTACGTACAATACCCCACTAGAATCTTGCCTCTGAAGTTAGGGAGGCCTTAAAGATCCTTTCACTCAAATTTCTTAGCCATTCCGGTTCTCCATCGGCTATGAGCGTGGCTAACCAATTCCGCTGATTTTCCAGATGCTTCAACTAGGCATATAAAGTAGATGAAGTGGCCTGAGGAGTGAAGTTTAGGCCATGAAGGAACCTGTTGATTGTTGCTTCAGAAACATCCATCATTACGCCTCGCACCGAAACTTTATCCAACAAAGGTTGGTCAACTGTTTTCTCTCCTTCTCTACATATGTTTTCCAAGCAAGCTTGGTAGTTTGCATAGAACTACCTAACTAGTGTAGGGCAAAATGAATTTCCTCCCCGTGTAGTCCATCCCAAATCATATCCATGAAATTTCTTCTCCACTTTCGGGTACCTGCTCAACCCCTTAGTGATGATTCTCTTATCCTCAAAGATTGGCCTCTTGATAACTCTTCTGTTGGTTTTGCAAAGCCCATCAAAGAAGATTTTCTAATCTTTGGGAATCTGTCATCTAGTTCCATCTCGGACTTCAGGATTCTTGCATTTGACCATAGTTCCCCAAATCGGAGAGTCTTCGTCATCTTGTGGCTCAGCAGAAGGGGACTCAGTTGATGGTCCCTTGAATTCAGGTTGCTCAGACTCATGTTCCTCAGACTCAGGCTGATCTGAATCATGCACTTCAGATGTAGCATGTTCAGATTCTTGTTGCTCAGAGGCCGACTGCTCAGAAGTTGTATGCTCGGATGTTGTTGGCTCAGTGTCACTTTCTTCACTCTCCTTTACCTCAACTGGTGGGGGTGGTGAAGTCTTTTTAGAGCTTTGATTCTTATTTTGCTTCCTGAGCAGAGGCTCTTCCTCTTCATAATCAGACTCTTCATTTAAGAGTCTTCGAGATATACTTCCCTTGGTGACTTTCTTTGTGGATTTTGAGTTCTTTCCATTGGGTGCCATTTCAAGACCTGATGGAGACCTTCTCTATGATTACACTCACAAGAAGAAGTAAAAAGAGATTTTTGATTTTGATTACAAACCCACACACACAAGGAAGCTTTCTTATTGGTTTACTTGTAAAGAGTTTAAAGAAGGGAAGAAAATATTCTAAGTATGGAAGAAAAATAACTTAGAGAAATTAAAAACTAAGCGGGAAGGTGGAAAGTCCAAACTGTGGGCCGGGTCAGGTTTTTTTAATTTGTTCCACAGTTTCAACTAATGTTGGGCTTTTTGTGACGACATTTCTGATAAGCCGTCATAATGGTAATAGCTTATCACAAATGTCGTCAGCCTTGACAGACCCTGCTTCAGAGCTGAGGTCTCTGATGATAAATTTGACAGCTTATCACAATCGTGATAGCCTATAAAAAATTTCATCAGGGGCACTTGGCTGAATACATCGATTCCACCTTCTTTGAACTATAACCTACAACAAAAATAAATAATTTATTGGAGTATAAAAATTTTGAGTTGCCTCCCAATAGCGCCTGATTTAATGTCGCGGCACGACTTGGTTATCTTGACTACTCAGACTCCATCAAGATAACCTGCTGATACCCCTTTACCATCTTTATAGAATACGTCCACAATTGGGAAAACACTCATATCCTTTGCCGGTGTCATGGATGAGTGTATTTTGAATCTTGCTTCTTTGTTATTGAGCCTGAACTTCAGCTCATTCAGCTCCATATCTACGATCGCTCTCCCATTTGCAAGGAATGGTCTACCCAAAATGATGGGCACTTCGAAGTACACCTCACAGTCCAGGACTACAAAATCAGCAGGCAAAATGAAGTCGGCCACCTTTACCAATATATCGTGTAATATACCACTGGCCGTTTTACAGACCTATCTGCTATCACCAATCGTATGTTCATCGGGGTAGGATCCCCCAAACCTAGTTTCTTATACACAGCGAGTGGCATTAGATTTATACTAGCTCCCAAATTGCATAGTGCTTTTGTGAAATTTAGGGACCCAATAGTACACAGGATGGTAAACGCTCCTGGATCTGCCTTTTTCTGCACTAAAGACCTTGTAGAATTAGAACCACAATGAAGGAGATTATCCCTCGAATCATGGCTAACCTTCCATTTCTTAGTCACAAGGTCTTTCATGAACTTCGCGTATCCTGGTATTAGCTTAAGTGCCTCAACCAAAGGCACATTTATTGTCAATTTCTTGAGTACTGCCATGAATTTGCTCAATTTTGCATTATCAGTTTTCTTCTTCAATCGTTAAGGAAAGGGAGGTGGTGGTCTTGGGATAGTTTTTAGAACTACCTCCTTCTCCTTCTCTTTACTTTTTTTTGGAGCATCATCAGAATTATCCAGCTTCTCAGACTCCACTGGACCACTTTCTTCTGGTTCAACATCAACTACCTCATCAGCTACAGGTTTGCCCACAGAAGGGCCAGGTAATATCTTACCACTTCTAGTGATAATAGCCATGCATGAGCCATCATTACATGGATTCTAGATTGTATCACTTGGTAACGTTCCGCTCTTCCTCTTATTGAATGCTGCAGAGAGTTGGCTCATCTGCTGCTCTAACTGTTTGATTGTGGTGTAGTGTGAGTGCACCAACTGACTGATGGATGTCAGATCGGTCTTCATGGTGGTCATACCAAAGTTAGTAGCCTCCACTCCCTTCAACAACTTAGCCATTATGTCCTCCATGGTTATCTTTTCAGAACTTATTGAAACAACCTCACGATTTCCAGGAGGAACATATAGCCCGCTCCTGTCATTGTTATTCCTCCAATTTCCCTTCTCCTTATATTTATAACCAGGATTATCATAAAAGTTTTGACCTTGATTCCCTTGGATATTGCCTCGAAAACCCCCCTGATTATTAACATAGTTAGCCTCTTCTTCTGCATTAGCCTCAATCCTATCCTGAGATCCCACAGCTTTTACCTTCTCAACCTTGCCTGATAGCAAGTGCTTGGTTAACAAGTCCATCTGTGTTTTCAGGTAAGCCATGTCTTTGTCACACTCCTTTTCTCTTCTGCGTTGTTCTGCAGTAATACCTACAGAAGCAGTGGGGCTGGCTACCATAGAGTCTCTGGTATGCCATGCCCGACTCTGTTTAGTTATTCTGTCCAGCATCTCTAAAGTCTTTGGGAATGTAAGATTAACAAATAAACCACCAGCAACATTGTCTACAATTGGATTTGTAACAGAGTTAAGAGCCTTGTACAAAGTCTCCATCAAATGTATGTCCGTCATGTTGAGGTTTGGACACTGTGTCAGCTTCTTTTTGAATCTTTCCCAGGTTTCATGCAAGGCTTCAGTAGGGAGTTGCCTAAAGTTGTTGATCTTTTCCCTCAACTGTACCCTCCTGGAAGGTGGAAAGAACATTTCTAGGAAAGCTCCTTTCAACTGCCTCCAGTTGGTTATAGAATCGGGCGTTAGCTCATTTAGCCATAAAGTTGCCTCCCCAGATAGAGACAACGGGAACAATCTCAACCGAATAAAATTTTGGCCCACTCCTGGGTTATTAAAATATTTAAAAATGGTGACAAAATTCACCAGATGTAGGTTCGGGTCATCCCCAGGAAGGGCACCAAACAATCCCTTCAGATTGAGGAGTTAGTAATGTTGAATTTATCTCTAGATGCCAACGGTGGAGGAATGATTGCATCCATTACACCTTCTCCGTCCATTCCATTATCATCATCATTGAGATCATACTAGACCGGCTGGTACTCTTGTCATTCTCAGAATGGACGGTTCCTGTTAACATTACGCCGTACTGGTGCAGCTATCTGCTCTGCACGCCTTGGGTTACCAGGATTCAGCAACTCCTTGTCTCCCAAATCTTCATCCTTAGGATTTTGATGTCGTGCTTGTTGATCGACATTCTGCACATTCACCTGGGCTCTAGCTAAGGCTGCTAATCTATCAGCCTCTTGTTGTTCTACCATTTTTCCAATTCGTTGCGATTCCGAATTAGGTGGTAATAATGGTTCACCAGAACTTCTCGTTCTTGGCATACACTATAAAGATCCTGCAATAAACAAAATCAACAAATAAACGTAAAACTAGGAAACTTAACCAACAGTCAATTTGCCCACACAAACTTCAGTTTACAACCGTATTCTCCAGCAACGGTGCCATTTTTGATAACGCTCAAACTATACCTCTCAATGAGAATGTAAGCAATCATTGTCAATATAAAACCCAACTAGGTTGGGGTCGAATCCCACAGGGAATATGGTGTGAATGTAAGTCGTTTGCAAATTAATCAACTGATAGTTGGATGTTTCCAAAAATGGGTTTTTTTTAGTTTAATAAGCAATTTTTGGTTACGTTAGTTTTAGTGTTCGTAATCAAGAGTCTATGAAAAACAAGAATTATGTTCACTAGGGATTTTGGTACTTGACAGATGCTACTAGTGGTTTAGGATTCTCACGGTAGGTAGGACAACAAGTTATCTTTATCAAAGTTATGCTTAAATGTCTCTCGACCTACTTAAGCATTTAATCACCTAATCCTCTCGGACTTAGGGAATTTATATTCACTGCCCAGATTTTACCTCAGGTTAACCAACCTTGTTACAACACTGATTATTAAACGGAGTATTTTCAAGTCCCCATTGATAATTCACTTCCTACTATATTTGATTTCTTTCTCAAGAAAATCAAAGTAGGTTTTATCTATTGTTTGAAACCAACAGACGTCAATTAAAACCTCAGAATTATCAAAAAGTCCTACCACCTTTCGAATTCTGATCACTCAGCACCTTATCAAGATCTAACCCTAGATCCCATAATTCAGGTTAAAGGAATTTAGCCGCTCATGACGTAAAAATCGAAGCAACTGGATGAATTCATGCTTTGAAAGATAAACTTTCTACAAGATGAATAGAAACTAGAGATTCTCAGATTAAATCACAACGGAAATCCCAAAATAATAAATATAATATCTTCAAAGTAATTGATTTCTCAAGCCAAAAGTAGAGAGAGAAAATATCAGAGTATATTGCTCAAAACTCAATGTGCCGAACTCCTAAGAAAACCCTAAATAAGGCTTTAAATAGTTCACCCTAATTATGGAAACAAAATAATAGAATTCAGAAATACCTCAGATTAGGTGACGACATTTGTGATGCCTATCAGGAGGCTGACGACTTATCACAGATGTCGTCATCTTCCTTTATTCTTTTGGTGCTTGCTGCCTACCGACGACGACAAAAAGTGATGCCCTATCAGCTCCTTGACAAACTATCACAAAATGTCGTCAAGTCTCTTCTTCAGTTCTCATGTGCTGCCTTAGGTTGACGACATTCTTGACGGCTTATTAGATCCTTGACGACCTATCACAAAATGTCATCACACCTTTCAATCTTAGGCCAATTCTCTATTTATGGCTGACGATGAATCTAATAGCTTATCACAAGGCTAATGACTTATCAGAAATGTCGTCAGCTACACTTTTGCCTCTATCTACTTCTAATTTCAACTCTTTTGCTTCTATTCTTATTGGTTCTCTATCATATTATCTTCTACTGCAAAATCAAACATAAACCAATAAAAAACGACAAAATTTTCTTAAGACTTCGCAATTATTCTTAATTAAAAGCCTCAAATGTGTTAGCATTAGCTCACACATCAACCTGGGGTCGAATTCCACAGGAAATATGGTGTGAACGTAAGTCGTTTACAAATTAATCAACTGATAGTTGGATGTTTCCAGAAATGGGGTTTTTTTAGTTTAAAAAGCAATTTTTGATTACGTTAGTTTCAGTGTTCGTAATCAAGAATTTATGAAAAACCAGAATTATGTTCACTAGGGATTTCGGTACTTGACAGATGCTACTAGTGGTTCAGGATTCTCACGGTAGGTAGGACAACAAGTTATCTTTATCGAAGTTACGGTTAAATGTCTCTCGACCTACTTAAGCATTTAATTACCTAATTCTCTCAGACTTAGGAAATTTATATTCACTGCCCAGATTTTACCTCAGGTTAACCAACCTTGTTACAATGCTGATTACTAAACGGAGTATTTTCAAGTTCCTGTTGATAATTCACTTCCTACTATATTTGATTTCTTTCTCAAGAAAATCAAAATAGGTTTGATCTATTGTTTGCAACCAACAGCCGTTAATTAAAACCTCAGAATTATCAAGAAGTCCTACCACCTTTTGAATCTTGATCACTCAGCACCTTATCAAGACCTAAACCAAGATCCCATAATTCAGGTTACAGGAATTTAGCCGCTCATGACGTAAAAATCAAAGCAACTAGATGAATTCATGCATTGAAAGATAAACTTACCACAAGATGAATAGAAACTAGAGATTCTCAGATTAAATCACAACGGAAATCCCAAAATAATGAATATAATATTTTCAAAGTAATTGCTTTCTCAAGCCAAAAAGTAGAGATAGAAAATATCAAAGTATATTGCTCAAAATTCAATGTGCCGAACTCCTAAGAAAACCCTAAACAAGGCTTTAAATAGTTCACCCTAATTATGGAAACAAAATAATAGAATTCAGAAATCCCCCGGATTAGGTGACGATATTTGTGTAGACTATCAGGAGGCTGGCGACTTATCACAAATGTCATCAGCTTCCTTTATGCTTTTGGTGCTTGCTGCCTACCGCTGACGACAAAACGTGATGCCCTATCAGCTCCTTGATGACCTATCACAAAATGTCGTCAAGTCTCTTTTTCAGTTCTCATATGCTGCCTTAGGTTGACAACATTCTTGACAACTTATTAGATCCTTGATGACCTATCACAAAATATCATCACAACTTTCAATCTTAGGCCAATTTTTTGTCTATGGCTGACGATGAATCTGATAGCTTATCACAAGGCTGACGACTTATCAGAAATGTCATCAGCCATACTTTTTCCTCTATCTACTTCTGATTTCAACTCCTTTGCTTCCATTCTTGTTGGTTCTCTATCATATTAGCTTCTACTGTAAAATCAAACATAAACCAATCAAAAACGACAAAAGTTTCTTAAGACTTCACAATTTTTCTTAGTTAAAAGCCTCAAATGTGTTAGCATTACATCACTCATGGTATCAACTTACTTTAATCTACTTTATACTAATTTGTACATTATTATTGATATGCTAAAATCTGTTAAACACCAACTCAAATAGGGTTACACAAAATGCTGAAATGCTTAACTCTTTCACTGCAAGAAGTACATCCCAATCTGGATCTCTGGTCTCTGCTCCAATAGATGAAAAAATAGTGTCAATTGTCGTCATTCAGTTACAACAAGATGTTAGTACCATATCTATTCACCTGATTCATAACTTATGCTAAAATTTATCCTACTGATAATAAATAGTGCCTTCTCTATAGGGTCATGCCTTCACGATCGAAGAACAAATAATTCTGCCAATCAGCCTCAAATATTGTTATGTCTTAGGCTGTCCAAACTGTCCACAAGAAGCAAGAAATACAGAGAAAAGAAAATTCCAATATATGAATTGTCATCAACGAAATATGTTGATTCCCAGGCACTTTGGTGCTAATATTATACACACATACACCCACAATATTAGTAAGATATTTTTTTTTACTAACTAAATTATTAACACATATTACTGTAGGTGCCGATTCGATGTCAATCTTAAAGATGACACTGGCTCAATAATTGGAATTATTAGCGGCAAAGAAGTAGAAAAATTATTGTCTCTTACAACAAAACAAATTTACGAGCTTGCTTCAATTGAGGTAAGAAACTTAACCATCCAACATACACATCGACTTAATTATTCAACAAACATAATAACTAAATATATTTTCTCACAGAATGAATCCCAGTCAATGCAAAATAATGAAATCAGACTGAATCAAAATTTGTTCAGAATTCAAGTGAAAAAAGTGCCTTGACGCTCTGATCATGCAATCTTTTGGAAAGTATATATTTTAGCCTATACTGAAAGGAGACATCATACCCTCTCTTCCTGCACCATCCACATCTCACATCAAAGAAGGAAACAAGAAGCAAAAAAATGATTCCACTTCTTCTGCTGAACAAGCCAAACAACAAAATGAATGCCAGAACATACTCAAGATAAAACAGAAAATTGAGCCATCAACTCCAATGAAAAAAACAAATATTGCCAAGAAACTGTTTTCATATTCTTTCTCTCAATACTTATAATATCTTCAATATAATTATTATAATATTTTCTCACTACCTGTATTATACTTTCTTTCATTCTTGTTAAATATATTTGCAGGTTGATGAACTTTTCTTTTACAGTTACTTTTGGATTTTGTGGAACAAAGGTATGCCTAAATTTCTTATTAATAGAGTAACAAGATTTATATATGTTAGAATCATCTAAATGTTTTTTGATTATCAAATGGCCCTTATCCTTTTGAAAATGAAATATTATTGTTTGTTGTTTATACTGCTGTGAAAACTTTTGGAGAAAAGAACTATGTCACGACCCGAGCCTAGGCCCTAGCCGTGACGAGCATCCCGGACCATGAAGGCCCGGAACACCCATTCTCTATCTGGTTATCATGCACAACATTCATAATCATAATAAAATGCGAAATTGAAACTGAGTACGAAAAATATGGTCAAGTCCTGCAATATTTCTGAATAATACTATCTGACATCAGTCTGCGAAATCTCTACTAGGAACATAAACATTTGTCTGAAAAGAAGCTGGGACAAGGCCCCCAGTAAACCAAAAACATAATAAATAAGATAGTGTCTGACATAATTAGGCCTTCCGAATAATAGAAGGCTCACCACTGTGAGATCAAATCTGCAAACCCGAGAATGTCTACTGAGTAGCTGGACCCCTAGACTGTGCCTCAGGACCTGGAAGGAGGGGGGGTCAGCACAAAAGTACTGGCACGCGAAGCAATCCAAAAGTAGTATAATGGAACATACATATATATATATATATATTAAGGGAAAGCAATTTTTCATCAAGACATCATGTATAAAACTGTTTCTGAAAAATACATGGGCACTTTCTGAAAACATGCAACCCGTCTGTTCATTTCAAATCATGATCTGTGTTTTACTTCTGAGTTAGGTGGTATTCCCCTACAAGTCTGAATATTCCACGGGCTGTATGGAATCCGCCATTGACTCGGCGGGGAAGCCCCCAACCCAAGTGTGCCGCAAGGGTTGGAGTGTCTGAGTCTGATACGCCACAAGACATTTAAGTCAGCGCATAATAATATACCCGGGTCGGCAAACCACGGTTTTAGGCAAAGAGTTGTCTGAAACTCCCGCCTTCTTCAGGGAACCACCTAAGCTCTCTTTATGCCCTATTTTAGCCTTTTCTGAACATGTATCATTCTGAAATTTCTAAATCATGAGAGTCTGATAAAAATCTGATTTCTGAACTAGTCTGTGTCTGTTATGGCATTTGTCTGAGTTGGTATCGTCATACCAAGACTTGCAAGTCCTATTTCTGAGCCATAATGTATTAAGCAAGAGCTTTTATTCAAAACATAGTTTAGACCACCAAAACATGTAATTTGCATTAAAGATGTCATGTTCCGAAACTCAAGTCAAATCCATGTAAAACTTTCATCAAACATATGGTGGTCATGTGAATTTTTGGCAAAACCATGCATTCTTTCATTACATGCATATTCAACATTCACAACCCTCTCTTTCGTGTTCAAAACATTGTATATTACGTGAAACATGGAAAAATTTACATTAAGAGAGAGGTTTCATGAAAATCATGCTCTAAATTCATATTTCAGGACAAACGCATATATATATATATACATATAACTTTCAAATCACTTTGGGGGAAAGCCAAAAGGCCAAAACAATATCATTAAAGCTTCTGAAACATGAGTATGTACATGAATTCGAAAACCCAATTCTTAAAACATGATTTCTATGCCCATGAGATTTTAGGAAAATCCCGCGTACCTTATTCTCCACGAATTTTTGGTGTCTATCGAAGCCTACGTCGAGAGGATTCCGAATCTGTAATTTGTTTCACGAAAAAGTTTCAGAATGATCGGTCCTTCAAGCTTATTTTCTCAAACCCTAGTTGCTCCTTATCTTAAGTTCTTGAAGGATTAGATTTTTTTGGGATTTTATAGGAGGCTTCAATGTTGTTAATAGGCCCAAATCCATTTAGGAGTGGGTAAGGACGATTTTGGGTTTTGTAAGGACTAACTTGCACTTAAAGTAACTCAAAACGGAGTGTTTTCATCACCTGAAACCATAACTATGCGCCGACCTTTGCATTACCTAAATTTACATAGGTGCCGCCCTATGCATCGCCTATATTTGCATAGGCGCCGCCCTATACATCGCCTATATGTGCATAGGCGACACATTCAACTTTGAAAGGCCATAACTTCTTCACCGGGTGTCCGTTTTAGGAGAATTTGGTATCGTTGGAAAGCTTATTCAATTATCTACAATTTGGTATATAGTAGGCCACCCAATTCATCATATACAATGAGTTATGGTCAATAGAATTTGACACAAATTACAACGTCCACTAAAACTTAATCGATCGAAATAGTTTTAACTCGTCCTTGAGTTGAAGGACTTCTATGGTCTAAATTCATGCTCAAATGGATTCACATACTACAAACTTGATTAACATGCCAAATTGGCATAGGATTTAAGGCTCGGGGATTATCAACGCATCAGAGTCATATATTTTATTCTAGTCCGAAATGCGGGGCGTTACATTATCCCCCCTTGGGATCATTCATCCCCGAATGATGATGCGGAAATAGTCACGCACGATTTCAAACAGATTCATACATAGAAGGAAACATAAATCAAGAATTGTACCTTTCAATTCGTCTCTTGCTGATTCAAATAGGCTCGGGTGTCTCACTTTCATGTCATGCTCCGACTCACAAGTTGCTTCTTCAACTTTCTGATTTCGCCATCACACTTTAACTGAGACTATCTCTTTACGCCTCAATTTTCTCACTTGTCGATCTAGTATTCCCACGGGCTCTTCCTCGTAAGACAAGGAATCGCTCACCTTGATTTCATCAATGGGCACCACCAAAGAGTGATCTCCGATGCACTTCTTCAACATGGACATGTGGAATACTGGATGAACAGAACCCAAACTTGCAGGCAATTCTAATTCATACGCAACTCCACCTATTCTTCTTATAATCTGATACGGGCCTATATAGCGAGGACTTAGCTTACCCCTCTTCCCGAAACGCATAACCCCCTTCATGGGAGAAACTTTGAGGAAAACCCAATCTCCAATCTCAAACTCTAACTCTCTTTTTCTGACGTCGGCATAGGATTTCTGACGACTCTGAGCTGCCTTTAGTCGTTCCCTAATGAGTTTCACATCCTCCATTGCTTGATGAACAAGATCAGACCCATACATCTGCATCTCACCTACTTCATACCAGCCTATTGGAGACCTACATCTCCTACCATATAATGCCTCAAAAGGTGCCATCTTAATACTAGAGTGGAAGCTGTTGTTATAGGCAAACTCTATCAGTGGCAAGTGATCAACCCAACAACCTTTAAAGTCTATCACACAGGCCCTCAACATGTCCTCCAGGGTCTGGATGGTGCGTTCAGCTTGCCCATCAGTCTGAGGGTGGAATGCTGTACTTAAGTTCACCTGGGTACCTAAACCTTTCTAAAAAAATCTCCAAAACTGAGAAGAAAACTGCGTACCTTGGTCGGATATGATGGAGACAGGCGCTCCAAGCAAACGGACAATTTATGCAATGAACAACTTGGCATAATCTTCCCCCGAATAGTTAGTCCTGACAGGCAGAAAGTGAGCTGACTTGGTCAGCCTATATACAATCACCCATATAGAGTCATATTGATTTCGGTACTTCGGAAGTCCTGTAATAAAGTCCATATTGATCATTTCCCACTTCCACAAGGGCAACGCTATTTCTTGGGAAGTACCTCCTGGCCTCAAATGTTCTACTTTCACTTGTTGGCAATTCAAGCACTTAGAAACAAAGTTAACCACATCTCGCTTCATATTATTCCACCAAAACATAGATTTCAAATCATGGTACATCTTAGTAGAACCAGGATGAACAACATACCTCGGGGTGTGAGCTTCATCAAGAATTCTTTCTCGAAGCCCGTCGACATTCGGAACATATAATCTACCCTGAAACCTCAGGATGCTATCACCATCAATGTTAAAAGACATCACCTTCTGTTGACCCACATCTTTCTTGATTTGCATCAAGATGGGATCTTCAACCTGCTTCTCCTTCACTTCAGCACAAAGGGATGACTTAGCTAACTCATGCACAACTACCCCTCCATCTTCGGAATCTAACAGTCGCACTCCCATATTCGCAAGGCGGTGAATATCCTTCACTATCTCCTTTTTTTCTTCTTCTACATGAGAAAGGCTGCCCATAGACAACCTGTTGAGGGCGTCGGCCATAACATTTGCCTTTCCCGGATGGTAATGCAGGCTCATATCATAGTCTTTCAGGAGTTCCAACCACCGCCTCTGCCTGAGATTCAATTCTTTCTGCGAGAAGACATACTGCAGACTCTTGTGATCAGTGAAGATATCAACATGAACACCGTACAAGTAGTGCCGCCAAATCTTAAGGGCAAACACCACACCCGCTAACTCTAAATCATGAGTAGGGTAGTTCCGCTCGTGCACCTTCAACTGCCTAGATGCATAAGCTACCACCTTACCATGTTGCATCAAAATGCAACCAAGTCCCACACGGGACGCATCACAGTAAACCACAAAACCATCAACACCCTCGGGAAGAGTCAAAACAGGTGCAGTGGTCAGTTTGTCTTTCAACTTCTCAAAACTATTTTCGCATAAATCAGACCACACAAACTTTACCTTTTTCTGAGTCAGTTTAGTGAGTGGAGCCGCTATGGATGAAAAACCCTCTACGAATCTTCTGTAATAACCTGCCAAACCCAAGAAGCTCCGAATATCGATTGGAGTCGTGGGTCTGGGCCATCTTCTCACTGCCTCAACTTTCTGGGGATCCACTCTAATACCGTCACAGGACACAATATGCCCTAAGAAGGCAATAGCATCTAACCAGAACTCACACTTGGAAAATTTGGCATACAACCGATGATCCTTAAGGGTCTAAAGAATGATTCGGAAGTGATCGACATGATCCTCCTTACTCTTAGAATAAATCAGAATATCATCAATAAATACAATGACAAACGAGTCAAGAAACTGACGGAAAACTCTATTCATAAGATCCATGAAGGCTGTAGGGGCATTAGTTAACCCGAAGGACATGACGAGAAACTCATAGTGACCATATCGGGTTCGGAAAGCTGTTTTGGGAATGTCTGTCTCCCTAACTTTCAACTGATGATAGCCCGAACGAAGGTCTATTTTTGAAAAACATCTAGCACCTTGAAGCTGGTCAAAAAGATCATCAATCCTCGGAAGAGGATATTTGTTTTTAATTGTGACCTTATTCAACTGACGGTAATCTATGCACATAAGAAGGGAACCGTCTTTCTTACGTATGAAAAGTACAGGTGCACCCCAAGGAGATACACTGGGGCATATAAATCCCTTATCTAGGAGGTCCGCTAGCTGCTCTTTCAACTCTTTTAGTTCTACGGGAGCCATTCTATATGGCGGAATAGACATGGGACGGGTATCTGGAAACACATCAATACCAAACTCTATCTCCCTATCAGGGGGTAACCCTGGGAGATCTTCGGGAAAGACTTTTGGAAATTCATTCACCACAGGGACAGACTGAAGAGGAGGATTTTCAACTTTAGAGTCCTTGACTCGAATAAGGTGATACAAGCAACCCTTAGAAATGAGTTTTTGGGCTCTGAGATAAGATATAAAGTGCCTCTTGGGTGCTAAAGAATGTCCCTCCCATTCTATCATTGGTTCATTCGGGAAAGAAAAGGTAACTCTACGGGTCCTACAATCCAATATGGCGTAGCATGAATGGAGCCAATCCATCCCTAAGATAGCATCAAATGCAACCATGTCCAACTCTATAAGGTCTGCCACCGTATCCCGAATACCAACAGTCACCACACAACCCCTATATACCTTTCTAGCAACAACAGAATCCCCAACCGGGGTAGAAACAGAAAAGGGTTCAGAAATCACACTGGGCTCAAACCCGAAACCAACAGCCACATAAGGGGTCACATAGGATAAGGTGGATCCGGGATCAAGTAACACACTGACATCACGGGAAAAGATTTGTAACGTACCGGTAACAACATCTGGGGAAGCTTCCGCCTCCTGGCGGTTGGTCAAGGCATATAACCGGTTGCGACTATTCCCGGTAGCTGATGTGGCGCCCTTCTGAGATGGGGATGGCGCTGTGGAATTTCCCTGAAACTTCGCACCACCAGCACTCCTCCTAGCAGATGGACAATCCCTCTAAAAATAGCCTGACTGACCACATGAATAACATACAAGTGTGCCCAACTGACATTTCCCCGAATGATTCTTACCACAATTTTTACATCGCGATGCTGCTGAGCCACACTACCCTGCGACTGAGTATCTGGTGCTCTAGATCCATGAGGAGTCTGAAAGCTCTGAGTCTGTCTATTTGCAGGGGGTCTGGGCGCTGGGGCGCTGGCCGCTGACTGTGTATTATTCCAAAACCTCGTCTTCTTCGACCACCTATTTCCCCAATTACCACTCTGCGGCTGACTCTGGTGCCGATCTACAGATTTGACTCTCTTGGCCTGTCTGTCCTTCTCTCTAGATTCAACGATCTTTCTCTTTTTCTCTTCCACCTGCTGCATGTGGACTGTCAGTCTAGCAAAGTCTAACTTCCTATTCAGCATTGCCCCCTGGCACTCAAGTATCAGGTTATCAGCAAGGCCGGATGTAAATTTCCTCATCCGGGCTCTCATATTGCTAGTCAATTCTGGTGCATAGCGGGCTAGTTGATTAAACTTCAAAGTGTACTCCTGTACACTCATAATGCCCTGCTTCAGATTCATGAACCCTTCTGCTTTGGCCTCCCTCAACTCCAGAGGAAAGAATCTGTCAAGGAAAGCTTCTACAAACTCACCACAAACTATGAGCTCAGTACTCTCACCTTTTGCATTTTCCCAGTCTGCATACCACTGATTTGCAACATCCTTAAGCTGATAAGTTTCCAATTCCACTCCTTCAATCTCATCTACATGCATTACTTTAAAGATCTTCTCCATCTCATCCACGAACTCCTATGGATCTTCCTCCACCTTTGTACCAGTGAACTTAGGTGGATTCATCTTCATGAAATGCCCGACTCTAGTAGCCTCAGACGTAATGGATGCAGACCCAATATCTTCCGATCATTGAGCTTGGTTAGCTACCAGCTGTGTCAGCATATGGATAGACCGCCTGAACTCTGCATTTGAGATATCTCTCTGAGCAGTTGGTGGACGGTTGACATTAGTCCGCGGAGCCCGAGGTGGACTGGTTGGAACTGGAGGGACTCCCGGAGTAGGGACAGGTTCTGGCGTGGAAGCTCTATTACGGGTCCGCATCCCATGGGTGGGACGGACCACATCTGCCTGAGCACTCTGATCGATGTTGTGACGGGGAGGCATAGTCGTGTTTCGCTGTAATACAAGAGATCATTGATTAGGGTACAATTTAGACTATGAAGCACAAACTAAATCACAAAGAAGGGAAACATTCCTAAATGCCTAGTAGCCTCCTGTTTATAAGTGTGGCGCACTACACACCCATAAACAAGACTCTACCCGACGCAATTTCGCAAACACCCTAGGACCATGAACCGTGCTCTGATACCAAGTTTGTCACGACCCGAGCCTAGGCCCTAGCCGTGACGAGCATCCCGAACCATGAAGGCTCGGAACACCCATTCTCTATCTGGTTATCATGCACAACATTCATAATCATAATAAAATGCGGAATTGAAACTGAGTTCGGAAAACATGGTCAAGTCCTGCAATATTTCTGAATAATACTATCTGACATCAGTCTGTGAAATCTCTACTAGGAACATAAACATTTGTCTGAAAAGAAGCTGGGACAAGGCCCCCAGTAAACCAAAAACATAATAAATAAGATAGTGTCTGACATAATTAGGCCTTCCGAATAATAGAAGGCTCACCACTGTGAGATCAAGTCTGCAAACCCGAGAATGTCTACTGAGTAGCTGGACCCCTAGACTGTGCCTCAGGACCTGGAAGGAGGGGGGGTCAGCACAAAAGTACTGGCATGCGAAGCAATCCAAAAGTAGTATAATGGAACATACACATATATATATATATATTAAGGGAAAACAATTTTTCATCAAGACATCATGTATAAAACTGTTTCTGAAAAATACATGGGCACTTTCTGAAAACATGCAACCCGTCTGTTCATTTCAAATCATGATCTGTGTTTTACTTCTGAGTTAGGTGGTATTTCCCTACAAGTCTGAATATTCCACGGGCTGTATGGAATCCGCCATTGACTCGGCGGGGAAGCCCCCAACCCAAGTGTGCCGCAAGGGTTGGAGTGTCTGAGTCTGATACGCCACAAGACATTTAAGTCAGCGCATAATAATATACCCGGGTAGACAAACCACGGTTTTAGGCAAAGAGTTGTCTGAAACTCCCGCCTTCTTCAGGGAACCACCTAAGCTCTCTTTATGCCCTATTTTAGCCTTTTCTGAACATGTATCATTCTGAAATTTCTAAATCATGAGAGTCTGATAAAAATCTGATTTCTGAACTAGTCTGTGTCTGTTATGGCATTTGTCTGAGTTGGTATCGTCATACCAAGACTTGCAAGTCCTATTTCTGAGCCATAATGTATTAAGCAAGAGCTTTCATTCAAAACATAGTTTAGACCACCAAAACATGTAATTTGCATTAAAGATGTCATGTTCCGAAACTCAAGTCAAATCCATGCAAAACTTTCATCAAACATATGGTGGTTATGTGTATTTTTGGCAAAATCATGCATTCTTTCATTACATGCATATTCAACATTCACAACCCTCTCTTTCATGTTCAAAACATTGTATATTACGTGAAACATGGAAAAATTTACATTAAGAGTGAGGTTTCATGAAAATCATGCTCTAAATTCATATCATATAACTTTCAAATCACTTTGGGGGGAAGCCAAAAGGCCAAAACAATATCATTAAAGCTTCTGAAACATGAGTATGTACATGAATTCGAAAACCCAATTCTTAAAACATGATTTCTATGCCCATGAGATTTTAGGAAAACCCCGCGTACCTTATTCTCCATGAATTTTTGGTGTCTATCGAAGCCTACGTCGAGAGGATTCCGAATCTGTAATTTGTTTCACGAAAAAGTTTCGGAATGATCGGTCCTTCAAGCTTATTTTCTCAAACCCTATTTGCTCCTTCTCTTAAGTTCTTGAAGGATTAGATTTTTTTGGGATTTTATAGTAGGCTTCAATGTTGTTAATAGTCCCAAATCCGTTTAGGAGTGGGTAAGGACGATTTTGGGTTTTGTAAGGACTAACTTGCACTTAAAGTAACTCAAAACGGAGTGTTTTCGTCACCTGAAACCATAACTATGCGCCGCCCTTTGCATTGCCTAAATTTACATAGGCGCCGCCCTATGCATCGCCTATATTTGCATAGGCGCCGCCCTATGCATCGCCTATATGTGCATTGGCGACACATTCAACTTTGAAAGGCCATAACTTCTTCACCGGGTGTCCGTTTTAGGCGAATTTGGTATCGTTGGAAAGATTATTCAATTATCTACAATTTGGTATATAGTAGGCCACCCATTTCATCATATACAATGAGTTATGGTCAATAGAATTTGACACAAATTACAACGTCCACTAAAACTTAATCGATCGAAATAGTTTTAACTCGTCCTTGAGTTGAAGGACTTCTATGGTCTAAATTCATGCTCAAATGGATTCACATACTACAAACTTGATTAACATGCCAAATTGGCATAGGATTTAAGGCTCGGGGATTATCAACGCATCAGAGTCATATATTTTATTCTAGCCCGAAATGCGGGGCGTTACAAACTACCACCTTATTTCCTCGAGCATGTATCCAATGGCTCAGTAGGTCAGTCATCTCCTTAATATACATTCTAACACATGTCCTTTAATTCATTGCTATTTCGTATTGAAAGAGGAGAAATTGCTGAACTATCTTCCCTTTGAATGAATTTTCTTCTAGAACTAGCTGGCTGACTGACCCCTTGTTCTATCTTTTTCGTTCTATGGTTTTCTACTCCCATATCAATCAGTAAATCAACTTTATCTCAATTCAAAATTACTTTATGCATCAGTGGCTAGGGAAGGAGATAATAGTAATACATGTATGGTGGGACTAATTTACTACATTTTGAAAAATTGGAAGAACATTAGGGCAAATTTAAGAGAAAAATTTCCTGAAATTGCAACCATAAGTATGCTGAGTAAAAATATAGAAGCAGATGAAGAGAAAAGTTGTGAATAGAACTAAAAAGAATTTGAGAAAAGAACAAAAAAATAAACTTGAAATTAGAACATCCAACAAAGAAGAGGACGAGAATTTTAAAAAGATGAGAGTAATCTTTTGAGTAACTGAATGAATGAGTCAATGTTTGTTCTCTATCAGAAAAAAGATGCAAGAAATGGACCTCAAACGATTTTTTTTAATACTATAGCTGATATGCAGAATAAACATTGATGCTCGATGAAATTGAATCTCACTAAAATCAATTATCTGGGTGTTGTTATTATCAATGGGATTATTGATTAGGTGGTAAAGATTTGATTTTTTCTTATCAGAATCGGAGCTAAATAGAGGTAGTACTGGTTGTTAATCAATTTTGGTTGAAATTTTGGTGGTGAAATGGCAGTTTTTTAACAGTAATGGACATTGGAATAATTCCTATTCTAAGCATGTCTATCAATTGCATTCATAAACTCATTGAGTTTCGACTGTCTCAACATTTTGTCAATTACATTCAAAATTATTTTGCTTTTCTATGTATGTTCACTCTCCAAAACTTGGGCCTTTTGATTTGGTGAGTTTTTGGTGCAATCCTTCTTCATTTATTATATTTTCTTTGTTTGTAAGTGTAATATTTTGGGTTGTGTTTAGCTTCATATTTTTTTATTGGGTAGCATCTTTTTTTGCTCTTTCGGGTAAATTCTTATTTACTTTTTGGTATACATAGATAAAGATATTATTGATTCGCTCATGCATGTTATACGTGAAGCTTTTAGATACAACGAAGGGCATTATACGTAAATAATTTAAAAAGTGAGGGTTAAATTCTATCTTCCCATTTCCACGTGTTAATGGAAGACACACCCACCTAAATTGCTTCTTTGTAAATCGGTCTCACTTCTTTGAGCCTATTTGGCGATGAATTTTTTTCACTTTTCCGAAAAAAATTCACTTTATGTCAAATCCAACTCCAAATTGATGTTTGACCATGAGAATTTCAAACACAACTTAGAGTTGTATTTGGAAAAGTAGAAAACAATAAAAAGTTGTGTTTACTTTTTTTCATCTTCCTTCTCTTACAAAATTTTTAAAACAATTTCAATTATATTCATGGACAAATACAACTCCAATTCCAACTTCGACTTCAACTCTAACTCAAACTTCAATTTTTTTTATTTTTATGGCTAAACACCCACTTTGTTTCTGGAATTTTCTTTTCACTCATCTCTGCAGTTTTTCTACACTCTCCAGTGAGTTCGTTTTCTTGTCTCCTTTCTATTCAATTTGCTATTTTCCATCGTTTTGAGTTTCTTTTTCATTTTTGTGTTCTCTATTGTTGTTTTCTTTTTGATCTTTCCTGTGAATTTTAATTTCCTGAGACAAATACCGAATGATTCTGTGTTCATTCCTTTCCTTATGCATCTTATACATGCTCTCTATTTTATCCTCTAATTATGCAATGCATGCATAACTATTCTTATCAATTTCTCATTGTATTAAGTAATTATTTTATAGTTGGTGAGAATTTTACTTGATGGGAATACTGTATATGTTGTTGTTGATGAGGATTTTACTGGTTAATGGTTATGGTTTGAACTTTTTTTGATTGTACAAAGTTTTTGAAAGTTATAGTTGCTGCAGGGTTGCAACTTGAAAAGGTAATTTTGCCTTTGGGTTTACATTATTAGATAATAAATGATTTTCTACGTCGGAGGTTTCAACTCGAGCTCTTTCATAATGAATAATACACTTTCTCAAAGTGATGTTGGATTATTGAGCGTAAAAGTTGAATTTTTGGAAAGCTTGCATTTCTTTGTGCATGCTGATTCTGTAGGAGTGATCTATTTTATTGATATGAGTTTGCTTTTTTATTTGATTTTTTTCTCCGAAAGAGAGCTTGTCTTTGCGTCTCGTTAGGTGATTTGTGTTCGTGGGTTATTTCTAGCTGCATTTCTTGGTGCTCTTGCTTTCTTAGATTTTGATTTTCATTCTTCTTTCTCTGTTATCTCGTATGACTTATATTTCGGTGAGCTTTCAATCTTCGCTTTATTTCATACAACTAGTCCTTTTGTTGTAATTTCTTGGATTTTCTACACAGTTAAACTTAGATTATGATCAATTTGAATACAAAAGGATCTTAGTTGATGTAAAAAAGAGCTTATGGTCATCATATAATAAGCATATATGTTGTGTTTGGTTCTATTTTTCCGACTTATTGAGTATTACGTATAAGGGCTGAAAAAGGAATGGACTATGGGTGTGTTTGGTATGAAGGAAAACATTTTCTCGAAAATGTTTTTCAATTTTCTCATGTTTGGTTGGCTTAATGGTTTTGTAAAATGTTTTCCAAATCAACTGATTTTTCTCAAATATAAGAAAAATGACTTTTCTTTAAAAAGTAAGGAAAACATTTTCCAAAACTCTTTTTCAATCTCTCTTAAGATGATATATTCATACAACTCTCAAAATCAGTCACTCCTACTCCGACCCCCAATCCCCTATCACCCCATTCAAAAAAAATATTTCAAATTTTTTTCTTACCTCACCCCCTATCCAAAACCCAAACCCTACTCTCTCCCCCTCCCCCTTAAAAAAATTAATTTTTTTAAGAAAAAATCAAACTTTTTCTTACCCCTCCCCCTACCAACACCCCCTTCCACAAAAAAAATAAAATAAAATTTTTAAACTTATTTTTTAAAAATTTTAATTTTTTTTACCTCACCCTTACTCTCCTACCCCGACCCCCACCCCTACCACCCCCATTAAAAAAAACTATTTCAATTTTTTTTCTTACCTCATCCCCTAACCCAAAACTCAAACCTTTGCTTCCTTCAAAATTTTTTTTTTTTTAAAAAAAACATCAAACTTTTTTCTTTCCCTCCGCTACCCGACCCCACCCCTCCCCCTCCCTCCTTTAAAAAAAATTTAATTTTTTTCTTACCCCACCCCTTACTAGCCCCCCCTCCCCCCCACAAAAATAAAATTTAAAAAATCAATTTTTTTCCTTACCCCACCCTTACTACCTATTTTGACAAACCTCAACCGCCACCTACCAACCCCCTTCCCAAAAAATTATTTTTTAATTTTTTTTTTTTAAATTAAAATTATCATATTCATTCTCATTATTTTTGTTAAATATATACAAATACTTTTAAAAAATATATACTTACCCAATTTGCATAACGAACACAAGAATATATGTAAGAAACAACTTATTTTTCTAGAAAATATTTTTCTCCTTCATATCAAACACACCTTAAAAAAAGTATTTTTTAAGGTCAAAAATATATTTTACTGTTTAGCTAAACACTGAAATGTATTTTCTGAAAATTATTTTTTCATTCACCAATCAAACACTAGAAAATATTTTTCATCCACCAACCAAACATAAAAAAAAAAGTAAGAAACCAACTTGTTTTCCAGGAAAATATTTCCTAGGAAAATATTTTCCATGGAAATCATTTTTCTTCATACCAAACACACTCTATGTGGTTCATAATTTGGATTTTTCCCATGAGTGATGATTGGACAAGTTTGTTCTTACTCTTAAGAAGTTAATTGTGAATTTGTCTATTGCCTTAGTATTATGGATGCTTTTTCTTTTGAGCTATTTTTATATTGTATCAGGTGCTTCTTGAATCAATACATTATTTTGGTTTCACTTTCACTTTAGACCTCCACTGTAATTGACAGGATTGATGTCATAGGCTTACTCAAAGAAGAATCTTACCATAGCTTAAAGATGAGAGAGAAATAGAGCAAGTGAAGGATCTTGAGTTCTCATCTGTGCACCGTAGAGGTAGGCTCTCCTGTGCCAGCTAATATTTGACTATGTGTAACAGTGTGTTATTGTGCTTCTTCTTCTACTTCTTTTCTGAGAGGAGGGTGGGGGTAACAACATATTGATGTATGTTATTTTGTATGGCGTATTTATTATATAAAATTTGAATCACAAAAGAAGGTTGCAATTAAGGGAGCAACATATTGCCATAGATTTGAGTAACCAGATGGTTAACTCCCTTTCAATCTTACAGTTGGATAAATAGATATGGACATAAATTTTAGTAGTTGCAACAAATGCTACGAAATTATGGACTAAATGATAAATTTTCTTGCCACTTAATGGCCTTCTTGTGAAAGGTAAAGAGTGACTATATCTTCAACTAAATGATTTAAGAAAGGAATTATAGAAAGTACTTTTCCTTTATTTTATATGTTGTAGTTAATGACGATATTCCATATCGCATTAACAACATGACAACCACATTATGAAGTAGATTATAATCTGTTATAATAGTATATATATATATATATATCACCTTAAAGGCGGTGTAACGACCTAAAGATTTGATGAAATATGTGAAATTTTTAATTTTATGTAATTTGGTTGTTTTAACCCTCCCCATAGCTGCATTATGGTATTTTTGGGGAGTGAGAGTGATTGACATAATTTTTGATACATTTTGGTATCATTTATGCAATATTGTGGTTTTTGATGACTTCGAGAGCCTTATTTTGAACCTATGTGAATGTCTTTTGATTCGTATGACGGATGGCCGAACGGACTGTGCCAGAAGATCCGAAATATTGATTTTCGTCTAGGTAGACCTTTGGTTCAGGTCCCGGTGCACCCGAGCTCATTTTGACCTATTGATCGGAATTTAAAAAATTAAAAATATGGGTGTGGGATCCACATTTGGTCGAAACGATCTCGGATGGAAAATCCAACTTCGCCAGGAGATCCAAAATATCGATTTTAGGGTTTTAGAATATTTGATATGATTTTACGGCTTTTAAATCTCATTTCGATCCTTGATTTGGAAAATTATAATTTCGGGTTTCGGGGGTCAACTTTATAAAAATTATATTTTTTTGAAAATATGATATTTTCATCGCGTCCGGAATATCAAATTTAGTATGGTTGCATAGTTCGTTTGCATGTATCAGACTCTGAACGAATTTCGGGTACCCTGTCGAAGTTATACCTGAGAAAAAAACAGCTTTTTCTGCTATCAATGCAGAAAATCTGCACTATTTAAGCAACTTTTTGGGCCCATTTTGCTCATTTTTCATCTTGTCTTTTAAGAGTTAAATTCTAAAATAGTGTGGGAGCTTAAAAGTGAAATTTGTGGGAGCTTGGGAAGCTAGATTAACATATATTTCTTGGTTTTACTATGGATTTAAGGTAAAAATTCACCATTTTCTTAGTAATTTCTTGATTAATTTCTCAAAATTTCAAATATTTTAGGGCTTGATTTTAAACCTTAATTGCACTCCTTTTCACTTGAATAATGTTTTTATCTTATAATTACTAGTTTTTCATCAATTAACCTTCAAAATAATTCTGATTCTTGATTTTAACCCGAATTTCAAAGATTTTACCCGGTAAAGCTTAAAAATATTTTCTTCGATTTGAACCTCATTTTTGACTCGATTTGACTTGAGTTTTCAGTTGTAGATTTCTAAAAATATGGAAAACACGTTTTTGAAGTAAAGTTACGATTTTACCCTTTTTTTTTTCGAAAACCCATTTCTGGGGTCCGTTTTGACCCCGAACCAATATGGGTGTCGTTGATTTTATTTTGACGCGTATATTTCATATTTAACATTTTTAGTAGAGTTTAGGATCGTTCGTGAAAAGTAAGGTCGTGGGTTCGAAGTGTAGCAGACCAATTTTGGCTTTTGAGGTAGGTTATGACTTAACTCTTTCAGACTGGGCTGGGTAGTAAATGATGGTACAAAATGCATGTTAAGGGTGAGAACTAACATAAAAAATATCTATCTATGTGTTGTGCCTGTGTGGGGGCCTATATGTGATGTAATTGTCAAAATTGATATATTATGTGATATGTGTGAACGCGTGGGGTCCTATGTGACATTGAAAGCCTTGAATACATGTGAATAATTATATTGTGTTGTTAAAATTCTTAATGTGGTACCATTGGTGCATTGTGATTATATTCATACTTTATTGGCATATAAAACATGGGAAATTCATGGATGAAACAAAAATAATGAGTGGATATTGGTTCACGTGGTTGTAAAAACGTATCATTGTGGTTGGTTGTGAAAATATATCATGTGGTTGGTTGTGAAAATATATCATATAGTTGGTTGTGTAAATACTCATTGTGATTGGTTGTGAGCGTTATATATTCATATCATACTCATTCATGAAACATTGGTACTACCGTGGCAATATCTAAGAAACACTGACAACACCTGATAACACCTTTCCGAAGGATGTGCCAATAAGAAGATATTATATATGTGGATTGTATACGGGTTGACGAACCTCCCATGGGTCCTGCGTTGGGAGGCTTGCCTCCATAGACGTATACAGGGATTGTGCGATGATCCCGAAGATTGTACAACGACCTCATGCATCATCATCATCATTATTATCATATACATTGCACTTACTTTATTATGTTTATATTGTGTTGTATTGCCATTTATGCAATTGTCTTATCTTCTTTACTTGTATTTGATGATCTTGTATATGCATGTTCCCTCTTGTTCTACTTATATGTGATATAATGCATACTTGTGTTCGATCTTGTTGTAATGTTGTAATATATATGATATATTATAACTGTTAGTGCAAGCGGTGTGGGCTACCGTTGTGGGACATTTTCTGATTGTAGGTGACGTGCCCTTAGTGTATATTTTATATGCTTTATTTACTAATTTTCCTGGTCAGCCTATGATACCTAATGAGTACAAGTGGACTGTACTCATCCCTACTGCGTCCTCTCGATGCAGGTCCTAGCTCAAGTGTGCCTCAGCTTGCTTGACTCAGGCGATTCTGGAGTTTCCAAGGTAGCTATTGGACATTCATGCGTCCGAAGTTCACCTCTATCTTTCTATAGTAGTTATGTCTTTATTAGTATTCAGAGACATATATTATTCCTTTGTGGTTATTTTTCTGTTTTATTTGACTCCTCATTTTATTCATAGGCTTTTAAATGAGGAGGGGGATAGAGACATTGTGTTAGGGGAGTTGGAGAGCTCGGAGGAGATCCGTGATTTTAGTTACTATAGACGTTTTAAGGTAGAGGAGGTTAGAGAGGCTATTCGTAAGATGCGGAGAGGTAGGGAGACGGGGCCTGACGAGATTTCGGTAGATTTTCGGAAGTATGCTAGTGGGGTAGGCTTAAGGTAGTTGACTGATTTATTCAATGCCATTTTTAAGACAGGGAGAATACCTGAGGCTTGGAGATGGAGTACGTTGATTCCGTTATATAAAAACAAGGGTGACGTTCAGAGTTGCAATAACTATAGGGGTATTAAGCTGTTGAACCACACTCTGAAGATTTGGGAGAGGGTGGTTGAACGGAGGTTGAGGAGGGTAGTGTCCATTTCAGAGAATCAATTTGGTTTTATTCCTGGACGCTCGACGACAAAGGCAATCCACCTGGTGAGAAGATTGGTGGAGCAGTTTAGGGAAAGGAAGAGGGATTTGCATATGGTGTTCATCGATCTGGAGAAGACGTAAGACAAAGTCCCTAGGGAGGTTCTTTGGAGATGCTTAGAGGTGAGAGGAGTTCCGATGGCGTACATCAGAGCAATTAAGGACATGTACGATGGAGGAAAGACTCGGGTGATGACGGCGGGAGAAGACTCAGGGCATTTTTCGATCGAGACAGGTTTGCATCAGGGATCGACTCTTAGCCCATTTCTTTTTCCGTTGGTGATGGACGTGTTGATGCGGAGTATTCAAGGTGAGGTACCGTGGTGTATGTTATTTGCGGATGATGTAGTGCTGATTGATGAGACAACGGGGGGTGTGAATGAGAAATTGAAGGTTTGGAGGCAAACTCTGGAATCTAAGGGGTTCAGGTTGAGTAGGTCCAAGATGGAGTATTTGAAATGCAAGTTTAGTGACTCGAGTCAGGAGGACGGTGTGGTGGTGGTGTTGGATTCTCAGGATGTTTGTAAGAAGGATAGTTTTAAGTATTTGGGGTCTGTGATTCAGGGGAATGGCGAGATTGATGAGGATGTCACTAAACGTATTAGCGCAGGTTGGATGAAGTGGAGGCTCGCCTCGGGAGTGTTGTGTGATAAGAAGGTGCCACTTAAGCTTAAAGGCAAATTCTACAGAGTGGCAGTCCGTCCGGCCATGCTGTATGGAGCGGAGTGTTGGCCAGTCAAGAACTCCCATATTCAAAGATTGAAGGTGGCGGAAATGAGAATGTTGCGTTGGATGTGTGGACTAACTAGAGAAGATAAATTTAGGAATGAGATTATCCGGGAGAAGGTGGGAGTGGCTTCAGTGGAGGACAAGATGCGAGAAGGAAGGTTGAGATGGTTTGGGCATGTGATGAGGAGGGGCACGGATGCCCCTGTTCGGAGGTGTGAGAGGCTAGCTTTGGATGTATTCAAGAGGAGTAGAGGTAGGCCTAAGAAATACTAGAGGGAGGTGATCAGGCATGACATGGAACTGCTTCAGTTTACTGAGGACATGACCCTAGACAAGAAGGTGTAGAGGTCGCGGATTATGGTAGATGGCTAGGGTGAGTGTGTAGGTAATCGCTAGGTGATAGGGGAGTTTGGGTGTGGTGGATATTTAGGCCTGTGAGGGCATGTTAATACCACATGGGTATATATGTTCTTATTTCACATTCCGTATTGTTCGTATTTCTCTTATTTCCCATTTCTCTGAGACTTAGTGTTCTTATTTTTTATCTCTCATTTCTGTTATGCTATACAACCTGTTTCATGTCTCATTACGACCTTGGTATACTATTCTCTATCTTGAGCCGAGGGTCTATCGGAAACAACCTCTCTACTTCCTCGGAGGTAGTGGTATGGACTGTGTACATTTTACCCTCCCTAGACCTCACTTTGTGGGAATATACTGGGTCTGTTGTTGTTGTTGTATTTGACTCCTGGATTGTATTAGTAGTTCTTACACTATTGACACCTGGTTTTGGGCATGATTGGTATTTTTGGATAAGTTTTTTTCACATTGTTATGATTACTTATATGGTTCAGCTTCATTCTAGAAGCCTTACCTTGAGATATTTTTGTCTTTTTCTCTTTTGTATCAGTTTGGGTGATAGACTTACTCTTCAAGGTACGCCGCACAAGTGCCATCATGACCCTCGTTTTTGGTTCGTGACAGGTGGTCAATTTACTATTTGGATGCAGATATTTATTATTCCTTTGTGGTTATTTTTCTGTTTTATTTGACTCTTGGATTGTATTAGTAGTTCTTACACTATTGACACCTGGTTTTGAGTATGATTGGTATTTTTGGATAAGTTTTTTTTGCATTGTTATGATTACTTATATGGTTCGAGAAGCCTTACCTTGGGATATTTTTGTGTTTTTCTCTTTTGTATCAGTTTGGGTGATAGGCTTACATAGGCTTACTCTTCAAGGTACGCTGCACAAGTGCCATCATGACCCTCGTTTTTTGGTCGTGACAGGTGGTCAATTTACTATTTGGATGCAGGCGTCAGAGTATGCACAACGAATCTTGTTATAATGGTTGCTTATGCTAGCAAGTTCCGCTAAATGAGGAGTCAGCCTTCTGAGATTTTCTTCTGATGACGGCCAGTCTTCCAAAGAGTGAATCGAGTTTTTTGACATTAAATTTTTTAAAAAAGTGTCGAATGCCAATATTTGACTTTGCTTGCTATATCTAGCTTCATGTTAGATATGGAGTTCACTTTTTACCTCGTTTATCAATCAAAACATTCTTGTAAATTTTTTTCATGAAAAAAAATTCTTGTAAATCCAAGTTTGTTAAAGTTTGTGTAGATGACGTTTGAATTGTTGAACAAATTGTTTCTCTAGAACTATCCATTTGGATAATTTTCTTTCTTCTATGGATTGCATGTAGGTTAAACTTTGTAGTGAGTTATTCCATACATGACATTTAACAAACAATCAAGATTTCATGAAGAAAGGGGAAACTTTAGGGTCCAAATGTATAGCATGAAGGCTATAATGCAGCACCTTAAGGTACATCATATTTACTTTATCTATAATAAACTTGACCAAGGCACTTAGTAATGCGTATGTGACCACACCCCCCGACTGTCAAGAATTGAACTCATCGTGGACCACATCTGTTTAGTTAGATAGATGAAGTGTCTGCTAAATTATTTGTTTTAATTGAAAACAATGATATTTATAAAGCTACCAAGTTATCTGATGTGGCTAATAAGAAAGTGCCTTAGAAAGTGTTGCTTGGACATACTGAAAATTGAATTGATGTCATTCAGTACGAAAGATTCTAATCTTCAAGAAACGTACCTAGCGACAAGGGTTCTCAAGATTATTATAGAAATTTCAAATCTGAACTGACCGTTAAAAGTTGTTCATTTATTTTTCAATTGAGGTTGTCAATTTTTTTTGAAAATTGTTCTAATGTACTGTTAATTAGCATTTTCAGAGTTTTTCCATCATTTTTGTTGATATTGAAGCAGCTTGGAGCACATCCTTCCTGATAATCTTTCTTCTTCTCCCACAAATTAACTGCAGATCACCAGATTGCATTTTTTACTGATCTGGCCGAAGCTGGTGTTAGCTCCACGTGTCAAGGTATGTACTCATTTTTCACATTTTGCTGTATTTATTTTATCATGTTAATCTTATTAACAAACAACAAATGCTCCAGTGGAGGAAAAACCTTGTATTTTTCCTATAGAACTTTAAAAATCCTGAATTTGAACCAAAAAAATGTATATTCCTAATATCATATAAGTGAGGAAGAAAGTTGATTGAGATAAAATAGTATTGGAATGATCTTCAACAACTTAAACAATGAGAAAATGATAGATGTAAATTGATGGATACAAAGAGGACATGTCAGTAACGATTGAGCTTATGCCACGTCACTACAATATTTAAATTGATGTCATTTTTGTATATGTTTTATAAGAAATTCAGGAATGCATATCTTTTGTGTTAATGGTTACTGGCAGTGGCATATCCAGTAGTTTTTATAAGCGGTGTCAACATCTAATGTAGAGAATAGATGAACAAACTAGAGAGAAGAATGGTTAATTTTTCTAACCTAACAATTTTTGGTTTAGCTTCAAGAGTTAGTTTTGGAAGTTAAGAATTGCATTAATGGCATGCTATGTTTTAGAAATTACTGCTTACAAAAACAAAACAAAAAAACTTAGCTACCAATAGGGTTTGATAACCAGGAGGGCGTCTCATTGGAAAGGTGCCTAACCAACAAACCAGCGCTTTGTGCTAAAGCTTGGTCATTAAATAATTATATACACAAATCTGTTTTCTTTTTTTCCAGGTTGTATTATGAATGTATGGATTAATATTTTTGATGAAATTGTGCTGGACGACACACCTTGCCATGACGTGGGTCAGCCCCTGATTACTGGTTTGAGCAAGTCATTTATTTTAATCCTTTATGTTTATCACACCTTTCGATTTTTGTATATTCACTGTGCAGATGACGAGAAATATGCTTGCATTTATGTCATTAGTTTTTCCCAAATAAGTTGACAATTTAGTTGTTTATTGAAAGCTAATGAGTTTTCTTCTCCTGATGAGTTTTTCTATGAGTTAATGACACAAATAATAGATGTTTGCTGACTTCACATGTGAACACATCATCTAACTTCGGATAATTTTGTTGTGAGAATTGTATCGTTACTTCGATTGCCCCTAATGTTTCACATAGAGTCTTAACGATTTATGTTTGGCGTCTTTGCATTGATTGAGTGAAGGGGTTATTTCTTAACTTTTTGCTAAAGGTAATATCATAAAGTTGATGTTGACAAACTCTTCGATAAATAAGAAATAGCATACATGTGTACAATTCTAACTAAAAATGATAATTGAATTTGCCCATGTTCTTGGTTATAGAAGATTTACTCTTCAACTCAGATGAGGAGCTGATTTACTATTTAATCTGGTATTAATGGTCTAATACAAATCTTATGCATCTACTTCTTCGGATCAATACTTTTGTTTTTGTGGAATGATTGACTTTCAAAAGGTTAGCCTCTTCTGTCATCCTGTAGGTGATTAAACCTTTTAACAGAAACATACTTAAGAATGTATGATCTGCAAGTACAAATTTCATATTCTTTTAAATATTTCGTACTAATTTCTTCCTCAGATGGACTAATTAATCCTAGAGTCTTACTTTTCCACCAATTCTGCTTAACCATTGAAACAAGTATGACATATTCATTCACCTATGATAGAAGCTAAAGCTAGAATTTTTTTTAAGAGTTGAGCTCATCCATTTGGTTATTTTCTAGGAAGTTTAGATTACATATTTATTATCCAAAATTCTTATTAGACATAATATCTTCTAATTGTAATGTTTCTTTTTTTCTTTTTTTCACCCAGTGGATACCCAGATTAAATGAGTTACTAACTCCGGCCGTTTACCAATCGCAACATCAATATTTACAGCAAGCTCAACAATGTAACTATAACCAAATGATTGAATGCAATATGAAGCATATTTATTATGTTACTATACATTGATCACATCTTCCTATCAAAAAATTAAAGGATGAAATTTCATTTGCATATTGGATCTCTTTTGTGCAACATTGTTTGGGATATGCCCGTACATAACACGGGCACGGACTATCTAGTATAAATATAAATGGAAGGTGAACAGAAAGGTTGTTTCTCTTGTTTTACTAGTAAGTACAATTATTGAAATTTGCAAATAGTATTTTTTTTTCTTACTTTTTTTTGGTGCAACCAAATGTTTATATTTATTAGACTTTACCAAGATAACTTTCATAGAATTATCTTTTGAAAAGATTAGAACTTGAGCATGACCATTTTTATTCTAATTTTTGATCTTTTTTGGTTGCCAGGTTCAAAAGATAGGAGTTTTTATTTTACTTGGAATATTTTGTATCTATTAATTTACTTTATTTATCTATTATTAAATTGAAGATATAGTCACATTTCTTTAATTTATTAATACAATTTGAGTGTTGTGAAATCATTATTGTTAATCATTCTTATTTTATTTCTTTTTAATCGTACGAGTAATTTTTATCATGTTATAGGTGGAATAGTTTGGATTCTTTATTTCGTGAAATGCCTTAACACTTTCTATGTGATTATCTCGACTTTTTAAGTATCCTCCTTTTATTTTATGTGATAATTTCAAATAAATGAACGATATCGTGTTGAAAAGTAAGAGAAACTATTTCAAGCAATGCAAAATTATAGAGATTTGTTTAGTGAGTTTGGATGAGTGATGAGACTAATTAATAAGAGATAAAGAGACAGGAAAAAAGATACTTTTAAATATATACAACAATTAATTTATAAAAAAATATAATCATGTTTTTATTTATAAAAAAATACTCACGTTTTAGTAATGGTATAAAATCGTGACTAAATAACCACGTTTTTTAAGACTAATAATTTATTAATCACCAAGGAAATCCATATAGAACTTCTCAAACTTGTATATGCAATGTATATGTAATATGTTTACAGGCAAAATGACCTTCTGGACCCCTGTACTATGTCGGTTTTATAAGTTGGACACTTCTACTTATATGTTTGTCATCTGGACCCTTGAACTCATTAAAAAATAATATTTTGCACCCTTTGACCATTGACTTTGCCTATGTGGCATTGAAATGGTGACTAGGACAAAGAGAGTGCAGTCACTCGCCTGGGAGTGCGAGTGGGGATCAATTTTTGGCCAATTTTATATTAAAATAATTAAAAAATAAAAATAATATTAAAATTTAAAAAAAGATCCTTTTTTTCCCTCCATCTTTTTTAATTTAGAAATATTTTTTAAAATAATATTTTTTTTAAAAAAAAAACTTCCCAACCCCTCCCCACCCACCCCAACCCCTGTCCAGCCCTCCACACCCACCCCAGTCCCGTCCATGCCCTCACCCCACCCCAGCCCGTCTAGCCCCTCCCCACCCACCCCAGCTACAATATTTGTATAGCAAAATCAAGAAAACTACCCCTTCCATTTTCACTCCAATTTCTCACAAATCCATAGCCATTTACACATTTTTTCTTCAATTTCCAAGCTAAATTCAACACCCTATCTTTCTCAAATTCCCAAAAAACCTCAAAAATGTGAAAAAGGTAGAGTCTTTACTCCATTTCTACATATTTTTTCTTGTTTTTTTTACCCCAAAAAATCAATTTTTTGAGATGAATTCACCATTTGGGGTTTTCCCAGATGAAGTAATTCTTCAGATTCTTGCTAGATTACCTGTTAAATAAATTTTTAAGACAAAAATTGTATGTAAACTTCGGTATAGATTGATATCTGATAAGTACTTTATAAATCTTTATAATGAAATTTCAGTTAAAAATCGTATGGTTTATGATTCGGATTTGAAGAAATGGGGGAAGTTTGTGTCGTTGCAGGATGAACAGTTTACACATATGAATAAGAATCAAGTTGTGTTTGTTAATGGAGGGTTGCATTGGTTAACAGATAGTTGTTCGTGTATGCTTGTTCTTGATTTGAGTAATGGTGTTTGGAGGAAAATTCAGTTGCCGAATGAAATTAGTTGTGGTGTTAAGGAGTCGCTTATATTTGTTGGAGTTGGATGGACGACTGTCGGTTATTCTTGCTTTCCAATTTTGGATGAAGGAGAAGACCGCTGGTGGGGGGTGAGGGTGGGGGTGGACGAAGAAGAAAACCGCTAATTACAGTTTCTTTTTTTTTTTTAATTAAAAAAGATTAAAAAAATTGTTATGATTAGGTATATTATTAATGAAATAATTTTAAATGTATATATGAATTTATAGTTAAAAATTTTAATTAGTTGGAGAAGAATTTTAATTATTTGGAATGAATTTCATGTTTAATTTGTGTGCAAAAATAAAAATATGATTATTCAAATTTTTCTACAATTATAATTTTTTCTTATTTAATTAAATTAATTTTAATATTTAATTTGTTATTTAGCATTTTAAAAATAACTTGGAATTTAATGTAATACCTTTTTTTTTTTTTTTTTTTAAATGACGTGGCAGATGACGTGCCAGATGTGCCAGATGGGGTAGCTGACGTGGCAGCTGACGTGACAGCTGATGTGGGGAGAGTGTGTTACACTCACAAAAAAAGAGTTTAAAATGTTGCTTTTTAGTAGGTTCAGGGGTCCAGATGACAAACATGTAAGTAGAAGTATCCAACTTACAAAATCGATATAGTACAAGGGTCCAGAAGAGCATTTTGCCAGGTTTATATTGTATAAGTAGTTACGCAATGTATCAATATTATACAAAATGTGTATAATTATGTATAATCAATTCAGGCCTTGTAGCGAGTGTTAAAGACTTCTCTAGAACCACTAGTGTAGATGTATGAATTTTCCTTTTTGTGTTAAGAAACTCCTTTTATTTTTTGGCTTAAGTCATCGACAACCACTTTAAGTTTTCCCAAAAATTCACTTGGACCCCTCAACTCAGACTTGTACCTATCAGACACCTCAATTGCTTAAATTGATACCTATCAGGCACAAAATGCTGCTTTGGCAAGAAAAGTGAGTTACACTCTCCTTGAGCGCGTGAATATAAGAGCAAATAATATTTTACTTTTTTTTCAAAAAAATTTACACTTAAATTATTTTATTAATATATTTTTTTAATAATAATATTTTTTTTAAAAAAAAATGCCTCAACCTCCTTCCCCTCCACCCCATCCCCCACCCACTTGCTCGTGTTTTCTTCTAAGAGAAGCAAGCAATCTGTTCTTTAAGAAACAAAATGGAGAAACTCCATTAACGACAAAATCAACAACTCCGTTAACAATAAAATCAGTAATCAGTCTTCACCATTGAAGTTAACATCAAAGAATGGAGAAACTCCATTAAGCACAAAATTAATAACCATTCTTCACCATTGTCAACAACATCAAAGATGTGGGGAAAAAAATCTTTCTTTTATTTACAAAATCAGTCAATTGATTAAGAAATGTTTTTTTGATTTATTAAAACTAAAAAAAGAAATTGCTAAGAATAAAAAAAAATGTGTGATGTGGGTGTGAAGTGCAGAAGGGGAGGGCTGGGTGAAGACGACGACTGGGTGGGTGTGAAGACGACGGGGTAAGGGGTAGGGTGAAGACGACGATTGGGTAGGTGTTTTTTTTTTTTTTTAATTAAGAAATTATTATTAAAGAACAACAATAGATGTCCATTAAAGAATACCACAACAATGGATAATTAAATAGAAAAATGGACAAAATCAGCAACTCCACCATATAATTATTTTTTTTGTCACGTATTTTTTTTCTAATTGGTTATTTTTGACACATCACGTGAGTGTGTTACACACACTCTATACCTTTTGCTGATTGTCCAAAAAAGGCCTGATTGGATCAAAATTAGGGTGGGTTAGGGGTCTGATAGGTACAAGCCTTAGTTGAGGGGTTTAAGTGAATTTTTGGGAAAACTTAAAGTGGTTGTCGATGAATTAAGCCTTATTTTTTCTTCTTTATTTTTGGTTTTCCATAGGTTTTAGCTAACGACATTGAAAATTTATTTGATCATATTTCTGAGTTGATGCAAATTCAACATACTAACAGGATTGGAACCTGGAGTAATATTGGAAAGTTTCTTTCACCGAAAAATCAATAATCCGACTATAATCTCACTGAAAAATTTTCATTTCAAGTTTTCAACAACCCGCCGATAACCTATTTCGCCACCATTAAAATTTCAAGATTCTGATCACAAATCTCATTGAAAATATCCAAAATTTATTGAAAAACTCCACAATCCATACATATTCAGTATTCAGAACATTGCTAGCCGCCTTCATTGTCATCTAATTCCACTGCTTCCCACTACTCCAGTGAACTCCTCCGCCGCGGTTACAACCGATACCTTTTCTTCCCGCGAGTTCAACCGGATGATCGCTGGCACACTGTCGTCGGCACACAGGTAAATCATTACTTCTCCTTTCACTCTATCTACCTCTCTTCCTTTCTTTCTTCCTCGGAGTCTAGCGGCATAGCTCCGCCATAGATGTTTTTCTTTCTTTCTTAGAAAGTTTGTGGGGCTGTATATTTTGTGAAGCTGGCAGAACATCAACTCTTGGATGCTATAAGATTTTGACGATCAATTTCTACATCAATTTGTTGAAATTCAACAATGTAAGTAGGAAAAATTTATTACAAATCCTGACACAATAAGATTTCGGCAATCAATTTCTGCATCAATTTTCCAGAATATAACAAGGTAACTAGAAAAAGTTTGCACAAATTTTGATGATTTCTATCCCTTAATCCCTATTTTTCTACCTATGATTTTTGCTTTGTTTCTTTGATTATTTGTATTTAGGTAGTATGGTTTTTGTTATTGATTGTTGTTTATCAAAACTTGCGTTATAGTATATTGGTTTTATTGCTTTTGGCATAGGCCGTTGACTCTTGGTTATTTTCTGTAAAAAATTTTTTTTAGCATATAGTTGACACAGTTTCAAGATTCATTTTCTCTTTCATTCGTTATTTCCATTATTTCTTTTAGCGGTACCTATTTATTTTTAGCTTTACCTTTGTGCATTTTCTTATTTTCTTCTCTTATTAAGTAGTGACTTTGATGATCGATGGTAGACTAGGGTCATATCATAAGTTGGGGGTGGGTCCAGGGTCTAGGGTGAGGTCGGGGTTGAGGTCTGGGCCTGGGATTGGGTTTAGGTTGGGTCTAGGATTGAGTTGGGGTTGGGGTGAAGGGTAGTAGGGCTACGTGGGATAAACGGGCCTCTAGGTTGGGAGTTGGGTCTTGGAATTTAGGGATTCTTTAAGGTAAGTCCATAGAGCTCGTGAAGATTCTTAGAAAGAGGAGAATTAGTATAGCTTCTGTCTAGGAGACCAAATGGGTAGGTTCTACGACGAGGGATGTGGACAGGAATAAATATTAGTACTTTGGTAGCATAAGGCATATGAATAGGGTAGGTATCTTAGTAAATGATGATATCAAGGGCAAGTGGTAGAGGTTAAACTGGTCAATGATAGATTGATGTTGACTAAGTTGGTCATTGATGGGTCTACATTGCACGTTATTAATGCCTACGCTCCACAAGCACGCTTGGAGGAGGAGTGTAGAAAAACTATTAAGAGGTTTTGAATAAGATTGTGAGAGACATCCCAAACACTAAGAAGCTTTTCGTAAGAGGTGATTTCAATGGGCATATCAGATCATTATCAAGGGGCTATGATACTGTGCAAGGAGGTTTCAGTTTTGTGAAAAGGAATGAAGGATGAGCCTCACTTTTGGATTTTGCTAGGGCCTTTGGGTTAGTGATAGCGAATTCGAGCTTCCCTGAAAAGGAGGAGCACTTTATTGCCTTATAGTTCGGTGGCCAAGACTCAAATAGACTTAGTACTCCTTTGAAAGGGTGATAAAATGTTATGTAAATACTATAAAGTCATACCTAGTGAGAATATTTTGACCCAACATAAGCTTTTGGTGATGGACTTATAAATCAAGAAGAGCATAAAGAAAAGGGTTGTGGAGGATCAACCTAGGGTTAAAAGAGTAGCTTAACTTTTGCTAGTGTTTTGGTATTAGGGAGAAGTTGACGATTAAGAGGGATTAAGAGAGTAAAGGGGGTGTGGATAAAATATGGTAGACTACGGTCAATTGTATTAGAGAGACAGCTAGAAAGGTATTGGGTGTCTTGAGTAGTCGATCTAGCAAGCACCGAGGGGACTGGTGGTGGAACGAATAAGTTAAAAAAAAGTTAGAGACTAAAAATGTAGCTTATTCACAATTGGTTGAGAGCAAGAATGACGAGGAGAAGAGGACAAATAGGGATCAGTAAAGTTATTTAGGGAAAAGGCTAAGTGAGCAGTTACGACAGATAAGACAATAAATTTTGAGAGTTTGTATACAACTTTAGAGTAGAAAAATGGGGATACTAAATTATATAGGATTGCTAAGGCTAGGAGAGAAGGGAACTTGACCTTAAGCAAGTAAAGTGCATAAAGAGAGAGGATGACAAAGTATTGGTGGAGAATGTTCTCATTAGGAGGAGGTGACAGTCTTATTTCTATAGACTTTTCAATGACGCGGGGGATAATATTTCATGTTGGGCGACATGGAGTACTCTGAGAGGTGTTATGATTACGGCTATTGTAGGCGTATAAATGTTGATGGGGTTAAGAGGGCTATTCATAGGATGCGTAGGGATATGAAGATTGGGCCAAATGAGATTTCGATGGATTTTTGAAAGAGAACTAGCGGGGAAGGTATGGATTAGCTTACAAGCCAAGGTTGTTTAACATTATTTTTATGATGGAAAAGATACCTGAATCTAGGAAATGGAGTATGATGATTCCTTTATATAAAAACAAGAAGGACATTCAGAGTTGCAACAACTATAGGGGTATCAAGTTGTTGAGTCATAATATAGAGGTTTGGGAAAGGGTGGTTGAGTTGAGGCTGAGGAGGATAATGACTATTTCTAAGAATTAGTTTAATTTTATGCACAGTTACTTGACTACCGAGGCCATTCACCTCGCGAGGAGATTAATGGAACAATATAAGGAGAGAAAAAAGGACTTGGACATGGTGTTCATTAATTTTGAGAATGCGTATGGTAAAATCCCTAGAGACATTTTGTGGAGGTGCTTGGAGGCTAGAGGTGTGCTCGAGGTGTACACCAGGTCAATTCAGGACATGTATAATGGATCAAAGGCTTATGTGAGGACGGTGGGAGGATATTCAATACATTTATCTATTTTGACAAGGTTACACCAGGTATCGACTATTAGTTTATTTTTATTCACCTTGGTGATGGATATATTGACGCGACACATTCAAGGGGAGATGCATTGGTGTATGCTATTTTCACATGATGTAGTGCTTATTAACAAAACCTGGAGAGGAGTTAATGATAAGTTGGAGGTTTGGAGGCAAACCCTAGAGTCTAAAGGGTTTAGGTTGTGCCAGACTAAGACAAAGTACTTAGAATATAAGTTTAGTGATTTGACGCATGAGGCTAATGTGGTAGTGAAGCTGGATTCTTAGGCCATTTAGAAGAAATATAGTTCCATGTATCTTGGGTCTATGATTCAAGAGAATAAAGAGATTGATGAGGATGTCACACACCGTATTGGTGCTAGGTGGTTGAAATAAAGGCTCACTTTGAGAGTCTTGTATAATAATAAGGTGCATTCTAAGCTTAAAGGTAAGTTTTATAGAGTGGAAGTCTAACTGACTATGTTGTATGAAATAATATGTTGGCCAGTTAAGAACTCTCACATCCAAAAGTTGAAGGTGGTGGAGATGAGGATGTTGAGATGGATGTGTGGACTTACTAGAAGAGATATGGTTAAAAATGAGATTATTCAAGAGAAGGTGAGAGTGGCTTCGGTGGAAGAGAACATACAAAAAGTGAGGATGAGATGATTCAGACATGTGATGAGGAGGGGAACAGATGCCACAGTACATAGATATGAGAGGCTGGCTATAGATATCTTCAGGCGGGGTAGAGGTAGGCCAAAAAAATATTAGAGAGAGGTGATTAGGCATGACACGAAATAGTTACAACTTATGAAGAACATGACCTTGATAGGAAGGTGTGGAGAACGTGAATTAGGGTAGAGAGATAGTGGGTAGGATTGCGTCCTTACTAGTAGGGATGAGTACTTTGTATGTGTGTCATAGTTTCTTGTTCGTGGTTTGGTGATGTTTGTCATTTCAGATAGTAGTTTATAGTATTACTCTATGGGTGTATTGTTTCTTTTAGTATCTAGTGGTGTGTTATTGATAACACTCAGATTAAACTCTTGAATAGGTGCAACGGTCGTTGTCAATATATTTATCCAATAAAGAGTCGGGGTCGAATCCATAGGGTAACAATGTGAGTGGTGATCAAGTAAGTTTGAAATGAAAGTGACTTGCTAGATTCAAATATGGATTACAAATATTTGGGAGTTTGTTTGAACATTTTCTAAGATATAACAATTTCTGAGCTTTTAGAATACTAACTCGGGATTAAGAATAATTAGAGTGTAATCAATTAGGAGTGGATCTTGGGGTTATGCCATTCTAGGTGCGAACTCATGCATGGGTAATTGAGAATTTATCTAAATTTAGCTTGGAGTCATGGGTAGGCTAGATTTAGAGGTATTGGTGTCAATCTTTCAATAAAACACCAAAATTCACAAATAGGTTCTTTCGAACACCTCATAAGTGTAACAATTTCACCAATCTATTGCCTCAATTAACATCCTTGTGTCCAAGAGATGCTATTAAATAAACTAATTTAAGTTATTGTTTACAATTATTCCTCACCCATACTTACTCTTTCAAGGATGATATGGGTTCAAAGGTAATTGCAGTTTGCAACCCCTAAATCTTAGCTAAAACATGGAATAACTACAAAATCCATAGCAAATAGCTAATTAGGAAGATAAACCAACATCACCCATGCACTAATCACGACCTATTCAAGCATAACCCCAAGAGGAATAATTAGCTACTCATAAATATAGAAAGTAAAGATATACCTGAAAATTTCACCAAATTGATCCAAGAAAGATAAAGAGAATTAAATCTAAACTTTAAATTTCAATAAATTTCAATAAAAATCGTTAATCCTTCGCTTAGAAATTACTCTAATGTGTTCTTAGATCAAGAGTAGTGAAATAACGTTCAAAAGCCGAAAGATGTTAAAAGGATAAAAGATAATGAAAATGAGCTAAACCCTATTTAAGCCCCAATTCCACATTTGCCAAATATTACAGAAATACCACCTTGCTCTTGATTTGCTTGAGCAGATCCAAAGCAAATAGAGAGCAGATCCAAAGCAAATGGAGAGCAGATCCAAAGCATATGAAAAGTATATAAAAAGAAGATAACTCCTTTCTTTCACATTTGACCTCTTGTTGACTTGAACGACTTGCTCATCTTTCCTTTTCAACCTTTACCTGCACAAATGAGCATTAAGTATGAGATTAACATCAAGTCAATGGAAAAACATGATAATATAAGATTAAAAGGTGCTAGCAAATAGTCAAATTGATGACTTATCAGTTATCCCATTATGTATTAGTTTGTTATACGATTATTTTTTCCATGCTGGGGTCTATCAGCTTCATCTAACGTAGTGGTATGGACTTGCATACACTTTACCTTCTCCCGATACCACTTTGTGAAAATATACTGGGTATGTTGTTATTGTTGTTTTAGTATATAATTATGTATATATGATGTATATCTACATATCAGAGATGTATATATATCAATATACATTATTTATACAATACATATACATTATATAAATAGTTATGTGATGTATCAATATTGTATAATGGTGTATGAACACACACACACACACACATAATATTGTATCAAAAACTGATATTTGGAAACTTCCCAATTTTATCAATTAATATGAAATTGTATAAATGTGTATAAACATGTATCAAGATTTTATAAATAGTTATGAAATATATCGATATTGTAAATAATGTATAAATGTGTAGCAATATTGTATAAATGGTATATAACATGTATCGATATATATATATCGATATTATATAAGAGATTATGTAATGTATCAGTATCGATATCTATTTGACTATCATGCATTCTAATCTGATAAATAAATAAATAATAATAAAATAACGTAAATATTTCTTTTTTTCCATTAAAGAAATGAAACAATTAGAAGAACACAAAAACTTTTAAAAAAAGAGCAGCATTTTTTTAAAAAAAAAGAAGAAGAAAAACATAGTGCAAAAATAGCAATAATTTTTTTCTTAAAGAAGTTGGAGCAAAAAAGTTTTAAAAAAACAAAAAGAAAGTTTTTTTTCTTTTAAAAAAAACAGTGTAGAAATAAAAAATACAATTCTTTTAAAAAATGGTGTATTCGAAATCATCAAAATATTGAAATTTAAGCAATTGACCGACTGACCATTTTTTTTTGCAAATAATTTGATCGAATGACCATATTTGATAATAATATTGGCGGAAAGATCATTTTAGGTGAGTGACAAGTGACTATTTTTTGTTTAGGAAATTCAATTCAAGAAATATTTTGTATAATTTTCCCCAAAAAACCATTGCAGCCTTGAGCTTCGCATTCAGTAATCACATGTGTGGTACGAGATGATAACTTTTTCTCATTTCTAATATTTGCTTTTTAAAAATCAATTTAGAATATTGCGTTGCACATGTATTTGCTTATTCAATTTAATGAGAAATTTAATACAAATATATCAAATAAACTTTTCGAAAAATATATTGTAAATCACAAAATAAATAAATCGAAGTGATTTTATTTATCAAGATTGTGAGTATAATTTTATAATATTCTGTTGATTCGTCTTTCCTAATTTTTTACACGATTCGATAATGTATTTGGATCTCCCTGTGATGTATTTGATTAGCAAGAATATTGAGCATCACTTTAATATATCGACTTGATAAGCAGTCACCCAATAATTTGATCAGATTGGAGTTATTTAATTTTATGGTACTCTGGGATTATTTCTTGTTTGATCTATCTGAAATTTGATTTAAAGGGTATTCCTCATTGTTATCATGGACTTCTAACCAATAAGAATACTTTATGCCATTAAGTCAATTTGTCCTGGATCATTTTATTTTGCTAACTGAGACTTGATTGAGAAAGAATTACGTTGAAGGGATTATATGTTGTTTTCATCATTAACAATGATCAAAACACCAACTATTATATGAATGAAATGTGGAGAAGGAAAAGTGACGATTATTTCTTTGCAAGAGTATACATTCTGTTCATGAGTGACACATATGTTTTACACTGTAACGATCCTCACGGTTATTTTCTGTAGTCTAACACGTTTTTGATATGCAAAGCTTTTCTATAATTGCTCCAAGTTATTTATGACTTGTTGGGACTGATAGTTCGATTCTCAGACAGTTCGTTTGAGAATTTTAGTAATATCTAAATATATTGTGGATTATTTAATTTAATTTGGCGTTTGGTAGAAATAATTTATTACCCTTCTAGAATATTTTTAACTTGTATAAAAATTCTTGAGTTATGATATAGTTATATTACTTTATAGTAGCTTTTATAGTCTATTAATATTTTAAGCGGAGATAGTAAATCTACAAATTTTAAAATATTATTATTATATAATAGAGGTTTTATTAAAAATATTTTTTTATTAATTATAAAATATTAAACATATTATATTTATTTTATCATAAATTTATGCAATATTCGAGTGCGAATATAACGGAGAGTGGGGGTAGTGTTGCCACACACCCTCCGTGTGGAAGGACACCACTTAAGGTGTCATTACATTATTAATATGGTGACATGTCATGCTAAGAATAAGCATTAAGGAATATGAACATTCTTATATATAAATGTAAATTTCATTCTAACATTCAAAGTTTTAAAAGAAACAAAAACATTCTGTTCGTATAATTATTTTTAAACAAAGGAAGTTTTGCTATCAATTTTCACTCACGCTTGATTGCATCACGGAGGAAATTTCATACCATATCGAGTTATTCAAGCTTGGATTTTAGTGGCACTATCGAAAGCTTCGCGAAAAGACATTTTAACTTTGGTATCTAGGTAGGCCAGGTTTATCCTACTTTTAGATTGAGCTTATTTACTAAAATTGTGTACTATTATGCTAGTTTTTGATAAATACTTATAGTTGCGTACCATTTGATATATATAACATGACTTATTTATCCGGATTAGGACTCTGTTCTAGTAAATTTTGATATTTTGCCTTTCAATATAATATGACGTCTATCACTTTAGGACGTGGAATTAAATTGCAAAACCTTGAATTTGCCCTTTTTAAATAAAGACAATGCTATGGTAATTAGACGTATTTTAGCTTCTGTTCAGGTTCAATATATACTTTATTTCTGTCATTGATTGTGAATTTTGGTACCGCATTGACATTGTTATGGAAAGGTATGGACTTTAATATTACAGTTGGTATGGTTACTTTGAGTTCCGGTTTGAGTTCGACATCTGATTAGGTTGTGGTTCCTTTGAGTTTTGGTTCGAGTACAACATCTGATTATGATTTTGAGTTTCAGTTCGAGTTCGATATCTGATTATGAGTTCTGGTGTCTATTATCTATGTGGCCTATCGTTATTACTCACTTTGTCCGGTTCGAATCCGACACGTGTCCTCTTTTTACTATCCATCACTATCGGTTTGAGTCTGATATCTGGCCTCTCGTTACTATCCATTGGTGCCGGTTCAAGTCCCGTGCACATCTGGATGACTATCATGATTTTTTGGAAATGACTCAGTTACATATTATTTACGTTTATTTTCTTTAATTGCTACTTGTGTGTCCCACCGACTTATGGAGGTACAGTTGGGTTAATTGTCTTTTTCAGGGTGCCTAGAGGTCTTATGGGGGCCCAATTAGGTTACGTTTGTGTGCCTAGCGGGCTTATGGGGGCCCAGTTAGGTTATGTTTGATTTGTCTATAATTACTGCGTTATTTATTTTCTGTATCTCTTTCTTTTATTCCTTTATCTCATTGGCGTAACTTGACAGTTATTTACCTTTCTGTCCCTTTTTAATGTTGACCTAGATTACATCCTTGCATTGTAATTATACCTTTTCTATATTGAGCTCAGTCGGTCGATGATGCCAACTGAGTACCCGTTGCTTTGGTACTCATACTACACTTATGCATCTTTTTTCGGATGCAGATCCGAATAGTAGCAGCCGACATTGACGTGATTCCTACCTTCCAGTACTGATTCGGAGCAGGGTGAGTTTACTGTCGTCCGAGGATAATCCTCCTCTATCTACTCTAGTTTAGTCTTTTGTACCCGAGATTGCTTGTGTATATTGGGTATATTTTGGATTATGTCTAGTACTTTGGGTATATTTTAGTAGTGGCTCTAGTACTGATCTTACTAGGTCTTGGAAAGGATTCTTTTGTGTATTTGGTCCTTTTCCTTCCCTTGTTTTAGTATATGAGACGTTTACTTTTTGTTTGTTACTTGTTATTACTATTGCTATTATTATAAGCGATCTTTTCTGATTTCTGGTTACTAGCCCGTTACCTATTATTCCGGGTTATGATTTGGCTAGCCTACTAGGGGGAATAAGGTAGGCGCTCTCACGAATTGAGAAATCAGGCCTTGACATACACTATAGTAGAATATATAAAAAAAAAATGTTCATATTGAACCTGGAATACTAAATTGCAAAACAGTATCAATATGTTTTTTTATCTTCTTTTTTAGTGAATTCAAAAAAAATGTCTCTTTCTTCTTTGACAACTCTTTAATTTTAACTTTCCACATGACATGTTTAAAGTCATAAGATTAAAGTACACTTTGGTACATTCTTCGAATCTTTAATCAGTTTAAGTTCACAAGACTAAAAATCTTTCTTACCTTTTTAAACTTCATGCTAAAAAAAAATTAGGCAAATAAATATAAACGGACAGAGTACATATATTGCATGTTATATTCTAATTGATTTAAATTCTCTTTTCATAATACTTTTCAAATATATACTTCTCGTCCAAATTAAAATAGCAAAATAGGATCAAATATAAACCCAAAATTGACTTAAGACACAGAGAAAACAACAGTCAGATGCTCAATTAGAAAAGTACTATTGTGCTAGAATCCTCTTCCTTTGCTCTCTTCTGTGATCAAGCTCTTCAACTATCCTTTGACTCAAGTCACTACATTGGATCTAAGAAGGTCTTTAGTTTACAAATTCGAGTCAATTTTTTGCTGAGGTTCTTTAATATTCAAAAATTTTATATAGATATTTATTTTATAAATTTATCTAATTATTCTGATTTTACCTTAAATTGAAAATCGAAGTTAGAAAATTTTGTTTGGGGAGTATCTCTTGAAAATGAAGTGATGTTCTGTAAAATATAGTTGTAATATGTGGGTTCTTCGAAATTGATGGTTTAAAGGCATCCTTAAGGCCATACAAGGCCAGGTCCATTAAATCTAATAAGTTAAATAAGTGCACGTTCACATGTATATATTTAATTATAAAATATCTAAATGACTTGGACTTGGACTTGGGCGCGGGTCAGATCAGATCTTTAATTAAATATTTTATTTTTTACAAAAATATTCTATTAAAACAGAATAGTTGCATCCATTCAAAATTATTGTGTTTTTTCAGAAAAGTTGTATCTGTTCAGAATAATTCTGTCTGTTAAAAAAAATTGCATCTATTCAAAATAGTTGTGTCTGTTCAGAATAGTTGCATCTGTTCAGAAAAGTTGTGACTATTCAGACTTTATAAATAGAAATGAAAATTCAAAAGTAGTATATTCAGTTTGCGAATATATTTTCGAGCTATGTTGTATCCTGATAGAGAATTATTTGTAATTCCTAAAGAATGTATGAACAATAACTCTTGAAAGATAATCTTTCACACCTCAAAGCAATAACTTTTTATTTTTTATCTTAATTTTTGTAACTATGTTCAAGAGTTATTTCTGCTACGGATAAATTATTGTCTGATGTTGAGAATTCAAAAGAGATGATCAAATGAGATCGTTTTGATGGATCGAACTTCACTCGCTGGAAGAAAAAATAATCTTTTTGCTTACTACATTGAAAATATTTTATGTTCTTCATCCATCATTATCCGTACTATCAGAATTTACCTCAGATGATACTGATAAAATGAAAAGGGAGAGGAGGAAACACGAAGAAGATGAATGACTTTGCTGTAGTCATATTCTAAATACTTTGACTGGTTGCTTGTATGATCTATACTCAAATATGAAATCTTCAAGGAGAATTTGGACAACATTGCAGACCATATATGAAAACAAGAAATGAGTTAATGATAAATTCTTATCCCTATAGTATTTTGGATTTAAGATAACTGATATAAAATCTATCATGGATCAGATTCATGAGTTAAAGATTTCAGTTTCGTAACTAAGTGATCTTGAAGTGAAAAATCCTAATGCACTTCAAATAGGTGCAATTCTCTCAAAATTGCTTTCTTCATGGAATAACTATAGAAAGAAAATTTTGCATTCTACTGCTAAATTAACCATGGAACAATTTTGAACTCATCTTCAAATTGAAAGTAAGACTCGTGTTAGAGATGTTCTTGTTCAAGCCTCTAGTTCCGCAGTTATTAATTGTCAAAATAAATTAAAAAATAAAAATAAGAATCTAAAAGTTTCCAACAAGTCTCTTGATAAAAAGAGAAAGAATATAAATTGTTATCATTATGGAAAGAAAGATAATAAAATTCAAGATTGCAGGTTTAAGAAAGTAAGAGTAAATTTTCATTTCAGAGACGGAAAGTCTGAAAATTTTGAAAATTCAAAGAACGTGAATGTTGTAGAAGGTTCTTCACAAAGACTGGTTGCTATTATTTCTGTTGTATCAATGAAAACAGCTAAAGAATTGAATACGTCTACTAAAATCTCAAAAAATCAATATTAGTGATTGGATTCTGGTGTAACAATTCATGTTTGTCATGAAAAGAATATGTTCAAAACTTATTTAGAGATAAAGAATTTTGAAAAGGTGTTAATGAGCAACCATGTTACGATCGAAGTTGCACAAAAGGAACAGTTGAAATCAACTTCACAACTGGATTAAAGATGACCCTTCTTAACGTGTTTCATGTTTCAAAAATGATGAAGAACTTAATCTACTAGTTTAATTTTTAAGAGAGGTTTCAAGATTGTAATCGAGTCATATCACGTAATTTTGTCAAAGAGTGGTATGTTTGTAGGAAAAGAATATCACTGTGGTGACATACTCAAGTTAAGTGTTAATGCAATAAAAAATGCTTCTGTTTATACCATTGTGTTTGATTCTTATTTATGGCATGCTAGATTACGACATTTAAATTTTGGCTCATTAAATTATATGTTCAAAAATGGTTACATTACTTGCAAACCTGAACATGGAGAAAAGCGTGAAATATGCATTCAATAAAAATGCCTAAGAAATCATTTCATAAAGTTGAAAGATTTACAAAAATTTTACGCTTAGTGCAGTCTGACTTATGTGAATTAAATAGAGGAGGCAAAAGGTACTTCATTACTTTTATAGATAATGATTTACACATGTTTATCTCCTTAGAATACCTTAGAATACTCTACTGCTTGTCATATATTAACTAGAGTACCTTCAAAAAGTTTGCATTTTTTTCCTTATGAACTTTGGAATGGTAGAAAACCAAATGTAGGTTGTTTTAAAGTGTAGGGGTGTATATCTTTTTATAGAGTTCTTGATCATCAAAGGATAATATTGGTTCCTAGAGGAATAAAAAGTATATTTGTAGGATATGCACAAAATTCAAAAGCATATAGACTTCTTGATCTAGAATCTAATATTATTGTATAATCTATTCATGTTGAGTTTTTAGAAAATCAATTCCTAAATGACATTGTTGATGAGAAGTTGAGTGAAGCAAATCAAAGTAGTCTTGATGAACAAAATATGTCACTTTTCAAAATTATTTCTAATAAAAAAAGTGACAATACTCTTCTAGAGCCAAAAAGAAGTCAAAGAGTTAGGAAAGAAAAACCTCTTGATATTGATTTTATCTTTGTAGTGGAGGATGATAAAACTAATGTTTGCAATCAAATGCTTATTTTGTTTGATATGGAAGAATATCCTTGAACATTTCAAGAGGATATGTCTTCAAGAGATGTTACCTTTTGAAAAGAGGCGATTAATAATGATGTAATGACCTAAATTTTTTGATGAAATATATGAAATTTGTGATATTGTATGATCTGACTATTTTACTGTAAGACCCCGCAAAGTTTCCTAGTAGTCTAAGCCATTAGAACCTGTCAAGTGAAGCCTAATTTCGCTCTTAAAATACTAAGGAATGACTTCCAAAGTGATTAGTGTTTAAACCATATGGAATTTTTCTAATTTTAATTTTTTATTGTGTGGGAAATTGAATTGTCTTTCCAACGATATCCATTTTGTCAAAATCCGACATCGGAAGAGAAAGATATGGACGTTTTACAGGAAGCAGTCAAAACTGCCCAGGTACGACGGAGAGGGCCGACAGACCATCGAGCTAGCGACGGACCATCTCCCAAACCATCGTAGAGGAGACAGTGAGACCTCATGTTGGTTAGGCGCGACGGTAAGGCCGATGGACCATCGATCTAGCGACGGACCATCGACCCAGCCATCGCAGGCAAGGCAGAAAGTCCAATTCTGGCCCAGGTGCGACGGTCAGGGCCGACGGACCTTCGGGCCCTCGATGGACCATCGCATCCACCGTCACCTATTTTGTTCGGTGATTTTAAGTCATTTTAAAAGAATTTTTTGGTCTTTTCCACCTTTTTTACACTCAAATATAGCCAAAATGAAACACATAGCTTCACATTCTTTATAGACATAAAAAACTAGGGATTTCTCTCAAGATTAACCCTCTATAGCAAATCCAAATTTTCCTCCAAGAAATTCAAGAAATCACCATAGATTTTAAAAATTGAGTTAAGATTTAAGGTTCCCAAGTCAAAGGCTTCAAGACCCTCTCTCTCAAGAGTTTCAAAATGAGTCTCAAGCAAGCTTGTTCATCCAATTTCACAATCTTAGGTATGTGGGGTTTTAACAAGGACACTTCTTTCGTCCTTGCGCCCAAAAGTTATTTTAATAACGAGAATATATGATTTTCTATGTTTTCTTATGAAATTGAAGTATGGGTTTATACCCTATGTTGTTATTCCTTGAGATTTTAATAGTTCCAATGTTCTAGAAATTGAAGTACATGAGTATGTTGAGATTTTAAGGCAAAATGTTGAAAAATTCCAGATTATCTATATGATTTATGAATCTTTATGACCTTTAGTATGCACTTTGATGAGTCTTAACTTGAGATTTGATTAGGGGTCATTACGATCTACTTGAGATTTGAAATTTTATGAACTTAAGTACTTTGATGTTATTGAGAAAGATTTGGCATTTCGATCATAATAGAGTTGACGTGTGACGTCTCGGGATGAGATTTCGGTACGTTACAAACTTGGTATCAAAGCCTAAGATTTAAGGAGTCCTAGGGAGTCTGACAAGACATGTTAAGTAGAGTCTTGATCATCGGTGTGTAGCACGCCACATCTATGAGCAAGAGGCTACAAGACGTTTTAGGAAATAGTTGGTTTTTTCTTTCAGATTCTATCGTGCCTACAGTTGTCCCTCTCATCTCATAATTTGTGAACTCTTATATCAGAAAATACCTCTCCGAAGAGCGAATGCCCACAGAAACAATAATGAGCAACCTCAGCCTGTTGATCCCTTGAATGAGACTGTGTCTCATACTGAGTTTCGGGCATCCTTTCAGGCATTAGCCCAAGCAGTCACAATGAATATTCAGGCCAATAACCAAGCCGTAGTTCTACATCAGCAGGGAAGTGACTTAGCTGCTGCTAGTATTCATGATTTCATGCAGATAAATCCGCCAGAGTTCTATGGGTCTAAGGTTGGTGAGGACCCGCAGTTATATCTTGAAGAGGTGAGGAAGATCACCTAAGTCATGCATGTTTCTGAGGAAGAGAGTGTAGAGTTCACATCTTAACGTCTGAAAGACGTTGCTTATGACTAGGTTGTTGCAGGGAGGAACAATAGAGAGGAAAATGCTGCCCCTATTACTTGGCAGGTGTTCTAGGATGCGTTCTTGGACAAATTCTTCCCATTAGAAATGAGGAAAGAAAAAATAGAAGAGTTTATGAACTTGAGACAGGGCTCCATGACTATTAAGGAGTACTGCTTGAAGTTCAACCAGTTAGCCAACTATGCTCCTGATTTGATGGTTGACACCCGAACTAGTATGAGAAAATTCATGACAGGTGTATCTGGGTTGGTGCTGAAAGAGTGTAGGACTGTGATACTAAATAGGGATATGGATCTGTCCATACTGATGATACATGCATAACAGATAGAGGCGGACAAGGTAAGGGAGATAGATAGAGTAAGGGGGAACAAGAGGGCTAGATCCGAGGAGCATGAGTATAGTCAGGCTAGGTCTCATGAAGGGAACCACCCATAGTTCCAGAGCTATTCGTCTATACCAGTGCCTTCATTAGTTAGTGCTCCCACTCCTAGAGGTAGGCATGAGCAAGGGAACAGGTCTTCTATGTCCCGGTCCCAAAATAGTATAAGTAACAGACATCGCTATCCTCCATGTACCAAGTGGGCAGGTACCATCCCGGAGAGTGCTTAGCAGACCAGAGGGGTTTTTTTGGTTGTGGCAAGCTGGTCCACAGACTTACAAGGTGTCCGCATTCTAGGCAAGGGAACAAAGATGCCTGACCTCAGACACAGGCTATTAGTGCACCAGCTCCTGTAGCTCGTCCCGCCCCTGCTCAGGGCACTTCATCTAGCACTGCTGGCGGTCAGTGCCGGAACATATTCAATACCTTACCATCCCGCCAGGAGCAGGATGACTGTCCCAACATTGTTATTGGTATGTTCTACGTCTTTGACTTTGATGTTTATGTGTTGTTGGACCCCGGGTTACTTGTAGCTATGAATTTTGAAATGAGTCCCGAAAAGATTCCTTTGCCTTTTCTAGTTTCTACTCCAGTAGGGTAGTCAGTTGTTGCTAAGAAAGTGTACAAAAATTATCCTATTACCGTTCTTCATACAGTCATACTTGCTGATTTGATAGAGTTGGACATGGTGGATTTTGATGTTATTCTGTGCATGGGCTGGCTTCACTCTTGCTATGCATCTATAGACTGTCGTACCCATGTAGTTAAGTTTGAGTTTCCTGATGAGCCAATCTTCGAGTGGTCCAAAAGTTTGGTATCTCCCAAGAGTCATTTTATCTCCTATCTCAAAGACAAAAAGCTAATATGCAAAGGTTGCATCTATCACCTAGTTAGAGTTAAAGACACTAAGTCCGAGCCTCTAACTATTCAATCATTCAGCATTGTTAATGAGTTTCCTGATGTTTTTTCGGAAGATCTCCCAAGGGTACCTCCTGATAGAGAGATAGAATTCGAGATTGACCTTCTTCTCGATACTCAACCTATTTCTATTCCTCCCTACCGTATGGCACCTGCAGAGCTTAAGGAGTTGAAAGAACAACTTCAAGATATTTTAGATAAATGTTTCATAAGGCCCAGTGTCTTTCCTTGGGGCGCACCTTTCCTATTCATGCGAAAGAAAGATGGTTCTTTGCGTATGTGCATTGACTATCGTCAACTTAACAAGGTCATAGTTAAGAATAAGTACCCTCTTCCGAGAATTGATGACCTGTTTGATCAGTTGCAAAGTGCAAGCTATTTTCTAAGATAGACCTTAGATCCGGCTAACTCCATCTTAAAGTAAGGGAGTGTGATATCTCGAAGACTGCCTTCTGAACCTGTTATGGTCACTTTGAGTTTCTAGTCATGTCTTTCAGGCTAACCAGTGCTCTATCAGCCTTTATGGACCTCATGAATCGAGTGTTCAAGCAATATCTTGATATGTTTGTCATTATTTTCATTAATGATATCCTTGTGTACTCTCGTACTGAGAATGACCATGAAAATCATCTTAGGATTGTCTTGCAAACTCTTAGAGATCACCAGTTGTTCGCCAAATTCAACAAGTGCGAATTTTGGCTAAGATCAATAGCCTTTTTGGGTCATATCATTTCAACCGAAGGCATTAGAGTTGATCCCCAAAAGACAGAAGCTGTAAGAAATTGGCCTAGACATATCTCTCCGTCTGATATTAGGAGTTTCTAGGATCTACCTGGATATTACCGCTATTTTGTTGAAATTTTCTCTTCTATTGTGTCTCCCATGACTCGGTTGACCCAATAGAAAGCTATGTTCCAATGGTCAGATTCCTGTGAGAAGAGTTTTCAGGAGTTGAAGACTCGACTTACTTCAACCCCTGTGTTGACTTGGCCTGATGGTACAGATGGTTTTGTGGTGTATTTTGATGCCTCTAGAGTTGGTTTGGGTTGTGTGTTGATGCAAAGAGTTAAGGTTATAGCCTATGTCTCTAGACAGTTGAATCCGCATGAAAAAAATTACTCAACCCATGATCTTGAATTAGCTGCTGTGGTCTTTTCTTTGAAAATATGGAGACACTATCTTTATGGTGTTCATGTTGATGTGTTTACTGATCATAAAAGTCTACAGTATATGTTTACTAAGAGAGAGTTGAATCTTAGGCAAAGGAGGTGGTTAGAGTTGCTAAAGGACTATGATATGAGTGTGTTGTATCATCCGGGCAAGGCCAATGTAGTGGAAAATGCCCTTAGTAGATTGTTTATGGACAGTGTGGCTCATGTAGAGAAGGATAAGAAAGAGTTGGCTCGTGAAGTGCATCGTTTGGCTAGATTTGGTGTTAGGTTGCTTGATTCCTCTGAAGGAAAAATTTTGGTGCAGACTAGTTTTGAATCCTCTTTAGTTTTGAAAGTGAAGGAGAAGAAAGACTTAGATGCTAGTTTGATCAGACTAAAGGAGTCAGTTAAGGACCAAAAGGTAGAGGTTTTCTCCCAAGAGGGATATGGTGTGTTGAGATTGCAGAGTAAATTGTGTGTTTCGTGTGTTGACGATCTGAGGCAGAGGATTTTGGCTGAAGCGCATGGAGCACGGTAATCTATTCATCTCGGCGCTACCAAGATGTACCGCGACTTACGGGAAATCTATTGGTGGAGTGGTATGAAGAAGGATATAATTGAGTTGGTAGAGAAGTGTGCAATGTACCAACAGGTTAAGGTAGAGCACCAAAGACCTGGTGGTATGATGAAAGAGTTTGTTATACCACTTGGAAGTAGGAAGAGGTGAATATGGATTTTGTAACTAGTTTACCTCTTTCATGTTGTCATCGAGATTCTATTTGGGTGGTTGTGGACAGGTTGACTAAGTCCGCGTATTTCTTGCCTGTGCATACGTCTTATACGGTTGAGGATTATGCCAAACTGTATATCCGGGAGTTAGTAAAGTTGCATGGTGTCCCCTTGTCTATATTTTTCAGATAGGGGTACTCAGTTCACTTCGCAGCTTTGGAGAGCTTTTCAGAAGGGTCTTCGTACCCAAGTTCACCTAAGTTCTACTTTTTATCCGTAGACAGATGGTCAAGATGAGAGGACCATCCAGACTTTGGAGGATATGTTGATAGCATGTGCTCTTGACTTCAAAGGTAGTTGGGATGATCACTTACCATTGATTGAGTTTGCCTATAACAATAGTTACCATGCTAGCATCAAGATGGCACCATTTGAGGCTTTGTATGGCAGAAGATGTAGATCACCCATAGGTTGGTTTGAAGTGAGTGAGACTATTGTGATTGGGCCTAATGCAGTATTTGAGGCTATGGAGAAAGTTAAGTTGATTAGGGAAAGGTTGAAGACAACTCAGATTCATCAAAAGTCATACGCCGATGTGAGGAGAAGGGATCTTGACTTTGAGGTGGGTGATTTGGTGTACTTGAAGATTTCACCCATGAAATGGGTGAAAAGGTTTGACATAAAAGAAAAGCTTATTCCCCGTTATGTTGTCCCTTATAGAGTTTTGAGCCGTATTGGGAAAGTAGCATATGAAGTTGAGTTGCCCGCAGAATTGTCAGCTATTCATCCTATTTTTCATGTCTCCATGCTTAAGAAGCATATTGGTGATTCCGTTGTAGTGGATCCTTCAGAGAGTGCTAATATTCAGAACAGTCTTTCATTTGATGAGATTCCCATTGAGATCCTAGATTTTCAGATCCGTAGACTGAGGAACAAAGAGGTTCCCTTGGTTAAAGTTTTATGGCGGAACCAGTCAGTTGAGGGCGCTACTTGGGAGGCAGAAGCAGACATGCGAGCCAAGTACCCGCACCTTTTCTCCGCGAGTTTAGATCAAGTCGAAGGTATTATTCTTCCTTAATACCTCTTCTCCGCGAGTTCAGATCAAGCCAAGTACCCACTCCCAAATCCTTATTTTGGATTTATGTGGATATCTTTTGATTCGTGCGATGGATGTTACCTTTTGAAAAGAGGCGATTAATAATGATGTAACGACCTGGAAATTTTGATGAAATATATGAAATTTGTGATTTTGTTTGATCTGACTATTTTACTCTCTTCATAGTTGCATTATAGTATTTTTGGGGTGTGAGGGTGATTGACATGATTCTCGATACATTTTAGTACCATTTATGCGATATTGTGGTTATTTTAAAGCTCCAAAAGCCTTATTTTAGATTTATGTGGATATCTTTTGATCCGTCCGATGGATGACTAAATAGACTATGCCAATAGCTCTGAAATATCGATTTTAGGTTGGGTAGACCTTTGGTTTGGGTCCTGGCGCACCCGAGCTCATTTCGACCTATTGGTCGAAAAGTTGAAAAATTAGAAATATAGGTGTGAGATCCACATTTGATTGAAATAATCTCGGATGGAAAATCCAACTTTATTAAAAGATCCGGAATGTAGATTTTAGGTTGGTAACATATTTGGTGTGATTTTATAATTTTTAAATCTCATTTCGATCCTCGATTTGGAAAATTGTGATTTCGAGTTTCAGGGGTCAACTTTGTGAAAACGATATTTTTTCAAAAATCCAACTTTGCCAATACATCCAGAACATTGAATTTAGTATGATTGCATAGTTCATTTGTATATATCGAACTCTGAATGAATTTCGGGCACTCCATCGAATTCCGAGTTGAACTTTAGGAAAAAAATCGCATCAGTCTTTTAAAAAAAACAGCTTTTTATGGTCGATTTTGTCCATTCTTTCACCTTGCCTCTTGAGAGTTAAACCCTAAAATAGCATGAAATCTTAAAAGTGAAGCTTTTGGGAGCTTGAGAAGCTAGATTAACATCTACTTTTTGATTCTCTTACAGAATTAAGGTAAGAATTCACCCTTTTCTTAATAATTTCTTGATTAATTTCTCAAAATCTCAAAAATCTTAGGGCTTGATTTTAAACCCCAATTTTACTCGTTTTCACTTGAATAATAGTTTAATCTTATAATTACTAGTTTTTCATACATTTAACCTTCAAAACAACTCTGATTCTTGATTTTAATCCGGATTTCAAAGACTTTACCCTGTAAAGCTTAAAAATGATTTTCTTCGATTTGAACCTCACTTTTGACTCAAATTGACTTTGGTATTTAGCTGCAGGTTTCTAAAAATAAGAAAAACATGTTTTTAAGGTAAAGTTTCTATTTTACCCTTTTTTTTGAAAATTCATTTCGAGGGTCTGTTTTGACCCCAAACCAAAAGTAGTAAATATGGGTGTCGTTGATTTTGCTTTGACGTGTAGATTCCATATTTGATATTTTTAGTGGTTTTGGGGATCTTTTAATGAAAAGTAATGTCGTTTTTTAGGTAGGTTATGGATTAACTCTTTCAAACTGACTGGGTAAGCCTGTCAAACGGGCCGGGTTGACCTGGCCCGACCCGTCTCACTAAACAAACCTGGCCCGGTCAGCCTACGAGCTGTAGAGTCCTGGGTCCCGGGCTTGGTTAATTTTTTTTGGGCTCGGTTAACCCATCTCGGACCAAAACTGATCCAGGCCCGCCGGTTAACCGGTCCGTCCCGGATAACTATTTTTTTTTAAATCAGATTTTGTAAAAGATAGTTCGTTGGGCCCAACGACTATATAACTGTTGGGAGCCCAAAATGGCTATATGGCCACTTTAATTAAAAAAAAATTTGTTTTTCATTTAAAATATTTTTTTAAACCCAAAAAAATTCCTATAAATACCTTACACTTTCAAATCATTTTTCACATAATTTTTCATTCTCTCTCAAATCTCAATTCTCAATTCTTAAATATTCTATATAATTTCTAAAGTGCTCATTTTAATTTCTTAATTTTGCGATTACAAAGTACGAGTGGAAGTTTCTAAAGTCCCAACCTTCGGATACTTCCAAAATCTGGTATTGTCGTTCCATATCTTACTTTTAATTTTTAATTAGTGTATTAATCGTTGAATATTTAATTTTATTATATTTGTGTATTTTGAATTTTTTTAGTTTAATTTATATTATGGATAAATTTAGAAACCTCACCACTAAAAGTGTAAATTTTTTTTATCCCGAAAGTGGTAGTGGTAGTAAAAAACGAATTACTAGCGGTCTAGGTACTTCAAGTAGTAGATATACCCGTGTGTCTCCGACTACGGTACCGCTTAGTCAACCTTTTGAGGAAGAAATAGGTGTAGGTGCTCACGATATGGATTATGTAGAAGCTCAGGAAAATTACGGTATAGAAGAAGAAAATGAAGTAGATGCAGTTGATTTAGATGAAGATGATGAAAATATTGGTGAGACACCCGCAGTAGGAAATGCTAACGTTAGGTCTGAATCGGTTAATCGCCCTCCCCGTCCTCCCCCTGCCCCAAGAGCTCATAAAATAACTAGTATTGTATGATAATTTTTTACACATATATCAGATACTGAGGTGCAATACAATATTTGTCAACAAATATATAAGCATAAAAAAAGGAGGCAAGCAAGGGGTACGGGTACATTAATGAGATATATAAGTGATAATCACGCAAGAGAGTTAAATATTGCAAAAGATGGTGCAGATATTTGTGGACCAACACAAACTAGAATGGACCCAACAACTGGTCAGGTAATGAAGAAGTATAATAAATTGAGGGACCAGAAAGAAATAGCAAAAATGATAGTTGTGGGTTGTTTACCTTTTAGTTTTCCTTCTTCTGATGCTTTTATTCATTATATTCAAGCAATTTATAATCCTATTTGTAATGGTATTCCTAGAAGTACTTCTCGGGCTGATATTTTTAGAGTTCATTCACAATATTATTTTTATTTATCAACATTGTTAAAAAATATTCAATGTAGAATGTCTCTAACTTTTGATCTTGGTCGTGCTGTTAATAAAAATAATTATTTAACCATTACTTGTCACTGGATAGATAGTAATGTTGTTATGCAAAAACGTATTCTAGGTTTTTTGTATGATGAAGATCGTATACTGGAGATTTTATTGCTGATTCGATTGCTAAAGTGCAAAATTTTATGGTATTGAAAATAAAATCTTATGTATTGCTTTTGATAGTGCTTCTAAAAACAAGTTTGCTATTACAAAGTTAAAATCTAAGCTATCTCCGTCGTTACCTGAAATATTTCATGTTAAGTGTGCTTGTCATATATATAATTTAATTGTGAGAGATGGTCTTGAGTTTTATGAGCTTTATATTGAAAAAATCCATCTTGCTGTTGGTTTTATTCAAGGAAATAATCGAAGAAAAAGAATTAGAGAATTTAAACTTAAATGTGAACAAAATGAACTTGCACCGATATTGATGCTTGAGGAATGTGATACTAGATGGAATGCTACGTATGATTTTTTAAAAACTTATCATAAATATAGAGTTCCTATTACACTAACTTTTAACCAACATTATGGTTTATTTGTTGATTCGATTGATTGTATGCTACATGATTCTGATTGGGCTGTAATTGATGATCTTGTTAAGTTTTTGAATTTTTTTTATATAGCTACGGTTGAATTTTACGGTGCTTATTATCCTACGGTTTGTAATATTTTGGCATATATAGCCGATATTTCTAGTTTGCTCAAAGAATATAAAAATAAAGAAGGTTACAAAGAAGATGTTGGTGCTATGTTTGCTAAATTTAAAAAATATTTTTTTTTTATTTCCCCTATTTACTTACTTGGTGCTATGCTAAATCCGTGTATGAAATATACTACTACGTACCACTTTAGTACTGTTATTTATGCTAACTTAGAGATAAATACTAACAATGATTCAGATGATGAAGAACAACCTGATTTGTGGACGGCTATGACTGATGCAAACACTTACATAGATAAATTATATAACCATTATGTTGATTTACTTGATTTAGCTGTACCAACAAATATCACTCCAACTGTCGCTCCTCATCCTCCGGAGGAGCCATCATCTTCTAAAAGGCCGGCATATAGTAGTTTTCCTGATTACTTTTATGATTTAAATTATTGGAACAGTGTTGAGGCGGGATCTTACACAACAACTTATCGGGAAGAGCTTAAGTATTATCTTCAAACACTGATAGAGAATCACAGATGACGGATCAACGCGTTAGATTGATGGAGGAATAATGAATCACAATATCCTGTACTTTCAAGATTAGCTAGAGATATATCGAATGATCCAATGTCAACTGTTGCATCGGAGAGCACTTTTAGTCAGGAAAGACAACAACTTGGAGACAACCGACACTCATTGGGAAGCAATGCAATGAATGTTCTAGTTTGCCTTAGAGATTGGATTAGAGCGGAACGAAGAAATCAAAGAATGGAGACGGAGCCGAACGATGACCAGAGACTTGAAGAAATTATGACTTCATGGGAGAACTCAGCAGAATCAAGTCCAATACATGGTTTTGCCCCCATTGACTTTGACTATCCTATGCCAGTTCCCGTTAATATTAACATGAATGAGTTGAAAAAAATGATGCAAAAAATTTCTACATTTTTTATTCATGTAAATTATAAATTTTGGATCATTTTGCAATCAGTAAAATTCAACATTCAATCATTCATTCACTCCTTAGTCCTTACTTTGTAATTTTTTCATTTAATGATTTAAATTGAATTTCTAGTTTAAATTAAATACTTAGTTTTAATATATTACTAATTTACTATCAAGTATTATTAATTTATTATATTAAGTAGCATATTTTTTAAAGTAGTACATATATTGAATGGTACATATATATGTATATATATTTTCTATAGAGTCTAAAGTAGTATATATTTAACGTATACATGTGTATATATTTTCTAAATTAGTATATATATATCATTATATTGTAGTATATATCTTGTAGCATATTTTTTAAAGTAGTACATATATTGAATGATACATATATATGTGTATATATAGTATATGGACTCCAAAAGAGTGTGTATTTAACGTATACATGTGTATATATTTTATAAATTAATATATAACTATATATATAGTGTGTGTATATATTGTAGTATATGTTTTATTTAAAGTAGTACATATATATTGAATGGTACGTATATATGTTTATATATCTTCTACAAACTCTAAAGTAGTGTATATTTAACGTATACATGTGTATATATTTTATAATTTAGTATATATATCATTATATTGTAGTATATTTATTGTAGTATATGTTTTATTTAAAGTAGTACATATATATTGAATGGTACGTATATATGTGTATATATCTTCTACAAACTATAAAGTAGTATATATTTAACGTATACATGTGTATATATTTTATAAATTAGTATATATCTTGTAGTATATGTTTTATTTAGAGTAGTATATATATAACTACGTATCATCGTATACGCGATTACATATGTAATTATGTATATGTGTATATGTTTTTAAAATTCTAATGTACTATATACTATATATATAGTGTATATTGGAGAAAAAAAATTTAATTTTTTTTTTTGGTTTTCATCGGTTTTGACCGGATTTTGATCGGGTTTAAGTGGGTTGGACCGGGTTAGGTTAAGTGGGCCGGTTCAGGGTTGTTTTTAAAAAAATTACTGTTGGTCCCGGAACAGGACCAACCCGTTTAACCAGGCCCAAATCCGAATCGGCCCATAAAACTGGATAAACTCGATGGGCTAGTTCTGGGTTGACCCGACTCGACCCACTTAACAACCCTAGGGTTGGGCAGTAAATGATGGTATAAAATTCATGTTAAGGGTAATATCTAATTTTGAAAAATGGCTATCTATGTGTTGTGCCCGTGTGGGGGCCTATATGTAATGTAATTATTGAAATTGAGATATTACATGATATGTATGATCGTGTGGGGTCCTATATGATGTTGATAGTCTTGAATATATGTGAATATTTTTATTGTGTTGTTTAAATGCCTAATGTGATACCATTGATGTAATGTGATATATTCATACTTGTTGTTATCTGAGACAAGTGGAAATTCATGGATGAAACGAAAATAATAAGTGAATATTGGCTCATGTGGTTATGAAAATGTATAATTGTGGTTGGTTGTGGAAATACATCATTGTGATTAGTTGTAGAAATACACACTGTCATTGGTTATGAGCATTACATCCTCATATCATACTCTTTCATGAAACATTGGTACCACCATGGCAACACCTTTTTAAAAATCCCTCGAGAGATGTGCCGGGAAGGAGATATCGTAACACCTTATCAAACCTTTTTTAAGGGATGTGTCAGAAAGGAGACATGAGATATATGTATTGTATATGGGTTGACGAACCCCTGGGTACTACGGAAGGAAGCTTTAGCTCCGTAGGTGTATACGGGAATTGTGCGACGATCATGGAGATTGTACGACGACCTCATGCATCATCACCATCATCATCATATGTATTTTTCATACTTTAATGTGTTTATCTTGTGTTGTATTATCATATTGACTTTCCATCTATGTAATTATCTTATTTTTTTTGCTTGTATTTGATAATCTTGTATATGCATGTTCCCCCTTGTTCTACTTATATGTGATATAAGGCATACTTGTGTTCTATCTTGGTGTGATGTTGCAATATATGTGATATATTAGAACTGTTAGTGCAAGCGATGTGGGCCATCATTATGGAACATTTTTTGATTGCAGGTGACGTACCCTTAGTGTGTATTTTATATGCTTTATTTTAAACTTTGCCCGATCGGCCTATGATACCTACTGAGTACAAGTGGACTATACTCAGTCCTACTTCACCCTTTCGATGTAGATTCAGGTTTGGGTGCGCCTCAAACTGGTTGATTTCAGGTGCCTTCAGATTACTCAAGGTAGCGGTTGGACAGTCATATGTCTGGAGTTCACATCTATCTTTCTGTATTAGTTATGTCTTTATTAGTATTCGGAGACAGATAATATTTTTATGGTTATTTTTCTGATGTATTTGATTCCGGGATAGTATTAGTAGTTCTTACACTTTTGACACCAGGTTTACGAAGTTATGGCTGTTTGTGTTGATTTTATTCTCTTTACTTTGACTATATCTATTTGATTTGGCTTCGTTCTAGAAGCCTCACCTTAGGTATTTATGTCTTTCTTTTCCTTTTTGTATCAGTTTTGGTGATAGGTTTACTTGTCAAGGTACGCCGCGACAAGTGCCATTATGACCCTTATTTTTGGATCGTGACAAATTAGCGTCAGAGAAGCCAGGTTTTATTGATCTCATTGGTGTAAAAACGGGATGTCTAATTGAGTCTTGTGAATTAATATATAGACGTCTGTACCTATATTCGAGAGGATATAGGACGTCTTTAGAAAACTTTCCTTATTTTATTCTTTATCATGCAAAGTTCGTTCATACCTTGTTTCAGAGTTGTGTTTCACTCTTTCTATGCGGATGGTGTGGCTTATACTATATCTTATTAGTTGAGAGATGCAACAAGAGATTGGTGGAGGTCACTTGTCAGTTATAGACCCCATGATTCTCCTGAGATGACTTGGTATCAGTTTGTCGAGGCTTTCTTAGAGAGATTTATGCCTTTTAATTTGAGAGACTATATGTTAGACGAGTTTGACCATTTGGAGCAGGTCTCCATGACAGTTGTTGTGTATGAGGCACGCCCTCATGCCCTGTCCAGATATTTCTATGATAGCATTTTTACCAAGTCTGAGAAGATTTAGCAATTTGTGAAGGGTTTGGATGTCTCCATTCAGTCGGCTACGTCTCATATGGTTGTGTTTGGGGATTCTTTCCAAAGTATTACAGATTATGCTAAGATGATAGGGGGTATCCTTAGTGCATCTCAGAGAGACGTCAATAAGGTGCGCTATTTTGGTGAGTTTAGAGGTCAGGTTTCTTGTGGTAGAGCTACCAGGGTAGGTCAGTGCAGGCGGCTTTACAGAGTTCAGGTGGTAGATATTCTAGTTCAGTAGTTTGGGGTGGCCATTCGAGCCCAGTTGTACCTTCTTCTATTACGGCTGGTCGTAGAGGTTGCTATGTATGTGATGAGATTAGCCATGTGGCTAGGGACTGTCTTCGCCGAGTGATTTGGGCTACTTTTATTTCATCTGTGAGTGGTAGGGGTATTACTAGAGGTACGAGGGGCAGAGGTAGTGAAGCTCGTAGAGGTGGCCGTGGGCCCACTCATGCAGTTGGTGGTCGTGGGGCTACCCAGACAGCTGGTGGTGGTGCCCAGTGTTATGTTATACCACCCAGACTTGAGACAAAGGCTTCTGATGCTGTGATTACAGGTATCGTCCCTGTTTATTTCAAACCTGCATCTGTATTATATGAGCTTGGATCGACTTTCTCCTACGTGTGTGTATTTTGCTTTGGGTTTTGATTCTTTTAGTGAGTCTCTTGCCATGCCTATTCGTGTATCTACCCCAGTAGGTGATTCTTTAGTGGTAGATCGGGGTCACCGATCTTGTGTTGTGACTTTTGCCGGCATGAGATTTTTGTAGGGTTGCTTGTGTTAGATTTGGTCGATTTTGATGTAATTTTGGGTATGGATTGGTTGGCTCCTTATCATGCTACCTTAGATTGTTTTGCTAAAACTGTTGTTTACATCTAATTTTTGACCTCTACAACTACGTTTAGTCTCGATTTTCTTCAATTTTTAAATAAAATTACAATATTTATTTTATCCGAATAAAAAGCTTTTTAAAGTATTTATCTGAGTAATTTTGTAATTTTAAGTAGCGATTATATATCATCGTATTTAATTATATGAAATTATATAATTTTGTTACTTAAATATTTATTTTACGGAATATCAAATTTTAATCAAAGCTTATCTTAAAAATTAATTCAAATGGGTAAAATCTTGATTTAACTATAATTTGTTTTCAAAATTAATTTATTTGGAGAAATATTTGTTTGATTTTATTAAATAAAAAAGCTCAGGATTAAACGAGGTATTAATTCATATCAAATTTCAATTTAATTTAGCCTATTTATTAAATTTGGTCATAATTGAAATTAAATTGACCATAATCGTGATGCAATTGGCCAATTGATTTTTAATTTGGCCAAATATTTAATGAATCGACTAAATCCTAAATTGATTGGGGTTATTTTTAAAATAACCCCAAATCCTAAATTCTACCCACCAACCCGATCTCCAGCAAAACTCAAAATTCGACCCACACCTACGACCCGAATCTGCCTCCAACCAGCAACCAATCAACCCAAACCAAAAATTCAAAAATCAAATTCAAATTTTGAAATTCAAAATTTATACTAGATGGTACAATTCCACCTCAACCTTGTCCTTTTTTCCATTTTGAAATTCAAAATTTGTACTAGATTGTACAATTCCCCTTCAACCTCGTCCTTTTTTCATTTTTGAAATTCAAAATTTATACTAGATTGTATAATTCCCCCTCAACCTTATTCTTTTTCATTTTTAAAATTCAAATTTCAAATTTCAAATTTGTACTAGATTGTACAATCCCCCTCAACCTTGTCCTTTTCCATTATTGAAATTCAAAATTTGTACTAGGTTGTACAATTCCACCTCACCTTATCCTCCAACAAACTTTTTCCTCAATTTAAAAGTCCTAAAACACCTCTATATACTTTCTCCCACATTGGTGGTTAAAAAGAATTGAATCCTCATCTTTTCCTATAAATACTATCACTATTTTGGTAAAAAGACCAAGTCCCAAAGAGTGGAAAAAACTTTTGAGCAAATAGTTAAATTTCTTTTCTTTAGTAAAATTTTTCAAGCGGTAGTCTAATTAGGATTCTCGAAAGATTACTTTTTGGTGGTAATCAAGAATCCAAAGAAAGCTTGAAGTCCCGTTTTGCTGCCCCAAAAAAGGTAAACACACCTTTTCCCTTTTAGTTTTATTATCGTTTTCTTTTTTATCTCCTTCTTCTTCTTCTTCTTCGTAGTTTGTAGTTATAATTTTATTTGCTGGAATTGTTCGTTGTAGATGACCTTGAAGGCCATAGGACGTTGTCGTATCAATAATATGGTTATTTTCATGTTCATGGTATAAAAATAAGCTAGCAATAGTTGAACGTGTTTCTTTGACTTTATTTTTTTGATTATTATGGAAAATGTTTTGATCTTTACTTAAAAGACGTATTTATGCTTTATTTAAATTCATTGTTGGCGGATATATTTGTTTTTAGCATGTAAAGTTATTTTCGTTGTGTTGAAATGAATAGTTACTATTATTTGTTATGCCTTAGTAAAATAGTAATTTGTTAAGTTAAAAATATGTCATTTGCTTGCTAATTATTTTAATGAATTTCAAAATCCTCATATGAGAGATGAAGTGCTAGCTTTATTTCCATCCAAGATGTTTATTCCTCTTTTTTATTTCACATGTTGTTTTGTCAAAATGATGAGAAAGTTTAAATTTTTGTGGCTAAATAGAGTTATTAAGATATTTTCGAGTCATGCGTAATATGATTGTTGAATGATATTTCACTTTTAGAGATGCTGAACTTTTTTCTTACTCCCTTTGAATTGTTATATGTGCTCTTTGTGTGTTTAAAAATTTAATTTGTATCTCTCTTTGATTCATAATATCAATAGAGAATCAACGATGTCTTAGAAAGATGAATCATAGGTCGTTACATGTTTTTCCTAAAGTTGGCCATAATTTGGATGTATGAATCATCGCTAATGTCGCCTTAGTTGGAGTTTAAATATTTCTTTCTTAAAAGTTAGCCTACACCTTCTTCTTTGTTATATGAATTAATTTCCTTTTCGTTGGATAATTTGATTTGTTTTGATATCGCAATTTACTATTTCTTTACGCTTGAGAATGCTATTTTTATGTCATCATTTATCTATTAAGTGCAAAATTTTTGCACATGTATTAATTCCTGTATCTTTTTCTTTGCATGAATCTGTTTTGGAGTCCAAATGGACTCTTTTCCTCTTGCATTTCGTAATGGGCCAATGTGGCCCACCTCTTCAGTCAAGTTCGAAGTTTAAACCCAAAGTCGATTATATGGCATATGGGTGTAAGAAGATGGAAGAAGAAAAATAGGTCAACCCATTGATGAGGTCGCCAAGAGACATGAAAAGTCTCGAATTTTATTATTGTCTTATTCTTTCTTTAATTATTTATCTATTTGTTCATTCATTTGGGCCTCGAAGACAAAGTTGTAATTTAATACAGGTGAAGCAGATTTTTGGGCCTTCAAGGTCCGAAAACTAGCTCAGGACAGGTTATGGGCCAAAAGCCCAAATGATTAGACTAGTACAGGTTCATTTGAATGATTTGGGCCTAATGGACTAAGTCTTTTAGTCTCCCCTTTTTTCTTTATATGCTAGTTGTTTTTTATTTTAGTTTTCTTAGATTTAGTTAAAATTTCTGCTAAGTCATCAAAACTCGTTTTGCACAAATCCTGAAAACAAATTCTTTCTTAATCAATTTCTTTTTCAAAAAATCAACTTTCCTTTTAAAGTTATTCGAAAAGTTGTAGTCAAATAGTTCGGATAATCGCAAGTTAACGGATACTCTTGGTGCTTTAACAACCTTTCAAGAGTGTTAATAAGAACCACTTATTGAGAATTTCTAAACTTAAAAGATTTTTTCTATTTTGAATCTTTTATTTAATATTTTTAGTTTTTCTTGATATTTTCTCAAAAATCAAGTGGCGACTCTGTAATTTTTAAAATTATTTCAAAATTTTCTTTTAGGTTTCGAAATAGTTTTAAAAGTCAAAAAATAATATTTTTCAAACCCTTCGAATCGAAAAGGGGCAAAACAACTATGACTTTAGCTTTGTCGGGTGTGCCATGGACCTTGGAAGGGTGCACTTAATTTGGATCTTAAGAATATTATATCTTATGTTCCTGATCATAAATTGGTTGAGAAGGGATGTTTATCTTACTTGGCTCATATTCATGACACCAATGTTGTTTTGCCTAATTTGTTAGATTCTGCCCGTGTTGTCCGTGAGTTTATGAATGTATTTCCTATAGACTTGCCTGGTATGACTCCGGATCGAGATATTGATTTGCTATTGATGTTGAGCGGGCACCAAGCCCATTTTTATTTCTCCTTATAGTATGGACCCAACAGAATTAAAGGAACTGAAGGATTAGTTGCAAAGGTTATTGGATAAGCGATTTACCCGACCTAGTATTTCACCTTGGGGTGCGCCTGTCTTTTTTGTGAAGAAAAAGAATGGGTTTATGCAGATGTGTAGTGATTATCGACAGTTGAATAAGGTGACGGTTAAGAATAAGTATCCTCTTTCTCACATTAATGATTTATTTGACTAGCTACAGGGTGTTGCAGAGTTTTCGAAGATCAATTTGAGGTACGGTTATCACCAGTTGAGGATTAGATTTTCAAATGTTTTGAAGACAACTTTTTGGATTTGACATAGTCATTATGAGTTCTTGGTCATGTCCTTTGGGTTGACCAATGCCCCTACCGCGTTCATGCAGTTGATGAACAGGGTGTTCTGATCATATTTGACTCATTTGTTATTGTACTTATAGGTTATATATTGGTGTATTCCAAGAGTGAGGTTGAGCATGGGGAGTATTTATGGATTGTGCTTCAGAGATTGAGGGATGAGAAGTTGTATGACAAGTTATCTAAGTGCGAGTTTTGGTTGGAGTCTGTTTCTTTCTTGGGTCATGTGGTGATTAAGGAAGGTATTATGGTTGATCTAGCCAAGATTGTCGTGGTTCGTGATTGGTCTAGACTTACTTTACCCACCGAGATTTAGAGTTTAGTTAGCTTAGCAGGTTATTATCGACGTTTTATTGAGGGTTTCTCTTTTATGAAGCTCCTTTGACTAAGTTAACTCAGAAGAAAATTTTCTTTCAGTGGCCTAATGTTAGTGAGGCAATCTTTCAAAAGCTAAAGGATTTGTTGACTTTTTCTCTTATCTTGACTTTATCTAGGGAGGGCGTGGGTTGCACCATCTTTTGTGATACTTCGGGTATTGGATTGGGTGTTATGTTGATGTAGGAGAGAAAGGTGATTGCTTATGCTTCTCGTCATTTGAAGCCTCATGAGAGGAATCATCCTACCTATGATTTGGAGTTATACACAGTTGTACTTGCATTTAAGTTATGGAGGCACTACTTGTATGAAGTCTGTTATGAGATTTTCTCAGATCATCATAGCCTTCAGTATGTTTTCACCCAACGAGATCTTAATATGAGGCAGCGTGGTTGGCTTGATTTACTTAAGAATTATGACTTGACTATTCTCTACCATCCGGGCAAGGCTAATGTGGTCGTGGATGCCTTGAGTCAGAAGTAGACTAGCATAGGTAGCTTGGCACATCTTTTGACCCAAGAGAGGCCTTTGTCCTTAGAGGTTCAGTATCTAGCTAAACAGATGGTTAGGATTGATATTTTGATACCTGGGCGTGTTTTGGCATTTGTGGAGGTTAGATTTTCTTTGATGGAGAAGATTCGAGCTCATCAGTTCGATGATGTTGAATTGAGGTTGATTCGAGATAAGGTGTTGAATGGAGAGACTAAGGAAGCCTCACTTGATTCAGATAGAGTTTTATGGATTAGGGTCCGAGTTTGTGTGCCGAGAGTGGGGGACTGGATTAGGTTGATCTTGGAGGAGGCCCATTGTTCCAGATATTTCATCCATCCAGGTGTGACTAAAATGTATCGTGATTTGAGACATCACTACTGGTGGGGTGGTATGAGGTGAGCTATAGTAGATTTTATGACTCATTGCCTATGTTGTTAGCAGGTAAAGACCGAGCAGATGAGACCTGGTGGATTGCTTCAGAAGTTGACCATTCCCGAGTGTAAGTGGGAATAGGTCACCATGGACTTTGTGATTGGTTTGACTCTTACATCTCATGGTTTTGACAATGTTTGGGTCAATATGGATCGATTGAAAAAATTAGCTTATTTTATTCTGGTTCGGGTCTCATTCAGTGCTGAGAGGTTGGCTCGTACCTATATTTGTGAGATTGTGCATTTGCATGGTGTGCCAGTGACCATTATTTCAGATCGAGGTTCTGTGTTAATATCTCACTTTTGGGAGACTTTTCAGGATAAGTTGGGTACTTGGGTTGATCTTAGCATAATATTTTACCCTAGACTGATGGCCAATCAGAACGAACTATTCAGGTTTTAGAGGATGTGCTTCGCGCGTGTGTGATTGATTTTAGTGGCCAGTGGAGCAATATTTATCTTTAGCAGAGTTTTCATATAATAATAGCTACCATTCCAGTATTGATATGGCTCCTTTTAAGGAGTTGTATGGTAGGCGTTGTCGCTCCTCAGTGGGTTGGCTTGATTTTTCAAAGGTGAGACCTTGAGGTATGGATTGCTTTGTGAGTGTTTGGATAGAGTCTGGGTCATTCAGGATAGACTTAGAGCAGCTCAGAGTAGGCAGAAGTGCTATACTGATCGTAGACTTCGTGCCTTGAGATTTGGTGTTGGTGATCGTATTTTTCTTTGAGTTTCATCCATGAAGGGTGTGATGAGGTTTGAGAGGAGGGACAAGCTTAGCCCAAGTATATTGGTCTATTTGAGATTCTTAGGATTGTTAGTGATGTGGCTTATGAGTTGGATTTGACCCCTAATTTATCAACTGGTCATCCAGTTTTTCATGTTTTTATGCTTCGCCGCGATATTCCTAATAAGTCTCATGTCATTCATTGGGAGTCGATTATGCTAGATGGGAGGTTGTCCTTTGTTGAGGAGTCAGTCTCCATTTTGGATAGGAATGTTAGGCGGTTGGGCACTAGAGTTATCCCTGTGGTTAAGCTTCAGTGACGACATCGACTTATAGATGAGGCTACTTTAGAGGTTGAGTCTAATATGCATAGTTTCTATCCCCAACTCTTTATTGATTCAGGTATTTCTTTGCCTTAGTTCGAGGCCGAACTAAATTTTTAGTAGTGATATAACGACTTTAAAGTTTTGATGAAATATGTGAAATTTGTGATTTTGTTGTGATTTGACTGTTTTACCCTTCCTGATAGTTGTATTATGGTATTTTTGGGGTGTGGGGTGATTGACATGATTCTCAATGCATTTTGGTACCATTTATGTGATATGTGAAAATGATGTTTTTAAAAAATCCAGCTTCTCCAACGTGTCTGAAACCTCGAATTTAGTATGGTTGCATAGTTCGTTTGTATATATCGGATGCCGAACGAATCTCGGACACCCCATTAAATTTTGGGTTTGACTTTAGAAAAAAAACTGCACCAGTCTTTTTAAAAAATAGCTTTTTATGGTCCATTTTGTCCATTTTTTCACTTTTCCTCTTGAGAGTTAAACTCTAAAATAGTGTGAGAGTTTAAAAGTGAAGCTTGTGGGAGCTTGAGAAGCTAGATTAACATGTATTTCTTGATTCTCTTACAAATTTAAGGTAAGAATTCACTAATTTTTTAGTAACTTCTGGATTAATTTCTCAAAATCTCAAAAATCTCAGGGCTTCATTTTAAACCTCAATTTCACTCGTTGTCGCTTGAATAATATTTTAATCTTATAATACTAGTTTTTCATCAATTTAACCTTCAAAACAACTTTGATCCTTGATTTTAATCTGGATTTCAAAGATTTTACCGGTAAAACTTAAAAATAATTTTCTTCAATTCGAACCTCATTTTTTGACTCAATTTGTCTTTGGTTTTCAGCTGTAGGTTTTTAAAAATATGGAAAGCATGTTTTTGAAGTAATGTTACTATTTTACCCTTCTTTTTTCAAAAATCTATTTTGAGAGTCCATTTGGACCCCGAACCAAAAATAGTCAATATAGGTTTCGATTGATTTTGTTTTGATGCGTAGATTCCATATTTGATATTTTTAGTGGTGTTTGATATCTTTCATTCAAAGTAAGGTCGTGGGTTCAAAGTGTAGCGGATCGATTTTGTCTTTTGAGGTAGGTTATGGCTTAACTCTTTCAGACTGGGTTGGGTAATAAATGATGGTACAAAATTCATGATAAGGATGGGAACTAAGCATAAAAAATGACTATCTATGTGTTGTGACCGTATGGGGGCCTATACGTAATGTAATTATTGAAATTGAGATATTATGTGATATGTATGGCTGTGTGGGGTCCTATGTGATGTTGCTAGCCTTGAATATATGTGAATAATTTTATTGTGTTGTTGAAATGCCTAATGTGGTACCATTGGTGTATTGTGATATATTCATATTTATTGTTATATGAGACATGTGGAAATTCATGGATAGAACGAAAATAATGAGTGAATATTGACTCACGTGGTTGTGAAAATGTATAATTATGATTGGTTGTGGTAATATATCATTGTGAATGGTTGTGGAAATACTCATTATGATTGGTTGTGAGCATTACAACCTCATATCATACCTATTTACGAAACATTGGTACCATCGTGGCAACACTTGAGTAACACTGACAACAACATTTTAAAACCCTCCCCGAGGGATGTGCCGGGGAGGAGATATTGTAACACCTTATAAAAATCTTTCCGAGTGATGTTCCCAGAAAGGTGATATGAGATATATGGATTGTATACGGGTTGACGAACCCCCCATAGGTCTTACGTTGGGAATTTTTAGATCCGTAGGTGTATACGAGGATTGTGCGATGATTTTGAAGGTTGTGAGATGACCTCGTGCATCATTATCATTATCATCATCATCATCATTATCATCATCATCATCATATACATTACACTTACTTTATTGTGTTTATATTGTGTTGTATTATCATATTGACTTGCCATCTATGCAATTGTCTTATCTTCTTTTACTTGTATTTGATGATCTTGTATATGTATGTTCCCCTTGTTCTACTTATATGTGATATAAGGCATACTTGTATTCTATCTTGGTGTGATGTTTCAATATATGTGATATATTAGAATTATTAGTGCAACCGGTATGGGCTATCATTGTGGAATATTTTCTGATTGCAGGCGGCGTACCCTTAGTGTGTATTTTGTATGCTTTATTTTCTACTTTTCTCGGTCGGCCTATGATACCTACTGAGTATAAGTAGACCGTACTCACTCCTACCTCACCATTTTGATGTAGCTTCAGGTTTGGGTGCGCCTCAAACTTGTTGATTTCAGAGTTCACCTCTATCTTTCTATATTAGTTATGTCTTTATTAGTATTTGGAGAAAAATATTATTTCTTTGTGGTTATTTTTCTGATATATTTGACTCCTGGATAGTATTCGTAGTTCTTACACTTTTGACACCAGATTTTGGAAGTTATGGATGCATGCGTTGATTTTATTCTATTCGATTTTACTATATCTATTTGATTTGGCTTCATTCTAGAAGCCTCACCTTGGGTATTTCTGTCTTTTCTTTTTCCTTTTTGTATTAGTTTGGGTGATAGACTTACTTGTTAAGGTACGCCGCGATAAGTGTCATCATGATCCTTGTTTTTGGGTCGTGGCTGATGAAATGAGTTCATTGATGTCCAATAATACTTGAATTTTAATTGACTTGCCTCATGGATCTAAAACTATAGATAGTAAATGGGTGTTTAAGAGAAAATATAATACAGACAGTTTTATACAAACCTTTAAAGTAAGATTAGTTGCACAAGGTTTTACTCAAAAAAAAGGTATTGAGTACTTTGCACATATGCTCCAATTGCAAGAATAACAACCATTAGAGTACTCTTGTCTTTAGTATCTATATATAATCAGTATGTACATTAAATGAACGTTAAAACTACTTTGTTAAAGAAAAATTTAGATGAAGAAATTTATATGGAACAGACTGAATGATTTTGTTCTTCATGGTAAAGAACATAAATTTTGTAAGCCAATAAAGTCTCTCTAGGATTTGAAACAAGCACCTAAATAATGAAATGAAAAGTTTGATAGCATGATATTATCCAATGAGTTTGTACATAATTTTTCTAATAAGTGTATTTACTTTAAATTTACTGAAGATTATGGAGTTGTCATTTATCTTTATGTTGATGACAAACTGATTTTTGGTACGACCATGCTTGAAATTTCTGAAACTAAGAAATATCAAACTTCAGTCTTTAAAATAAAAGATTTGAATGAAGTAGATACTATCTTAGGTATCAAAGTCAAAAGAAATAATAAGAGAGTGACTTTATCACAAGCCCATTATATTGATAAGATACTTAACAAGTTCAATTATTTGGGCATAGAGGAGTTTAAAACTCAATATGATTCAAGTATAAAGCTTACTGAAAATTAAGGAAGAGCAGTGGCTCAATTAGATTATGCAAGTGCAATTGACAATTTGATGTATGCAATGCACTGCACTAGGCCTGATATAGCATTTATCATCGATAAACTTTCAAGATTTACAAGTAGTCCAAATAACTTTCACAAAAAAACTATAATAAGGGTACTTGAATATTTAAAGAAAAAAATAATTTGGGCATTTGTTATAATGATTTTTCTACCGTTTTGGAAGGATATTCAGATGCAAGTTGGATAACAAGTATAAAGGATGATAAGACCACTTCATATTGGATATTCACTTTGGGGGTAGCTCTATTAGTTGCACATCCAAGAGAAAAAACTTGAATTTTTCATTTCACAATGAATTTTGAATTCATTGCATTAGCGGTCGCTGAAAAAAAATAGAATGACTAAGAAATGTGTTATTGAATATAAAGTTGTGGCCACAATCTATGTCAGCTATTTTCATATTATGTGATAGTGAGAACTACTATGTGTGTAGCTCACAATAAAATATATAATGAAAAATCAAGACATATAAGCTTAATGTATGCTTATATAAGAAAGTTAGTTCTTAATGAAACTATAACTATAATGTATGTGATATCAAATAAAAATTTGATAAATTCACTTACAAAAGCATTAAATAGAGATGCAGTAAAACAAACTAGTGAAGAATGAGACTAAAACTGTAATACCCCATATTTCTCAAGCTTAACTTAACCCTCAGTTCATGAGGTATCTAATATAAAATTTTTGAAATACTCAGTATTTTTCAGTTTGAAGCCTACCATTGCGTAGGAAATTGAATTAGCTTTCCAACGATATAAAATTCTCCTAAATCCGATAACCAGATAAGAAGTTATGGCTATTTTAAGTTTCAGTCATTAAACACCGTCATTCAGGCCAATAGCGTGTCGTGGAGTATGTCAAAATGACAATTGTCAGTTTTCAGTGTTACTCCGTAATATTGGCGTATCGCGCCAAGGCTCATTTTCATATTTGTCACTTTCCAGTATATCAACGCGATCCCACCGCATTGCGATGAGTCCAGATTGCAGAACCAAAGGGGCACCGTGATCCCACTGTATTGCGCCAAGCCCTCGATTCTCAGATGTCATTTTCCAGAGACACGGAGCAATCGCGGTGTGCTAGGGGTCCAGGTCGGGAAAATTTCTCAAAAATTAAAAGTGACGTACAGGGATAAATTGTTCTTTTCTCATGATTTTTGCATGCCCAGATATGGGATTTAATCCCTAAAAATGTTTTAAAGGTCATTCTTAATCAATTTCTCCTCAAATTAAAAGCATTCTCTCTCAAGAAAACAAACCCTAGCTCTAAGAAATCAAGATCAATCTCAAGAATTTCTTCAAGAATCTTCAAGAACAAATATTCTAAGGTATGTTAGGAGTTCATCTATAGGTCTCTTTCACCCATAGAGTCCACGAATCCACTTTTAAAACTTCAAGATCTACGATTCATGATTTACATGCTTGAAATTTGATTGTATTAGTATTTTTTATATTAAATGAGTTCAGATTCATGATTAATTGTAGATCCCAGGAAGTTTGAATAGCATGTACATTGAATTGTGAAATTCTCATGTCATAATCCATGAATTTGTAAGTTAGGGCATCGTAATTGCCATGCTTATGTGTTAACCATTATTATGTGCATTATGTTGTGCCCCACAAGTGTTTAAGAAAATGTCTCTATGAATGATTATGTTTTTCAAGAGTATATTATGCTTTATTTTTCATGATATCAAGTCCTGTGGGTATTTAATACCCGATAATTTAGTTGCATGCCTAGAGCCAGTGTCACTTACAGAACCTCAGTCATGTAATGATCAGTAGTACTCTCAGTCAATTACAGAACTCAGTAAAACTCAGTCAGTTATAAATCTCAGAAAAATTCAGTAAACTCAGTATCAGTTCAGTACAATCAGTTTAGTGTGCTTTAGTTGGGAGTAGGATTCATCACCGAGTGAACCCAAGGATGAGGGCTCACCTGCCAGTAGAGGGTGTGATCCTTAGAATCAATCCTTGCATTCCAGAACTACGTAGATAGTGTAGGTTGAGACATCTAACCTGACAGTTGAGGGTTGCTGAGGTGTTTTAACCAGACAGATGAGGGTTCCACCGTTCTCATTAGAGTACCTACCAGATGAGGGTAACTCTTCAGTTTGTCTTTACTCGTGGCACAGTACTGACACCCTTCCAACTGGGTCACAGTTTGGACCTCAACTCAGTTATCTTATCTTATTTGGCGCATGTTCGTTAGATGGTTACCTCCCACAGTCTCAGTTTCAGTCTTCAGAATAGAACTCTGTTCAGTTCTATAGAATCAGGACTGTCAGATTCAATCAACCAGTATCAGTAAATTAGTTATCAGTAACTTCAGATATCAGTTACTCAGTAGCAGAATTTAGGACTTAGCTTCAGACAAGCTTAGTCACAGTATTTATTTATATACATATTAGTGCACACTCAATATTTACAGTAGTATCAGTTATCCATGTACTCTCATGTTCAGTTACTTTATATCATACAACCAGTTATTGTTCATGCATATGAACCCTTGCATTCAACCTTACCCCATCTAGCATACCAGTACATTCCACATACTGACGCATACTCTTTCTTTGCGCTATGATGTCTTATATAATAGGTTTGGATGCTTAGGCTCCCGACCGCGCATAGATAGATTCAGATTTAGCCAGCAACAGTAGATTAGCAATGAGTCCTCGTCATTTGAGGATATTCTTTTATTTCATTATTTCAGTAGACTCAGTATTTAGTAGATGGAGTTAGATGGGGGATTGTCCCATCAACTCCACATTCAGACAATTCAGGTTAGAGGCTTTTCAGACTAGTTTTCAGACAGTATTCAATTTTACAGATTTTTATTACAGTGTGATATTTCAGCAATATTTCAGATATTTGAACCTTATGGTATTTTAGCCTATTATTCTGTATTTATTTCAGTATATTATTCTGTGCTCACAGCAGATATCAGTCATGGGTTAGCTTGTGATCTTTCGAGGTCGTAAGCACCGTGTAGCATCCGGGGTACAGACTCGGGGCGTTACAAAAACTTATAGATTAAGCATAAGTAACAGAAACCCAATTGTGAGTTAGTATACACTCTAACAATATAAGTTCAAAAGATAATACCAAGTTGCTTGTGTTGTTTAAGCATGAATCTCCTCGTTGAGATCCTTGATTCCACTGTACCATTTATTGTTATATGAGGAGTTTAGAAGTTGTTAAATTACTATAATAGTAGGAGCATAATGACAAACTTTAAAGTGCATACTGTTACAAGAAAGACGGTGAATTAGATCTGAATGAAATTAGCAAATACATGTAGTAGCAGAGACAAAAAGCCATTTTCACCAATATGAATATTGAGGTAGTGCCACTTCAAACAAGATTTATGGAGTTGACCTTGTAAATATTCATGAATTTGGATAATCTCATGGCCGTAAACGTGCTAAAGCATAATATTAAATTATTTTGCTACTTAATAATATTACGTGTGTGATACTTTCGACTTGACAAAAGGAGTTGTGGTTTAAATCTTAGGATACCAATAACTTCGTCAAAACTTTAAGGTATTTACACTAATGAAAAGTTCAAATCTAGATAAAATACTTTTCAATATGCGTGATATTATGAGATACATTACGAACCAGTGGAAGATTGTAAAGTATAGTTGTAATATGTAGGTTCTCCCACATTAGTGGTTTAAAAGCACTCTTAAGGCCATATAAGGTCAATCCCATTAAGTCTAATAAATTAAATATGTGTATTTTTATATGTATATATTTAATTATATAAATATCTAAATGACTTGGACTTGGACTTGGGTGTGGGCCGGGTCAGATCTTTAATTGAAGATTTTATTTTTGTATTTTTTTTTAAAATATTTTGTTAAAACAAAATAGTTTTGTCTGTTCAGAAAAGCTGCATCCATTCAGAATAGTCATGTCTGTTCAGAAAAGCTGCATCTGTTCAAAATAGTTGTCTGTTCAGAAAAGTTACATCTGTTCAGAATAGTTGAATCTGTTCAGAAAAGTTGTGACTATTCGGACTTTATAAATACGGATGAAAATCCAGAAGTAGTTTATTAAATTTGCTTATATATATATATATTTTGGGCTTTGTTGTATCCTAATAAATAATTGTTTGTAACCCCTAAAGAATATACGAGCAATAACTCTTGAAAGATAGTAATCTTTCACGCCTTAAAGCAATAATTTTTTATTTTTCATCTTATTTTTTTAACATGTTCTGCTTTCAAGAGTTCAATATTTTTTTAAAGAAATTCATATCAAATGCAAATTAACTCTTTTAGCTTTAACTTTAATTTTAAATGTTTCTTTCTTCGTTCACTTTTACTTTTCACTTTACGCTTTATAAGAGTAAATTCAACTAATTTTTGGAGCTAAATTGAATTAAATAAATTCAATATCTTAATTTTTTAATTTAGATGTTCAAAAGTTGTAAAAAAATATCATAAGATACAGTTCTTCTCATATTAATATGATAAAAAATTACATCTTAAAATATTAATTAAAATCCGTAAAGTTCAATTCTCAAAAATTGAAGTGTGACAAGTAGTTATTTATTTTTCAAAATTTGAGGAATTATTGTCCAAATGAAGCCAATAAAGTAAATGTCTCTAATCTAGATAATAGCGAAAACAATCCTCTGTATTGGTTAAAGATCTATTTTCAAATGTTTAATAAGATATACTCTAAAAATTCATCGTGTACATTTTCAAACTATTCAAAGTGTTATTATTCATGAAATAAAAGTCTAAATGTGACTCTTATTCACTTTAGATTCATTTTATTTTCACAGTCCTCTTATCTTTTTTTTTCTTTGTGAATTTTTACATGTGTGTGCTAAACATTACATTAAGCATGTCAGTCCACCAATCGTTGATCTAAAAAATATTTTTAATATTTTACTAACCGTTCTCTTGTACCAATCTTTGATAATTTATAAATTTTTTCATGGACAATAAGTAGAGCATAGACAATGAAACTAGATGGTGTAAGTATCAAAAGACATTGAATCTTGTGAGCTTGTGAAGAGGTTTTGAAAAACTCACTTTACCCTTTCTAAACCATGGGACTGACTATATGATGATAGGCGGATTTACACGCCTATATCAATATATTTTGCCTATATTTTAGCCTAGTTTTGAGAACAAATTATATATTTCATGCACTTTTAGTCCTTTTTCCTGTAAATGAGCTAACAAACATGATTAGTAAAGTTTCAGGTATAAATAATGCAGAATTCAGCATTTTATGGCTTACTTGACGCAAAAGAAAGCTCACGAAGGAAGGGAAGGGAGTTTACACGCCTAAGGACCAAAACTGCTGCATGGAAAATCTGTCCACAACAATTCTGAAGACTTTGGGGACTTACAGACACAAAGCTGGATTTTGACAATGATACATTAACCTAGTACAATTAGGTTATGTATTTCATTATTTTATGTGGATTATGATAATGTTACCTTAACCTAGTACATTTGGGTTAAGGATTTCATTAGTCTAATAGGATTTGGTTATTTATTTCATTAGCTTAGTAGGATTAGGATATGGGTATTATAAATACCCTATCATGCTAGAGATTTTAGGACATCTTCTTAACTTCTCGTCTTACAATTCAATTCTATTACTCTACAATTCTTCTAATCTTTCCATTAATTCTATTTTTCTTCTTCTACTCTTCTATTCTTAAATTCCACAACAAGAGAATCGTTACTTGCTAAGGAATCACGCCTCACGCCTATCACTTGATCTACACGCCATTACTCAATATCGTGATATAATAACAATGTCAATCGTGATTTCCTTCGCATTCATGGGTAACTAAACTTCTTTGTTGGGGTTATGGAAGCCGAATGAGTTACTATCTATTGTTGTGAGTTTGTGAGTTCGAGGCACGTATATTGCTTATATCATTATTCTCTTCATCTTAATCTACATTCTTTGCGGTTGCAAATGCAAGAATACGCCAGTCTAACATTTAACTTGTTCGAGAGAAAAGTTATTTGTCTGGAAAAGAGATAATGTCAAGGTAGTAGGACACCCTTTCCTATTAAAAAGCTAGTGCCGTAACTGGACTAACCTCTTGGAGAATTCGTACCGTTAGACACGCTTTAAGATCGAGAGAGTTAAAGTGAAATAGTCCTTGTTTAGGTCGAGAGACGCTTGGATTTACCATCGACTACAATCCTCTATAAGCAATTGCATGTCAGAATTCTACACACTCATAGCCAATAGAGACGTATACCTCAGAAGGTGGACATAACCCCAACGCTTCAATTCTCATTATTTACAACCAACATAACAATCTCTCTCTTTTTACTTTATTATTTTCAGCTTTTGTTTACATTACTTGCAAAACAAGAATCCCCCCTTCTTACGAGACTTGCACCAAAAGTTTAGTAATTTTACTTACCTGTTGGCCAAGCTAATCCCTGTGGGATCGACACCCAACCCAGGTTGGGTTCTATATTTGCTAACGACCGCTTTACACTCAAACGAGAGCTGTAGATTGAGCGTTATCAAAAATTGGCGCCGTTGCCGGGGAATACAAGTGTCAATTAAGTTCGTAATAATTACTAGACCCTTTGGTCAAAGACTCTCGTACTTTTACTTTTAGTTTTTGTTTTTGTTTACTGCAGGTTTTTTTGTTCAGTACATCAATGGATGCACAACGTGAAATACCATTCGACGATGATGATGATGATCTTGATGGTGCCGGAGCCACTGGAGCTATAATTCTACCACCATTAGCGCCCGGAGCCAAGTTTAACATCACAAGCACCATGATTCAGTTATTGCAACTCAAGGGATTGTTTGGTGGACTAGCAGGCGATGATCCGAATATGCATCTCATCAACTTTATTTCTACATGCAAGTGTTTTGACAATCCTGGTGTTGGTCAGAATGCAATTCGATTACGTCTATTTCCATTGTCTCTGTCTGGAGAGGCAACACTATGGTTGAATGGGCTGACTCCTGATTCTATTACAAATTGGAGGCAATTGAGAGACGCTTTCCTAGAAAGATTCTTTCCGCCATCCAAAAGAGCACAATTGAGAGATGAAATCAACAACTTTCGTCAGCTTCCCACTGAAGCTCTTCATGAAACATGGGAGAGGTTCAAGACAAAGCTAGCGAGGTGTCCAAACCATCATATGACTAATGTTCACCTAATGGAGATACTATACAGAGCCTTGAATTCAATAACTAAACCAGTGGTGGATAATGCGGCTGGAGGATCATTTATGGACCTCACCTTTGGTCAAGCAAGCAATATGCTAGATCGCATGACGAAACAAAGTAGAGCTTGGCATACCAGGGATTCCGAGGTAGCAAGCCCCACTTTATCTATAGGCATGACTGCAGACCAAAGAAGAAGACAAGAAGAACGTGATCAAGATATGGCGCACATGAAAACACAGATGGATCTTCTTACAAAGCATTTATTATCAGGGAAGACTGAAAAAGTGAAAGCTGTGGCGCTAAAAGGAAGAGACGAATCTGATTCGGAAGAAGAAGCCAACTACTTGAATAATCAGGGGGGTTTCCGAGGCAATACCCAAGGAAACCAAGGTCGGAACTATTATGGTAAATCTGGAAACATGGATCAAGGTAGTTGGAAGAACGAGAATGAAAAGAGTGGTTTGTACGTTCTCCCTGGTAGACGTGATACCACCACATCTAATTCTGGAAGTATGGAAGACATGATGGCTAAATTATTGAAAGGAGTGGAAGCAACAAGCGCGGGAGTTACTGAGGTAATTAATGATTTGTCCTCCATGAAACAACTAGTTGATTCTCATTCCACTTCAATCAAGAAAATAGAGCAGCAATTAAGCCAACTGTCAGCAACACTCAATCAAAGAAAGGCTGGCACTCTACCTAGCGATACTGTGCAAAACCCAAGGAATGATGGGTCATGCATGGCCATCACTACCAGAAGCGGTAAGGTGCTGGAACCTTCAGCAAAAGGCAATCAAGTGGTTGACGAAGTAGCGGACATGGATGATAACGCAAAAGGAGAAGATGCCGCAACAACCAGTCCTGACATCAAGGATGTCACGCCCAGTGACGTGCAGCCTGAAAAAATGGAAAAACGGAAGCAAGAGGAGAAGTAGGACATGGAGAGAACACTTCCATACCCACCACCACCTTTTCCCCAAAGATTGAAGAAGGTGGCGGATGACACTAAGTTCAGCAAATTTATGACTATGTTGAAGCAGCTGACCATTAATGTTCCATTGGTAGAGGCACTTGAACAAATGCCTGGGTATGCGAAGTTTATGAAAGATCTTTTGACTAAGAAGAGGGCAGCAAGTTATGAGCTGAAGGATGATTTGCATCATTGTAGTGCAATTGCTACCCGATCGATAGTTCAGAAGAAGGACGACCCCGGAGCTTTCACTATTCCTTGCACCGTCGGATCTTTGAACTTTGCCAAAGCATTATGTGACCTAGGAGCCAGCATCAATTTGATGCCACTATCCGTCTACAAGAAGTTGGGGTTAGGCGATCCTACCCCAACCAATATGAGGCTCGTCATGGCGGATAGGTCGGTAAAACGACCTGTTGGTATCCTATGTGATGTCTTGGTAAAGGTTTCTTCATTCATCTTTCCAGCAGACTTTGTTATTCTGGATTGTGAAGCGGACTCAGAGGTTCCCATAATCTTGGGACGCCCTTTCCTTACTACAGGAAGTGTGCTCATTGACATGAGAGATAATGAGCTTTTATTTCGGTTGAATGATGAAGTGGTCCGCTTTGATATATGCAAAGCAATGAAGCAGCCCAGCGATATGAATGTGTTCTCTGTAGCTGATGTTCATCATGAGGATAAGAAAGCATTATCTGTAGAAAAACAGCTTACTGTTGAGCCATTGTCTGCTGCGCCACTGAATGTTGAGCATGAGGACGCTGAAAATTATGAAGAACTTATGGGTGCTCTAACAGAAATAGAGTCCTATTCCCATACTCCTAAGCAACCGGACCGTGATCTTAAGAATCAACCGTCACCAACAGCGAAGACCTCCCTTGAAGAGCCACCAATGCTAGAATCGAAAGAGCTCCCCGATTATCTAAGGTATGTGTTCTTGGAAAGTATAAATATACTTCCGGTGAGTGCGGATGATTTAAGTAAACAGCACATAGAGGCTCTCATCTCTGCTCTGAAGAGATACATGAGAGCTATGGGTTGGACTATTGATGATATAATTGGTGACCCTCCGGGGAGACGTATGAGTCTTCTCGAAGAAGATTGCATGCCTACAAGTAAGCCTCATTGTCATCTAAATCCATTCAGAAAATGACCAACCATCTATCTCGACGAAGTCTAAGTACTCGAGGTAACTATGTCGAGCCACGACAATAAATAAGGCGCTAGATGGGAGGCAACCCATCATTTATCGTTTATCGTTTTTCATTTTTCATTTCGTTCAAGTATGTATTTTGCTTTTGATAAATAAAAATCCAAAAATAAGAGTCGTGCCATGACCAAAACTAAGGATCTTGGTGGGAGGCAACCCATCGTACTAATCGTTTTCATTTGTTTGAGCGAATATAGGTGCAAGAAGTAGTCAATAAGGAGATTGATTTCAATTGACGATTTGGACGCATTGTATGGTAAAGTTGGTAAGTTAGGAAGGGTGATGCATAAGTCTATGGATTGAGCCTTTCTCACGCCAAAATAGGCTTTGAGGAAGGCTAGGCCTTGGTAAAACTAGGCCACGAAGGATGCACAACCTATCCTATAGCCTAAGGTCTCGGAATCTAGTGTGCTATACACTATGCACCGCCTATTCCTAGGTATGCTTTTGACTATGCGCCGCTTATGCTATGGCATTTGGTCTCAGTATCTCATATTCCATAGACTATGCGGCGTATATGTCTACAAATGCCATAGACTATGCGGCGCATATATCCCATTATGCCATAGACAATGCGCCGCATATGTCATTGATATGCCTAGTATTATGCGCCGCATATGTAGGATTTTTGTCTCCAAAACCAATTGTAAATGGGTCAGAACCTGACCCATACTATTCCTATATAAAGGGGACTTAGTTTTATAACACAACCACAATAGAAAATACCCTAAAGGCGCCGCATACTCTTCCAAATCTTCTCAAAATTTTCTTCTTTTGCTCTTCCAATTCACAAAACCATCTCCACAAGTTTCAAGCAAGTAAGTACTCTCTTATTCTTCATTTATTTCTCGTAAGTACTACGTTGCTATGGCTATTATGAATTGCTAAATTATATAAGATTGTTGGTGATGTTCATGTGTTTGGATTGTTGTTGCAAAATTATGTGAGTGAACATATACGTAGGAAAATCTTGACTTGTTTCCGACTTGAATTTGGTTTCAATAGCATTGTTATGATATCTGCGGAATTGCTATGGCTATGAATATTGCTTAAGATTGTTGTTTGGATACTTACATGTTAGACTATCCCGGCCATCGGGATAAGACTTATAGTGCCTACCGACTTAGGAGGTTGTGATTGTTGTAAGAATAACGATTCCATGTGGTAACCCCTATGTAGTAGTGTTGCTATATCTACCATGAAAGTATTCCAATGGCTGCATGTAAGTGATGCATTGCTGATTTTCTTGCCGGAATACAACTCCTAAAACGTATGTCGACGAAATCTGAGTAATCGACCACTTTCACTTCACTGATTTGTGTCAACAAAACTAAGTGTGGGGTGGTACCCCTACTGCTTGTGCATAGATTGTATCCATTGATATTGTGCTACCACTAACACTATTTCTAGTCTCAGGTACAATGGCACCTAAAGCGAGACAAGGCAAAGAGAAGGCTACCACCTCCCAAAAGGGCAAAAAGAGAAGTCGCAAGAACCAAGAAGAACCCTCCTCGCTGCAAATACCTCGACTCACGCTTGGAATTAAGTGGGATACTTATGAGGAACTTCTGAGGATGACGACTCTGATGATGATTCCAATGCAAGGGGTATGACCCCAGACATAGAGGATAAGTCCAACCAACCAGGTTCCTCGTATTTATTTTCCATTGAGGACAGTGTCCCGACTAAGTGTGGGGTGGTGGTATTTCATGCTATACTTCTCTATTCGCATCTATGTTTGTTTGCTTTTGTTTCATTTTTGTTTCGTTTTGTCGTTTTGTTTTTTTTAGTAGTTAAAAAAATTTTTTAGCTTCGCATGAAATTATTTTGATAGGCAGCATGAGGTTATAACAAGAGTATGTGGTACAATTGTGACTATTGAGACGTTTAAGCTCTAGTTGTGACTCAATATGTGATATTGTGTGATTCAATTCCTTCACTTGTTGGGTCGAGAGTCTATATTACTTCCAATCAAGTCGACTATGTGCCTTGTGTGTGTGAGATAATAGTATATTCTATGTATGTGGCTGATGCTAGAACTTTCCTGGTATGTATGCAAAGCGAAAATAAGGAGTGTAAGTTTAGGATATGATTTAGGCATTTCTTTGGCAACCTATACATGTTTACCTTCAGTTTTTCCTACCCATGGACATCATCCTAGTTAAACCTTTTTGAGCCTTTAGCCTATTTCTTTGACAACCTTGTATGTAAGCCTAATCCATTTCTTTCAAGACCGTAATTTGATCAAAACTCCTAAGTGCTTTAAAGTGAAAAAGTCATGTGACAACATAAGAGGAAATTGGGTGAGTATGATGCTATAAATTGTAATGGTGCTTGAATGTGTTATGAAAAAGAAAGTGTTATCATAAGAGGTATGTTGTGAAAAGAAAAAGGAAAAGAAAGCTGAAAAGCGAGTTGTGCTTAAAATTGAAAAACAAAAGAGGAGAACAAGGGTGGTATAACAAAAGAAAGAAGAAAGGTTGAAAGAAAAAAGTGTCAATGATACAAAGTGATGTATTAAAGCGCTTAGGAACTTAGTCACTATTCCTGGCCAAAATAGTCCTACCCGTCCCTTAGCCTACATTACAACCATCAAAAGACCTACTTGATCCTAATCTTAACATTCCAACATTTAGTAGAGTATTACATTAAGGGCAAGCCTATGGTCATCAATCGCTACATATGAATTCTTTGTGAGAGTGAGAGCAAGGACATTTTGATACCCATGTTTGAAAAATATGCTATATTTGTGAGTGATTATGGGTACTATATGGTGAGACACACATGGTTGATGAGTTTTGGATAGTTGTATATGATTCTATGCACTTTAACGTTTGCATGCGAGTTGATCACCATCACGAGTCTATACTTGAGGGTAAATTGTTTCTACTTATAATCGGAAAGCTACTCTTGGTTGATAATCGTTGTGCTAGTCTTAATAAATGTTTTGTATTGTTGCTGTAAAAACCTTAAGTTGATGCTTAGAAGGACATGATATGTTGTTCGAGGACGAACAAAGCTCTAAGTGTGGGGTGTTGATGATAGGCGGATTTACACGCCTATATCAATATATTTTGCCCATATTTTAGCCTAGTTTTGAGAACAAATTATATATTTCATGCACTTTTAGTCCTTTTTCCTGTAAATGAGCTAACAAACATGATTAGTAAAGTTTCAGGTATAAATGATGCAGAATTCAGCATTTTATGGCTTACTTGACGCAAAAGAAAGCTCACGAAGGAAGGGAAGGGAGTTTACACGCCTAAGGACCAAAACTGCTGCATGGAAAATCTGTCCACAACAATTCTGAAGACTTTGGGGACTTACAGACACAAAGCTGGATTTTGACAATGATACATTAACCTAGTACAATTAGGTTATGTATTTCATTATTTTATGTGGATTATGATAATGTTACCTTAACCTAGTACATTTGGGTTAAGGATTTCATTAGTCTAATAGGATTTGGTTATTTATTTCATTAGCTTAGTAGGATTAGGATATGGGTATTATAAATACCCTATCATGCTAGAGATTTTAGGACATCTTCTTAACTTCTCGTCTTACAATTCAATTCTATTACTCTACAATTCTTCTAATCTTTCCATTAATTCTATTTTTCTTCTTCTACTCTTCTATTCTTAAATTCCACAACAAGAGAATCGTTACTTGCTAAGGAATCACGCCTCACGCCTATCACTTGATGTACACGCCATTACTCAATATCGTGATATAATAACAATGTCAATCGTGATTTCCTTCGCATTCATGGGTAACTAAACTTCTCTGTTGGGGTTATGGAAGCCGAATGAGTTACTATCTATTGCTGTGAGTTTGTGAGTTCGAGGCACGTATATTGCTTATATCATTATTCTCTTCATCTTAATCTACATTCTTTGCGGTTGCAAACGCAAGAATACGCCAGTCTAACATTTAACTTGTTCGAGAGAAAAGTTATTTGTCTGGAAAAGAGATAATGTCAAGGTAGTAGGACACCCTTTCCTATTAAAAAGCTAGTGCCGTAACTGGACTAACCTCTTGGAGAATTCGTACCGTTAGACACGCTTTAAGCTCGAGAGAGTTAAAGTGAAATAGTCCTTGTTTAGGTCGAGAGACGCTTGGATTTACCATCAACTACAATCCTCTATAAGCAATTGCATGTCAGAATTCTACACACTCATAGCCAATAGAGACGTATACCTCAGAAGGTGGACATAACCCCAACGCTTCAATTCTCATTGTTTACAACCAACGTAACAATCTCTCTTTTTACTTTATTATTTTCAGCTTTTGTTTACATTACTTGCAAAACAAGAATCCCCCCTTCTTACGAGACTTGCACCAAAAGTTTAGTAATTTTACTTACCTGTTGGCCAAGCTATTCCCTGTGGGATCGACACCCAACCCAGGTTGGGTTCTATATTTGCTAACGACCGCTTTACACTCAAACGAGAGTTGTAGATTGAGCGTTATCACTATACCCCTTCTAAACCATGGAATTCCTAAAGTAAAGTTTATGTTTATCACCACGTTAAGTGAAACAAGTTGTATATTTCAATCCCCAATGCAATTCCCACTTCTATGACCTAAACAAAGGGCAAAAAAGAACTGATTAGTTAACTATATATTCAGACGTCTTTCAGGTTGAAGCCCACGTAAACAAAATTGCAAGGCCCCAAAAGTTGTACTGAAATAGAAAATACCTTTAGGTTGAATCTGAATATTAGATTCCTAACTTTTAGAAAAAGAATATAATCAAAACTAAAACAAAAAAAGAGAATAAATGAAAAACAATAAACAGTTGATTTTTATGGGTTCGAGTTGCAGAAGAAGCCACTAATGCTTAATTTAGTGTCTATATCACACCCTTGGGTTATTATGACTCATTCCTGAACCATGTGCGGATGCGAAACATTATATGCACTATATCTTAATGGATTTTACTTTCCAATAATGTCCCTCCTATTTTCTTTGATTTATTCCTTAAGTTCCAAGAGTTTCCCATTAAGGGTCATTAGTAGAAAAACATACATAGTTCTTTATAGTTGTTCCACTCATTAGTTCATATTTTATACTAAAAAAATTCAACACACATATGACACGGCCCAAAATCGGCTCATGTTGAATGGGAACTCCAAGCTCACATAAACCATAGGTCTCCCAATAACCCATCACAATCAGCACATCAAATCTAAGGGTCGGGTGAATCCCGACCGCATAATAAGATAGCGGAAAAAAAATACTAAAAGTCATAACTTAAACAATGTCAAACCATTTCATAAATATCAATACACTAGCCAATATACCCAAGTCAACATTCATCCACAATACCTCCATACAAACCGAAGTTTAGAAATGTATATGTTAGGACAAGCACCCGACATAGCCAAACCAAGTCAAAATGAGACTAAGTCTAAAGAAAGGGGACCAAGAATAAATGTCTCCCGAAATAAGGTAGCTCACCATTCCGTAGTCAATGTACGAATTGCTTCAATCACCTAATCACTATGCAGGAAGAGAAGATGATGCTCCGACCCCTATGTCGCGTGGGCACATAGCATCCGGAGAGGGTTAGTGGTTGGAACGATAGCATGTAACTCAAGGATAAGGATAAAATAGCACCATCATTCAACAACTATCAATATATCATTTTCAATCACATTCATAACCTTATCCATACATATAGACATATCACATGCTAATCAAGGGGATAAGTCTTATCAATACCTTGGAAGCACTCATTTATCATACATGCAATGAAGGACTCCAACCTTCCATACTTATAGATTCAACCATTTCTCATTATGCATGGGACTTTAACCATATTCACATGTCATCAAGTAAGGGACTCTAACAACATGCACATCCATTAAGTGAGGGACTTTAACCACTCACACACTTCTATGTAAGTGAGGGACTCTAACCACTCACACACATTCATTCGAGCAAGGAACTCTAACCACATGCTCACACATTAGTCAAGCGACTCTAACCTCATGCCAAATTAGATAGGGGACTCGAACCCCAAGCCAATTCATTTAGAGAGGCACTTCCACCTCATGAGATCTCATTATGTAAGGGACTTTAACCATAAGCAATTTAATTAGGCAAGGGACTTTAACCTCTGGCCATCACAATAATCATTAGTCTACATTGGAAATCTAACCATTTGTCCGTGCATCCATATACATTCAATTCTACACATAAGGACTTAACCCATTTAGCCAATTGAACACCATACATGACCACATGGTCCTCATGGGAGCCCTCATTGCTCAACTATTTCAATAGGATAATGCCTTAATTCAACTCATCGCAGAATTCAAACTATGGTCCTCAAGACCTTTACGAGCCATTCACACTTCATTAGCAATCCTATACCACAATTTAGTTCAACACACAATTCATGTTCATTTTTATGTTAAGGACTTTAGCCCCCTTCTTATTCATCAAACCATCAAAGTCATCAATCACACAATACATGGCTCATTTTACCTTCATAACATCATTTATCAAGTATTCATACACATTGGGCCATTTCCCTAGTTCAAAGCATCATCGTCATGTAACTATACATCTCACTTAGACATTTTCACAAACACCTTGTGTACATGCCTTTACCAAGGCCAAATTCATGGTAGAAGTCATCAAGACTAGGGTTACTCAACACCCAAATATTAGACCACATACAACAAGCATTCACCAATGCAAACTTTCATCAATAACATAGATAAACATAATTCTAAGCAAAAATCATCATTAGGCAACAAAACCCTTTTCATTTGATTTCAATACCACCATGTACACTTACTAATCCAAGTGTGAAATACATGGGTTTAGAGTTATTCAATAAGGGGAAGAGTTGCATGACTTAAACAAGATGAATCACCAAGAATATTGACTCCCCTTTGCCTCTTGAAGACCACTCTTGAAACCCGAGCCTCTAATTCTTCAAAGATGAACTTGAGAGAGTATTTAGGGTGTTTGATCCATCAAAATAGATGTTTAAGAGGCTACACACACTTATATAATGAGAAGGATTAGTGTTTTAGACATGGTAAATGACCATAAGGCCTTTAGTTGAAAGCTGGATATTGAACCTATCTAGGGGTAAGACTTATCATACGATCACTTAAGTAGTCGAACCCTAGGGTACGAGTGGTACCTTGAATCATACCCTAGGATTATCCTAGGTCACACACACTATTAAGAATACGACCATACACCTTTGAGTCATATCCAAAGGGTACAACTCAACCCTAACTCGTATCCATCAACCGTACCAAAAAGTCCACTTTTAATTAAGGCATCACTCTATATGATTGGCCTTGGTACAACTCGTACCTTAAAGTATGATTGGTTAGAGCCTCATTAGTACCTAGGACAGTGAGTGACCCTCACCACACTGCCTAGGGTACGATAGGGGGGTCACCAACTCATATCCAAAGGACACGAGTGGTACCCTTAGTCGTACCAAGTCTAGAGATATCAAATGAAGGAATTTTTCAATGGTTCAAAGTCTAGGCGTTTCAATTCTCCCCCACTTGGATCATTCGTCCTCGAATGAGGGGTAAGGCAAGCAATAAACACAAGACAACAAGTCATCACATATCAAAACCACCTTCAAACAAGTTAGAACAAGCACACAACAAGGATATAACACACATCATGCTCATTATCAATCAATCATTCACTTCATCGTGTTTGGGACTCAAACCCATTATTTATCAATGTCACTTGTTCATCTCGAATCTTGGGGACTTAAACTCCTTACTTATCAATGCATACTCATTTCACAATTACTTCCCCATCAAATTATCAAGGATACTTACTCAATTCAAGGATTAGGGACTCGAACCCATCATTTACCAAAGACATAATTCAACTAAAAATACTAGGGATTTAAACCTATCACAACAAAACACGCATAATTTCAAAACATTAGGGACTTGACCCCATGGTCTAACACGACACAAATCACTCAACACATTGGGGACTTTAACCCATTGTCTATTAAAGACATAAATCAAAGCAAGGAGATCAATACATACCTCCATCCTAAGTTTCTAGAATGGGAAACAAATGAGGATACTTGGACTTCATGTCCTCTTCCGCTTCCCACGTAGCTTCCTCATACTCTTGGTTCCTCTATAGACCTTCACCAAAGCCACTTCTTTCATTCATAACAGGTGAACTTGCCGATCCAAGATCCTCACAGGGATCTCTTCATAGGACAAAGAGTCCAAAATATCAACATCCCTCAAGGGAACAACCAACGAATGATAACCCACATATTTCCACAACATAGAGACATGGAAAACCGGGTAAATGGAGTTCATACTAGAAGGCAGCTCCAACTCATAGGCAACGTTGCCAACCCTCTTCATAATCAAGTAGAGACCAACATACCGGGGACTAAGCTTCCCCTTTTTACCAAACCGCATCACTCTCTTTATTGGAGACACTTTTACGAATACCCAATCAGCAATACTAAACTCTAAGTCCCTTCGCCACACATCCACATAAGACTTTTGGTGACTTTAAGTGGTTTTCAACCTATCATGAATCACCTCCATCTTCTCTAAGGCTTGGTGAACTAGATCGTAGCCAAGCAACTTACCCTCGCTAATCTCATACCACCCGATAGGAGATCGACATCTTCTTCCATACAATGCCTCAAAAGGCGTCATGCCAATACTAGAATGGTAACTATTATTATAGGTGAACTCAATCAAAGTCAAGTGGTCATACCAACTACCACCGCAATCAATCATACAAGACCGCAACATATCCTCTAATGTTTGGATGGTCCTTTTCACTTGTCCATCCATTTGCTGGTGGAACACGGTACTAAGGCATACTATAGTACCCAAACCCTTTTGGAATGACTTCCAAAAGTGGGATGAAAACGGAGGACCAAGATCCAAGATAATAGAATCTGGAGCACTGTGCAACCTCACGATCTCTGCAAGATACAAGTTAACATAATCTTTCGTAAGTAATTAGTCATCACGGGCAAGAAGTGAGCAGACTTGGTTATTTTATTAACACTGACCCAAATAGAATTACATTGATTTTTGGATCTGGGAATATCAGTAATGAAATCCATATTAATTGCCTCCCACTTCCATTCGGGTAATTGGATCTCTTGATACAAGCTCCCAAGCCTCATATGCTCAACTTTCACTTGTTGGCACACCATACACTTGGCCACATAACTAGCCACATCACGCTTCATATTATCCCACCAATATAACTCTCTAAGATCATGATACATGTTGGTGGAACTGGGATGAATGGCATAACGAGATCCATGAGCCTCGGCCATGACCCTTTCCCTTAATCCATCGATGTCAGGAACATATATCCCACCTTGGTATCTCAAGATACCATCACCACCAATCACAAAGTACGTAACTTTGTGTTGACCCACATTACTCTTGGTCTTCATCAAGTTGGGGTCCAATACTTGCTTCTTCTTTATCTAAAAAATAAGAGACGATTGAGATACCGGATACACAAACAACACCATCCTCAGAGTCCACAAGTCAAACTCCAAGATTATCCAAAAGGTGAGTGTCTTTTAGAAATTCCCGCTTATCCTCATCTACATGTGCCAAAATCCTCATGGACAATCTACTAAGAGCCTCAGTGGCCACGTTCGTCTTTCTCGGATGGTAATAAAGACTCATATCATAGTTTTTCAACAACTCGAGCCACCTTTTTTACTAGAGATTTAACTTTTTTTTGGTAAACACATATTGGAGACTCTTATGATTGATAAAGATATCAACGTGAACCCCATATAGATAATGTAATCAAATCTTTAACGCAAAAACCACGGCTAACAACTCTAGGTAATGAGTAGGGTAGTTCTTCTCAAGAACTTTTGATTGCCAAGAAGAATAGGGAACCACCCTACCATGTTGTATCAACACGCAACCGAGATCGATACGAGAAATGTCATATATACCATAAGACCATCACTACCCTCGAGAAAGGTCAAAAGTGGAGTCGAAGTCAACTTGTCTTTCAACTTCTCAAAACTACCCTCACACGCATCGGACCAAAAGAACTTGGCCTTCTTTTGGGTCAACTTGGTCAATGGGGAAACTATAGTAGAGAAAATTTCTACAAAACTTTTATAGTAACCAACTAGACCCAAGAAGCTCCAAATATCGGTTGGAGTTGTAGGCCTAGGCCACTTCTTAACCGCCACAACCTTTTGAGGATCTACCATGATTTCTTCGCTAGAGATGACATGACCAAGAAATGCTAGGGATTCAAACCAAACCTCACACTTGGAGAACTTGGCATACAAATGAAGATCCTTCAAAGTTTGCAACACGATATAGAGGTGATCTACATGATCCGCCTCACTCTTAGAATAGATTAAGATTTCATCAATGAAGACAATGATGAACATGTTCAAGTACGGATGGAAGACTCTATTCATCAGGTCCATGAATGTCGTTGGGGCATTGGTCAACCCAAAAGAAATGACAAAAAACTCATAGTGACCATACCGGGTTCTAAAGGCATTCTTAGGGATATCTGCATCCCTAATCTTAAGTTGATGGTAACCCGATCTAAGATCAATCTTAGAGAAACACTTTGCACCCTAAAGTTGATCAAGCAAATCATCGATCCTAGGAACGGGATATTTGTTCTCTACGGTCACTTTGTTCAATTGGCGATAATTTATTCACATACAAAGGGAACCATCCATCTTACGAATAACATGGGAGCATCCCATGAAGACACACTAGGACGGATAAAACCTTTATCTAAGAGGTCTTTCAATTGCTCCTTAAGCTCTTTTAGCTCCACCAGAGCCATTCTATAAAGAGGGATAAAAATTAGATGAGTGTACGAAATAAGATCAATCCCAAAATTAATTTTCTATTGGGAGAAATACCGAGAATATCATCGGGAAATACCTCGGGAAACTCATTAACCATGGGAACAGATTTTAGAGAAGGCTCTTTCGAGTTAGAATCCTTAACTTGGACCAAATGATACAAACACCCCTTTGAAATCAACTTTTAGGCCTTTAGATAAGAGATAAACCTTCTCTTAGGCATTAGGGAACCACCTTCCTATATGATGATCGGCTCATTAAGAAATTTGAATATGACCCTACGAGTCCTACAATCTAAGGAAGCAAAGCAAGAGTGCAACTAGTCCATCCCCAGAATGACATCAAAATCAACCATGTCCAACTCTATCAAGTCTACAAGAGTATCTCTACCACCAACAGATACCACACACCCCTTATAAACTCTTTTAACAATCACAGAGTCTCCTTCCGGGGTAGAAACAGAAAAATAAACCAAAAAACTCTCAGGACCATAATCAAGATGCACAGCTATATACAGGGTCACATAAGAAAGTTAGACCCTGGATCAAGCAAACAATACACATCACAGGAGAAAAGTCTCAACATACTCATGGCAACATCAGGAGACGCCTCAAATCCTGGCGAGTAGCAAGTGCATACAAGCAGTTTCGCCCAGCACCAGTGCCAGAAACAGAAGTAGAACCCTTTGGTGCAGGAGTAGATAGAGTAATAGGGGCCCTGTTGGCTAGAGAAACTGCTAGGGAGGGGCAATCATACTGCATGTGCCCAACCTAATTACAATGGAAACATTTGTTTCTCCCTTTCTCACACTGACCACAATGACTCTGACCACAGAATCTGCAAGAAAGGCGAGGTGGAGCCGACTGGACAACACTAGCCTGGAATTGGGCACCTTATGCCTCGGACCCACCACTAAACTGAGTCTGACGATCATTAAAAACTTTAGGTAAGGAGAGCAAACACTAGCCGAGGAGAAAGAACTCAAACTCCCCCACTTCTTCCATGGCCAGTTGCCACCATCACCACAACTATGCTTAAAAGGCCTAAATTTCTTTCCTTTTCTCTCACTAAGCTCAATTTTCTTTTTTTTCTCTTCTTCCACTTATTGAAAATACACAATCAAACTAGAAATATCCATATTCTCAATCAACAAGGTCATTTTGCTCTTAAAAACTAACTAACAGGATAACCCCGAGAAAAACTTATGCATTCTAGCTCTCATACTAGAAATTATCTCAGGAGAATACCTTGATAATTAATGAAATTTCAAGGCATACTCTTGAGAGAGCATCCTCCCTTGCTTCAAGTTCACAAAATCTTCCGCCTTTATCTCTTTTAACTCTTGAGGAAAGAAACAGTCTAAGAAAGCATCGGAGAAGTCCTCCCACCTGGCGGGACTAGCTTCAACACCTTTAGATAACTCCCACCCCTCGTACCATTGGTACTCTACGTCTTTCAATTGGTAGAAAGCAAACTTAACGGCCTTAATCTCCGAATCATGCATAATTCAGAAGATCTTCTCTATTTCATCAATAAAGCCTTGAGGATCCTCCTCAATCTTTGTACTGGAGAACATAGAAGGGCTCAACCTAATAATTGTCTAATTCTTATGGCCTCAGAAGAAACGATAGTGGGAGCACCACGCTCCACTTGAGAAGCTACCAATTGAGTTAAGAGGTTGATAGAGCAACGAAACTCGGCATTAGCAGCATCCCATTGGGGTGACAAAATATGAGGATCACTCTCATAGTCGGGGTTGGTAGGGAAAGGTAGAACCCCACAGAGATGGTTGGATGTTACAGCCCTAGCCTAGGTTCAAACTACAGAAGTTGGACGAGTTTCTTCCATATGGCCCTCAGAAGGGTTTGCCCGGGTCTCAGATTTCCTTGGAGGTATGATCTGAAAGATAGCAAACAGAAAGAGAGGAATCCAATACCTTAGACTCTATAGCTTAAGATTGAAACACAAGAAAGGAAAATATCTCCTAATATGTCTCATAGATCCTTTTATATAAGTGTGGCGCACTTCACACCCATAAAAAGAGACTGTACTTGACACAGTATTGTGGAAACCCAACTGACCATGAACCTAGGATTTGACACCAAATTAACACGACCCAAAATTGGTCCATGTCATATGGGCACCCCATGATGACATGAACCGAAGGTCTCCCGATAACCCATCACAATCAACACATCAAACCCAAGGGTCGGGTAAATCCCGATCGCATAATAAGATAGCAGAAACAATACTAAAAGTCATAACTTAAACAATGCCTAACCATTTCATAAATATCAACACACTAGCCCATATACCCAAGTCCACATTCATCCACAATACCTCCGTACAAAGCAAAGTTTAGAAATGTATATATCGGGACAAGCTCTCGACAATTGCCAAACCAAGTCAAAATGAGACTAAGTCTATAGATAGGGGACCAAGAATGAATGTCTTATGAAATAAGAAATCTCACCACTCCATAGTCAATGCATAAACCGCTTTGATTACCTAATCACTGTGTAGGAAGAGAAGATGATCTCCGACCCTATGTCGTGTAGGGACATAGCACCCGAAGACAGTTAGCGGTTATAACGCTAGTATGTAACTCAAGGATAAGGATAAAATAGCATCATCATTCAAAAATAATCAATATATCATATTCAATCACATTCTTAACCTTATCCATACATATAGACATATCACATGCTAATCAAGGGGACAAGTCTTATCAACACCTTGTGATATAAGTACGACCACGAGGATGGACGTGAATGAGTGCGTAATGAATCCGTCCAAGGAAGTGCACAAGTGAAGTGTAAAAGAGGGCCTAAACACACCAAAATCAGACCACTTCTTGCACTTGATGGGCACCTCACCCTTGAGGGGTATTTTGGACATTTCACACTATTTTTGTAATATCTATAAATAAAACCTTTTAGGGTTTTATTCATTAGACTTTGATGATAATGAATGTTGTATAACATTGAAAGACAATTCGTCTCTCCTTGAGGCACAAATCCGAAACTTGTAACTAGGGTGATACTAGGGTGGAATCACTACTGTTGCATTCTTGCTTAGAACGTTGGGTGCTAGAAGTAGTTGAGGTCTCTCTTGTGCTCACCGAAGAGAGTAGGCGTTCCTATTATCATTCTATTAAGGGTATAGGTGCTTGAATACACTTAGGTTCTTAGTTCATGAGATAGTGTATGTCACTCTATCTATCCTTTCTATTCTTGCAATCTTGTAATGTTTGTATCTCGTATTGTACCCGTTTGTGTTATTGTTATTTCCATTGTTAAGTTCATATTGTTCTTCATATTCTTGTTGTTAATCATAGTTTGGGTTGGTTGATTTGGTGTTGAAAATACCCTTTTCTATCTCGTTATTGTGTAGTTGTAGCGAATCCGAGAGAGGTCTCCATTTAGTCCAAGGTTTGTTGTGATTTGTGGATTGTTTGGAGTGTTTTTCGTGTTTTTATTGTCATTCTCGTATCACCTTGGAAGAACTTATTCATCATACATGCAATGAAGGACTCACACTTATAGATTCAAGCATTTCTCCTTAGGCATAGGAGTTTAACCATATTCACATATCATTAAGTAAGGAACTCTACCACATACATATTCATTAAGTGAGGCACTCTAACCACTTACACATATTCATGTAAGTGAGGGACTCTAACCACTCACATATATTCATTCGAGCAAGGGACTCTAACCATATGCTCACACATTAGAGAGAGGACTCTAACCTCATGCCACATTAGATAAGGGTTCTAACCCCAAGCCAATTCATTTGGCGAGGCACTTTCACCTCATGAGATCTCATTATGCAAGGGACTTTAACCACAATCAATTTTATTAGGAAAGGGAATTTAACCTCAAGCCATCACGACAATCATTAGTCGATATTGGGACTCTAATTCTTTATCCATGCATCCACATACATTCAATTTCATACATAAGGACTAACTCATTTAGCTAATTCAACACCATACATGACCACATAGTCCTCATGGGATCCTTCATTGCTATACCATTTCAATATTCCAATGCCTTAATTCAACTCATCGTACAATTCAAACTATGGTCCTCAAGACTCTTACGAGCCATTCACACTTCATTAGCAATCCTATACCACAATTTTGTTCAACACACAATTCAAGTTCATTTTTATGTTAGGGACTTTAACCCCCTTCTTATTCATCAAACCATCAAGGTTATCAATTACACAATACATGGTTCATTTGACCTTCACAGTATCATTTATCAATTATTCATACATATTGGGCCATTTCCCTAATTTAAAGCATCATCATCATGTAACTAGACATCTCACTTAGACATTTTCACAAACACCCTGTGCACATGACTTTACCAAGGCTAATTTCATGGTAGAAATTATTAAGACTAGGGTTACTCAAGACCCACATATTAGACCGCATACAACAAGCATTCACGTGTGCAAACTACCATTAATAACATGTATAAACATAATTCTAAGCAAGAATCATCATTAGGCAACAAAATCCTTTTCATTTGATTTCAAAACCACCATGTACACTTACTAATCCAAGTGTGAAATACATGGGTTTAGAATTATTTAACAAGGGAAAGAGTTACATGCCTTAAACAAGATGAATCACCAAGAATATTGACTCCCCTTTGCCTCTTGAAGACCACTATTGAAACCCTAGCCTCCAATTCTTCAAAGATGAGCTTGAGAGAGTATTTAGGGTGTTTGATCCATAAAAATGGATGTTTAGGAGGATACAAACACTTATATAATTAGAAGGATTAGGGTTTTAGACATGGGAAATGGCCACAAGGCCCTTAGTTAAAAGCTGAAAATTGAACCCGTCCGGGGGTACGACTCACCAGAGATTACTTAAGTAGTCTTACCCTAGGGTACGAGTTGTACCCTGACTCATACCCTAGGCTTCTCCTAGGTCACACACACTGTTAAGTATACGACTATACACCTTTGAGTCGTATCCAAAGGGCATGACTCAAACCTAACTCGTATCCATCAACCGTACCAAAAATAGTCCACTTTTGATCGAGGCATTATTCTATACGATTGGCCTTGGTACGACTTGTACCTTAAGGTACGATTGGTTGGAGCCTCACTCGTACCTAGGACAGTGAGTGACCTTCACCACACTGCCTAGGGTACGATAGGGGGGTCACCAACTCGTATCCAAAGGATACGACTGGTACCCTTAGTCGTACCAAGTCTAGAAACATCAAATGAGAGAAATTTTCAATGGTTCAAAGTCTAGGTGTTTCAACATATATCAAAAAGACAACAAATAAAGAACTCCACTTATAGAGCTTACAAGCACATCTAATATCTGCACTAACAACAACATGTTTGTACACAAAATTTACCCCTAACCTACTATTACTAAGAGGTTGTATTTGATAGATCCTCAGCTAAAATAATAACAATAATAATCAAAACGAACGATAATATATCAAAATTTTCGATCTCCTGATGCAGTATGCAAGGTTTCTAGCTTTTGAGCAGAACACTCCATTGTTTCCTGAAGCGACAGATTTGGCGTTGGTTTCTCCTCTTGTAAGGCATTGGCTTCTCTCCATATAAGCCTAGGTTGGATTTTTTATAATGCCTCATATTGCGCTCTTTTACAATCTGTAGGTTTTGAATTCTAATAGTTATTGCCTCAAATAACTATTATACTAATTTAATTGATGCAACATCATCAACATATTATATTTTCAACAAAGGTTCATAGCTCTCTTAATTTATAGATTAAAATCAACGTTTGAGTTCCAATAGCAAAAAATAAAATTTGAACTATCAAAATTTCTCAAATTATTTGTAAGAGGAGAAAAAGGAGCCTAGCGTTATTAGTACCCCATTAGTATATGGTACTCCCTCCGTCCTAATTTATATGCACAGTTTAATTTTTAAGAGACAAGCTTTTTATTTTGGCTGTGAATTCAGCCATAGAATATTTAAGATTTTTGATGAATAATTTATGTATTTTAAAATTACATAAAAAGTATTTTAAGTCACAATAATTAATAATTTTAAAAATATAAATTAAAGGGCATACGAATGTTGAGGTCAGAGATTTTCTTATTTGACTTTCAAAAAATAAAAATTATCACATAAATTGAGGGAGAGAGAATATTATAAAATACATGCACCCACAAAATAGGTTCTAATAATCCTCAGATATGAACTTAAAAATTCGAGTGATATTTTTTTCACATAAAACCAAATAGGACAAGTCACATAGTTCACATAAACTAAATAGAACAAGTCACAATATTTTGGAAAATCTTTCACATAAATCAAATAGGATACGAATTTGAAAAAAGTGACATAGGTTGGAAAATTCATATTTAGCTAGATGAATAAAGAAAGAAATCATGCCATACAAAAGTCCTAAAATATTGAGTGAATTGAAAGTTCACCATAAGCTAAAAATAAAATATTAATACAATTAATATAAAATATTTTTAATCATTTATATCGGTAGTAATCCCAAACCTATTCTATTTTTTCTTTTTCTTTAATCAACAACAACATTACATTTTAGTGTATGTGCATTGGACGTGAATTTTACATTTATAAAAAAGAATCCTTAATCTAATACGAGTCTTGCTACACGGAAATTTTTTATTTTGTTTTGGTGTTGCTTTAAAAAATGCCATGTTATATAGTTTATATAAGAAAAGTTTTAATATATAAAATCTAATTAATTTTAAAGTTCTAAATATTAGGATAGTGTAAAAATAATAAATAAATTTAGTTAATTTTAAAGTCCTAAATATTAAATAATAAAATGACAATTTTATTAGTGTGATATCTATTTTTACAAAAGTTAAAAGAATAAACGACATTTCGCAAAGGACCCTATGCTTTTAAATTTTTTTAAAAAAATACTTAACACATTGATTTACGGACACAATACTCAAAAGACTCTAACAGTGACCTTAATAGTGGGTCCTTGTGTGTGGGGTCCTTTTCCGAACACCGCACGTAGCGGTAGCTTTAGTGCACCAGATTGTCCTTTTATCCTAAAGTAATTTTGTTAAAAATAAAACCCTAAGCATAAGTGGTAAAACGTAACCCAAAGCTTTTAAATGTCAATCTTTTCTTTTTCTTTTATATATTTAACAACAATTTTGGTAAAGAAATAAATTGCCCCCTAAAAATTTTCAATAATAATCAATTTATTGAACTAAAATTTGTTTCAAATTTATAACTCCTAACTATATGTATACAAAGAGTATATTGTCCAACAAAGAACAAAATGTTCTTCAACACATATCAATTTTAATGCTTATTTTTTTCCTTCAACAATATAATATAATACGATAAATTATGAAACAATATGTAACAACCCATCCAAACAAATAGCAAGAGTAAAAAACAGAGGATAGAGATTGCTTATTGTTAAAGGTGAAATAAAAAGGAAATCTTCAATTTGCTATGTGACGTTTTCATCTCTGTGTTTTGGATTCTAGTAGTTTTTTAGTAGTACGAAAGTAGAATTGATCCTTGTATGTATGTATGTATGTATTTCTCGAAGCAAAGTTCCTCTTCCATCCATGGTCAGTTTGGATAGCCTTCCTACAACGTGCTCAGGCTTTTTTCTTGTTCAACATCATCATTAGGCTTGGCATCTTCCTAGTCCTCAGGATCATGCTCATTCCTTGCTTGATGACTAATATTGTCATGCTCATCCCTAACTTGATGATTATCATCCTCCTTCGCCAACTATCACTTATTTCAGGCCGAAAAGAGGTGTACACTGTTAATGTTCTATATATACCAAAGACAACTCTATTATCTTAATTCGAACCCAAAACCTCTAATTAAACATGAACATATATTCTTATTAACATGAAAAATAAGACAGGTTATTTGATACAATATGTACATTGATGGTTATTAGGAGTGTTTTCTTTCATTTTATTTTAAAAGCTTCTTCATATGAAATTGAGAAAAATAAAGTTTCATTGATAAGATAAATAACTTTATAGACAAAGTTAACAAACTTTTCTAATTGCAAATAATTTTAAGCATGTATGAATCATAATTTTGCCTAAAGAGGGTTCGGATGAATACTCATGGTCGACCCCTTTCAGACCTACGTTGCTCTACCCCTGCATATAATTGGAGACTCATTAATGAAAGTTACATTCTAAATAGTGACTTTCAAGTCGCCTAAAGATTAGTGACTTCGAAGTCAGCTGGAGACTAATGACTTTCTATATATTTCTGTGAGAGCCCTGATAGGGTTGTTAAAAGAAAAAGTAGAACTCACTCAACAATGAGTATTTTGTTCAATTTGATTTCTTTAAAAAAGTAATGCCCCCTTTGTTATTTTGGCTAAAAATGGCAGAGTCTACACGCATTTTGTCCGATTTGATTTCTTTTAAAAAATTGTGCCTCCATTTATATTTTGGCTAAAAAAAAATGGTCGCTTAAACTCCATACTCTATTCAACGATTCTCTACTAAATTTATATGAAAGTATAGATACTTAGGAAAATATTTCAAATTAGTTGTTATAATCAAAAGGCAACCTCGAGATTTTGTAATACCCCGGAAATTTTTTCGTTGAAATTTTGTGCGTAAACGTGTTGGGTTCTATCTTCTAGAATGAATTATAAATTTTTCGTGTAGAATGTATTAGATTATGACCCACCACTGCGTAGAGTATCAAATAAGCTTTCCAAAGATATGTGGATCATCCAAAACGGACACCCGAGCGACGAGTTATGAACATTCCGATCGAACTGTGAATAGTAGTGAACAGTAAAACGTGAAGGAAAAAAAAGTACTGAGGCCTGGCGTATTTTTTCTCCAACTTTAAACAATCATAACTCCTTGTACATAATTATCTGGGTAATCTATTATATATCAATGGAAAGATCTGCGAGTCCTCTTTCCGATGAAATTGGTTTCATCCAATTTGTCTATCGGAGCAAAACGTTATGGTCGATCTACTTCAGCCTATCAAAAGTGAATTTTTGGGTCAACTTCAAACGATCATAACTTCTCGTACACAATGATCTGGGGTGAGATACTATATATCAACGGAAATATATGAGAGTCCTATTTCTAATGAAATTGGTTTCATCCAATTTGGATATCGGAGTAAAATGTTATGGTTGATCTACTTCAGACTATCAAAACAGTCCACCAAAGGACAGATGCGAGAATTATTTGATTTTTAGGGGCGTTTTGGTCATTCCCCCTCACCCAAAATCCGTCCAAAGCCTATTAAAAGCATTATATGTTATATTTCATCAAGTTCCCTCAAAAAGAAAATCCTAAGCTCCTACATCCAACTTCAAGAACCTCCAAAGTTCACTATTAATTCTGCAAATTTATTCAAGATTCCAAGTTCCTAGTTCAAGAACTCCAAGAACCATCATTCAAAGGCACGATTAACATCTCAAAAATGAGTATCGATCTAAAGTTCATCATTCAAGGTATGTGGGGTTTTTCAACAAGAACAATCTTTCGTTCTGGTGCCCAAAAGTAATTTTCTTTACGAAGATATGATTTTTATATGTTTATTATGATTTTGGAGCATGAACTTATATTCTATCTTGGTTATCTTTAGATTATGATGTTTATGACTTTGAAAAGTCGAATTTATATGAAATTATGACTTAAAGCATGATGCTTGAAAGAAATTTACTATGGTTTTGATAGTTAGGTCTTGAACCCCATTTGAAATTATGTCTTTGAGAAAATGTGTGCTATATGCACGTTGATGTTGAATATTTGCGATGTTTTGAATGATTTGACCTTTTGATCGTGAATGAGTTATTTTGAACTCGACTGTGAAAGAAATCCACGTTTTTATTGATTATGATAAAGGGGTAGCAAATTGGCTCCCGATGAAAATTGTTGAAGTATTTATTGTGGATTTTATTTAATGTGAGCCTGAGGCTGATTTAAATTTCTGAGTTAAGTCCGGGAGTAATCTTTAGCACCGAGTGAGAGGTATAAAGTGACCTTACTTTCCTAGAACTACGTGCCCCCATAGGACGTGAGCCTGAGGCTGATTTATATAGTGATCGCTAGTGTTTTTAAATTGATACTGGAAGTCCTACTCTGATGGCAAGGATAGGACGGCTCTCCCCAACGTGGATTGTACGTTGGACTCCATGTAACTCACATGGTTTATGTCAGTTATAGGATCTCCCAGTCTGTGTGTGTTTCCTTGTGTCTATGGTGAAATGGTGAAGTGATTTGAAAGTGGAATTGTGAAAGTTATTCTTTCAAAAGATTTAAATGATATTTACATTATGAGAATTGATATTCTTGATGAACTGAAAGTGATTGACAAATTATATGATGACTCACATGTGTTATTATACTTATTTCATCCTCTCATGATTATGATGATTTTCTTCGGGCTATGTGAGTCTTTCATACATCCTGCATATTTCTTATAAATATTTATGATGATGATGTTTATACAACTACATACACCCCCATATACTCGGTTCTTTTCCATGGTACTGACCCACATCTTCGGATGTGGGCTGCATTTTCTCGGAATATAGGTACAAGGTATAGTTGCACCTTCGGATCCAGTCAGTTCGTGGTATCTAGTCAGCAGGTGATGAGTCCTTTTGATTTAAGGGCTTGGGTTAGTTATGCAGAGTTATAGTGTTGTATTTTCTTTATTCAGTCGTATTGAGTTGGGGTAGTCGGGAGTCATGACCCGGCTACCTACAGTCAGTACTAGTAGAGGCTTCATAGACAGTCAGTAGAAGTTGATGCATTTTATTTCAGTTTTGGTTGTAAAGGCAGAATTGTAATCCTGTAAAATTCCATTTTTGTATCGATCAGATTCAGAAAGGAGTTAATTTATGCTGATTTGTATGGATTTGTATTTTTATTCAGTTTCTTATGAGTTATTCAGTATGTTCTACATGCAAATGTCAAGACTGTAGGGCAAAACATGATGTAGTGATTAATGTTATTAATGTATTAACTGCTTCTGTAAAGGAATTGACATCTAAAAGGGGTGTCATTCCATCAAAGAGGATTATATTTCCATTCACTCCATTATAGATTAAGGCTAAGAGGAGAAGGAAAGTGATTTTCAAGGCATTATCAAGCATCCAAAAAAGAAAAATTACAACTCCTATGTCCATGTGTTGCACTGAGCAATGTACACTATCTAAAGCAGAGCAGCACGAGCTGAAGAAGGTGAATATATATGTCTTCCAACTGAAAAATAGACACATTTATATTTCAACAAATGACACATCTGCTAAAAATTATCAAACAGATATATACATCTGTTGCAACAGTTGACTAACTTGTTGCACTAGATAAAGTATTTATTGCGACATATGTATCATCTATTTTAGAAAATCAAACAGATCTTCGTACCATTTTTATTTGTACCAACAGATGACCTATCTGTTTCAACAGATGGTTCATCCGTTGGAAATTATCATACAGGTCTTCCTCATGTAAAAATTTGCCCCAACAGTTGATTCATTGTTGCAACAAAAATATAATTTGTTTAGGACAATTTAAAACAGGAGGAAGACCTGTTTGATTTGCTAGAACAGATGAGTTATCCTTTTCCATTTTATTGTATCTCCGTGATTAGCATTGACCAATTCTAGCTTTCTAAGTGGATGTAAAAGTTATTGCTGAACAGCATTGACAATATGCTACTCTACTCTTTTTATGAAAATACGAAGAACAGAAAGCGCAGAAACTGTATGTAAGTGGCAATAAAGATCCACGATGAGAAAAAACAAATTCTATAACACCGGATGAAGAACAACTTGTCTATATTGAGTAGATCTTTATATCTTGAGTCTGTCAAAGTAATAACCTCACCCCTCCTTAGGAATCCTTGGCATCAATACTTAAATTGTTGATGTATTTGTTGAGATCTATACTCATAACAATTTTTTATATTTCATTTATTCGTTGATTTATTTCAGCTAATTTCTTAAAGCTTCAATTTATTTTATTTTGTCTATGAATTGTTTTTCCTTATATTTAAACTTATTAATTGTAATGGAATATTAGATTCAAATATTGTAATTGATAATGTATCTGTTGCAACAGATGGCACATATGTTGGAAAATATCGAACAGATTTAGACATATGTTGCAATAGATAGGTAATCTGTTGGAATTTATCAAACAGGACTTCCCACTGTTGCAACAGATAGACTTAGATAGAAACATTGACATAATGCAATAGATGACCAACCTATTACATCAGATAAACTATATGTCAGAACAGGTAGAATATCTATTACAACGGATGGAGAATCTGTTGCATTATAAAAATTCAACTTTCATTAGACCTAAAAAATTGTCACTATGTGTAAAAAAGTGAAAGTGAATTGAAATAAAAAGGCAGAACGCATCGACAGTGTTCAATTCGAACACCTAAAATAAAATAGGCATCAAGTAGACAATGTTCATTTTAAACACGTAAAATTAAATAGGCATCAAATGTGTCAGGTTGGCATTTTTTGCTGACTTAGCGTCTGATTTGGCCCCCAACGGTCATTTTTCCCCTCATTGTCTTATATATTCATCTTCTTCCTAAAATTTAACCCTAAATTCCCAAATCTTCTTCTTCGTCATCATCTTTTTTTAATCTATCCAAATTCCTTAAATTATTTGCATTTGATCTTTCTTTTCTTCATTTTTTTTCATTTTTTCCAACTGAGCTTGACAATGTCGAGCGCATCTTCCACTATTTTTTATGATAATGATTTTTGATATTATAAGTGCGGTCATGAATCTCTATTGAAGACTTCTTGGACTCAACAAAATCTAGGTCGTAGGTTTTTTACTTGTAAGATTCAAAGATAATATTTTTTTATTTAATTAGTTGATTAATTATTAACTTGTAATTATTTTGTAATTGTGTTCTTGTTTTTATAAAAATTGGGTGGATGTGATTACTTTGATTGGTATGAAGAATGACACCTTTTATAAGCAAATCGTGTAATCTGGGGTTTGTTGAACAAAGTCAAGGCTTCTGAAGAGAAACAAAATCGAGCAAGAAGATACTACATTGTTGTCGCTATTCCTACTGGTTTGGTGTTCTTGGGCACATGGATATTCAAGCCTAATTGCTGAAATTTTCATGGTGGTATATTTACTACTGGTTTGGTGTTGTCGAGCACATGGATATTCAAGCGTAATTGTTGCAAAATATCAAACAGATTTAGGTATATGTTGTAAAATTTAGGTCATCTGTTAGAAATTATCAAAAGGTCTTCCCACTGTTGCAACAGATTAGACTTATATTAGATAAAAATAATATCGGCCTAATGCAACAGATGACCAACCTATTGCAACAGATAAACTATCTGCCAGAACAGATAGAATATATTTTACAACAGATTGGCAATCTATTGCATTATAAAAAGCTCAACTTTCATTGAAAAAAAATTATCGCCACTATATGTACATGTAATTTAAAGTAAAGTGAAGTGTGACTGGAAATAAAAAATTATTATTTCACAGGCTATTCTATATACACAGGCTCCAAGCTTCTAATTAGTACCCCATAAGCCTAGACCTCTTGCAGGTTTACCACAGCGTTGTCGCACAGAAAGGTCATTGGCTCGGCCATTTCTGGGCCGGTCAGCAAAAATTTCATGTGTGCAAGAGCGTGCGAGCCGCACGCATAATCGGTATCATTTTTTGGAAGGTTCATGCCCTTGTTTAGACCTTCAACATTCATGGTTTCTTCATCAACGCTTTCTTTGGCAAATAATTCATCAGTTTACTCTCCCTCAACAAGATGGCCAATATCTTCATCAGTGGCTGCACGAGAAAAAAAAGATCGACCTCGTCAATGGCAGGTTCGTTGCAGTCATAAACTTTGATCTTTCCCTCCTCAAGTAGTATCTAAACATCCCTACAATGTATGACGTTCATGCTAATGACTGCAAGAATCCTCTTTGCCTTGGTCCAGCTCTTGTTGTGTGGATTTGGTCTTTCCCCTCTAACATATTTTATCATTTCTTCTTCATCCAAGTACAACGTAGAAACTAAGAAATCAAGTCCTGCACCACAGGCTGACGCATCAAAATTGAGTTGATCTTACTTATCCTTGAGCTTCTTGCAAAAGTCGAGGTCCATTATCCTATAGACAGCGTTATAAGCTTTCGGGTACGTTAATTGCCTTTTCCTCATGAAGCAGAGAATTTTGTCAACATGCTGTGATATAAGAAGTCAATTTTTAACTAGGTTAGTAATTGTAAAGATGGTCCATCTGTTGCATAGGTTTCTCTGAATCAATAATCCAATGCAACTTATGCAACAGATGAATAATAAGTTACAACAAAACCACTATCAGTTGCACCAGAATACCCAGCTGTTGCAACAGATTTCACATCTGTTGCGTAGCTTCTTCTTCATGGGGTATATTAGAAGGCTAGGTTAGGAAAAGTAAACTTGCCTTGTCCTCGTACCACATACGCATATTTGTCATAGTCTGGAAGTCTTGGGGGAAAAAGAAGGCCTGGGTAATCTGGTGCACCTGGCTTGGCATTCATGGCCTGTCGCAGATCCCTCTTCTCTTTGGCGCTAAGTTTTGTGTATATGTCCACTTTCTTGAATGGACCTTGAACTTCAACGGCTTTTGGAGAGGGAGGAGTTGTAATTATTTTTTATTTCCGGCCGGAGAGTACGTCGGTTATTGCTTTTTTCTTCCTACTAACCAACACTGTAGGAGTGTATGGCTCCCTCACCTTCTTGGGTGGTAGGGCAGCCCTCTTGGATTTGACTTCCTCGATAGCTTTAGAGATAGCCTCTACTTTTTCAAAGAGTTTATCTTGGCTGTCCTTGCACTCTTCGCATTTGCAACGAGAACACGAGGGTGAAGAGGGGTAAGAGGGACCCATGTAAGGGTAAAAAGGGGTGTTTTGAAACATATTTAGTTTTTCTTGAGAATCAACATGCTCAGCATCACTAGTGGTAGCAGCATCAGCCTGTCTGCCACCAATACCAACAACTTCACCAGAAAAAACACCCGGATCTGCCTTAGTAGGTTGGTCATGAAGAGACTCAACATTAGGCTGACCTTGTCTAACTGCTCTTTTTATGGTTGTTTCTCCATCCAATTCCTTCTTTATTAACTCCACCGTTGGGTCTGCTATAGTATCAACATGACCTAGAGTAATATAAGAAGTCATCAACGACTTCTTCTCTGTAGGCACGATCCATGGATACACAACCTAGAAAAAAAAGACAGATGCATTTAAATCATATAATATAATAATTTTCACAATTGGGTTACATTTTAACACAATTAACTTTTGCAATGGATTAACAATATGTTGCATCAGATTACCCATCTATTGCATAGTTTGCAGTAGATGGTTAAAATTCGTTTGAGTCAGGTTCAGAGAACCAGAGCAACACATGGATAATTTTATGCAAAATACCAATCATCTGTCGCACCAGATTACTAATCTATTGCAATAGTTGCACAAGACGGGTAATCTGTTAGGCTATATATTATGCAATAGATGATTTGTATATGTATTGATAATATGTTGCATCATATTACACATCTGTTGCATAATTTGCAATAGATGGTTAATCTATTAGGAGTTAGGTTCAGAGAACCAAAGCAACAGATAGGTAATCTGATGCAAGATATGAATCATCTGTCATAACAGATTATCCATCCGTTGCATCGGTTGGCACAGTATGAGTAATCTTTCGCAATAGATATCCCATCTGGTGCATCAGATATAACATTTGTTGCACCAGATATAACATCTGTTCAATATCTTTCATTGAGTAAAATTATTTTACTTGAAGAAGATGTACTGCATCATCTGGAGGGTTAAAGAGATCATTCTCCTTAATTTTGGTGTTGCTAACCACCTAAATATCCTTGGATGAGAAACCTTATTTGGGTAATCCATCACCTACTTTCGTATGGGGGGAATGGCTTCAAATGTCCAAGCCTAAAAAATATAAATATGAAGTAAACAAAAAAAAGTCATAATAACTATATTCAATATAACTTAATGGATGAGTTAAAATGGTGATTAATTTTACCATGAAAGCCCAAGGAAAGCCGTATAATGCGATCGTCCATGGGGATAGTTCTGTCAGTAAATATTGGATAGTCAAGTAGAAGCTGTCATAGACCCAGGGATAATTGTTGAATTTATCAAAATCCTCAGCACGCGCCAACAAATTTTCTATGACCTTGTTGACGTCTCTTGTCAATATAACCGAATAGATAAACCAAACTAAGCAGAATTGCTCCCTGTACTACTTTGGTATGATTTTATCCATGAAATCTGTCAAAAAATTCGATGTTTGTAGCCACATCGAGTAATGTCAAACAACCTATCTATTTTTTCCTAGTGTTTTCTTGCCTTGGATATTTTGTGGGTGTTCCCTTGGCGATAGGTAGTTCTTCTGGACCATGGCATCTCAAGCCCATTACTATGGTAAACTCTTGCTAGCCAAAATAAATCGGCATGCCACATAGTTGATCCAGATTTTATCCATCTTTTTGCCCTCCTCCTTCGAATCTTCATCATCCCCCATGTACTTGATCCTGAGCTTGAGAAGGCCATATACCATCCTCATATGGAAATGGGTAAGGGACTCAAGCAGCTCAAGAAATCATCCAAAGCAGCTCTTCTTAAAAAGTTCGTCTATATTTTCGTCCTTCATAATTTTCCAAAAATAAATTAATTTACTCCCCATCTGATATTTAAGTATAATTTCACCAGTTAGTTCTTCTTCTATTTTTTGGTCATTTATCGGCATCGTAACTTGAAACTTGTCAATACTAAAAGTTTTGACAGGATCATGCTGGGATATCGATATTAATTCACGCCCCATTAGTGATCCATTATCATCATGTTGATGATCATCCTCTTTCTCTTTATCACTCTCTAATTTCTCCTCTTTCTCACTTTTATTTTTTTCATCACCATCTACAGACCCTTGTCCACCTCCCTCAATATTGTTTTCATATCTCTCTTCAGCTTCACTTTTCTCTGACTAAGATTGTTCAGGAAGCACCCCTGAATCCCTCTGTACTGTAGCCTTTTTTTTGTGGTCAGACTTTGATCCACTTTCACTTTCTTTTCTTTTGGGAGACATATTTTACCTACAAACAACAGAAAAATAAAAATTATATTACAATTGATGTATGCATAAATTTTTAAAAATACATTACACACACCACCAATAACAACACACCAACAACCACCACCACCACAAACACCACTAATCAATGCCACAAACACCACGAATATCGACACCACCAACAGCCACAACAAACACCACCAACCAATTTCACCACAAACATCACCAACCAATACCACCAACAACCACCACCAGTGCCACTACGACGATGACGACCACCACCACCACAAACACTATCCAACAATACCACGACAGTCAATGAAACACTGTGATAGAAAATAGGATTTTCTCAAGTTCTTCCTACGATTTTACCATCGAAACTCAAAATTGTAAACTCATTCTCGAAGATAATACAACTAAAAGTTTTTTTTCATCATTAACTTAAAATCCCTTATTTTTTAGAAAAAAATAACAAATATAGAACTCTTCTCGAACTCTGTTACCTATGAAGATAGAGAAAATAACTCAAACAAGAAAGAATGAAGTAAAAAATAACACGTATGTGGTCAGAAATGAGAAGAAAATTGATCTGTTGTGAAGGGTAGAGCAATTTGTTGAGTAGTTGTTGTCTGTACTGTATAATCGAGTGAGAAAGAGAAAAGAGCGAGAACTCGAGATTTGAAATGATGAAATATTTTTCTCGCAAATGGATGATTTATATGGGTTGGTTTGTATTTTGGAAAAGAATGAGAAGTTTTGAAAATGTTAATTTGATCCGAATTGATCTTAATTATTTTTTAAAATTATAAAAGATATGCATAATTTTTAACCTTCTCATCATGCAATTGCCAAAAGACTCAATTGAAGTTGTAGTTAACCCTATAAACTCACCCCTAGTCCTAGATTAATCAGTTTAAGTATATGAACTCAATTGAAATTGTATAAAAATAAATGTTCAACCTGTTGCATCAGATACACATCTGTTGTAAATTATCAAATGGATTATCACATACCGCAACAGATTATCCATCGGTTGTAAATTATTAAATAGACGTTGTCATCTGTTGTAGTTGACCCTATGAGAACTCACCCCTAGTCCTAGATTAATTAATTAAGGTATTAGTTGAATATATGAGGTAGTAAGAATCGGTTCAGCTCAGAGTGATCGATTGACGACTCTAGTCAGGAGGAACGCAATACCATCTCATAATGCAATTGCCAAAAGACTCAATTGAAGTTGTAGTTGATCCTATGAGAACTCACCCCTGGTCCTAGATTAATCAATTAAGGTATTAGTCTAACATATAAAGTCAATTGAAATTGTATAAAAACAAATGTTCAACCTGTTGCAACAGATGTATTTTCTGTAAGATTTAATCAAATAAATTAAGTCATTTATTGCAACAGATTACTCATCTGTTGTACATTATCAAATAGATTAAGTTATCAGTTACGATAGATTACCCATCTGTTGTAAATTATCAAATGGATTAAGTTAAATGTCGCAAAAGATTACCCATCTATTGAAAATTATCAAATATGCGCTGCCATCTGTTATAGTTGACCCTATAAGAACTCACCCCTGGTCCTAGATTAACCAATGAAGGTATTAGTCTAACATATGAGGTAGTAAGAATTGGTTCAGCTCAGAGTGATCGATTGACGACTCTAGTGGGGGGAATGCACTACCGTATCATTATGTAATTTCTGGAAAACTCAATTGAAGTTGTAGTTGACCCTATGAGAACTCACCCCTGGTCCTAGATTAATCAATTAAGGTATTAGTCTAACATATCAGGTAATAAGAATCGGTTCAGCTCAAAGTGATCGATCGACGACTCTGGCCGGGAGGAACGCAATACTGTCTCATCATTTAAATGCCAAAAGACTCAATTGAAGTTGTAGTTGATCCTATGAGAACTCACCCCTGGTCCTACATTAATTAATTAAGGTATTAGTATAACATGTGAAATTAATTAAAATTGTATAAAAATAAATATTTACCTGTTGCAATAAATTAACCATCTGTTGTAAGTTATCAAATAGATTAAGTCATTTGTTGAAATAGATTACTCATTTGCTGTAAATAATCAAACAGATTATGTCATCTGTTGTGACAAATTACCCATCTGTTTCAAATTATCAAATGGATTAAGTCATATATCACAACAGATTACCCATCTGCTATAAATTATCAAATAGGCGCTGATATCCATTGTAGTTGACACTATGAGAGCTCACTCCTAGTCCTAGATTAATCAATTAAGGTATTAGTTGAACATATGAGGTAGTAATAATTGATTCAGCTCAGAGTGATCGATCGATGACTCTGGTCGAGAGAAATGCAATACTGTCTCATCTTGCAATTACTAAAAGGCTTAATTAAAGTTGTAGTTGATCATAAAATAACTCACCCCTGGTCCTATATTAATCAATTAAGGTATTAGTCTAACATATGAGGTAATAAGAATCAGTTCATCTCAGAGTGATCGATCGACAACTCTGGTTAGGAGAAACGCAATATCGTCTCATCTTTCAATTGCCAAAAGACTCAATTGAAGTTGTAGTTGACCCTATGAGAACTCACCCCTGGTCCTAGATTAATCAATTAAGTTATTAGTCTAACATGTGAAATCAATTGAAATTGTATAAAAATAAATATTCAACCTGTTGCAACAAATTAACCATCTGTTGTAAGTTATCAAACAGATTAAGTCATTTATTGCAACAGATTACTCATCTGTTGTAAATAATCAAATAGATCATATCATCTATTGTGATACATTACCCATCTGTTATAAATTATCAAATGGATTGTCACATGTCGCAAAAGATTACCTATCTGTTGTAAATTATCAAATAGGTGTTGTCATATGTTGTAGTTGACACTATGAGAATTCACCCCTAGTCCTAGATTAATCAATTAAGGTATTAGTTGAACATATGAGGTAGTAAGAATCGGTTCAACTCAGAGTGATCGATTGACAACTCTGGTCAGGAGGAATGCAATACCGTCTCATCATGCAATTGCCAAAAGACTCAATTGAAGTTGTAGTTGACCCTATGATAACTCACCCCTAGATTAATCAATTAAGGTATTAGTCTAACATATGAAATCAATTGAAATTGTATAAAAATAAATATTCAACCAGTTGCAACAGATATTTTTTTTGTTGGATTTAGTCAAATAGATTAAGTAATCTATTGTAATATATTACGCATCTATTGTAAATTATCAAACAGGTGATGCATCTATTGCGATAGATGACCGAGCTTTGAAAATTTTCAAACAAAAGTTGTTATTTGTTGCACTTAGATATTATAAGACCCTTTTTTAAAGCAATTTAGGTATTTCCTATCCAAGATAAAAAAAGTTAAAATACTAAGGCGGTAAAAAATATTACTTGGATAACTCAAAAATCTCCTGAATGAGTAGTCTTATTTGGTCTTTTCAATGTTATTGTCTCCTTGTGCCCCTCAAAAGTCAAAAGTTACTAATGAATATTTAAAACTCATATCTAGAAGAATACACTCTCCTTCAGCCATAAAGTAAGACTCAACTCATCTATCACTCTTCTTTATTCTCAATTCTCTTTCTTTTTTTTTTCTCTCTTTTCTCTCTTTTTTTGGATGAGGATCCTTTTGGATCTCAATCGATCAATATCTTTTCTCGACTGAACTGGATGTTCTGATCCCTTTTCTTTTTTCACATTGCAGGATTTGTTCATTATTGCTCTTTCTATCTCGTCTTCCTCTTTGTATGTCATTTAAATTAGATATTTACATCTATTGCTACTAATGATTTACCAATTACCAGTTTCCTATTTATTGAGAAAATTGAAGGAAAGGTAACTTTTAAGTCTTGAATGAATGAACCATTATTTTTATTAAAATATGTGAAAAAAGTCATCTATTGGGAGAACTTAAAAAGCCTTGTTGTCAGTGTAGTTTGATGAATCAGTTGTTGGAACAGACGGAGCAACTGTTTGTAGAAATCAAACCAGTAGCAAGGCTGGTTTGATTCATTCTAACAGATGAACCATCTATTACAACATATCATCTATCTGTTGCAAAATGCCTCATCGGTTAAATAGATGGGTAATCTGTTGCATCAGATTGGTCATTTGTTGATTCACTCAATTTTGTGTTACCCTTTTATACAGACGGAGCAACTGTTTAAAAAAATCAAACCAGTAGTAAGGCTAGTTTGATTTATTCCAACAGATGAACCATTTGTTACAATATGTCATCCATCTATTGCAAAATTCCTCATCGGTTGAACAGATAGATAATTTGTTGCATCAGATTGGTCATATGTTGATTCACTCAATTTTGTGTTACCCTTTTGTAATGTTCTTTCTGTTCTTCTCTTGTTTGACATTAAATGTATTTCTTTTTTCTGCAGATAAAAAAAAGTGAAACTGGATCCACTTTTGCCCAACCATCATTAAATGCTAGAGTAAAGATGGGTTCGAAGGAACAAGCTGCTTACAGATGGAACCACTTTATATGTGGGAGGTATGTATTACTGATCAACCTATCGTGAAAATACACATCCAGTACAATAATTTTGTGAACGTTTATTCTTTACCTATTAGGTGTTAATCCTTCAAACAAGATATGACATTTTACAGTTAAGATTGTTAGGTTCAAACTGATAAGGCTGAGGGACCAAGTAGGTAGTGTCGATACCCTGCTATAATTTAATAACCATTTATGCTCATGTTTTTGTTTCAAGTTTGGGAAAGGGTTCAAGTTTTTGGCGCCAGTGTAAATATCCAATAGTGATTGGACCGATTTTAATGGCTCAATGGACTTCTTGAAATGCCTCTGAAGCCTCGCACTGCAACAAACAATGATGGAACTAATAGAAATCCCCCTGGTCCAAATTTATACGGATGGGTTGCTGGAGGAGACTATTATACAGCAGTAGGTGCTTGGGAGAATACCTGTGCGGGGAGAGGGGGTTAAGAAGGCCATATATCATCTCAGACCTTATTTAAGAGGAAACACAAGGTAGGAAGAAAAATGTAGAGAAATTGGCAGATAAAATTGACATAAAAAATGAAAAAACTAGATGAGCTGCGAATGTGAAAGTGTATCCAAAAATGAAAATCCATCAGTCGTTGAAGAAAAAAAGAATGGTCAAAAGGACTGGAGCTGGTTACTTTACTAGAGACTGCAACTTGCGAGCGTGGACTCAATGAAGACCCACAAAATGCAAGACCAAAACTCTAAGGAAGCAACTTTGCGAGCACGGGAGGTGGTAAGATTATCGTTCAGAATTGAAACCTGAACCACCTACTCCTGAATTAAAAATATGGGATCAAACCAAGGTGGTAATTTCTCAAGTTAAACTTGCATCCCATGCCTCCTGTTTATGGATCTAGTCAGGTCAAAGGCAGTGGAAATAAAAAATCATTGGATTTCTGCCCAACTTCAGACCTTTTTGTTTCTACTGCCATTGACCTGATCATAGCCACAAACAGAAGGCATGGCATGCAAGTTAGACTTTAGAAATTGACGTCTTGGCTTCTCTTATTATTAATTTAGGATTTGTTGGTTCAGGTTTCAATTCTGACCGACAATCGTACCAATTTCCTGTGCTCGCGAAGCTTCTTCCTTAGAGTTCTGGTCCTACACTTTGTGAGAGTCTTCATTCAGGCCATGCTCGCTAGTTGCATTCTCGAGAAAATGTCCAGCTCTAGTCCTGTTGACCATTCTTCATTTTCTTCAACGACTGACGGATTTTTATATTTGGATACACTTCCACATTTGAAGCTCATCCAGTTTTTTTATTTCTCATGTCAATTTCATTGGCCAGATTCGCTAAAATTTCCTTACTTACTTCCTTGTATTTCCTCTTAAACAAGGTTTGAGATGATATATGGCCTTCTCCGTCTCCCTCTTCCCGCATAAGTATTCTCCCAAGCACCTTCTATTGTATAAAAGTTTACTCCGACAATCCATCCATATAAATTTGGACCAGGGGAATTTTTATTGGTTCCATCATTGTTTGCTACAATGCGAGGCTTCGGTGGCCTTTCTAGAAGTCCATTGCGTCATTTAAACCGGTTCAATCACTATTGGATATTTACACTGCCGCCAAAAACTTGAACCCTTCCCCAAACTTGACAAAAAAACATGAGCATAGACCATCATTAAATTGTAATAGGATATCGACACAACCATCTTGGAACCCTTCAGCCTTATCAGTTCACACCTATCAAACTAAATTGTACAATGCAGGATCTTATTTGAAGGATAAGTGTCTAATCGATAAAAAACTATATTCACAAAATTATTGCACTTTATGTGTGTCTTTCACTGTAGCCTGATCAATAATACATAACTCCCACGCATGAAAGTGGATCCATTGCATGCACCTTATTCTTTCTACCCCATCAAGACAGTGTTTTTTATTCATCTGCACGCATGTGATGACTATTAAAAAAGAGGTGTGAAAAGTCATGGCTTTTTTATCTTAACACATTCAAAACAGCTGATGAATCAAAATCTTCATCAGTTGCAACTGATGAATCAGCTATTGGAAGAAATCATAACATCTCCTCCAACATATGGTCCATCAATTGCAACAGATAATCCATATGTTGCAACAGATGGTAAATCTATTGCGACAGACCAGACATTATTTATTTATCTGTACGCATGTGATGACTATTAAAAAAGAGGTGAAGAGTCATGACTTTTTATCTAACACATTCAAAATAGTTGATGAACTGAATTCTCCATATGTTGCAACTGATGAATCAACTGTTAGAAGAAATCAAAACATTTTCTCCAATATATGGTCCATCTGTCGCAACAGATAATCTATATGTTACAACAGATAGTAAATTTATTGTGACAAACCAAATAGTGTTTATTCATCTACACGCATGTGATAACTATTAAAAAAGAGGTAGTGGTGACTTTTTATCTAACACACTCAAAACAGCTGATGAATCGAATTCTCCATTTGTTGCAACTAATGAATCAGCTGTTAGAAGAAATCAAAACAACTCCAAAAAATGGTCCATCTGTTGCAATAGTTAATACATATATTGCAACAGATGTCTCATCTATTGGACATACAGACAATCTGTTGCGATAGATGGTAAATCTGCTGCGATAGATGGACGATCTATTGCAACATCTCAATAATAACGATTGTTATCAAGTATCAAAACCATTTTGAAAAGGTGAGAGAGATTAATGTAAAAGAAAAAGTCACGACTTTTTACAGAAAATAAAATGTCACCAGTTTGAATGTAATTAATACAATGGAGCTTAACAGACGTGTCTTTTGTCCTTACACATTCAAATTCAATCTTCTATAAATAGGTCCCTCCTTAATCTTTATTCTGCTAAACTTTATTTATTTCTTGCATTTTTTCTTTACGTGTGACATCTTCAACCACTTATCTTCAAAGAGCATATTCCTTTATCGTTGAGGTAAGTTTTTTTATAGTGTAAATCTACCAGTTTGTAGTATACGTTATATTATATTTGGACTCTTTTCTTTACATTTGTCAATTCATGCATAGTCTAGATATGGCTGATCCTGTTTGGGACATTACTATTCTTCGCGACACAATGCGAGAACTTTAAAGGCAAGTTAATGAACTGCAGAGGGAGTTGGTCGTCGTGAGAGAGACGATGTTCAGAAAGATACAGAGGCTGATAAGGGCCCTGCTGCTGCGAGTTGATTGACCGATTGTCATTAATGATTATGATGCTGATGATAATAATTAGAATATGATTTTTATTTTAGCGTATGTATTTTAATTTTTCTATATCGGATCTATACCTAATGTATTTTATTTTTCGTTTAATGAAAAAATTATTTTTAGTCGACTTTGGCTTTTTAATTCTCATTCAATTTTCATTCTGTCTATTTCTTCTTCTAAACATACATGTTAATATGTCGACGTTTGGAGGTAAGGAGCAATTTTGAATCCAGTAGCAATAGCAATTTTGGCTTTTGAGTTCTTTCAACAGATGGACCATGTGTTGGAACAGGTTGGTCATTGGTTGGGTTTCGATTAACAGATTATCCATCTATTGTGACAAATTTATCATCTATTGGAGGAAAATATTCCAGTTTGATGGAACTGTATTGTGTTCTTCCAGCTAATGTCCATATGTTGTCACAGATGGGTAATCTATTGAAAATACTTATGGTCTGCTGTATTATTTAGTTCATATTTGCCTCTTTTTATTGATGCACAAGTTATTGAAAATGATATTTTATATATAATAAATAATAACATTATGTTCACAACAATGATTTAAATTTATAAAAGTACACCACAAACAACAACACAAGTTTTTATAATTACAACGATCATGGTGGATTACGATCCGGGCATGTAGTTCTTTTGTGGCCAGCGCGCTTACATACAGAGCACTTGTTTCTTCTTGATGAAAATGATTCTCCAACTTCACGCTTCCTCTTATATGGTTTTCTTCCCGATTTGATAGTGCTTGGGTCAATATATGGAGGAGGTATTAATTTCCCCATAAAGTCTGCAGGAACAACCCAAGATTCTTCGGGAGGCACCGGAGTAATATGCCCACTATATGTCATTTCATATTTTTCTACCAAATAATATTGAAATGAGTGCTCGTAAACTTCAGTTCCATATTTATGACTTCATTGAGCTCGAAGCGCTGCCATAGCATGTGGATAGGGTATTTTGTCCAAGTTAAAAACTCTGCATATACAAGATCTTGTTTGAAGATCGACCGTGGCAATATCACCATGACCGGTGATACTGAATTTGTAATATGCTATTTTATGAGATAATAACCTGTTCCCCAAACTGACGTTCGTTGATATTATTTTTTTAATCTCGATAACAAATCGGGTTCTTTTTGGGCCCTTAAACTGTACACGTCTTTCGTTAAAAAATCGGCCATACTTCTTGTTTATCACTTCAGACATAGCCTTGATGGGAAATTTTCTTTCATCGCCAAACAATGAATTCACCGATTCAGCTATGTTTGATGTCATAATATTGTACCTATACATAAGAATCACTTAGTACGACATCATACTAAACTTGTAACTCAAACAAGACATTAAATTCATAAGAATGTACCTATCTTCTGGAAAGAATGCCCAACTCCATCTCTCGAAACCGACATGTATGAGAAATTCTGCTACCTTGGAATTCACATCCGTTATTTGATTAAAATGGTCTAAAAATTCCTCTCTACCATATGCTTTAGCTGCTCTATAAAAAAAGGTCACAACCCTTTCGTTGTGATAGTTGGTTCAAATGTTCTCTCCAAGATGCCTGATGCAACAACCAAAGTAAGCTGAAGTGAAGAAAAATAAACCCATCTTTGGAATACTTGGATGCCTATCCAAAATAAAACACAATTATTCGGTATCTTCGATGCAGCTTCGTAGTTGTTCAAAAAAAATCCATAAGAGGCAGCATATTCTTATCCATAAGAGGCATCACATTCCTTGCTCGCTATACAAAAAGCGGCAGGAAAGATGTGATTCTCCACATCCTACACCACCGCTGCTAGCAGAACTCTATTATACCTACTCCTCAAAAAGGTACTGTCAACGGCTATGCCTTTTCTCAAATGTCAAAAACCTTGAATCCAAGCACCATAAGATACAAAAAATACTTGAACCTTTCATTTTCATCAACATGCAATGCCGTCTTACTTCCGAGATTTGTGAACTCAATCATGTAATTGTAGACCTCCAGGACTGCATACCCATGCTCGTGTGTCTCCCTAACCAAGTCGTTGGCAATCCCCATGGTCGTATATATCTTCCAATAACTGACCAGGACACCCAATTTCGTAAGGAGTTGATTGGTCATAACCCTTGTTGAAGGTCCTTTACCTTCAGGGAAACTACTCCTAAAATATTCACCGAGGACCTTTGTGGTGGCGTGAGGATTTTGGCCCGAGATGTGCTCCGAACCACATGTGATGTTTTTCATGCTTATGAATGATGAATCTATCAGAACTTGTGTACTTCACCGCTCTCAACCACCACTTGCAGTTCGGATTAGCACATTTAAAGCAAAAGACAATGCTCGAATTAATCACTTTCTTTAATCTGAAATCTTTTTTTAAGCAAGAAATATACAAAGTGGTAGATAGTTCATTCTTGTCCTTGAATGACATTCCAATAAAAAAGCCGTTCCCGTCATTTTGAAGATTTTCAAACTATGTCGATTGAGAAGAACTACCCATCCTATTGGTCGCATCAACTGGCATAGGTGTTTGATCATCATTTGGATTATTCATGTCTAAATCATCCAACCTATCATCAAAGATGTCTTGTTGTTATTCTTCTACGTTTTTATTCTCATTCTCTCTCATCGTTTCAACCACGTACACCCTTAACACCGGCCTTGATGAATCATTAAGATAAGTACGCAATCGAACCTGATCGATTATCTTGAAAGGCAGTACCCTCTGATTTTCAAAGGAGCTGTGCATGTAGCTGATGACGAGTTCTTCTGATTGACAATTCAGTCCACAATAATTGATGATTAAGTTCACAAAATCATCATAAGAAATATCACTTTGGATTTTCATAGCTATCGTTTCTAGCATTTCACCCTCGTTCCAACGCCATACATATCGATTGCTCTTCTCGATCCATTGACCATGACAATCCACCCCTATTGTTATTGATCCCTCCATTAGTGGTACCTAAATAAAGTCATTTGTTAGAAAAGGTTAATAGTGATTTCATAGTGCCGTAAATGAATCCCAACAGATGTGTAATCAGTTGCAATAGATTACTTACCTATTGGATTCATGTTACGCTCCTGAAGCTGATTTCAACAGACGAGTCATCTATTGTAACAGGTGAATCATATGTTGCAACAGACTATATATTTGTTGGGATTGATGTTACAGTACTGAGGCACCTTTGAAGTTAATTCTAACAGATGAGTGACATGTTGCAACAGATAATTAACCTGTTGCAACAGATGACTTACCTGTTGCAACAGATGATGATCTGTTAAAATCGAGGTCAGGTTCTATCGCAACAGGTTACTAATATGTTACAACATATATTTACCATCTGTTGGAATCGAGTTCAGATTTTGTTGTAACAAGTTAATAATCTGTTGCAACAGATACTTACCCTATTACAACAGACAACACGTCTGTTGGAATTGAGTTCAGGTTCTGTTGCAACAGATATATATCACATTTCACCAGATAACTAATCTGTTTAAACAGATAAATCATCTGTTGCAACAGATGACTCATCTCTTCGATTCATGTTACGGCCTATAGAACCATAAATATGAATCTAACATATCAGTCTTCCGTTGAAACAGATGTCTCATCTGTCGCAACAGATGATTTATCTATTTAAACAGATGGCTCTTATGTTGGATTCATGATCGGGTTCTATCCATTGTTGAAAAAACAGCACAATAGCAGTTACCCAGATGACAAATTCAACTAAAAATCATAATTTGACTTACCAAAGTCTCTTATGAAGTAATGCCAAAGTAGAAAGTGATGTACGAAATAAAATTTGATCTAAGAAATTGGTCAAATAGCAACAGTAGCGTAACAACAACAACAACGACAATGGTCAACAAGAAGAAGATGAAGATGATAATGAAGTAGAAGATGATGATAATGAAGCAGAAGATGATGAATAAAGCAGCAGCAACAATGAACAACAAAAATCGCTAAGAGAGAGAAAACAACAATGGATGAGAAGAGAGAGAAAGACATTTTTTTCCCTCCGTTTTTCGTTATATTAGGTAAACATTTGGATCAAAGTATAAATTTAAAAAATTTCGGGTTATTCTCAAATTTACCCAACTTTCTTAATCCACAATAAAGTAATTGCCACATCCACTCAATTATTAAGACTTGTGTCACCTACACCTCATTTTAAAACTCTTTTGTCACCTACAGCTCATTGTAGAAGGTGTTCCCTCGTCGTCCCAAAATGTGCGGACCTATTTACCAATCACTATTTCCTTTCTCATCTCATCCACGCACAAAGCAATATTTCCAAAAAGTTCAAATCATATATATTAATAATGCAAATAATTCTTATGACATCATCAATACAATTAAATAAATCATAATAAGTTATCACTCCCTCTAATAATCGACTCCTTTCATATTACTGTATTTAGTCAACCGACTCAAGTGCTTTAATCGTCACCATGCTATTATCCTGAATCACCAGATGTCAATCACATTTTTATCATTGCATTGAGCTCAGTGTTTTTAATAACTAAATTCACGAACTGATCGAATCCAGGAAGAGTTCCAACAACTAAGAAGTTAGCACTCAACTTGATTTGGAGCTGATTGTCCAGATACTTTTTGAGATCTAGAGACTGACCCGTTTTACTCATCCTTAACTTAATTTCTAGACCAATAATAAGATTTGTCATCGAAATTACATGGAAATGGAGACCTGAAGAGAAGAACAATAAACTTGATTTCTAGATCAAATAAGATGTATTATCAAAATTGCATGAAGTTGGAGACCTTTGGTTTCCTTGTTTGAGCAACCAACAAATCCAATTGAGACAAGTAAAGTTGCACGTTATCTTCAAATCTATGTAGATTACTTATTGTATGATAACTCTGTCGTGAAAATGTCATAATACACAGCTTAAAGGTGTTGCAGAAAGATAATATTGTAGCAGCATAATAAGAAAAATCGGCGATGTCCCAGGAGACGAGATTCAGAGTAATAACCTGCTGGTTGTCCATGTCCCACTCCGTAAGGCATTGATGGTTGCATTCCAACACCATAGTAGCCCGTAGTAGAACATTAGTAGAACATTGATGTATTTTATCAAATATAATACCGTATCTATATTTAATAACCGGTTATTTCCTCTTTTTCACCATATATTTAGGAGACTACAAAGTAAAATCTGTCATATATTTTACGACTTATTTTTAAAGTAAAACCTACCAATATTAACTATTGATATATTTTTCTTTATAATTAATAATTTGAGGAAAAAGGTGAAAAAACAATGTTTTCTACTGTAGAAACTTTTAATAAAGGATAAGAAGTTCAAACAAAATTTTTAAAGTTCTTTACATATTTAATATATTAGAGATAGAGATTAGAGATTAAAGATAAGAAATAAAAAAAATATACAAATACCAACTAGCTAACTACAAAATAAGAAAAGCAAAAATAATTTCTTATACTTGAATTAAATATATTAAAAAATAGTGGAGTTACTTAATATATACTCTCTTCGTTTCATTTTATGTGTTGTTATTTGACCGGATATGGAGTTTAAGAAATAAATGATAACTTTGTAAAGTTTACAAAATTGCCCCTTTTAAAGTCATTTTAATATTTATTTTTTAGTTATCCTTTTTTTTTTAGGACGAACCAAAAAAAATGGCAACATATAAAATGAAACGGAGGGAGTATTATTAAGTACTACTTATTAAAAAATAAATATTTCATTACAGCACACAAATGGATTTGATATCCTAGATTTTGGAGAATAGATTCAATTGAAGAGTAAACATCTTTATTCATTTGAAAACTAAACAGAACTTATAAATAATTTGATATAATATAGAATCGGGCAATTGCAAAGTGATCTAATATATCTTATATAGTAGTACGAGCCTTACTTATTCTTTTCCTCGTTTGGTAAGGCCATGTATTACCATTGGAAAGTCTAAAAATTGTCTCATTAGATCCCTAAAAACTTTCACCAATTAATGACTTTTCTTAACTCCATAAGAGCCAAGGGATTCTTTATTATTTATTACTCCCGCAGTAAATTTCATCCATGGTTATTTAGCTTTTTTTCTATTACACAAAAATTACTTTTCTTTTATTCATTACACAAAAGTTATTTTACTTTGTTCCTGCCATTACAAAAGTCATTATGGCCAAATTTTATAATTAGCCCACAGAAAAAATGATGTGGCAACCTTAATTAATTCTTAATTTTAATTTGTGAGAATATAATATATTACTCATATCTTGACCCTTTTTATTTGTGTCCAACCCAATTTTCCTTATGGATTATATAACGGAAGAATACCAATTTCATAATAGATTAGGCTACCTAGTGAAGATTATTTTCATAAAAAAAAAAATTGGTTGATATTTTTATGAAACTTAAATTATACTATACTTATATATAAAGGAGGATATCAAATTTGATAGTCCTCACAATGACACTATAGTAGCTTTAATTTTCTTAAAATCCTCTAAAATTTAGACATGTGTTGGTAAATTATTTTTCTCCTCTATAATTATGACATATAGTTGATAAAATTATGATAATTTTATTTTTCTTAAATTTTTTTAAAATTGAGACATGTGTTGATAAATTATTTTTCTTCTCTAAAATTATGACATGTAGTTGATAAATTACTTTTCTCATCTAAAATCGTGACATGTAGTTGATAAAATTACTTTTCTCGCTCTAAAATTATGACATGTTATTGATAAATTTACTTTTCTCCCTCTAAAATTGTGATATGTAGTTGATAAAAAAAAATTTAGGAAAAAATACATAAAGTAGCATATTTAAGTATTAAATTATAAAAAATAACAACACTTTTATCAAATTACATTTTGTAGCATATGTATTTGTATGTATTTGTATTTTTGTAGCAACAGTTTGCAAAAATACAAAATACATATTGATCATAAGGGCAGTAAAAATCATATGTATTTGTATTTTTGTAGCAACAGTTTGTAAAAATACAAAATACAACTAGTTATATGATGTAATTATGAAACTGTTGCTATGAAACTCATAATTAAGGGGATAAGTATGTTATTTCTGAATTTTGTCCTTTTTTTATACATTTCTTTTCTTGTCACTTGGGCCTTTGCATTCGGTATAACATAATAATATGATAAACTACTCTATTTATTGAGTTTGTCTTTGTGCTTTTAGTCGTTTGACTAATCGGTTAATTCTCTTAGAAGTTTTCATTAAAATATTCAGTTTCTGATAAATTACATATTGTTTAATTTATTCTATTGATAAATATAAAAATTAAATAATTAATAATTTATTTTATCTATTAAATTACCTGTATGTTATGACTTTTATAGCACATCTATCAATAACATTATTTGTACAAATTTTGACAATACATATTCGATGATAAAATTAAAAAGGTTTTATTTTAAAACTATCTTTAGCATGTTGATTTATCTTCGAAGAATTAAAATAATTTTAAAAATAATAATATTATACACGTATTTCTATTTTATGTGTTTTGACGAATTTGTCTTGTTTATTACTCTTTTTTATGCACCTTTTTGGCAAATGAATGCAATATTATGAAATATTTCATAAAAATATCAACCAAATTCTTTTTATGAAAATAGTTTTCACTGTGTAGCCTAATCTATTAAAAAATATTATTCTTCCGTTATATAATTCATAAGAAAAATTGGGTTGGACACATAAAAAGAGTCAAAATATGGGTAATATATTATATTCTCTTAAATTAAAATTAAGAATTAATTAAGGTTGTCACATTATTTTTCGGTGGGATTATCGTAAAATCCGGCCATAGTGACTTTTTGTGATGGCCCGAGCAAAGTAAAATGGCTTTGTGTAATAAATAAAAGAAAAGTGACTTTTGTGTAATAAACATAAAGTTAAGTGACCATGGATGAAATTTACTTTCTTGTTAATTTGATATATCGAGGAATATTATGAAAGAAGGTTTACGTTTAGTAATTTCGCATATAAAATTATTAACTTTTGAGATATAATAATATCGAGAAGATAATTGTTTCAAGCACCGTTAGAATCAGAAGCACCCTTCTGTCAGAAAAGGAGGAGATTGAGTTATTTACATTTCATTTCATTTGATGTATAGTGGCGAATAGAAAATGAGACCAAAAAAAATCTAAATATATAATATTAGATTTTTTTAATGCAAGTTATAACAACTTTTTTTAGTTTGCAATTTATAACAAGTTTTTTTAAAAAATAAAATAATAAAAATAAAATTTTTGATTTTCAAAAACTTTTTTGGTAAATAAAAAAATATACTTTTTAAAATAGATGGTAGTTATTAAAGGATGTCAATCACCTCCAATTTTTGTCAAATGATTTTAAAGCATCTTCTTCTTCAAAAATATTCTTCTTCTCTAGCAATAATCTACTTCAACAAATCAACAAAATATACTAACTGGAACACAAAATATCTCAATTAAGGGTGATATTTAAGGCGTTGAATTGGATTAAAATACTGACTAAAGTATTTTAACTGAAATTGTGATTATTCAAAGGAAAAAAAATTAAAAACAACGGATCGATTGTGTGAAAACATGGAGGGTGATAATTACATTCAATCATGATACAACATGAAGGTAGATGGAATATCACGGGTATTTTTTTTATGTATTCAATCATAATCTCTCAAATAATTTTGTAATTTACGGCGAGAAAATCTATTATAATATTGATTTACGTATTTTAATTGAAACTGAAGTTATTCAAAATGAAAAAAATGAAAAAGACAGAATGATTTTCTCATAATATGGATGCTGATAATTTGCATTCAATTATGATACAACATGGAGAAAGCTGGAATGTCACATGTAATTTCAGTCTTTTCAATATTCAAATTCTTTAAATTTCATACATAAAATTATGTTGATTTGATTATATTTTTTTTGTTTTGTATTGATTTAAAAAGTACATATGCAAATTCAAATTCAAAGAAATTATTTATTATTCAGAAACATAATACAATGACCTGACCAATGTGATTGCACACTGGTGTGTAGGTATATTTGAATCAAGAAAAGGTGAATAGAATTTTTTTCATCAAGCATCCATTATATATAACGTTGAGGGATATGACTATGGATGTAATAATTTGGTGTCAAATTCATTACTGATGAAAACAGTTTACATTCAACTAAAGAAATTCGGGGGATAAAAGATCTATATTTAAATAATTACTTGGGGTCAAACCAATAATTATTTAAATGTGGAAGATCTACCAATTTAACCATTAAACATGATGTGATTAGTTATTTTTGTTTTACCATTAAGATACACATTGATTGTATTGTATTGTATTGTATTGTATTTAAGAGGTATATAAATTAGTATTATATGAAAAAGGTATATAAATAGATGTCCCATATAATGTGATTAGTTGTTTCGTATTGTATGAAAAGAGTATTTAAAAAAGACACTTCATGACGTAATTAGTTGTTTCACATTTTATACAAATGATATTTAAATTGATATCAGGCGACTGTAGCAGTGAATTAATTTTGTATTTAGTATGATATTTTAGGCCTCAGGTAATATATTGTTTCAAAGATTGTGTCTTTGACAACATGTCTTATTGAGAATTTTATAGATAATTTTTCTACTTTATGTAGTAATGGAATGAGTATGTAAATTGATAGCACCTAATTAGAATCATATAATTTAAAAACTACACGTTTGTATATTTATTTCATACACTAAAATAAATAATAACATATAATATTTGATGAAACTCGATTTCTATACCAACTTCTACAATCATTATACCCATTCCATATAAATATAACATGTAAAAAATTATTTTATAAACCTTGAGAGAAATATTGATATTTAATATTAATTTTATATTGATTTCAAATACGAAAAATTTAAGAAAAATTTTAAGTAATATGTTCCATTTATATACTCATTCAAATTGAAGCAAATTTGAATCTCAAATAAGAAATATATGATGGAAAACCCAACTTCATACACAAGACATATATCATTCAATAAAAAAGAAGAGAAAAAAATAATTTATGGTAAAGAGAGTAAATTAATGGTTGAGAAATCTTTTACAATAAAGTGACAATAAAAAATCGTTTAAGTTATGAAATAGTAACTTAATAAATAAAGTTTTAAAAAGTCAAATATCGTGTATCAATATAAAAAGATATCTTTACCTTATTTTGCTCCTTAATTTAAGAGTAGATTTTGTAACTTAATTAATAAAATAAAAAAGAGATAGTTATTGATACCAACAATAACACTTGCCATAATTATAAAAAGATTTAATGAAGAGAGATACATATTGAAGACTATAAATAAGGAGATAACGTGAATATTAATTATTAAAAATGACTTTTTATTATTAAAAAAAATATTTTTTTAAAAATGTTATAACTTGTAATTATTTTTTTAATCCAATAATTATTGAAAAATATTGCTATAACTTGTAATAAAAAAAATTAATAAGTATATTTAAGATAATTTTCACATAGAAAATTAAGCAGAAAAAAATATGTAAGTTAACTTTTCTTTTTTAAAATATAAAAACATGTCGCTTTTCCCATGGAATAATAAGAAAATTGTACTTTACAAACTTGAATAGCGGGGATTTCATGAAAAAGTTTCATAAAACCACAACTTAAGATATCTAAATTATAAAAATCCTCACTTTGTAAAAATTATAAATATTTCTAATTTAAATTCTCTCTTTAAGTTTTCAAATACACAACTTCTGCCCTAAAAATTAGGATTTATTAATTGCCCCAAAATTTTTTTGGTCTTAATATCTTCTCTTTACCTATTTAATAATACTAGTCAAGTGTACGTGCTTTGCATGTGTATCGTATTAATTAATAATAAAGCTATGAAACAGAAATTTAAATAATATAAAATTATACTGCATAAATATAATATCAAATTACTTTCGTATAATTCAATAGTAAAGTCTTTGGCTATATAAACATTTTCATATTGTTACAACACATGAGCATTTTTTTCTTCATTTTCTTTTAAAGGTAAACAAATAATTTTTTTCTATCATTAAAAAAAAAAATCAAACGCTTTATTTTTGTATCTACTTTCTAACTGAAAGTTTTTCAAAAGAATTTTTTTCCTTAAGCATGCACATATATCACAATGGGTTTAACTACATAACCATCACCTACATTACCGTCTAGATCCCTGAACATGTCGCCTAATCTATCCACCCCCGAACTATTATCATAGAAGTCTTTGTATTCATAATTCAAAATAGAAAACAATTTCAGATAAATTTATATAAGGTTCAAATAGAAAATAAAAATAAAGACTCTAAAACCAAATGGAGATCAAAGTGCTCTTTTCTTTTTAACCCAATATATATTCTATTATTATAATAAATTATATAAAAACTATTGAATACCTTTGAAAGAAGTAAAAGTTGTGACAGTTAAAAAGAGAATCATCATTCTCATAATATAAATCTTAATTTTTAGGCAAGATAAACATTTGATTTTCTTGCTACTTCTTTCGAGGAGCAACACAAAATTATCAAAAGGGTGATTTATATCAATAAAAAAATAAAAAAAAATAATAGTAGAAAGGAGGTATGTCCCAATTTTGAGCTACTACTTTGAATGAAAAAACATGCTTGCAAGTTGCAAAACATCATCTATTAGAGAAAGATAGTTATTTAAATTGATGAAAGAAATTAAAATTATCTCTAAAAAGACTGATTGATCATATTTTATATATGCCATAACCATTAGAGCCTCTACCCAAAAAGAAAAAAACAACCATTAAAACCATACTAAAAAAATAAGAGAAAATACCCAATTACCCCCCTGAACTATACCCAAAAAGGCTATGACACACCTCAACTTAAAGGGGGTCCTATTACCCTCTCGAGCTAATTAAAAGTGTAATTTTAACACCCTTAGTGCCTACGTGCACATACATAGCACACACGTGTGCCTACATGGACACTTCAGTGTGTTGTGCCACGTAGGCACTAAGAGTGTCAAAATTACACTTTTAATTAGTTCAGGGGGTAATAGGACCCCCTTAAGTTCAGATGTGTCATAACCTTTTTGAATATAGTTCGGGGGAGTAATTAGGTATTATCTCAAAAAATAATGTTGATATGCTACACCTCATGATTTATTCACAATAAAAATAATTGCATATAACTAAAATTTAAAGGAGAACTCATATAACGAAGAATGCTAAAACCCTAATGAATACAAGAAGAAAACTTAATTAGTCATCAATCAAAATTAGAACAAAAATAAGAAGAAAATGTAGAAGTAGAAGAATCACGTGTATGTTTCTAGTAAAATTTGATCAAATAACTGTATAAATAGAATTGTAGACATTCTTGTTTATATAAGGTAAAATTCTAATTGATTTAGAAGTCTCACACCTTAATTTTCATTCTGTAAATTAAAAAAAAAAATACCAAATATATAAATGCACCTAAACAAAGAAAGTAAAACTTAATTAAATAATCCTAAGTAAGAAAGAAAAACTCTTAAAGAATCCTAAATTTCCAATTTTATAATCTTACTAATGTACGATAGAATACTCCTAAATAAAGTAAAACTCATAGAATCCTAAGCTAATTAAAGAAAATCCAATTATATATATATATATATATATATATATATATATATATATATATATATATATGCGGTAGTTTTTTTTTCCAACAAAAAATGATTGTTTGTAATTATAATTAAATAGTAGATAACAGTTTTGGATTTTCTTTTCTGCGCATAATTTTTTGTTAAATATAAATTTTGATGCTTAAATATTTTTTCTTTTCTATAGATAGTTTTTTTTTCTTGAAAAATTGCATAAGACTCCCAACCAAAAATATCACACAGTACATTTAATTCCATTTAGGTTTGAGATTCTTCCTTATTTTTTTTCCTTTAGACTGAATATTTGAATAATAATTTAATGATAATTATTTGAATAAAAAAAGATGAAAAGATGATTTTGCCTAAAGGAGAGTCTTTTAATGAAGGGCTAAAAATTCAAATCACTTTTTTAATGGTCTTCACACTTTTAATATGTTATAGATTAATGTCTAACCTTCTCCTCCTTCAAAGTATTTTTCCAAAAGCTTTCTCCTCCCTATCCCCCCCCCCCCCCCCGCCTTCTCTCTCTCCCCCTATCATCCCGTCCTTTCTCCATAGTTCGCACTACTTTCTCCTCCTTAAAATTTTTGAAAGTTCTTTTGTTATTTTTTCTTGTATAAATGTATATGCTTTTCATTATTTTTTCCTCTATTTCAATCCCAAACAATGCAAAAAAATTCATTATTTTTTCTTCTATTTCAACCTCAAACAACGTCAAAGATTTCATTATTTTTTCTTCTATTTCAATCCCAGATAAGTGAAGTTGTGCACATAAAAAAGAATGTTAGGATTGCTCTTGTGTAGTGATCAATCTGTAATCAAACCTGCTACAAGTATCCAAGAATTTGATTGAATTTTTAAAGAAAGTGAATCGAGAGAAACAACAGAAAAAGGGTTGTTCACCATGGAAGAGAGAACTCAAATTATGGAGATCAGTTTGATCTTTGCTCAATCCCTCAAAACTCCTTTCACTAACTTGCGTCTTATGTAAACTTATGTCCTCATGATTGATCTTATCGATACAAAAAGCGATAAAGACGAAGATATATTATGAAATCCTCTGTCACTGATTGTATTTTTGAAGATCAAGAATTGGTTCTACCTCATGCACCATCACCATGGTAGTTCTATTTATTCCTTCATATGTATCAGCCCTTTTACAATATGTATAGTCTAAAATCAGTTATAATAATGTATCTGATACTTTATTATAACTTGTTTTAGACTATAATATATATATCGGATACTAGTCTAAAATCAGTTATAATAAAGTATCTGATACTTTATTATAACTTGTTTTAGACTATAATATATATCGGATACATCAATATAATAAATAAAATTAAACATTTATCTGATACAAATGCATATTTTGTATCTCTTATACTTATGTTTATTATGAAAAAAGTATGAAAAAGGTATAATGTAATGTATTTACGCTAAGATACATAATTATGTGCTAGAGATACATAACATATCTTAATTCTCTGTGTCTGATACAAATGCATAAGTTGTATCTCTTATATTTATATTTTTATTAAAAAAAGTGTAATGTAATATGTTTGCACTGAGATGGATATTTAATTATTATCATGTTACAATGTAAAACTTTGTATCAACTATCTACAATTAATGAATCTCATATATTCTTTGATTTGTTTGTGTTGTAAAATATTTAATATTCAAATTTATAATGCCAATGGTACGGGGACATGTGACTGTGAAAAAAGTTATTTTGTAACAACGTGTCTATAATAACTTAATTTATTTCCATAACCAGTGAAGCAGAGTACTAAAATTCTATGAGAATTAGCTGTCGTGAAGAGCATTCTAAATTAAATATGAAAAAGTTAACTTGATTTCGTATATATGAACAATGTGAAAAAGAAAATTAAGAACAAAATAATTACATAAAAAGAATAAATATTTACATCATTTTTTCTTGTTTTCTTTTCTTTATTATTTTTCTTTTATTGTATTCTTATTTCATTTTGAAGAATAAGGTTAATTGTTATGTTGATTCATATGAAGTTTTAAGATTTGTAAAACATAAATTATGAAAAGTGCAAAAAGTTCTTAATTAACTCATAATTCTAGATCCGAATAAAAATATGGATGACATAACTTTATGCAAATTACATCCAAATTAATATGATTTATATCAAAGATCAAGACCAAAATGAAGGATCATTTGTCAGGTGTAGTTGTCTCAAGTGGTAAAAGAGGCTTTGCTAATGTCCAGAGATCATTTAAATTGATCAAATTAGTCATAATGTAAATAAAAAGCTTAAGAGAAGGTGAAAACTATAGTTGGTAACTATGCCAATAGTTATCATACTTGCTTGTTTTGAACCTCTTATGTTCATAAACGGTACATATTAATTTACTTTGCAAATTTTCTCTCTTCATAATATACACCGCAAAAAAGTACTTCTTGACTTGCTTCAGAGCAAATAACAATTGATCTCATATTAAATGGATTTACAGAAAACTGTTTGTTACATTTTCAAACTATAAGAATGCTTTACATAGTTATAATAAATGAAAGAAAAATCAAGTAGTGAAACTTATATATCAACAACGGAAACAGTTACACATCTTTAGTTAATGCGGACTCGTCTATAACATGGTTATTTTCTTGGATAAATTGAAAATAGATATGCATTTGAACTTAGGATCTTTAAAAAAACTCAAGACCTCGAACGTCAGATGTAATAAAATAAAAAATTATATAATTGATCTCAACTACCTCGAGATAGGGACATAATAAATTGATTTAATAAATAACTTTGAGACAGAATAAATTACTTGAATGGATAAAGTTTAATCTGGCAAGAAGTGGCTTACCATAATGCAGGTGGCATTTGAACTTTAAAATCAGGCATTATTGATCATGATACTGCATCAAAAATAACAAAGACTAAACAAAAATAATACTTACCTTTTCAATGAAAAATTGAGAATTTCAAAAGATGTAAATTTGATTTCTAAGATTAATAAATTGAAACGAAACAAATCTATTACATAACTGTAACATGAAACCTCTAATTCGTTTCTGATGAGAGAAACTACTAATATAATTTGTAGAAAGAACTGCTATGAGAATAAATTGATCAGACTCATTCCACTTACAAAGAAAATAATATGAAAAACAATAAATAAGAATTATATTTTTGAATAGCTTTTGAAATTTGTAATGGAAGAATAATTATATAGAAGTAGGGAAATAATGGGAGGGAAGATGAAGAGTACGGGTGAAGTTAACTAATTCAGTACACATTTCATAATTATAATGGTCTAATAAAAATAATAGTTACAATCATTCATTATATGTATTAGTAAATGTTGATTCTGTGAACCTGAAATAGCATTGCTCAAGAATTACGATTGGGAAACGGCAGTTCATTTGGTCTTAAGTAAGGCGACTTTTCATTTTTTTAAGCATAGTAGATAAATCTTCAAAAATAGAAAATATTAAGGAAAAAGTTTAAAGTTCTAAGGACAAAAGATAAATTCTAATGATGGTGATTTTTGAGTTTTCACAAATATTTTTTAATTTTTTCTTGCATATTTTATATGATTAAGAGAGTTCAAGGAGTGATTTAAATTTACTTTTTTCACATAGCACATAAATGAGAAAAGTTTAATAGCATTAATGATGAAAGTTATTTAATAGAATGATTATCTTTAATGTTGTTTAAGGTGAATTTTTAATTTTTTAAAATTAAAAATGGGCAAAAAAAATATAAAAAAGATAATTAGCATTGGAGGCCTCTAAAACATGTCACATAAGATTGACTTAGAGTCTCCTTTATATATATATACTAGTATGCTAATCCGCGCTTCGCGCAGTTATAAGGAAAGATTGAATATATTTTTAATAATTAATGTACTATTTCATAAATATTTTTATGAATATTATAATTAAAAAATATAATTAAGTTACGATCATAAGATTGCTTATTCAATAAATTGCTAAAAAGATATTCTCAAAATTTTATCAAATAAAATCTACCATTAAAAAAGATGACAACATAAAAGTTGACGTGAAAATATTCATTTATAATTGACAATATAATTATTAAAACTTTATACAAAATTCACGTGATTATTATGACAACAATATTGGTTCAACCAACAATATTAAGTTTACTTGATCATAAATTAAGTAATTTTTTTTACATAAATAAATTAAAATAAATAAAAAATTTAAAAATATTTTTGTGATGAATTAAGGTGAGAAAAATACATGAATTATATTTCAATCCCAACATAATCATGCACAAATTCAAACAAATGAGAGATTCTTTTTTGCGATATTTATTAATTGTAGCGACTCTCATTTAATGTATATCTACGTTTCACAAGATTCATAAATATTAGAGATCTCATATTCAAAATTTTATTCTAATAATGAGCATTGAGAAAAGGAAAATTAAGTCATTAAAATTCATGACATTAAATGAGATGTAAAAAATATATCATGATATCATTCTCTTTAAAGTATTAGTAATGATATTATACCCATCCACTATAGTATTGAAATGGTTAAAAAAAAGTAATATCCAATCTTTTTGTTTATTTTCTACTACTTATTCTTTATCTTCCTCTCATGTTTTATATTCACATTTATATGCCAGAGAACGTGCCTGTCGACTATGTCTCTTCCATAGTAGATGTGAAATCTTTCTGGATAAACACTTCTGATAATTGACATTTTTGTATAATAGTTTTTTAGCTTGTAAGTGGTAATATATGCACTTTCATTTTCAGGTTTGAGGATACATATAGTAACAGGCACAAGAGATAATTTTTGAAAAACATGTCATTAGTTATTTGTTTTATTATCCCTTTTATAATTTTTGTTGATTAATTTTATTTGAAATTGAATTTTGATATACTAAATAATGAAATTCTTTTTCACATAGATCAAATACTAATCAATAAGAATTAGTATGCAATTTACGAATCATATGCATTATAATCATGCACGAAATTCAAAAGTTTGAATGATCTTTTTGCGGCATTCATTAGTTATGTTGACGCTCATTTAATATTTATCTATGTTGCCTAAGATCCACAAGTATTAGAGATCTCATATTTAAGCTCTCATTCTAATAATGAGCATTGTGAGAAGGAAAATTAATTTGTGATAGTGAGACATTACTGTGAAACTTATATTTTTACAAAAGAAAATAAATAAATTGAAACTCAAGTTTTTAGGCTGCTTGCGCGCCTATTTCAAGAGTCTACCTGAGGTATCTAAATGAACAATGCTTAGTTAAGGTGCCTACATGAGAGTTGATGCCAACTTAAGAGGGTTGTCGATGTGTTTGGCCCAAAAAAATTAAAACTAATTGAAAAGAAAAGTAAGACAAGCAAATTGAAACAAAAGAAATATATTTACAAGGTGAAGAGATAACTTTGTTTATGTACTTTCGATCATTATTCCCTTAGTATTTTATTATATTAACCTATTTACACTTTATCATATTACATTGTCTCTCTTATTTTGGAGTTTTTCAAACAGTGCTTTCAATTTATTTATTTTTAATTTACATTGGGTTTTTCCTAACAATGTTTTCAACTTGTTCTTCTTAATTATATTAGAAGTATCTAAAATGTCATCTCCATAATTCACACCACTTTATTTTTATAACTTTTTTTTAATAATATTCATTAATCTTTGACTCCACATTCCTCATATTCATAACTCATACTCTTAATAATCTTCATTACTTCTATGTCTCTTCAAGTTCATAACTCCTACATAATAATTTACTCATAAATTTTAATATAATAATTTTATTTTTCTTAATTATCTTAGGAGTATTTAAAAGGTCAAGGTCATCTCCATAACTCACACTTCTTCATTTTCATAAATTTTATTTTAATAATATTTATTCATCTTTAACTCCACATTCCTTATATTCATAACTCCTACTCTTAATAATCTTCATTTACTTCTATATCTCTTCAAGTTCACAGTAAAAAATAATTTACTTATAAAGTTTAATATTTTAACAAAATTTTCATGCATTTTCATTTGGTCACAAGTGTTTGTCTCTCTCCGCTTTTTTCATTAGAAACGACACTTGATTCTAAGGTATGTTGCATTTTATGTTCTTCTTCATACTCTTTAAAAATATTCTTTAATTTATTTTTATATTTATTTTAATAATATAATAGACAATTTATTTTCACCAGATTATTTAGAAACGATCGATTTATGAACTTAATTTTTTTCAATGTTTGTGAAAAATAGACCAACGATTGTTATTGTCTGGAAAATTAAGTTGTCAACCTAACATTCAAAAAATAACAAAATAAAAACATTGAATATAAGAATTTCAGCGAAGTATTTTTTCTAGAAAAAAATATTGAAAACTTCACAGAGAAAGAAAAAAAGAAAATAGGGATAACAACTAATGATTTGAAGCATTAGATTTTAAATGATTGATTACTTGACGTACATTAATAAAACATGTTAAAATTAAGAAAGCACGTCCAAATATATAAAAGTAAAAAAAAACTGAAAAAAAATATTTATTACCTTCATATATTTTTTTTTGGTCACGTGTTAGTTAATTCGTAAATCAAAATGATGAAAAAGAGAAGATAACCTTGATGAGAGTCTCCATGAACAAAATATAAATTTATATAGGCAAAAAATAAAAACTTCGAAGAATAGTTAGCTAAGAGTTAAAAGGAAAGAAGAATCTTATTATCAACATAAGACAATCAAATTCTCCCTAAACTACAAAGATAATCAAAAATAAAATAACCAATCAAACTCTCTAAGAACTATAAAGAGAAGCAAAGAGAAAAAATCAAATCATATTTAAAGAAACTATATCATCAAAAACATGAGTTAAAGAGGAAAGAAGAACCTTGTTGTCAACATAACATAATCAAATTCTTTCAAGACTTTAAAGAAAATAAAACATATTAATCAAAGTCTCTAAAAACGACAAAGAGAAGTAAGGAGAAAAATTAATTTATTTTTTAAGAAATCATATCATCAAAACTCAAACAAATAATATTGCATGTATAATACAACAAAAAAAGAACTGTAATTATACTAGGCATATCAATCCATTTTACCTCATAAAATTGAACCATGCATAAATATCTAGCCATTTCCATTATAATATCTCCTTGTAATATGCAAAATCGAATAAATAAATTAAAATATTAATCAACCAAAGAGACAAAAGATGAAGAATATGGAGAAATAAAAATAGAGTAATTATTATATATAGCTTAAAATAATCTTTTATTAGTGTGATTTTAATGTATCATAAACTTGTATAATAAATTTGAGAGTTATGAATGTGAAAGGATTGAGAGTTATGAATATTATTACTATCAATTAAGGAGATGATTTTATAAGATTAAATAATTAAAAGAAAGATGAGAAAAAAATCAAAAAAAGAAGAAAAAAGATAAATAAAAATGGAGGCCATAGAGAGGTGCCACATCACCTCTTCTATGACCTTCCTTTATATTGTATATAGATATTGATTACTAATATGTCATAATGTCAAACTTTGTAGCAACATATTTACAATTAATAAATCTCATATATTCTTTGATTCATTTGTGTTGTAAAATATTTAATATCCAAATTTTGAAATTGCAATGGTGGATATGTAAAAATATAAAAGTCTTTTGTAACAATGTATCTATAATAAATTAATTTTTTTAAAATAATGTTGTTTTTTTGTTAATTAACATGTAGAAATTTTATTTTCGTGGATGGAATTAAATTTTTATTGATATGCTAATTAGTTTCTGATGTTAAAAAATAACTCTTTTTCATATTATGCAAATTATGCTTAAATTAGCTTAGTAATGGTAATATAGTTTTTTCATCAATTATTTATTATGAAAAATTATAATAGTAATTGAATGATTCATCATACTATCAGTTGATTAAGTTACATTGTTAAACAAGAATTTTAATATTGAAAAAAATTATGTATTTGATAGCACAAAAAAAAAGATAATTTAAACTTTATTAGATTCATAAAAATTTTGTTCAACCAAGATTCATTATTACAACTAAAAATATGTATCGGATATATAAATATGGAGACTGAAACATTATACATTAATAACATCATTACAGATAGTTATGTATATATACAATTTAAATAAAAATGTGTTGTACAACAAATATGTAACAAACATGTAATATGATATCTTCAATTATGTCCACACCAAAAGCAGATTTGATATCTTCAATTATGTTGGTTGATGAGTGAATTCTCTTATGATTGATGAGTTTTGGAGCCGTAAAATCGCTAACAAATGAAACCGTAGCTTGAACTTGGGTGAACATTCTATATTTCAAGAACAAGTGTGTATATCATGAAATACCCTTCCTTTGAAGAGTTCCGAACTCTTTCGACATTACACCTTAAGAATTCAACTATAATTTTTCGATATTTTAGTACATAGCTGCAAAACACACACAACCATATTGAAATAAACATATCTATTAACAAATGTATCACTTATTAATAAACACACGATGATTATTTATGAGATTGCAACATTAATTTACACTATTCACTTTAATGCTTAAAGTATATCACAAATTTTGCCCTATACATAAACTAAATTTTGTATCTCACTCTACACTAGTCAATCTATTATGTATCTCGATCAAATATGTTCATAAATTTTGCCCGATATATAAACTAAATTTGGTATCTCAGTATGTTTTTGCTAATGTAATATGTATATAGACCAAATTTGTTCGTTAATGAATGTATCTCAGCAATTGTAAATTTTGTATATATACCTCAAAAATATGTAACACGTGAGATGCATAATTTATGAACTAACAACAACATCATTTCTACGTCAAATTGAAAATATTTTCTATTTCCGTTGAAATATAACAACAACAGATACATACCTTTGTATCTTGATTTTTGACTTTGAAATTGAAAGAATGATCAATTGCACACTTTTACTAACATCTATGTCTAACTTCACCCCATATTATTACGGATCAACAATGAAGATAAATTTCCTTCAACAATAAATCGAGCTTCAACAATATATCTTCACCCCCATATCATTACATGATCTCCGATTAAAATACCTCAATCATAGATCTTCTGTCACGACCCAAAAATGAGGGTCATGATGGCACTTGTCGCGGCGTACCTTGACAAGTAAGCCTATCACCCAAACTGATACAAAATAGGAAAAAACATAAATATCCCAAGGTAAGGCTTTTAGAACGAAGCCGAACCATATATGTAATCATAACAACACGAAAAGAACTTATCCAAAATACCAAACACGCCCAAAACCAGGTGTCAATAGTGAAAGAACTACTAATACAATCCAAGAGTCAAATACATCGAAAAAATAACCACAAAGGAATAATATTTGTCTTCGAATACTAATAAAGACATAAATACTTTAGAAAATATAGAGGTGAACTTCGAACGCATGAATTTTTAATCGCTACCTTGGATGCTCCAACAATCGCCCGAGTCAATCAAGCTGAGGCGCACTCGAGCTAAGACCTGCACCGAAAGGGCGCAGTGGGCATGGGTACGATCTACTTGTACTCAGTATATCATAGGCCGACCAAGCAAAGTAGTAAAGAAAAGCATACAAAATATACACTAAGGGCACGCCACCTGCAATCAGAAAATGTCCCACAACGGTAGCCCACACCACTTGCACTAACAGTTCTAATATATCTCACATATATTACAGCAATACACCAAGATATTGAACACAAGTATACATTATTTTACATATAAATAGAACAAGAGAGAATATGTAGATACAAGATCATCAAATACAAGTAAAGGAAGGTAAGACAAATACATAGATGACAAGTTAATAAGGCAATACAACACAATATAAATACAATAAAGTAAGTGCAATGTATATGATGATGATGATGATGCACGAGGTCATCGTACAACCTCCGGAATCATCGTATAATTCCCGTATATACCTACGGAGCTAAAGCTTCCCGATGTAGGACCCATGGGGGGTTCGCCAACCCATATAAAATCCACATATCTCATATATCCTTTACGGCATATCCCTCAGAAAGCATTTTATAAGGTGTTATAATATTTTTAAAAAGGTGTTGCCAGTGTTTCTCAGACGTTTCCACGGTGGTACTAATGTTTCATGAATGAGTATGATATGAAGATGTAATGCTCACAACCAATCACAATGAGTATTTTCACAACTAATCACATGATATATTTCCACAACCAACCACAATGATACATTCAATTCCCGCAACCATATGAGCCAATATCCTCTTATTATTTTCGTTTCATCCATGAATTTTTACATGTCTCATATGCCAATAAAGTATGAATATAATCACAATACACCAATGGTACCACATTAAACAACACAATACAATTATTCACATGTATTCAAGGCTATCAATATCACATAGGACCCCACACGGTCAAACATATCATAAAATATCTCAATTTCGACAATTACATCACATATAGCCCCCCACATGAGCACAACACATAGATAGACATTTTTCATGATTATTTCCCACCCTTAACATGAATTTTATACCATCATTTACTACCCCTCTCATTCTGAAGAGTTAAGCCATAACCTACCTCGAAAGCCGAAACTGATCCGCTACACTTGAACCCGCGACCTTACTTTTCACGAATAATCCTGAACTTTACTAAAAATATCAAATATAAAATCTACACGTCAATACAAAACCAACGACACTCATATTGACTATTTTTTATTCGAGGTCAAAACGGACCCCCAAAATGGGTTTCCGAAAAAGAAAGACAAAATTGAAACTTTACTTCAAAAATATGTTCCCCAAATTTTTAGGAACGTACATCTGAAAGACCAAGTTAAATCGAGTAAAAAATGGGGTTCAAATCGAAGAAAAACCATTTTTGAGCTTTACCAGGTAAAATCTTTGAAATCTGGGTTAAAATCAAGAATCAGAGTTGTTTTGAAGATTAAATTGATGAAAAACTAGTAATTATGATATAAAAATATTATTCAAGTGAAAAGAGTGAAATTTTAATTTAAAATCATGCCCTAAGATTTTTGAGGTTTTGAGAAATTTATCAAGAAATTATTAAGAAAAGGGGTGAATTCTTACCTTAAATCTATAATAAAATCAAGAAACAGATGTTAATCTATCTTCCCAAGATCCCACAAGCTTCACTTTTAAGCTCTCAAACTATTTAGGATTTAACTCTCAAGAGACAAGATAAAAAAATGAGGAAAAAATAGATCCGAAACTGATTTAAATGGTGCAGATTTTCTGCACCAGCTAAGTAAAAAGCTGTATTTTTTTCCCAAGTCCAAACGAACTTCGACGGGATGCCCGGGATTCGTTCGGAGTCCGATACATGCAAACGAACTATGTAACCATACTAAATTCGACGTCTCGGACGTGTTGGCGATATCAGATTTTTTAAAAAATATCTTTTTCATAAAGTTGACTCCCGAAACTCGAAATTATAATTTTCTAAACCGAGGGTCGAAATGAGATTTAAAAGACGTAAAATCATACCAAACATGCTAACACCCTAAAATTGACATTCTGGATCTACTGGCAAAGTAAGATTTTCCATCTGAAGTCATTTCGATCAAATGTGGGTCCCACACCCATATTTCTAATTTTCCAACTTTTCGATCAATAGGTCGAAATGAGCTCGGGAGCATCGGGACCCGAACCAAAGGTCTACCTACCCTAAAGTTGATATTCGAGAGCTGCTGGCGCAGTCCGTTCAGTCATCCGTCACACGGATCAAAATATATCCACATAAGTCCAAAATAAGGCTCTCGAAGCCATAAAAACCACAATATTGCATAAATGATACTCCCTCCGTCCCAAATTATGTGTCATCATTTCCTTTTTAATCCGTCCCAAAATAAGTGTCGCCTTTCCTTATTTGGCAACTTTTTAAAGGCATAATTACCCTTTACCCTTATTGGTCCCACTTAATTAAAAAAAAAAATATTGACACATTTTTTATAAAGGATAATTTGGTAAACTTTATCAAGTCTTCTCTTATTTCTTAAACTCTGTGCCCGGTCAAATGACGACACATAAAATGGGATGGAGGGAGTACCAAAATGCATCAAGAATCATGTCAATCACTCCCACACCCCAGAAATATCATAATGCAACTACGGAGAGGGGTAAAACAGTCAAATCACATAAAATCACAAATTTCACATATTTCATCAAAATTTTAAGTCGTTACATCATCCACCACTAAAAATCTAGTTCGTCTTCGAACTAAGGCAAAGAAATACCTGAATCAATAGAAAGCTGGGGATAGAAACTACACATATCATACGAAACCTCCCAAGTAGCCTCATCTACAGGTCGATGTTGCCATAGGACCTTAACCACACAGATCACTCTAAAGCGCAACCGCCTAACATCCTTAGCCAAAATGGAAATCGACTCCTCAACAAAGGACAACCACTCATTTAACTAAACCGACTCCCAATGAATGACATGGGACTCTTCTGGAATATAACGACAAAGCATAGAAACATGAAAAACTGGAGAACAACTGATAGATCAAAGGGCAAAGCCAACTCATAATCCACATCACCAACAGTCCGAAGAATATCAAATGGACCAATATACTTGGGGCTAAGCTTGCCCCTCTTCCCTAACCTCATCACACCCTTTATGGGTGAAACTCGAAGGAAAACACGATCACCAACACCAAATCTCAAGGCACAAAGTCTACAATCAGTGTAACACTTCTGCCAACTCTGAGCCGCTCTAAGTCTATCCTGAATGACCCGAACTCTATCCAAAGACTCACGAAGAAAGTTCGTATCTCGAGGTCTCACCTCTAAAACATCGAACCAACCTACTGGAGAGCGACAATGCCTACCATACAACGCCTCAAAAGGAGCTATATCAGTACTGGAATGGTAGCTATTATTATACGCAAACTCTGCTAAAGCCAAATGCTGCTCCCACTGGCCACCAAAATCTATCACGCATGCTCAAAGCATATCCTCCAAAACTTGTATAGTCCGTTCTGACTGTCCATCAGTCTGGGGGGTGAAACACTGTACTAAGATCCACTCGAGTACCCAACTCATCCTGAAAAGTCTTCCAAAAGTGATACGTGAACACAGGACCTCGATTTGAAATAATGGACAATGGCACACTATCCAGATGCATAATCTCACGAATATAGATACGGGTCAACTTCTCAGCACTGAATGAGACCAGAATCGAAATAAAATAAGCTGACTTGGTCAATCAATCCACGATGACCTAAACACTGTCAGAACTATGAGATGTACGAGGAAAACTAGTCACAAAGTCCATGGTGATGCGTTCCCACTTCCACTCAGGAATGGGTAACCTCTGAAGTAAACCACCTGGTCTCATTTGCTCGGCCTTCACCCGCTGACAACATAGGCAACGAGCCACACAAATCTGCTATATCTCGCCTCATACCACCCTACCAGTAGTGCTACCTCAAATCACGATACATGTTAGTCATACCTGGATGGATAGAATATCTGAAACAATGGGCCTCCTCCAAGATCAACCTAATCCAATCATCACTCTCGACACACAAACTCAGCCCCCAATCCTCAAAACTCCATCTGAATCAAATGAGGCTTCCTTAGAATCCTCACTCAACACCTTGTCTCGAATCGAACTCAATTTAATATCATCAAACTGATGAGCTCGAATCTGCTCCATCAAAGAAGATCTAACCTCCACAAATGAAAAAAAACACGCCCAAGTGTCGAAATATCTAGCCTAACCATCTGGTTAGTTAAAAACTAAACCTCTAAGGCCAAATACCTCTCCTGGATCAAAAGATGCGCCAAACTACCCATGTTAGTCGACTTTCAGCTCAAGTCATCCGCAACCACATTAGCCTTGCCCGGATGATAGAGAATAGTCAAGTCATAATCCTTAAGCAACTCAAGCCAACGGTGCTTCCTCATATGAAGATCTCGCTGGTAAAGAAGTACTGAAGGCTACAATGATCTGAAAAGATCTCACAATGAACTCCATACAAGTAGTGCCTTTACAACTTCAAGGCAAATATAACTGCGCACAACTCCAAATCATGGGTAGGATAATTCCTCTCGTGAGGCTCCAATCTTGATGAGACATATACACAATTACCTTGCCCTCCTACATCAACCCAACACCTGAAGTATCACAAAAGACAATAAAGCCCACGCCCTTCTTGGGCAAAGCCAAAATAGGAGCTGAAGTCAACAAATCCTTGAGTTTTTGAAAGCTCGCCTCACAACATCATACCACTGGAATAAAATCTTCTTCTGATTCAACTTGGTCAAATGAACTGAAAATGGAAGAGAAACCCTCAACAAAACATCGATAATACTCGGCCAAGCCAATAAAACTCCAAATCTCAGTGGGCGAAGTAGGTCTAGCCCAGTCACGAACCGCTGCAACCTTGGTTGGATCAACCATAATACCTTCCTTAGTCATCACATGACCCAATAAAGAAACAGACTCTGACCAAAAGTCGCACTTAGAGAACTTAGCATACAACTTCTCACCACTCAATCTCTGAAACACAATCCACAAATGCTCCTCATGCTCAACCTCACTCTTGGAATAAACCAAGATATCATCTATAAATACAATAACAAATGAGTCAAGATACGGTCGAACCACTCGGTTCATCAACTCATGAACGCGGCAGGGGAACTGGTCAACCCAAAAGACATGACCAAGAACTCATAATGACCATACGAGTCCAAAAGGCTATTTTTGAAATATCCAAAACTCTAATCCTCAACTGGTGATAACTGAACCTCAAATCAATCTTTAAAAACACAGTCGCATCCTGAAGCTGATCAAACAAATCATCGATGCGAGGAAGAGGATACTTATTCTTAACCATTACCTTATTCAACTACCAATAATCTATATAGACCCATCCTTTTTCTTCACAAACAAGACAAGCGCACTCCAAGGTGAAATACTAGGTTGGATAAATCCCTTATCCAATAACTCTTGCAACTAATCCTTCTGTTCCTTCAACTATGTTGGGGCCACCCTATAAGAAGGAATAGAAATGGGCTTGGTGCCCTGCTCAACATCAATACTGAAATCAATATCTCAATCCGGAGGCATACTAGATAAGTCCGTAGGGAATACATCCATAAACTCACGGACAACACGAACAAAATCCAAGGAAGGGGGAGAAACAACACTGATGTCACGAATATGTCCAAGTAAGATAAATATCCCCTCTCAACCAATTTACGAGCCTGAACATAAGATATGACCTTCTTAGGACCTGAATGAAGTGTACCCTTCTTAGCTATCCTTGGCACACCCGACGAAGCTAAAGTCACAATCTTGGCATAACGATTTAGGACGACATGAGAAGGAGCCAACCAATCTATACCAAAAATAGCATCAAAATCGACTATGTCTAACACAATCAAGTCTACCAAAGTCTCACGCCCGGCAAAAGTCACAACACAAGATCGGTACGCTCGATCTACCACTAAAGAATCACCTACTAGAGTAGATACACGAATAGGCATGACAAGAGGCTCCCTAATAGAATCAAAACCCGAAGCAAAATATATAGACACATAGAAAAAAGTCGATCCAGGATCAAATAATAAGATACAAGTCTGAAACAAACAGAATAGTACCTGCAATCACAGAATCTGAAGCCTCCATATCATATTTGACTGATATAGCATAACACTATTTGTGACTACCAGCTGGCTGAGTGCCCCACAACTACCAACACGGGCTTTACCATCTCTACCTCTTGCACCTTTAGTAGAACACCTATCTCTCACAGCTGAAATAGGAATAAATCTAAACACACGGTAAGAATAGTTCTTGGCCATATGGCCAACCTCATCACACACATAGCAACCTCTATGACCAGTCTCAATAAGAGAAAGTACAACTGATCCCGAACGGTCACCCTGAACTAATGAACTAGAAGATCCACCAGCTAAACTCTATAAAGTCACCTGCACTAGCCTACCATGATATCCACGAGAACCTATAAATCTTTGTCTCGAGAAGTCCGACTCCTGAACATACCAAAACGACGCACCCCCTTGGCGCCTCCATGAGATGCACTAAGAATACCCCCTGTCATCTTAGCATGATCCACAATACTCTAAAAAGAATCCCTAATCACAATCATCTGAGACGTAGTCAACTAAAGAGAGACATCCAAACACTTTACAAACTTCATATCTACTCAAAATCGATGGAAATACTCTCAAAGGTATATCTAGACAGGGCATAGAAGCATGGCTCATACTTAATAACTGTCATGGAGTCCTGCTCCAAATGATCAAACTCGTCCCGCATACGATCTCTCAAACTGAAAGGCACAAATCTCTCCAGAAAGGCATCAACAAACTGATCCCATGACAAATCAGAATCATCAACAAGCCTACAACCGAAAAATAATATCTACTAATTTCTCACAGCATCTCTCAACTGATATGTAGTATAAGCCACACCATTCGCGCAGAGAGAGTGAAACACAACTCAAAACACAAGATATGAAAGAATTCGCACGATAAAGAATGAAATAAGGGAAGTTTCCTAAAGACATCCTATAGCCTCTCGAAGATAGATACGGACGTCTACGTACCGATCCGTGAGACTATATTAGACATCCCGTTCTTACACCGTTGAGACCAATGAAACCAACCCGGCTTTGATACCAATTTGTCACGACCCAAAAACAAGGGTCATGATGGCACTTGTCACGGCGTACCTTGATAAGTAAGCCTATCACCCAAACTGATACGAAATAGGAAAAGACATAAATATCCCAAGGTAAGGCTTCTAGAACGAAGCCGAACCATATATGTAATCATAACAACACAAAAAGAACTTATCCAAAGTACCAAACAAGACCAAAACCAGGTGTCAATAGTGTAAGAACTACTAATACAATCCAAGAGTCAAATACATCAAAAAAATAACCACAAAGGAATAATATTTGTCTTCGAATACTAATAAAGACATAACTACTTTAGAAAGATAGAGGTGAACTTCGGATGCATGAATGTCCAACCGCTACCTTGGAAGCTCCAACAATCGCCCGAGTCAATCAAGCTGAGGCGCACTCGAGCTAAGACCTGCACCGAAAGGGCGCAGTAGGCATGAGTACGGTCCACTTGTACTCAGTAGGTATCAAAGGCTGACCAAACAAAGTAGTAAAAAAAACATACAAAATATACACTAAGGGCACGTCACCTGCAATCAGAAAATGTCCCACAACGGTAGCCCACACCGCTTGCACTAACAGTTATAATATATCTCACATATATTACAACAACGCACCAAGATATTGAACACAAGTATACATTATGTCACATATAAATAGAGCACGAGAGAATATGTAAATACAAGATCATCAAATACAAGTAAAGGAAGGTAAGACAAATACACAGATAACAAGTCAATAAGGCAATACAACACAACATAAACACAATAAAGTAAGTGCAATGTATATGATGATGATGATGCACGAGGTTATTGCACAACCTTCGAGATTACCGCACAATCTCCGTATACACCGACGGAGCTAAAACTTCCCAACGTAGGACCTATGGGGGGTTTGTCAACCCATATACAATTCACATATCTCATGTCTTCTTTCCGACATATCTCTCGAAAAGGGTTTTATAAGGTGTTACAAATATTTTTAAAAAGGTATTGCTAGTGTTTCTCAGACGTTGCCACGGTAGTACTAATGTTTCATGAATGAGTATGATATGAAGATGTAATGCTCACAACCAATCACAATGAGTATTTACACAACCAATCACATGATATATTTCTACAACCAACCACAATGATACATTCCCACAACCACATGAGCCAATATCCACTTATTATTTTCGTTTCATCCATGAATTTCACATGTCTCATATGCCAATAAAGTATGAATATAATCACAATACACCAATGGTACCACATTAAACAACACAATACAATTATTCGCATGTATTCAAGGCTATCAATATCACATAGGACCCCACACGGCCAAACATATCACATAATATCTCAATTTTGAAAATTACATCACATATAGTCCCCACACGGGCACAACACATAGATAGCCAATTTTTCATGATTAGTTCCCACCCTTAACATGTATTTTGTACCATCATTTGATACCCAACCCATTCTGAAGAGTTAAGTCATAACCTACCTCGAAAGCCGAAATCAATCCGCTACACTAGAACCCGCAACCTTACTTTTCACGAATAATTCCAAACTTCACTAAAAATATCAAATATGAAATCTACGCGTCAATACAAAACCAACGACACCCATATTGACTATTTTTTGTTCGGGGTCAAAACGGACCCCTAAAATGGGTTTTCAAAAAAGGACAAAATTGAAATTTACTTCAAAAATATGTTTCCCATATTTTTAGAAACCTACAGATGAAATCCCAAGTTAAATCGAGTCAAAAATGGGGTTCAAATCGAAGAAAAATCATTTTTGAGCTTTATCGGGTAAAATCTTTGAAATTCGGGTTAAAATCAAGAATAGGAATTGTTTTGACGGTTAAATTGATGAAAAACTAGTAATTATGATATAAAAAGATTATTCAAGTGAAAAGAGTGAAGTTTTGGTTTAAAATCATGTCCTAAGATTTTTGGGGTTTAGGGAAATTTATCAAGAAATTATTAAGAAAAGGGGTGAATTCTTACATTAAATCCGTAATAAAATCAAGAAATAAATGTTAATCTATCTTTCCAAAATCCCACAAACTTCACTTTTAAGCTCTCAAATTATTTAGGGTTTACCTTAAATCCGTAATAAAATTAAGAAATAGATGTTAATCTATCTTCCCAAGATCCCACAAGCTTCACTTTTAAGCTATCAAACTATTTAGGGTTTAACATTCAAGAGACAAGATGAAAAATGAAGAAAAAAAATGGGCCCGAAACTGATTTAAATGGTGCAGATTTTCTGCACCAGCTAAGTAAAAAGCTGCATTTTTTTTTCCAAGTCCAAATGGACTTCGACGGAATGCCCGAGATTCGTTCGGAGTCCGATACATGCAAACGAACTATGTAACCATACTAAATTCGACATTCCGGACGCGATGGAGATATCAGATTTTTCAAAAAATATTGTTTTCATAAAGTTGACTCCCGAAACTTGAAGTTATAATTTTCCAAACCGAGGTCGAAATGAGATTTAAAAGCCGTAAAATCATACCAAACATGCTAACACCCTAAAATCGACATTCTGGATCTACTGGAGAATTCGAATTTTTCATCCTAGGTCATTTCGATCAAATGTGGGTCCCACACCCATATTTCCAATTTTCCAACTTTCTGATCAATAGATCGAAATGAGCTCGGGAGCACCGAGATCCGAACCAAAGGTCTACCTACCCTAAAATCGATATTCCGGAGCTGCTGGGGCAATCCGTTCGGGCATCCGTCGCACGAATCAAAATATATCCACATAAGTCCAAAATAAGGCTTTCGAAGCCATAAAAATCACAATATTGCATAAATGATACCAAAATACCTCAAGAATCATGTCAATCACTCCCACACCCCATAAATTTCATAATGCAACTACGGGGAGGGGTAAAACAATCAAATCACATAAAATCACAAATTTTACATATTTCATCTAATTTTTAGATCGTTACATCTTCGTACTTGACATCATTAATTCAAACATTGAAATTTTGTAATAACACCGATATATTCATTGAGAATCGTTGATTCAGCATAACAAAACAAAAAACAGTGGAAAAATAGAACGCAAAAAAAAAATGCAACAAAAAACTAAGACCAGAGGTGAAGATGATTCTGCAAGTTGAATGAGGAGAGCATCAGTAACCCAAACACCGGAATGCCGTAATAACACCAATATTCATTACAAATCGTTGAAAAAAAATCGCAACAAAAAATCAGAAAACAGAGGAGAAGAAAGAATATGCAAGTTGATTGGGGAAGCCGTGAAAGATAGTTTAAAAATCAACATAATAACTGATTACGTATTTTAAGAGATTATTTACTATTAATTTAATGTTAAGAAGCGTGAATTGCTGCTAATTTAAATAAATATTCGTTAGTTACCATTTTTAGCACGGCTGATTAGTTTCATAAAACGTATCTGATATCATGTATCTCTTTATGAAAGGTGTATATGAAAAACACAAAAATGAAATATCCTATAATTTTAATAAAAGATGAAATAAGATGTAATTAGAGGTAAACATCTTGTGATTTATATGTAAGTTTACTAATATTTTCAAGCTAAAATTACGCATATACACAACTTATATTTTCAATATTATAAAAAATCTCAACTCCCTAAACATATTACAAAAATCTCAACATATACACAGAATGCTATGTATATGTCGACTATGTTATGTATATTAATAGGGAGAGAAAGTAAAGTAATTAAAAAAGTGAGAGAGAATATAATTACTTTTAAAAGGGTTGATATTTATGTTATTTATACTATTTTCAATACTACAAACAGTGATAATTATTCAGCCCATTTGACTATAAAAAGATAGTACAGTATGTTCCAAATCATGAAGAAAAACATGGGGTCACTTGGACAACACCAATAACAATAAATGAGTTATTACAAAGTTGATATCTACAAGGCTGAGAAAAGGAAACCCCTGGAATATGCAATCCCTTCTGACTTGGTGAATTATTTGGAGAAAAAAAGATTACAAGAGTTCCTGAGAACAAACTGGAATCCTTAAGTAGCACTAGATACAAATATATATTTTGTTTATTTGGTTAGTGCAGCATGACTATTGCAAATAACATTGAGGTCAGGATGACTCTTTCACAACACTTTCTAATTGTTGAAAGTGAAATACATTTCCTTTAGCAACTAAAAAGAATCACGAAGAACACTCTATGGACTATATCATTCAGATTATTAATGGTAAAAAAAAATCAACTAATAAAAATATTTTGAAATCATTTAAGTCTGTTGACAGAACACCCATGGACATTATTTTCCTTCAAGAGGTTGGTTATATCTCAAATTTACTTTTATTCGAATACTCATGTCTTCATCTCAAGCCTCGTAGACGAAATAAGAACATCATTATATAGTTCCTTGCAAGCTCTTTATTAAGCAATTGCATTATATGGCCTCTCTACCATAGGAAAAAAGAAGGGACAACCGTAAGAAAGGATCAAATTAAAAAAAATCGAATCTTCCTTAATTGATTCATAAGCTTCTGTTGACAAACCCCAAAAAGCGACCATAATTTTAGCGCACTTGCAACATCAATGGCATAAATTCACATGTGCATGACATGATTGGAAAGGTTTAAGACTTAACGACTTTGGATAGGATAATTTATCCATTATCACGCAAAGGGATGATCAAATGGTTCGTTTATGTTGTTCTGTGAAAGCTTTAGTGATCATTTCTCCACGTTAATCAAGACTGCTAACTATACCCTTTGAAAGATTTGATCTTGATTGATTACCATTTCATGATTCAAAACAAAGATTGATGGACAAAGTCAAATTATTTACATCACTTTAATTTCTTATTAGGCAATGAGTGTGATCACTATTACGCGGGAGGTAAGAAAAAACAAAAGGCGATCCTTGCATAATTGCAAGGCAAGACTTAATACAATAGACCCTTGTGGTCCGGCCTTGATGCATAGCGAGAACTTTAATGTACCAAGCTGCCTTCTTATGAGAGAAATAAGCTGTAGACAAAAGAATAAAAGATTCATTTATGTCCAGGATAATAAAATGTATGGTAAGAACAATAACTATCAGGAAAAAAACTGTAAAAGAACTTTTAAAAGTTTCTACATATTAGCTGTTAAGATCTTCCTACACTACCCTTAAGAGCCTTCGGCGTAGACTCAATGGCTTCGTTTGCTTGTCAAAAACTGGCATTTAGTGAGTTGCTTAAGTCGCTGCATCTGAGACTTCGTCTCAGCCTGAAGATCTTTATCTTAAATTTACAAACTGCTCCTCCGCCCAAGCAAGAAGTTGCTAACAATTATCATTCACAGCTACTTAGTATTTTTGTGGAAGAAGGTCAACAACATTAGTTGTTTCTCCTTATGGCCCCCTAGTTCCACGGCATGCCAATTTCATCCTCTGAGGGCATCGCATTTAGATCAGGTAGAAAAAAGCCTCTATTCGGATTCTCAGTCATCAAATTTTCTACCCCACGTGAATCAAATGATACCAGGTCATCATCTATGGTGTGTCTTGACAAGAGTGAATCAGTACAGTCAGTTCTTGATGGTTCAAGCAAGTTACAGAGGTTGGACACTGATTCTGCAGTGATGATGTCATTTGAGGATTGTATATTCAAATCAAACTGGATAACAAAAGTTGATGAAATTTTAGTACACGTAACTCAAGAAAATGTATAGACAAATCTATTGTTGAAATGAAGGCAAAAAAAAAACCTTGATTCTCTTCAAGTTCTCACTCTTAATTCTTTGTTCATTGAGGGTCACATGAATGGATGCTAGTTCCTGTTAAGCCAGTAAGGACACACGTTTAGACAAAGCAGATGTAGAATTTGGTTTTTGAGAAATACAGGATAGAAAAATGGAGCCGTAGGAAACCTAACCCTCTTCAGATGTACCCTCTCCTTTAGTAGCAAGTTCTCTTCCTCTTTAAGTTGAGTAAATATCTGCTGCTTAAAAGAAAAAAAACCTTCACCATTAACAACACTCTTAACACAAACTTTTTTAGCTGGGGAAGAAACACAGAGTCAATAGTTCAATGCTTACCCTCTTCTTTTTTGATCTTTTGCTGCTGCAGCTGCTGCTGCTAATATTACTTGTATCGCATGTGAAAGTGCCCTGCAAAACATGTGTCATCAACATTTCATCACTGCAATAAAAGGCACCCAAAAGATACATAGCTTTCTTTTTTTTTTTTTGGGGCTAATACAAAAGAAGTCATCGGCTATCAGAAAAGAGGGGGACATTTTCACACAGGAAATAGCACAAGGGCAAATCACGTAAGTATACAATTTTAGAATCTATATTACAAAATCTACCACTAGTTTCAACTTTTCAAAATATACCACTAAAAAAATAACAAAACTTATCAAATAAGGTAAAAAGGAAAAAAACAGTTAAAAGTATCAAAAATAGATAAAGAATAATTGATCTTCTTTCCTATAATTTCTCCTAATATATTTTCAATTCCATAACCAATTCCATTCCTTTTTTAAAAATAAAATTGGTTTGGAAAGAAATTTAAAATTACTAATATAAAATTAACATACGCACACAAAAGAACATGAAATTTGAAACCAAAAAGAGGAGCGTGTTCTATCATTCACAAATTTCTTCTTCTTATTCTTTCCCCTCTCTTTTCTATTTGATTTATTTTTGTTTGCTCTTTTCTATTTTTTCTTCTTCTTATTAATTATTTACCTCTTTTTTATTTTTGTTTTTTTATTTTCTCGTGTGTGTTACTGGTTAACACAGAAAGAGTATATAATCACCCATTTGTAATAGCATGATTTAAGGAGACAATTTAATGATTGATGTTTTATCTTATAAATTCTTCTACTTTATTTTTCAACTAAATTTTTTTAAAAAAAATTAGTAAATAAGATAATTGAAAAAACAATACATTTATTTGACATTTTTTGATGTTTTTAAATTTAATTTATTTAATTTAATAAACATTAATTTTTAATACTTCTAAAAAAAACATCATTAATGATAGTAAATTCTCCGATTGATTCAAACCACATCTTATACAAATTTCATACACCATAAATTTATTAATAAACCATAAAATTATTAATAAACTTATTTCTATATCGATGAAACATCATAAAAATAGATCAATTTCTATACATTTTAGACACCATAAAATTATTGATACACCAATTTCTATATATTTCAAATACTATAAAATTATTATTATTATTGATACACCTATTTCTTAAGAGTTCAAATACTATAAAATTATAGATACACCAATTTCTAAGACACCTTATATATCAATCTCTATATAATTCAGACACCATAAAATTATTAATGTATCAATTTCTAACTATTTCAAAAATAATAAAATTATTGATACACCAATTTTTATACAATTCAGATACCATAAAACTGTTGATACACCAATTTCTATACAATTCAAACACCATAAAGCTTGGTGATACAACAATTTCTATACAATTCATACATCAATTTCTATACAATTCATGCACCATAAAATTATAGATCACCAATTTCTATACAATTCATGCATCATGAAATTATAGATACACCAATTTCTATACAATTCATGCACCATAAAATTATAAATACATCAATTTCTATATAATTCATGCACCACAAAATTATAAATACACTAATTTCTATACAATTCATGCACCATTAAATCATTGATATCCTTCCCCGGCAATGTCATCGGACAATTCTCTAAACTCATACTCATAGAGACTACCCGACGATCTAATCTAATTGGTCTATTTTTTTTCAAAACTCTTTCTTTCCAACACCGCATATGTACAAGAACAATCAGTAGAAGCAAACATTCGAAAAAAAATTCAAAATCTCCATCAAAAATCATATTCACTCACCATAAAATTATTGATTCACCAATTTCTAACTATTTCAAACACCATTAAATTGTTAATACACCAATCTCTATAAAGTTCAAACACCATAATATTTTTTGAGTGAATTTACCAAGGAGTAATCGGGAACGAAGTTAGGGTTTCGGGAGGAGGAAGAGATGACGTGGCCGATGGAGTGGGGGAAGTAATACGAGGAAGAGAAGATGTAGAAAAGGAGAGTGAGAGCGTGAAAGGCGAGGAGAAAAAGCAGTAGCGGATGCCTTGCCATTTTTGATATCTGCATCACTCATTCACTGCTCAACAACACAGATGGCAATGGCCAGAGAATATTTTTGGAAGTTGGAAAGAGAAATATATAGGAAATTGGAAGATTAAATTGAAGAATCAGGAGTGAATTATTAGTGCGAATAACAAGCAAATTTTTTCCTTAATTTCCGAATAGCAAGCAATTTTAAAAATTCAAAAAACTGTTTTTACAGTGAATGATAGATTTTGTAAATAAAAAAATAATAGTGATAGTGTTTGTAATATTGATGCTTAAATTGTATATTCATGTGATTTTTCCATAGCGGGCACAATAGGACGAGGTTCCTAGTCCGAAGGGAATATCGAGCCCAAGAGGATAAAAGCTTATTGCTACGGGTCTTGGATCCAACAAATGGGATCTAATCAAATGTAGGCCCAGCCCAGTAGTCCAATGTGTAATGCGGATGACCTCAAAAAGAATAGATGGGGTTTTTCTTCACTGTGCAAGATTAAAAAAAACGAACACGTATAGGAAGAAGAGAGCAACTTCTGAATTATTCAGAGACAGATGATTCACACGAGTCCATTTTTTTGTGATTTGACATCCAATCCAGTCTCCTCTTCTATCTAGGAAAATCACCACTTTATCAATCGTTGTCCACCCTATGCTTACCAGAAGGTCACATACATACCAACCAAACAATTTCAGCCAGCCAATATCGAAGAAAGATCATTGGCAAGTGTAAATGAAAAATGAGAAAAAATAATTCAGAGAGGGAAGATATATATATATACTAAGAGTCAGAGTTGGACCATTTTCTCAAATCTGAACCCCAAAATGCAAAAGAAAGGGCAAGTCGGAAAATGGATTAAATAATGTGGGGGTCCACAGAGCTTACCAATTCATTCATTCAACAAAAACCAACTCACTCCCACCCAACCAATTCACCACACACCACAAAATTTAAACCTAAAACAGAAAAAAAAAAAGATTTCTAACGACGACCGACTTTCTCCCCAAACGGCCAACACACCCATCCATTACAATACATGGAGATGGTAAAAGAAAAAAATGTCCACTTTATTTATTAATATAGTGTAATTAATTAGTAATATAAACGGTAGAAGGAAAAATAGAAAAGAGCCAAATGTTCATTTGTTGGAAGGAAGCTACCTCAGATCTGAATGGAACAACACACGCCCAAAAGAAGTAAACTGGAAACAGAACAACCCAAAGTGAGGGTGGAGGAGGGTAATTTTGTCATTCACACAGAACAAGCGCCCCCCCCCCCACCCTCCAAAAAAAAAAAGGAAAAAGGTGATCTCTCTCCCTCCCTCCCATCACAAAACTTTACCCTCTCTCCCTCGAGTGATTCTCCGTAACTTCTCCAATTCTACACTACTCGGAAAAATTAATTAAACGTTTTAAAAAACGCTTTTGTCCATGAAAAATAGAATTCACTTTGTTCCGGAGCTCAATTCCGAAAACATGTTTGGGCATGAAATTCCAGAAAATTCCGTTTCCACTTTGTTCATTTTTTTTTCCAAAAAATATTAGAAATTCCAAAAACAAAAAAAATGGTGCTTTCACTCCACGATTCAAAAAAAACTGTAAAATTTATTTCATGGCAAACACAACTCCAATTTCTGAATATCATTTTTCACTTTGAAAACAAAAACTACTTTATTCTATTTTCACCATGAAACATGGCAAACGCCGACTTAATCTCTAGAGTGAATCGAAAACTATGGAATCGGATAATGTTAGGCGGCCGTAGATGAGATGGGGATAAGGCAATCGAGAAAAGGGAATACGAACCTTGGATCTGAAGGGGGATGATAGATCGGAAGATAGTGGACGACTAGACTCATCATAGCCGCCGTCACTAGGTGAAGCAGTACCTCCGCTCCAGGAAAGAGGCGTTGTGGGGCTACATCTGGTAGTGGTGGTATACGCTTTCTTAATTGATGATAGAGATGACGGCTTCGACCTCGGCTTATGGCGACCCCAACCATTCAACGGCAGTGTCAGATGCAAACTTTTCGATGAAGAAGATGGGTGGTGATGGTGTTTGAGTCGGTAAAGCAGCTCCACCACCACTGCATCGTCTGACAAGGCAGCAGATACCCAATCGTCCTTCATCTGAAAGATGTTACAATTGTTGCAAGTATTATAGTATGAGAAGGGTTAAAGGGAGGGCTAAAGAGAGGGGGTGGCGGTGAGAGAGGAATTGATGGGGCAATGGCTACTATATATATGTAGAGACTGAAACGAAACTATTTGTTTATGGGATCTCCTCTCTCTATCTCTATCTCTATCACTAATATGAGAAATGAAAATCTTGTAAATTTATTTATGTATTCTGATTTGTGCGTATATAATATTATATAGTTATATACTACTATATCCCCTTTTACATTTATTGCGGAGGAGGAGTTGTACATACAGGATTGGGAACTTCGCATACAATGCTTTGCCTTTAAACGGTTCGGGTTACAAATTTGACCCCCCCTTTTTCCTTTTCTATCTATTCTCTTTTTTTCTAAACGACGGGGAGCCTAATATACACGTGGCCATTGCACTTTCCTTGTTTTCTTTTTATCACTTTGTCGATGGTGCATGGTAACGAGTATTTTTCTTCAAAAAGACATAAATTCGCCCTTTGTCTGATAAATTTATTTTAGATCATTAATTCTAAGAATATTTACTTACTCTTCTTAATAATTTTAAAGTTTATTAAATTTAACTCTTCGTAACTTAAATTAGGTCAAGATTGAGTGCTATTGAAATATGTGCGTTCTGATTCGTCGATATAGCTATGTAAGCACCATGTCATTAATCTTTTATTACCTTTTTTATTTTTTATTTTGCTTATTAACCATTTTTTCCGTTTTTTAAATGTCTTCTTTTACAACTTATATATACTAATTGATGGGAACAACGAAAAATAATAATAACAATATTATTCAACTGTTAACAAAATTATAATATAATAATAATATCAGTAGTACAATAATATATGAAAAATTATAACGATATTATTTTAAGTAATATATTTATTATACTTGAGTCGTGCTTGGCACTATTCTAAGAAACTATTTCAGTAGTGTGAAATGTTTCTCCAGAATTAAACAAACACTTCCCTAATTAATTAGAGGATACAAGAATCAACAAAATTATTAATACAAATACCAACAAGTTCTAATATTAAAGCATAAGGTAATATAAAATGTAACTAAAGAAAAGGAGGAAATTTTTTGAAAGGGTTGGCAGTAAGTGCTATATTGGTTGATATATTTGCAAAAGGAGAGAAATGCTATTTATAGCATTCGTTGAGGCGGTCACAGAGGCGGCAAAATGTTTTCCTTTTTTTTTCTTTCTCTCCAAGTAAATTTTCCCTTTCTCTCCAAAAAAATTTTCCTTTCTTTCCAAGCTAGTTCAAAACTCTTACTAACTAATTCTTTTGAAATAAAATATTTCACCTACAATCCCTACATTATTTCAAAAGAATTTATAGAAAAATGTTTTAACTTGTTGGATTTGCATGGACAAAATGCAGTAGGTTTGGTGTCTTTTGGACTATAAACCAAACTTAGATCAATAAAATTTAACTTACAGAATTATCAGTGAAATATAATATTTTTATGAACCGAATAATTCTAGTTGTAAACTAGAGATTTTATCAATCACATTTTGATCGTAATTTTGTTGTTCAACGTGGTTTTGCGCCAATAGGCCATGCGCGTGCCTGGTATTCATGTGAGCTCTAGAGACTAAGGCCAAAAGTCTCGTAGGAATGGTCTCATTCCACTTCACATATAGGTGAATTTATCAAGTGTACACTGTTTTAAATACACCATCCGTAAGGGCTATGAATTCATTAAGAGTTAATAACCCATCCCTCAATTTTAATAGCAGTTCAAGCACTCTCAATAAGTGCGCAAAGTCAATATCGACTTGTTATTACCCATATGAACCAACTTCATGGGATCTCCAATCACATAGGTTGGGTTACCATCTCCATTGACAATCATATTGGTCTTAACCCCATCTCTTTTGATGTTTGAAAAATTAATTTTCTTTCCACGGGTTTAGTCAGTGAATCAGCCGAATTTAGTTATGACTTCACATAATCAATGAAAATTATTTCATCTCTCAGCAATTGCTTACTAACATCATGCTTTAATTTCATATGTCTACTCTTACAACTGTAAGATTTATTCTTCGCAATAGCAATTGCGGCTTGACAATCACAGTGTATATACACAGGAGGCACCAGATCATCCTTGTTTAAAGGGATATTAAACAACAGATCATCCTTTTTCAAAGGGATATTAAGCAATAGATCATCCTTTTTCAAAGGGCTATGAGGCAACAGATCATCATTTTTAAAAGGGATATTCGCTAAGAAATTTCTTAGCCATTCAGCCTCAGTACCATCTAACTCCAGAGCAGCAAATTCTGACTCCATAGTTGATTTAGCAATAATCGTCTGCTTAGCTGATCTCCATGATACTGCACCACCACCAAGGGTGAACACATAACCACTAGTGGATTTTGTCTCATCTGAATCAGAGATCCAATCACAATATCCTTCTAAGATTGAAGGAAATCCACTATACAAAATACCATAATTCACGGTTCCTTTCAAATATTTCATCAGCCTCATTAATGCAGACCAATGCTCATTATTAGGATTATGAGTATATCTACTCAGTCTACACACGACATAGGCTATATCAGGCATAGTAAAATTCATTAAATGCATCAAAATCCCAATGATTTGTGCATACTTAGACTGAGCAACTGGATCACTATTATTCCTTTTTAATTTGGAATTAGCATCATAAGGAGTGGCTACAGGAGTTACCTCCCAACATTCAAATTTTTTAAGAAGTCTTTCCACATAATGTTCTTGTGACAACATTATATCATCTTCACTCCTTATAACTTTAATTCTCAATAGCATATTCACTTCACCCAGATCTTTCATATCAAAGTTAGTAGACAAAAATAATTTGGTACGTTCCACAATATTTAAACATATACCAAATATAAGCATAGCATCAACATATAAATAAATTATCACGTAATCATTGTTTACCACTTTTGTATAAACACATTTATCCACCTCAACAGAAGAAAAGCCATTTTTTATTAAGACTTGATCAAATTTCTCATGCCACTATTTAGGAGCTTGTTTAAGGCCATAAAGAGATTTAATTGATTTACAAACTTTATTTTCTTGTCCAGAAATTACACATCCTTCAGGTTGAACCATATAAATTTCTTCTTCTAAATCGCCATTTAAGAAAACTGTTTTTACATCCATTTGATGGATAAAAAGCTTATGAATTGATGCTAAAACAATTAATAATCGAATAGAAGCAATTCTTGTTTTTGGTGCAAATGTATCAAAATAATCAATATTTTGCTTTTGAAAAAATCCTTTAGCTACTAACCGAGCTTTATATTTATCTATAGATCCATTCGAATTAAGTTTCCTTTTGAAAATTCATTTACAACCAATTGATTTTGCACCAGGAGGTAAATCAGTTAAAATCCATATTTTATTTTTCATAATTGAATCAAGTTCAATTTTTATTGTCTCTTTCCAAAATTTAGCATCAGATGAAGATACAACTTCAAAATAATTTGATGGTTCATTATCAACAAAAAAAGTTTGAAAATCATTTCTACAAGAGAAATATTCTTTTCTAGGCCTTTTACTCCTTCTCAGTTCCTCAATATTAGAGGTCGATTCATTTTCTGTTTCAACAGGTGCATGAGAGATTTTATCACATAGTGGAAAAATATGTTCAAAGAATTCAGCATTCTTTGTCTCAATTATAGTATTAATATCAAGTACATCACTTTTCAAGACAAGAAATCTGTATGCAACACTATGTTCAGCATATCCAATAAGCATGCAATCAACAGTTTTAGAACAAATTTTCCTCTTTTTAGGTTCAGGAAGAAGAACTTTAGCAAGGCAACCCCACACTTTTAAATATTTCAAATTAGGTTTATAATCTTTCCACAATTCATAAGGGATTTTGCCAGTTCTTTTATGAAGAATTCTATTTTGTAAATGACATGCAGATAAAATAGCTTCACCCCACAAATTATTAGGTGCATGAGAGCTAATTAACATAGAATTTATCATTTCTTTCAGTGTCTTATTTTTTTTCTCAGCTACACCATTAGACTCAGGAGAATAAGGCAAAGTTACTTCATGAATAGTACCTTTCTTTTCACAAAAAATATTTAAAGATACATATTCTCCACCTCTATAAGATCTAATTCTCTTGATTTTTCTACTAAGATGATTTTCAACTTCAGATTTATAAGACACAAAAGCATCAAATGCATCGTCTTTATTTCTAAGAAAATACAACTTAGTAAATCTAGAGAAATCATCAATAAAGGTCATATTATCTTTTACCACCTCTAGTCATAGTTTGTTTTAAATCACCCAAATCAGTGTGAATCAAAGATAACAATTCAGTTTCTCTATCAACTAAAAAACATGACTTTTTAGTAATTTTAGTTTCAGCACATATTTCACATTTATCAAAATAACTTGAATCCAAATCAGATATTAAACCAAGTGATTGCATATTCTTTATATATTTAATATTAACATGTTCTAATCTAGCATGTCATAAAGAAATAGACTCAATCATATAAGCAGAAGCTGATGCGTTATTATTGATAATATTAAGTACATAAAGTCCATGGTTACAATAGCCTTTTCCCATGAATACATTATTTTTTATCAAAATAATCTTATTAGATTCAACAAACACTTTCATTCCAACTTTATCCAGCAAAGCCACAAAAATCAGGTTTACTTGCATTGTAGGAACATTTAGCACATCCATTAGGGCTAAAGTTTTTTCCAAAGTGAGTTTTAGGTGTACTTTACCCTTGCCCAAGACTTTAGCAGTTCTTGAGTCTCCAAGGTAGACTATTTCACTGTCATTTTCTATTGATGTATATGAGGCAAATGCTTTTCTATTTGTACAAATGTGTCGAGTAGCTCCTAAGTCTACCGCCCATTCTTTTATATGTGCCACCATATTTACTTCAGAAATAACAGCTGCAATTATTTCATCTTCTTTAGCTAAATTATCTTTTGGAGGATTTCTCATTTCTTTGTTATTTCTCATTCTGTACCTACATTGAGCGGCATAATGACCTAATTTTTCACAAGTAAAACAAGTGCCTCTTCTTTTCTTAAAACTGGGATTATTAGGCTTGTAACCTTGAGACTTATTACCATACGTTCTATTGTTGCTGTGTTGACCTTGTACTATATTTTCGTTGACCGCAGTCTGCTTAGCTTTGAATGACTCCTTTCTGTTGGTATCTTCAATTAGAATATGAGGTATTATTTCCTCAATAGTGAAATTTGTCTGCTTATGTTTCAAGTTATTTTTATAGTCATTCCATGATTCGAGCAATTTTTCAATCAACACCCTAGCAATAAATTTTTCTGGTAAAGAGATGTCCTCAGCCTTCAAATCTTCTAATAGTTTTTGATATTCATTTATTTGAATTTTTATTTCTTTCACATCACTCATTTGCTAATTGTAAAATTTTCCAACCACAAACTTTTGTTTGGTTGCATCTTCAGCTGTAAACTTCTTGATTAAAGTTTTCCAGATGACTTTTGCTTCTTTGCAAGTGCAATACACATCAAACAATTCATTATAAATTGTTTGTAAAATAGTATAGCGACATACCTTATTGGCGTATTGCCATGACTCCAAAATTTTGCCATCAACGTCTGCACCAGGTTGTGTTTGTGCCAAAGCATATGCAACACCATGAACATCAAGTAGTGAAAAAATTCGTTCTTGCCACCTTTTAAAGTTTTCATTAGCGAATATTTCAATATTTGAAACATTAGAAAACGGCTTTGCATATGGTAGAACAACAGGAACAGAAACATTAGGAGTTGCTTCGGTAGCAGAAGTACCAGGAGTAGAATTATTTGCCATAGTGTCTTAGATTGATGGGGAACAACGAAAAATAATAATATTATTCAACTGTTAACAAAATTATAATATAATAATAATAATAATATCGGTAGTACAACAATATATAAAAAATTATAACGATATTATTTTAAGTAGTATATTTATTATACTTGAGTCGTGCTAGGCACTGTCCTAAAAACTATTTCAGCAGTGTGAAATATTTTTCCAGAATTAAACAAGCACTTTCCTAATTAATTAGCGGATATAGGAATCAACAAAATTATTAATACAAATATCAACAAGTTCTAATAGTAAAGCATAAGGTAATATAAAATGTAACTAAAGAAAAAGAGGAAAATTTTTGAAAGGGTTGGCAGTAAGTGCTATATTGGTTGATATATTTGCAAAAAGAGAGAAATGCTATTTATAGCATTCGTCGAGGCGATCAGCAGAGGCGGCAAAATGTTTTTTTTTCTTTTTTTCTTTTTTTTTCTTTTTTTTTCTTTTTTTTTTCTTTTTTTTCTTTCTCTCCAAGTAAATTTTTCCTTTCTCTCCAAGAAAATTTTCCTTTCTTTCCAAGCTAGTTCAAAACTCTTACTAACTAATTCTTTTGAAATAAAATATTTCACCTACACTAATTAATTAAGGAAATTTTTTATTAATCCTAACTAGTACATCCTATCTTCACTCTTTTAAAATTATATATAAAATTTTGAATTTTTGTTGCGATACATTACTTAGCCGATCCAGTAATGATCGCGATACATTATTTAGGATCATGATACATTACTTAGCCGGTACAGTAATAATTACAATACATGACTTAGCCGGTCCCCTGATGTATCCCAACCCTAAGTGATATATCGTGATCTTAATTAAGTTATATATTGCGACCTAAAGAGAAATTCAGGATTTTTATAATTATTTTAAAGGGATGAAATTTTAGGTAATAATGGCAAGTTAACGTGTGAATTTATGTATTTTTTTATTAATTAATTCTTCAAATTATGTGGTTCCATCTTCTTTAACAAAGAGCTCCATTATTCTTGGATCCAAATTGAATCTAATTTTTTTCAAAGACGGCAGTCCGAAAATTGAAGCCAATTGCTTTCAATAATGGTAGTCAAAAATTATCCCAAGTTCCACACCTTTCATCAATAAAGTTTGTGTTTATACCAAAAGTAAAAGCCTTACACTTATTGCTTAAAATATAAAATTTTCTTGAATTTTGAGTGACCCATTTTTTCGATAATCAATTATTTGTTATGAAAAAAATTTTAGTCTATAAGCTTTCTTATCTTAAATTTTATTCTCCACAGGGTTACCAAGAAAAAAGTGACAATCCGAGAATTTAACTAATGTGGTTGAAGCTGCAAAAACTTTATTGAGAAATTTTGTAGTTACTAAATGTTTGCCTTCACAGTGGTATTGTGGAGTTGATGACAATACTTCTATTGGTGTGGGTGTTATGATTTTAATGGTTGCGATAATGATGTTGATGTTAGATTTTTTTTAAAAATGATGGCAATGCTAATGAAGAACTTAATGTTGAAACATGGGGGGTACACTGCAACTAAGGGACCAAATCCCTGCAGAGAGTAATATGATAATAAAATAGTGAACACACAAATATACGGTAAATAAATCAACACAAAGATCTACGTGAAAACCTCCTTGCTTAAGGAGGAAAAAACAACGACATGCACTTAGAGGCTCTCAATCTCCACTATAATCAAAGCACATTTTGACTACTGTCTTCTTTAAAACTTAACTATAAGTTCTTCAATTTGTAGTAACTCTATTACAATCATCTCTTGAAATCTCTATTAATTTCACTTTTCATAATGGTTAACTCTAACAAACACAAACATAGGTAACTCTACCTAAGAGACTTAACAAAAAAAAACTTTACTCTTAATCTTTGAGTAAATCAATTACAAAAATCGACTCAAGAAAGCCTGAACTGTAAGCATAAAGAGATTTGGATCTTGAGCTTAGAAAGGGTTTTTGCCATGATATTCTTCAATTGCAAAAACTACGGAGGAAAAAACAATCTTAAGTATTTATAGTAGTGTAGAATTGAGGATAGAATTTTAATTAGATCAAGTGTAATTTCTGATACGCTATGCACCTGCACAGTTGTTGTACTAGCAGATAAAATTATGCAAATATGTGACAACTTTACTTGGGCAAAGTGTGCAAGGGACCTGGTCCTCCAATATTATCTAGTCATCATCAAAACATGAGATAATAATTTTTCCCCTTTTCGATGATGACAAACCATATTCACAAACATCAAAATTCATTCAGATTTAGAGTAACTGTATCTGCACATACACCAATATTTCCCCTATTAGTGGTATCCCTTCTTCACCCTCTCTTATCACAGATATCACAATAGTATCATAGTATCAATATGTGTTCCCCATGTCAAAATTTTCCCTATCATCAACACTTCTTCTCTTCATTACTTATGGTACCTGGTCCCTATTATAGTGAAGTCAATATCCCCCCCTTTTGCATCATAAAAAAGTATGAACAGTAAACCATGATAGTAATATGAACAACTTGGTTAACTCATGATCACTGGGACAACACTAACATGAATGAATAATTTAAGTAAGGAGAAACGTTGATAGACACAAAATAAAACTCCATTCATTATAGATAAGCAAGTACCATACATTGCAATTTAAAATTAACATAAACTTCTTAAACCTAAAAAGCCACTAGAAACAATAAGAAAAACTGACACAGGGTTCAACAGACAACAAAACAGGGGGGATTAGGTAGATGAAGGTTTGAGGAAGAAAGATTTTAGCAACATTTTCATCCTTGCACTCTCTGCAGTATGAACATTCAACAACTTACTAGTGAGGTCCTTAACTTCTGCATTCAACCCTTGAACCTCCTCAGAGAGTGTTGAGACTTTAGTCTTGAGTTCTATATTTTCTGCTCTAAGTGCTTCAGCGAACCTGGCCCCTTTGTGGAAAATTGCTGGTTCCTCATCTTTAACTGTAGAATTTCTACATCTTTAGCAACCAAACTGATCCTCATCTTTTCCATCCCTTTGTTCAACTTCTCCTAGGCTAATAACAATTCTAACACCTGGGATATAGTCCCCACACTTCCTTCTACACATTTATTTTCAATTAAACTTGTCAAGGTGAACATCTGCTTTGCAGTTTTAAGAGTCTCTTTTTCACTAACAACCCCAAAGTAATCAAATGCCCTATTCAAGAAATAACCATAAGGCATACCATATTTTTCTTTATTCATATGGATAACCTTATATATATACTCCAACATCAAGGCAGGTAGACTGATCAGTTCAAACTTATTGAGGCACTCAATCACATAGATCCATAACAAAAGCTATTGTCCTCTTCTTAGATCTAGGCAACACTACCTTATTGACAAACTAAAAAACCAGTTGGAACTCACTTTTGAGAAATTTCTTTCTCACAACAGCCACAAAATTTCCCCCTACTTTTGAGGCATCCGCCATAAACTCATTTGAGGGCTGTTGTTTAGAAATAGTTCTTAAACCAACAATAGGAACATGTAGAATTTCCCAAGAACTTCTTCATCCAGTTTTAGTTTCTTTCCTTGAACTTAAGCAGTCAGACTCAGCCCATCATCTAAGAATTTCATGTATAATAACATTGTCTCACTTCACCTTTAAAGACAGAGAGAATGGTTTCTCTAGGAGGTGCAACCATCCCCGATGCTTAACACACTCAACTAACTCCACCATACCAGGTTTATCAAATATCCTAGAGTAAAATATTCTCTCAATCAACACTTTCTGAGATTGAGTCTCATTTCTTTCTTTCCTAGTCACACTCTTCTCAACTTCATCCACCTTTATTCTTTTAGAACCAGGTTCTTCTTCAACCACTTTACTTTTCTTGGGACCAGGTCCCATAGTTTTTTTCTTTTTCTTTACAGTAATATGTTTTGTCTCATACCAGTTGGTCTCCTTGATTTTGTTGGGGAGGACCTGGTCTTTCTTTTATCCTGTACTTCTTTCCTCCTTTTTCAGTAGAAGCAACAATATCAACCTCAAATTCTTCCTCTCCTTCTTTAACTTCAACCACTTCCACAGTTTCTTCATCTAATACCGCTTCTCTTTTCAACCTCTTTCTCCTTGAGGTTGCAAATTTATTTGACTTTATGGCATTTCCCAATAATTTCTTCTCAGTACCTCTTGTTGAGTTAGTTCTGGTAACCTTTACAGTCTCAACCACTTTTTCCTTACCCTTATGAAACACCCTAGGTTTTGGTATTTGGAAATTTTCTGCGTTTTTTACTCACTGTCCTTATAACGACTCACCATATAAGTCGTATGATGTGGGTATGAGTCAGGAGACCCTATTCATTAGAGTACTAGTGAAGGGTGGTTGGGTATCTGTTATGGTTACGGTTTGGTGGGTACGAGTCGTTAGTGGTAGTGAAGATTCATTTGGGTTGGTCCTTTAATCAAATTAGTAACGTAGCAACTTGACTTGGCTCTGAGTATGAGTGGCTCCCTATGATCCGTGAGGATAGGGTAAGAGTGTTAAGCTTGAGTCGTATATTGTCCAGTGTCCAATCCCTTTGGTTTCTGTCTTAGGTACGATCGGACCATACCAGTCGTATGATCTAGTCACGAGTGGGGGTTAGAGAGTCATATGGTGGACAGTGTATGGGTGTCTTAGTCACTATCTTAGTGACGACTCCATGGTACAGTTGTATGTTGTGGTCATAAGTCCAGGGGTCAACTCGTAACCACCTGCGATAATTTTAGAGTTTTAAGTTTGGGCATTTTAGACATTTCTCCTTTGTAACTCTCTTTGATACTACAACATAAAACACCTTTTGGGGATTCATTAACTTATTATTCTCAATCAAACACTCTTAAAATCTCTCTCAACTCTTTCTCAAGCAAAATGCTAGGGTTTCTTCAAGATAATTAATTAAGGCTTTCAGGGTGGTTTCTCTTCATCTTCCTTGGTGTCTAAGGCATGCTACTCCTCCCACATTGTTATTTTACAAAGATCATATGTTTTAATGTATGATTTTTATGATAATGTTGTGGTTTGAAATAATGGTTGGGGGTTTTAGATGTTCATGGTTGAATAATGTTTGTCATGGTTTAATGATGGTTCTTCCATGCTTGTAATATGATTTTGACATTGTGGAATGCATGGTTATGGTAAATGGATTTAGGGGTACTTTGGATTTCCCCAAAATTACTTGGTTATGATTTTGAAACATATGTGACCTTAACCTGTTTGTTAAAATGCCAACGAGAATGATTTTGTCACATAGTATGACTATTCTTGAAATCTTTGCAGTGAATAAAAGATAATGGAACTGAAATTAGTTTGGTTGGTTTAAAATGGTTTGGAAATGCCTTGATGGCCATGGTTTTGATTTAGTTGGAAACTTTAGAGTCAACTTAATTTAATGGTTCTGGTATAACATAAAAGGATAAACTTGTAAGCTTTAATTTTGGTATGACGATACGAACGGTTAATGTCTAAACAAAAGACTCCTTGGTAAATGGTTGGAATGTGTAAATGGTTTTAATATGGGCTTAAGGAGGGTCAAGTAGAAAGTCCATGAAAGGTGGGGGTCTCGGAGGACCGGCACTAGAAACTCACGTTTGACGATGCGAGGTGGTCTTGGTGACCGTGTGCATGATGACACACTTTATATTTTGGGAGATGTACTAGTCATCTCAGGTTTTTTTCTTCGATCTTGAAACTAAAATACACTGGGGCCCTTTCAGCAGGTGAAGATTGTAAGTTCTCTCGTAGTCTGAGCCTTAGAGCGTGTTCAGTGAAGTGTTAATCTGGCCTTAAAAGGTTGAGAAGTGTCTTCCCAAGTGATAAGTATTTTGAACCATGTAGAATTTTTCTAATATCGACTTTTTGTCATGTAGAGAATTGAATAAGCTTTCCATCGATACCAAATTTGCCTAAATCCGATACTCGGGCGAAAAGTTAGAGCCATTTTAGTGAGAAAGTGTGCCACCTGGCACTTTAGCGCGTCGCGGAGCCAGCCAAAATGACAATCGTCAAAATCCAGTGAGCCTCCGTGATTATGGTGCATCACGCCAAGGCTTAATTTCAGAATTGTCAATTTTCAGTGCACCAACGCGATTCCACCGCGTCGCGGTGCCTTTCCAGTTCGCAACCAAAGTGGCAACACGATTTTCACAGAGTCGTGCCATCAAGAAGTTTCTCAATTGTCCAATTTCCAGTGAGCTGGCGCGATTATGGTGCGTCACGCCAGCATGTAAAATTGGGATTTTTTTTCAGTTTAATTCTAAAGGCGAAAAGGGTCTTTTCCCAACCCCTATATATACTCCTTAACACGGGATTTGGCCTCATTTCACCAAAAATATCATTATTTTCTCTCAAAGTTGTTCAAGAACAAGAGCTAGGGTTTCTACAAAATCAAAACCCTTCCTTCTTCTTCAAGAGATATCAAGAATCTCTCCAAGAGCTTTCAAGAAAGAGTTTCTCTAAGGTATGTAGATGTTGATTCTTGGGTTTCTTTCATCCAAGAAGCTCAAGAACCCTTTTCTAAAATTCAAAGATCTTATGTTTGTGGGTTTCCATGATTCATGTGAGCTGAAATTGATGTTCATGCTATTATTAAGTTTTGATTCATGGTTGTTTGTAAGGTTTTCAAGCTTTAACCCTAGTATGTGATACCCATGTGATGTTCATGACAAACCCTCTTCAAGTTGCTTGTTAAGTGATGTGTTCAAGTCAATTAAGTGTAGAAATTATTGAATAAGCAAAGCATGCTCCCCATATGCTTAATAAAATGCTTATGTGAATGAATTAGAGCCATTATAGTAGGTTGACTAGAAATCCTCAATTATGTGTAAGCCCATGCATGCCAAGTGTTTGTTGAAAAGCCTTAGTGAATGAATTGTGTCATGATAGCATGAAATTCCTTAATTATGTGCTCTTTGATACATGCTAAGACTTTAATACATGCTAAGTATTTGATGAATGAATTGTAACATGATAGCATGAAGTTCCCCAATTATGTGTTCTCCGATACATGCCAAGACTTAAATATGTGCGAAGTGCTTGATGCAAGGCCTTGTTGAATGAAGTATGATCCAATAACATGTCCCCCTATGTTATTATATGCTTATGATTTCTAAATACTTAAAGAAATGCTTTAGTGATTGTGATGGTGAATGAATGTCCATAGTCTTGATTATTCAAGAATGGTGATGTTTTACTTTTATGTTATCGAGTCCTGGGGGTATTTATACCCGATAATTTAGCTGTTGTCTAGAGCTCGTGTCAGTTTTCACGATAATTCCAGTCGAACCATGATTCTCAAAACTCAACAAGTTATAGAACTCTATATTCTCATACAGATACAGAACTTAAGAAATCTCAGTAATCTGCGTTGTCTCAGTATCGCTAGTAATCTAGCCTCAGTTCTGTACTCAGCTTAGATCTAGTAGTATTCAAGTGTTCAGTTCTGACCTCTGTAGTGAACGAGAAATCTATTCAAAGTTCAGTGTCGTTCAGTCAGATAACGTGATTTAGTAGTATTCCATCAGATACGGAACCTAGTGAATTCAGTTTAACTCAGTCAGATTATTCAAGAAACATAATCAGTATTAGATTTAGCTTAGTTTGTATTCAGTTAAGAATCAGTTCAGAGTCTTTCAGTTTGGAGTAGGAGCTAGAACCGAGCGAGGGCAGGGATGGCGGTTCCCCACCAGAGAGGTTGAGTCGTTAAGAGCAATCCCTGAATTCTAAAACTGCGTAGCCAGCGCAGGATGCAGGAGTCACCCGTCAGGAAAGGATAGTCACCCGTCAGATAGGCTTGACTATTATATTTCCTTAGGCTTGACTTCCTGTGAGGGTTACCCGTTAGATAGGCTTGACCAGAGAGGTCTTTACCCGTGGTACGGTATTGACACCCTTCCAGCTGGGGTTATAGGTTGGACCCCACCAGTTGATATTCGAGTCATGTCGGTTAAGTGACTACTTCCCATAGTTGCAGTTGTAGTATCAATCTTCAGAAATCAAGACTGTCAGATACAATCATCTATATCAGTGAGGAACTCAGATAGTTCCATTGATTCATGGACCACCCGTCAGATAGGCTTGGTCCCATATAAAGTTATTTAGTATCAGATCTAGAGATCACCCATCAGATAGGCTTGATCTCAGTCTCATATTCAGTTGAGTAATCTCATTATCAGATCTAGAGATCACCCATCGGATAGGTTTGATCTCAGTCTCAAATTTAATTGAGTATTCTTATTATCAAATCTAGAGATCACCCATCAGATAGGCTTGATCTCAGTCTCAGATTCAGTTGAGTATTCTTGTTATCAGACCTAGAGATCACCCGTCAGATAGGCTTGATCTCAGTCTCAGATTCAGTTGAGTACTTTTGTTGCCAGATTCGGACATGATCATTTCTTATCATTGATAGCAGACTCCAGAATCATCCGTTAGAGAGGTTTGATCTCTGATGCAGTCAGTTGAGAGTAAATAGCTCTGAATTCAGTCATTGATGTGAGTATATTCAGTTAATCAGCTTCAGTATCCTCAGATTTTGAGATCACTCACTAGATAATACTGATCTCACCTCAGTACTCATTTATCAGTATCAGATAATTCAGATGTTCAGTATCTCAGTATTAATAGTGAGTTCAGATGTCAGTAATGTAGTACCCAAGTTTTAGTACTCATAGTCGTGATGATTGTGATTATGGTTTGTGCATTCATGCATGTGTTCTCATTCAGTATTCTCATGATTATTCAGTTAAGTAATTGTTCATGCATAAGCCCTTGCATTTAGCCTTACCTCATCTGCATACTCGGTATATTCCCGTACTGACGTATTTGTGCTATGGTGTTTTATTTGACACCATAGGTTCAGAGGCATGAGATCTAGAGTACCCTTAGCAGTTCAGTCCCAGTCAGCAACAGTAGACGTAGAAGTTAGTCCTCTTCATTCGAGGATGATCCTTTTATCATTTTTGTATCAGATTTTGTTTATTTTCAGTAGACGGAGTTAGTTGGGGACATGTCCCATCAACACCACCGTTCAAACAACTTAGAGGCTTTTTGGATAAATGTATTAGTATTCAGTTTTCAATTTTGAGTATTTTTAGATGTTTTGAACCTTATGGCTAGTTTCTGCATTTATTATCTATATTATGCAGTGTTCAGGTACAAATATCAGTAGAGGGTTGGCTTGTGGTCCTTCTAGATCATGAGCACCGTGTGACGTTTTGGTTCCAGAAAATTAGGTCGTTACAAACTTGGTATCAGATCCAGGTTTAATAGTGTCCTAGCGAGTCTAAAACGACACATCTAGTAGAGTCTTGTGCATGGGTGTGTTGCGTGTCACATTTATGTATAAGAGGCTATAAGATATTTTTAGGAGCAGTTTTTCTTCTTTCAGTATTCATGTTGTGCGAGTGAGCATGAGCTCAAGTTGATCCTCATTCTAATACACCTCTTTCTTCCATGTTCAGAGTATGCCTCCTCGCAAAGATAATGCCCATAGGGTTGATGACCAGCCACCTCAGCCAGTAGATCCTGAGAATGAGAATGTGTCACATGCAGAGTTTCACACAGCTTTTCAGGCGCTAGCCCAAGCTGTGACTAATGTTTGGGTAACTGTCAGGCTGTGTCCCTACCTCAGCAAGATGGGGGTTCAGCCGCAGCCAGAATTAGAGATTTCATGAGAATGAGCCCACCAGAATTCTTTGGGTCAGTAGTAGGTGAGGACCCACAACTTTATCTAGAGGAGGTGGCGAAGATTACCCAGATTATGCATGTTTTTAGGAGAAGAGTATAGATTTAGCGACCTATAGGCTGAAGGATATTGCTCATGATTGGGTAGTGATGTGGAAGAAAGGTAGAGGGGAGGATGCATCTCTCATGACTTGGCAGGAGTTTAAGGATGCCTTTCTAGATAAGTTTTCCCCTATAAAGATGAGAGAGGCAAAGGTAGAGGAGTTCATGAACCTAAGACAAGGATCCATGACAGTGAAAGAGTATTGTTTTATTCTAACCAGTTAGCTAAGTATGCTCCTGACTTAATAGCTGACCCTAGAGCGAGTATGGGTAAGTTTGTGACTAGTGTGTCTGGGTTAGTATTGAAAGAGTGTAGAACTGCTATGCTTCATAGAGATATAGACCTTGCTAGGCTGATGGTGCATGCGTAGCAGATTGAGACAGATAAGGCAAAAAAAAAGAGTTAGTAAGAAAGACAGAACAGGTAGTTTAGGTTTCTCTCAGGCAGGGTCCCAGGGTAGTAGCCGTTTTCAGCATAGTCAGAGATTTTCAGTCCCAGCTCCATCCTCAGCTAGTGTACCCACACCAAAGTTTGGGGATGTCAGTTATGATGGGGTGCCAGGCTCCAAAGCCCTGAGTAGTGCTAGTGGTGTTCGTACCAATTCTCTTTGTGAAGAGTGTGGCAAAAGCCACCTAGGTGTGTGTAGAGTCGGTAGTGATGTGTACTTTGGGTGTGGTGAGTCAGGACACAGAATGTGAGAGTGTAGAGCGCTAGCTCAGAGGGGTAGGGAGTTTGTTCAGCAGAGTGCCTCTTTTGGTGTCAGTAGTGGTCAGCGTCAAAATAGTCTTTATGAGTTTCAGACCCACCATGATCAGAAAAGGTTTCCTGATATAGATTTAGGTATGTTATGAGTCCTTCATCTTTGTGATATGCATTGTTAGATCCTTTGCTTCCATTTTGAGCTTCTATGTCAGCATGCGTCATGCATTAGTTTCAGATCTAAGTCGGTCAATCATGACCCAGTTCCTAGGTGCCCCATGCACCGCCTTAGTATTTTAGCAAGGTATTTGTAGGACATAGAGTCCCAAGGGGAAGATACCCCATGATATTGCGATGCTCTCATGTTCTTAGACTCATTCATTTGCATATTCAGACTCTCCCTATGAAGTTAGCATTAGTGATTATTGCATAGCCAGTCATGCTTTCGAGAGTCAGTTCAGTCAAACATTCATGCATTAGATATGCACGTTCAGTTGAAAGAGTTCAATTTTTCAGTGTGTTCAGTCATGCATTTATGAGATCAGCCCAGTTATGCATCCATGCATCAAATATGCATGTCTATTATGAGAATTTAGCTTATGAGTAACCTCAGTTGAGTATTCCATGCATCAGATATGCATGTCCAATATGAGAGTTCAGAATATCAATAGTTCCAGTGGCATAGTCATATTTCAGATGCTCTCGTTCCTTGAGTAAGTTCAGTCGATCAGTATTATTAGCCTATCAAGCAATATTCGAGGACGAATATTTCCAAGAGGGAGATATTGTAAGACCCTACAAAATTCTCTCGTAGTCTGAGCCTTAGAGCGTGTTCAATGAAGTGTTAATCTGGCCCTAAAAGGTTGAGAAGTGTCTTCCCAAGTGAGAAGTATTTTGAACCATGTAGAATTTCCCCAATATCGATTTTTTGTCATGTAGAGAATTGAATAATCTTTTTGTTGATACCAAATTCGCTCAAATCCGATACTCGGGTGAAGAGTTAGAGCCATTTTAGTGAGACAGTGTGCTACCTGGCACTTTAGCACATTGCGAAGCCAGCCAAACTGGCAATCGTCAAAATCTAGTGAGCCTCAATGATTATGGTGCATCGTGCCAAGGCTTAATTTTAGAATTGTCAATTTCCAGTGCACCAACACGATTCCACCGCATCGCGGTGCCTTTCCAGTTCACAACCAAGGTGGTAATGCGATTTCCACCGCGTCGCGCCATCAAGTAGTTTCCCGATTGTCCAATTTCCAGTGAGCTGACACGATTATGGTGCGTCGCGCCAACATGCAGTTTAATTCTAAGGGTGAAAAGGGTCTTTTCCCAACCCCTATATATACTCCTTAACATGGGATTTGGCCTCATTTCACCCAAAATATCATTGTTTTCTCTCAAAGTTGTTCAGGAACAAGAGCTAGGGTTTCTACAAAATCAAAACCCTTCCTTCTTCTTCAAGAGAAATCAAGAAATCAAGAATCTCTCCAAGATCTTTCAAGAAGAAGTTTCTCTAAGGTATGTAGATGTTGATTCTTGGGTCCCTTTCATCCAAGAAGCTCAAGAACCCTTTTCTAAAATTCAAAGATCTTATGTTTGTGGGTTTCCATGATTCATGTGAGATGAAATTAATGTTCATGCTATTATTAAGTTTTGATTCATGGTTGTTTGTAAGGTTTTCAAGCTTTAACCCTTGTATGTGATACCCATGTAATGTTCATGACAAACCCTTTTCAAGTTGCTTGTTAAGTGATGTGTTCATGTTAATTAAGTGTAGAAATTATTGAATAAGCAAAGCATTCTCCCCATATTCTTGATAAAATGCTTATGTGAATGAATTAGAGCCATTATAGCATGTTGACTAGAAATCCCCAATTGTGTGTAACCCCATGCATGCCAAGTGTTTGTTGAAAAGCCTTAGTGAATGAATTGTGGCATGATAGCATGAAATTCCCCAATTATGTGCTCTTTGATACATGCTAAGAATTTAATACATGCTAAGTGTTTGATGAATGAATTGTAACATGATAGCAGGAAGTTCCCCAATTATGTGTTCTCCCGTACATGCCAAGACTTTAATATGTTTGAAGTGCTTGATGCAAGGCCTTGTTGAATGGAGTATGATCCAATAGCATGTCCCCCTATGTTATTACATGCTTATGATTTCTAAATACTTGAAGAGATACTTTAGTGATTGTGATGGTGAATGAATGTCCATAGTCTTGATTATTCAAGAATGGTTATGTTTTACTTTTATGTTATCGAGTCCTGGGGGTATTTATACCCGATAATTTTGCTGCTGTCTAGAGCCCGTGTCAGTTTTCACGATAATTCCAGTCGAGCCATGATTCTCAGAACTCAACAAGTTATAGAACTCTGTACTCTCATACAGATACAGAACTTAAGAAATCTCTGTAATATCCGTAGTCTCGGTATCGCTAGTAATCTAGCCTCAGTTTTGTACTCAGCTCAGACCTAGTAGTATTCAAGTGTTCAGTTCTGACCTTTGTAGTGACCGAGTAATCTATTCAAATCTCAGTATCATTCATTCAAATCACGTGATTCAGTGGTATTCCGTCAGATACGAAACCAAGTGAATTTAGCTTAACTCAGTCAGATCAGTCGAGAAATATGATTAGTATCAGATTCAGCTTAGTTTGTGTTCAGTTAAGAATCAGTTCAGAGTCTTTCAGTTGGGAGTAGGAGCTATCAACGAGTGAGGGCAGGGATGGCGGCTCCCCGTCAGAGAGGCAGAGTCGTTAGGAGTAATCCCTGAACTCCTGAACTGCGTAGCCAGTGCAGGATGCAGGAGTCACCCGTCAGGAAAGGATAGTCACCCGTCAGATAGGCTTGACTATTATATTTCCTTAGGCTTGACTTCCTGCGAGGGTCACCCGTCAGATAGGCTTGACCAGATAGGTCTTTACCCGTGGCACGGTATTGATACCCTTCCAGCTGGGGTTACAGGTTGGACCCCACCAGTTGAGATTCGGGGCATATCGGTTAAGTGACTACTTCCCACAGTTGCAGTTTCAGTATCAATCTTCAGAAATTAGGACTTTCAGATATATTTATCTATCTCAGTGAGGAACTCAAATAGTTCTATTGATTCATGGACCACCTGTCAGATAGTCTTGGTCCCATTTAAAGTTAACCAGTATCAGATCTAGAGATCACCCGTCAGATAGGCTTGATCTCAGTATCATATTCATTTGAGTAATCTCATTATCAGATCTAGAGATCACCCGTCAGATAGGCTTGATATCAGTCTCATATTCAGTTGAGTAATATTATTATCAGATCTAGAGTTAACCCATCAGATAGGCTTGATCTCAGTCTCATATTCAGTTGAGTAATATCATTATCAAATCTAGAGTTAACCCGTCAGATAGGCTTGATCGCAGTCTCAAATTCAGTTGAGTATTCTTGTTATCAGATCTAGAGGTCACCCATCAGATAGGCTTGATCTCAGTCTCAGATTCATTTGAGTATTCTTGTTGTCAAATTCGGATATAATTATTTCTTATCTTGATAATAGACTCCAGAATCATCCGTTAGAGAGGTTTGATCTCCGATGCAGTCAGTTGAGAGTAGAAAGCTATGAATTCAGTCATTGATATAAGTATATTCAGTTAATCAGCTTCAGTATCCTCAGATTCTGAGATCACTCGCTAGATATGACTGATCTCACCTCAGTACTTATTTATCAGTATCAGATAATTCAGATGTTCTGTATCTCAGTATTAGTAGTGAGTTCAGATGTCAGTAATGCAGTACCCGAGTTTCAGTACTCAGAGTTATGATGATTGTGATTATGTCTTGTGCATTCATGTATGTGTTCTCATTCAGTACTCTTATGATTATTCAGTTAAGTAATTATTTATGCATAAGACCTTGTATTTAGCCTTACCTCGTCTGCATACTCGGTACATTCCCGTACTGATGCATTTGCGCTATGGTGTTTTATTTGTCACCATAGGTTCAGAGGCAGGAGATCCAGAGTACCCTTAGCAGTTCAGTCCCAGTCAACAGTAGTAGATATAGCAGTGAGTCCTCTTCATTCGAGGATGATCTTTTTATTATTTTTGTATCAGATTTTGTTTTTTTTAGTAGACGGAGTTAGTTGGGGACATGTCCCATCAAATCCACCGTTCAGACAGCTTAGAGGTTTTTCGGACAGATATATCAGTATTCAGTTTTCAATTTTGAGTATTTTTACATGTTTTGAACCTTATGGCCAGTTTCTGCATTTATTATTTATATTATACAGTGTTCAGGTACAAATATCAGTAGAGGGTTGGCTTGTGGTCCTTCGGGATCATAAACACCGTGTGATGTTTCGGTTCCAAAAAATTGGGTCGTTACAGAGATGAACCCATATAGGCCGTGGGTGGTTTTAGGATGGTCAAGCTACTCATCCCAGGTTAAAGTTTGAAATGTATGCTTAACCCGGTTCCCTATCCCAACATGATATATATATATATGTTTATGTGTGATTGCATATGGTTATTTAATTTGGTTTTGAGTAATGGCATTATTTTATCTTTATTACTGAGTACATTTTAGTGTTCACTCTGTTAACCATCTTTGTGTGTTGTATCACCACGCGATGCAGAAACTGTCCATACTGCTATTCTTCATGCTACGTGACTTGGATTTGGGGACAACTTTGAGTCAGACTGAATTGGTGAGGTTCCATACTCTGGAAGGCTCCATTTCATGTTATAGACTTCTTTTATTTTGTTATTTCATTGGTTTAATTTTGGCTATGGTTGAGGTCATGTCCCGACCAAATTTTATTGATTCTGGATAGAGTCTTTGTCAGATAACTATGGGCATTGGTGGTGTCGATACTGGTGTCAACCTTAGTATTGGTATTGGCATTGGGGTTGACACCGATTGGATACTTGATTGAGGTTGTTGGATTATGATTATATACTTTGTTTAATGTCCTTGAAATATTATTGTTTTATCTTATTATATGTTCGGAATTCATTCAACATTGGGTGCAGGGTGGTTATGGTTGGGTATTAAGGGTGGTCTCCTATCATGATTGGACTTGAGATGCTTGACACGACTAGGCCCTGGTTTGGGTCATGTCAGATTGGTATCATAACCCTAGGTTCATGGTCAATTAGGTGTTCGACAAAGCCGTGTTGAGTAAAGTCTCTTTTAGGGGTGTGTAGCGTGCCATTCTCATAAGGAGAGGCTATAAGGCATTTAGGAATAATTCTCTTTCTTGTGTTTTGTTTTCAAGCAGTAGAGTATAAGGTCCTGAAATCTTCTCTAATTCCTCTTTGTTCGCTTTTCAAATCACGCCTCCTCGATGATCTGAAGCTCACGAAAACTCCTCTGTCTTACCCAAGGACAATGTTGATGGGACCCATTTTAATTATGGGGTACAGACTCGATTTAGGGGTCCAGCTCCTGATTGTCCTCCTGGAGTTCCACTGGTTCCCTCTAATTCTTCATGAGCTCCTCAGGCTGATGTGATGAATGCTGAGTTTTTTCAGTTTATTCATATGTTGGCGTAGTTGGTATCTTCTTAGTCCGAGTGTGGTTCTTCTGTTACTCCATCTTTTGAAGCCATATGGGTTGGCCAGTTCATGAGGTTGAACCCTCCTGTGTTCACAGTGTTAAGGTGAAGGAGAATCCTCAAGCTTTTGTGGATGAGATGGAAAAGATCTTTCGTGTTATGCATGGTACAAACGTGGAAGGCGTGGAGTTTGCATCCTACCAACTGAAAGATATAGAATACCAATGGTATAAGGAATGAGACCAGTTAAGGGGTGATGATGCTGAGTCAGCCCTGTGGGATAATTTTTTTAGTGTTTTTTTAGACCGTTTCTTTCCTCAGGAGTTGAGTGAAGTGAAGGAGAAAGAGTTTGTTAACCCGAAGCAGGGCAAAATATCAGTCAAGGAGTATGCCTTGAAGTTTCACTAGTTTTCTCGATATACTCTAGAGTTGGTTTCTAAAATAAAGTCTAGAATGAGAAAGTTCGCTTCCGAGTTGTACCGAGACTTGATTTTGGAGAGTAAGGTTGACTTGTTGAACAAAGACATGGATATTTCTAGGTTGGTTGTGTACATGCAGCAGGTTAAGAAAGACAAGAAGAAACAGACAGAGATTTGGGAGAGACATAGTAAGAAGTTCAAATTTTCTAGGAAGGGTGGTGGCCAACAGCAGAATGGTAGAGATGGTGGAAAGTGGACCAAAAAGAAGTGTGGTAACTCTGGGTCTTACTCGATGGTTAGTGCTCTCTACCCAAAGTCCTTGGGTGACAAAAATTTTCTGAGTGGTGTATTATAGGGCACAGGGTGCCCAATCTTAGGCTAGTGGGGCCGCGTCAGCTCCAGGATATCCTCCCTGCAGATTTTGTGCTCGATTGCATCGGGGTTACTGTGATGAAGAAAAGGACAAGTGCTTCAACTGCGGTCAGCCAGGGCACATGATTAGAAACTGTCCTGTTGGTAAGGTTGCTTTTGGGGAAAACAAGGTTCATGTTGCCTCTTCTCCAGCTCTGACACCAAAGGGAGCATGACACGACCCGAACCAAGGCCTTGTTGTAATGGGCATCTCAAGCCCAACAAGGACCGAAGATCACTCCACTACCCAATCCAATCAACCAACATATACCCTTAGTCGGATGAGTCCGAACATATAACAAGATAAGGTGATTAATAACACAAAGACTTTGGGATAGGTCCAAGACCATGACCAACCCAAACAAGTCAAACCATTCAATGCCCAACCAACAACCATAACAAAACCAAAATAATAACCAAATCCATATCTATACCATAACGTACCCAAGTCCACAGTTTGTCCATACAAAGCCTATAAAATAAATCCAAGAATATCCAGTCAGGACATACCCCCGACCATAGCCAAAACCAATGTCCAAGTCTAAACCAATAAGGACATAAGAATACTCAAAGCAAGAAAATGAGCCTTTCGAAGTATGGAAGCTCACCACTTCAAGCCACACAAGCAAGAAATGGAGCCTTCCGAAGTATGGCCAATAAGGCCTTTACAAAACTATTTACCAACCATTCATATTCACTAGGCCAATACCTTAGTTCAAAACATAACTAACATGTGACAAGTTTATTCTCTTAGGCATTTTCACAAACACTTTGAGGGCATACCTTTACCAAATCCAAAACCAAAGTAAAAACCATCAAGTTTAGGGTAACCCATGACCCATTTGTTAAACCACAATTACCAAGAACTAAACCTGTCAATCAGACCGGTTTGACCCGGCCCCAACCGGCCCAGCCCAGCCTACCACACCAACCCAGCCCGGTCAGCCCACGGGCTGTAGGGTACCGGGTCCCGAGCTGGGTTAATTTTTTTGGGCCTGGTTAACCCGGCCCGGTTAAGATTATTTTTTTTTAAAAGAAATTTCTGAAAAATGGCCGTTGGGCCATTATAGCTGTTGGGCCCAATGATAATATAGACGTTAGGAGCCCAAAACGGCTAAAATCCCATTTTTATTAAAAAGAAAACTTTTTTCAATTAAATTATTTTTTTAAACCCAAAAAAAATTCTATAAATACCTTACACTTTCAAATCATTTTCCACACAATTGTTCATTCTCTCAAATCTCATTCTCTCTCAAATCGCAATTCTCAATTCTCAGATATTCTATATATTTAATTTCCTAAAGTGCTCACTTTAATTTTTTAATTTTGTGATTACAAAGTACGAGTGGAAGTTTCTAAAGTCGCAATCTTCGGATACTTTCAAAATTTGGTATTATCGTTCCATCTCTTATGTTTAATTTTTATTTAGTGTATTAATTGTTGAATATTTAATTTTATTATATTTATTTATTTTTAATTTTTTTAGTTTAATTTATATTATAGGTAAATTAAGAAACCTCGCTACTAAAGGTGTTAAAATTTTTTATCCCGAAAGTGGTAGTGGTAGTAAAAAATAAATTACTAGCGGTAGAGGTACTTTAAGTAGTAGATATACCCATGTGCCTCCGGCACCGCTTAGTCAACCTTTTGAGGAAGAAGTAGGTGTTCCTTTAGGTGTAGGTGCCCACGATATGGATTATGTAGAAGCTCAGGAAAATTACGGTATAGAAGAAAAATATGAAGTAGATGCGGTTAATTTAGACAGAGATGATGAAAATATTGGTGAGACACCCGTAGTAGGAAAGGCTAACGTTGGATCCAAATTGGTTAATCTCCCTCCCCGTCCTCCCCGTGCCCTAAGAGCTCATAAACTAACTACTATTGCATGATAATTTTTTGAACGTATATCAGATATTGAGGTACAATACAATATTTGTCAACAACTATATAAGCATAAAAGAGGAGGCAAACAAGGGGGTACGAGTACGTTAATGAGACATATAAGTGATAATTACGAAAGAGAGTTAAATATTGCACGAGGTGGTGCGGATATTGGTGGACCAACGCAAACTAGAATGAACCCAGCAATCGGTCAGACAATGAAGAAGTATAATAAATTGAGAGATCGGGAAGAAATAGCTAAAATGGTAGCTGTGGGTTATTTTCCTTTTAGTTTTCCTTCTTCTGATGCCCTAATTCATTATATTCAAGCAATTTATAATCCTGTGTTTAATGATATTTCTAGAAGTACTTGTAGGGTTGATATTTTTAGACTTCATTCACAATATTATTTTTATTTATCAACATTGCTAAAAAATATTCAGTGTAGAATGTCCCTAACTTCTGATCTTGGTCGTGCAGTAAATAAAAATGATTATTTAACTATTACTTGTCATTGGATAGATAGTAATTTTGTTATGTAAAAACGTATTCTTGCTTTTTTATATGATGAAGATCGTAAACATACCGGAGATTTTATTGCTGATTCGATTGCTAAAGTTGCAGAATATTACGGTATTGAAAATAAAATCTTATGTATTGCTTTTGATAATGCTTCTAACAACAAGACTGCTATAACAAAGTTAAAATCTAAGCTATCTCCGCCGTTACCTGAAATTTTTCATGTTAAATGTGCTTGTCATATATATAATTTAATTATAAAAGATGGTCTTGAGTTTTTTGAGCTTTATATTGAAAATATTCGGCTTGCCGTTGATTTTATTCAAGGAAATAATCGTAGAAGTAGAATTAAAGACTTTAAACTTAAATGTGAACAAAATGGACTTGCACCGATATTGATGCCTGAAGAATGTGAAACTAGATGGAATGCTACGTATGATTTTTTGAAAACTTGTTATAAATATAGAGTACCTATTACACTATTTTTTAACCAACATTGTGGTTCGTTTTCTGATTCTTCTCACTGCATGCTACATGATTGTCACTGAGCTGTAACTAAAGATCTTGTTAAGTTTTTGGAAAATTTTTATATAGTTACGGTTGAATTTTTCAGAGCTTATTATCCTACTGTTTGTAATATTTTGGCATATATAGCCGATATTTCTGGTTTGCTCAAAGAATATAAAAATAAAGAAGGTTATAAAGAAGTTGTTGGTGTCATGTTTGCTAAATTTAAAAAATATTTTTTTTCGATTCCCCCTATTTACTTGGTTGGTGCTATGCTAAATTCGTGCATGAAATATAATACTATGTGCCACTTTAGTACTCTTATTTATGCTAACTTAGAAATAAATACTAACAATCAAGAACAAGAACAACTTAATTTGTGGACGGCTATGGCCGAAGCGAACGCTTACATAGATAAATTATATAACCACTGTGCTGATTTAGTTGATTTAGTTGTACTGATAAATATCACTTCATCTGTCGCTCCTCGTCCTCCCGAGGAGCCATCATCTTTTAAAAGGCCGGCACATAGTGGTTTTCCTGATCATTTTTATGATAAACCTTGTTGGAACAGTGTTGAGAAGGGATATTACACAACAACTTATCGGGAAGAGCTGAAGTATTATCTCCGATCGCCGCTAGAGGATCACAGACGATGAATCAACACGTTGGATTGGTGGAGGAATAATGAAGCACAATATCCTGTGCTTTCAAGATTAGTTAGAGATATCCTGAATGTTCCAATGTTAATCGTTGCATCGGAGAACGCTTTTAGTCAGGGGCGACAACAACTTGAAGACAACCGACATTCATTGGGAAGCAATGCAATGAATGTACAAGTTTGCCTTAGAGATTGGATTAGAGCTGAACGAAGAAATCAAGGAATGAAAGCGGAGCCAAATGACGAGCAGAGACTTGAAGAAATTATGACTTCGCGGGAGAACTCGGCAGAATCAAATCCAATGCATAGTTTTGCCCCAGTTGACTTTGACTATCCTATGCAAGTTCCCATTAATATTAACATGAATGAGTTGAAAAAAATGATGCAAAATTTGTAGATTTTTTCATCCATGTAAATTATAAATTTTGGATTATTTTGCAATCAATAAAATTCAACATTCATTCATTCCTTAGTCCTTACTTTATAATTTTTTCCATTTAATGATTTGAATTGAATTTTTAGTTTAAATTAAATACTTATTTTTAATATATTACTAATTTACTATAAAGTATTATTAATTTATTATATTAAGTAGCATATGTTTTATTTAAAGAAGTACATATATTTTAAAGTAGTATGTATATATTGAATGGTATGTATATATATGTGTATATATTTTCTAAAGTACTATATATTTAACGTATACATGTGTATATATTTTATAAATTAGTATATAACTATAACTATATATATATATATATATATATATATATATATAGTATGTGTATATATTGTAGTATATCTTATTTAAAGTAGTATGTATATATTGAATGGTACGTATACACGTGTATATATCTTCTATAGATGTATATATTTAATGTATACATGTGTATATGTTTTACAAATTAGTATATAACTATATATATATATAGTGTGTGTATATATTGTAGTATATTTTATTTAAAGTAGTATGTATATATTGAATGGTATGTATATATGTGTATATATTTTCTAAAGTACTATATATTTAACGTATACATGTGTATATGTTTTATAAATTAGTATATAAGTATATATATAGTGTGTGTATATATTGTAGTATATATATTTTAATATATTTTATTTAAAGTAGTATGTATATATTGAATGGTACGTATACATGTGTATATATCTTCTATAAACGTATATATTTAATGTATACATGTGTATATGTTTTACAAATTAGTATATAACTATGTATATATAGTGTGTATATATTGTCGTATATATATTGCAGTATATTTTATTTAAAATAGTATGTATAGATTGAATGGTACGTATACATGTGTATATATCTTCTATAGATATACATATTTAACGTATACATGTGTATATGTTTTACAAATTAGTATATAACTATATATATATAGTGTGTGTATATATTGTAGTATATTTTATTTAAAGTAGTATGTATATATTGAATGGTATGTATATGTGTATATACTTTCTAAAGTACTATATATTTAACGTATACATGTGTATATGTTTTATAAATTAGTATATAACTATATATATAGTGTGTGTGTATATATTGTAGTATATCTTATTTAAAGTAGCATATATATATTGAATGGTATGTATATGTGTATATATTTTCTAAAGTACTATATATTTAACGTATACATGTGTATATGTTTTATAAATTAGTGTATAACTATATAGTGTGTGTATATATTGTAGTATATATATTGTAGTCTATCTTATTTAAAGTAGTATGTATATATTGAATGGTACGTATACATGTGTATATCTTTTCTATAGACGTGTATATTTAACGTATACATGTGTATATGTTTTAGAAATCAGTATGTAACTATATATATATAGTGTGTGTATATATTGTAGTATATTTTATTTAAAGTAGTATGTATATATTGAATGATATGTATATATGTGTTTATGTTTTCTAAAGTACTATATATTTAACGCATACATGTGTATATGTTTTATAAATTAGTATATAACTATATATATAGTGTGTGTGTATATATTGTAGTATATATATTAAAGTATATTTTATTTAAAGTAGTATGTATATATTGAATGGTATGTATATATGTGTATATATTTTCTAAAGTACTATATATTTAACGTATATATGTGTATATGTATTACAAATTAGTATATAACTATATATATATAGTGTGTGTGTATATTGTAGTATATTTTATTTAAAGTAGTATGTATATATTGAATGGTATGCATATATGTGTATATATTTTCAAAAGTACTATATATTTAACCTATACATGTGTATATGTTTTATAAATTCGTATACAACTATATATATATATATAGTGTGTGTATATATTGTAAGTATATATATTGTAGTATATTTTATTTAAAGTAGTATGTATATATTGAATGGTACGTATAGATGTGTATATATCTTCTATAGACGTATATATTTAATGTATACATGTGTATATGTTTTATAAATTAGTATATAACTATATATATATAGTATGTGTATATATTGTAGTATATTTTATTTAAAGTAGTATGTATATATTGAATGGTTAATTATATATGTGTATATATCTTCTATAGACGTATATATTTAACGTATACATGTGTATATGTTTTACAAATTAGTATATAACTATATATATAGTGTGTGTATATATTGTAGTATATTTTACATGTACAAGAAAGAAGTAGAAATAGACAGATATTACATCAAGGGCAATAATACAACATAGAATGAGCACAATATATATCAGAAGCAATAAAGATGATGATGATGATGTAATGCTCGAGTTTGTCGCACAACCTCCGTATACACCTATCAAGTTGTACTTCAAGGTAGGACCTGTGGGGGGTTTGCAACCCATATACAATACCAATATCCATAACTCCACTCTGACACATACATCGATAGAGGTTTTTTAAATATTATCATATTTTCTATCAGAAAAAGCCAATATTACAATTATTTCCACGGTAGGACTGAATGTTTCATGAATATATATGATAAGAGGATTTAATGCTCACAACCAACCAAAATGAGAATTTCCAAATCTAACTAATATATCAACATGTGAGCTATAATCCACTCAATAATCCAACCATCCATGAATCCAGTTTAATCCATATGCCAATAGAGTAAACTACCCAACTTAAGGAATAAAACTAAGAACATAGAGGAAAAACAATAGTAATAACTAACCAGAAAAATAATTATTCCAAGAGTAACACTAATTTCGACCGGCTCTAGGACAACGTGACGCTCTAGATGTTACTTCTACAATAATTATTTTTGAGTGCACTAATTACAAGTCTGGTTCTATTTTTACCACATACTTAGAGCTAATCCAACCGAAAATTTTAGGTTTGCCAATGTCTAAACTACTATTAAATGGCTACCCAACTTAAGGAATAGAACTAAGAACATAGAGGAAAAACAACAGTAATTAGTAACCAGAAAAATGATTATTCCAAGAGTAACACTAATTTCGACTGGCTATAGGACAGCGTAACGCTCTAGCCGCTCCTACTCATACTCATAGCAGTCTCCCTAGCCACTCCGCAAAAGAAGAAAGAACAAAGTATTCCTGATAAAAAATAATTTGAGATAAGGTGTGATTCCTTTTGTGAGGATGAGCTTGTCGCTGGTTTCTCTATTGGACTCCATCCCTTAATCTTGATGGTCTTGCTTAAGTATTTGATCCTCTCAATTTCATAAATACCAAAGGACCAATATATAATATATGAAATTCTTTTTGCAATAAAAAATTTACACCATTTAGCATTCTCTGGTAGTGTTGAGATATTTTATTCTACCTGAAACTTTTCAAACTACTTTTGAAATTGAGTTGATAATACCTGTTTATTTCCTCCAAATTGGCTCCACCAATCGTAGAACCATAGGGAAATTACTGTGGTCTTTATTTGCTCTGAGTATTTAACAAATCAGGAGTGAGTGTTGGGCCTAACATACATAAAATTGTACTAGGATGCCTTATAATCATACCAGTTATATGTTTGAGGTCGATAATTTCTTGACAGAGGAATAGGTGTATGTAGATGATCTATACACCATTCAAATGGGCTTAATATCATTTTAATTATAAACTTTGAGTATTGAATATTATTGGGATCATTTATATCTACTAAATTATGCTCAATTTATACTAAATCAATATCTGTTAATATGAACTCATAATACTTTCGGGTCTTAAGGGGATCATCTGTGTCCACATATTTCTAATTTGTACAACAAGGTTTTAACAACTCTGGTACTCAAACACCTTCATATTTTTTATCAAGTGCCATTATTGGCACTACCTGCAAATCTACTATCTCAAATTGCTTTTTACCAGGAATACTTCGTTCTTTCTTTTTTTGCGGAGTGGCTGGGGAGATTGCTTATGAATATGTCTCCAATGGTTTTATTGTATAACTATCTTTAGTTTGGATAGAAATATTCTTATTGGCTGAGGAGTATTCTTCTTTAAATAATTATTTAAGAGGTTGCATTCTGGGTAAATTGGTAATGAATTCTTTTGATAGTAGGGGAATGGTAGCTTTTTGCAGGGATGGAAATTCTGCCAGGAATAAAAATCCAAAGCATATATTTGCAACGACGGAGTTTGTTTCATTAATAATTTTGTAATAACTAAAGATATTAATGAAGAAATAATATTAGATCTTCCTTTTATAACTTAAATAAAACCTTATATTGCTGAAATAGATGGCATCCACACCACCATTTTAGGAAAAAGAATTATTTTCTCCTATCTAAATAGTATATCAAAAGAAGAAAATAATTTTATAAAAGATCAAACTACCTTTAGGATAAACTGTCTAAAGAGTCAAATAGTCATTAAAGAATTACTATTTCAGACTAGTAGTTAGTGCTAAAAAGATTAAATTAAACTGTTATTTTGCTCAGTCTTAATAGCTTGAGTAATAGTTGTAAATTTCTTTTGGAATATTCCAATATATTCAGGTCTTAGCCTTGTTCCTGGTGTTCAGGGTCTCATAATTTCCCTATAGAAAAACTTTTGCTAAAATTTTTGGGAGAGAATTTATCCCTAAAATTAAAATATTGACATCTTTTGTAAAAGAGTTTTGGATGTTTTTTAAAGATTTTTGAAATTTGATAACTCATAATATCATAAAATTTTGAAATACTGTAAAAAGAAAATTAACAATTTATTAGATAAAAAAATTATTAGACATCTAAATCACCTTGGAGTTGTTCAGCCTTCTATGTCAATAATAGTGTTGAAAACTAAAGAGGTGCCCCGACGTCAACTACTCCTAGACAGGAGTAGACTAAATATTAAATGAACAAATGTAAAATAGATAATGTTTGTTAGACATTAGTCAGCACTTTTGAGGCCAAATCAGTGCATTTACAATGATTAGCTAATTTATCACTGCAAACGTTATTAATATTTTCTTTTGGAGAGGAATTATATTTATTTTCTTCAAAGACACAACATAAATTATTACTCATGTCTTTCCTTTTATCTAGGATTCTACCATCTTTAGTTTTATGATTTATTTTTCATAGTCCCAGCCTGTACTATTATTATTTACATTATTAGTGGATTTTGATTGAGATTCTGGGTTTTCCTTAATAATGTCATTGGTGACTTTTAATTCAGATTTTAATTTTTTATTAATTTTTCCTAAAAACCGTTCTTTTAGTTGAGGAGGTATGCCTGTGCTATCAGTCCTGTGACATTTATAAAATTTATAATATCACCATAAGTTAAATTACTATAAGGATTTTTTCCCTAGAATTGTATAATCTTTATTGATAACTATAGTAATTGGTATATGGTAACTTTGTGGTTAATGCCAATTATCTTTTAATAATACATCATTTCATTTTATCATTTTCGGAACAAAGGTATTATTATGACTATGATTAGCTTCCATAAGCATGATAGCTACTTTATTACTAACTATTTTAGCCTTAGGGGCTAAGGTTGTTTTCATTAATCTATAATATATTATATATATTATTGCTATTTCTCTAATATTTACCTTACTATTCATGTTTTTTGTTTTAACATTTAAAGTTAATATATCCATAAAATTTTGATCATTAATATCTATAGAAAAATTAGGATAGCAATTAATGTATACTGGGCCATTAGTGAGGTTACGTTGTAATACTACTAATAACGAATCATCAAAATTTAATAACCTATTATCTCTTAAAAGTAGACATATAGGAACATCTAAACCTAATCTATATAATGGTTTAACTACTACTTGAACAAGACCTATGTGAAGGAACTTGTAATTTTTTCTATATCTATTAATATCTTTAGCTGTTAATAACTTAATAGTCTCAATATTTCTATTAATTGCAATGGTAGTTCAAAAGTTTAAATATTATAATTTTTTACAAAATCAAAGTGTCCAGTTTTATAGACTCTATTAAAACTTTCTTTTGGAATATTTCAATTTTGTAAATCACTTTTTATTTTAGCAATTTTACTAGAGATAACATAACTATTAACACTATTTATTACATTTTAATTGGTTGGAGTATTTATTAGGATTTTTACATATGGGAGAGAAAACACTATCCTAGGACCAAAATCTACTTTAGATGTTACTTCTACAATAATTATTTTTGAGTGCAGTAATTACTATTTTTTTCTTCTAAATTCCTTACATAAGAGAACAATTCAAAGCAGATAATGGAATTTTTAGATACTACATCTTCACATGCAGTGAAGTGAGTTTCTTTGGAACAAACCTCTCATTGTATGACCTTTTCTGAAAATACTAATTCTTTAATGTGTATTTGACTCTTTAGACATTTTATTCTAAAAGTAGTTTAATCTTTTATAAAATTACTTTTTTCTTTTGATATACTATTTAGATAGGGGAAAATAATTCTTTTTCTAAAAATGGTGGTGTGGATGCCATCTAATTCGGCAATGTAAGGTTTTATTTGAGTTATAAAAGGAAGACCTAATATTATTTCTTCATTAATATCTTTAGTTATTACAAAATCATTAATGAAACAAACTCTGTCATTGCAAATATGTGTTTTTGAGAGTTTATAATTTATTTTTAATCTTTCTCCTGTTGCGAAGAATAATCACGTAGCACCTTTTTTAGGTACTCTATAGGAATTAATTCTTCTATAATGCAGTTTTCATCAGCACCTATATCAAACAATGCAATCTAATGAATTTTATAATCTTTATTGATAATTATAGTAATTGGTATAGGGTAACTTTGTGATTTAACTATAGTAATTGTATTAATTCCTGATTTGTTTGTACGAGGTTTTTCTAGAGATTCTATTTCTAGAGACTCTATTTCTTTATTGTTACCTTTTACCCCTAATGTTTCACCAAGCTCAAAATGATGTGATATGAGATCTTGGTTTGGAGTTAAATCCATTAATATTTTATTAACAAGTGATTCTGTTTCTAGATTGTTTAGTCTTTGCTTAACTTGCCTAAGTTCTTATTTTATGTATAATAATTTTGTTTGAAGATCTTGTATTGTTGTTTCAGACTTATATTCTTTAAATTTATTTAGTATATTTTTCATATTAAAGAGTTCACTAATTTTTTTATTATCAACCTGTTGATCAAGAATAATATCCTTTAAGGCTATTAAATATATTCTTCTAAGAGTTGGATCTTCTAGATGATCTATCATGTCAAATAAGGCCTCTTTTTCTTTATTACTATTGGTGATCACATTTATAGAATGACTATCACAAGTGTAAATTGTACTGCTATAATTACAATGGTCTGTTAATTCACTACTATCTAAACTGTATGCAACATTAAGTTGATTATCATCACTAAGACTTTCTTCAAAAGAAGAACTATTTTCATTTTCATCAAGAATTGAATATAATTTATTTTTAACATCGTTTCCTAATTCTAACATATTTATCTTATCTTTCTTTTTATTTGGAAATCGACAATCTTTTGCCTTATGTCCAGTTTTTTCGCAGTTCCAACATTTTTCATTATTGATTTTATATTCACCTTTAGAAGATCTTTTAGATCTTTTAAATCGTCTTTTATAATAATGAGATTTTTCAGATTTATCTTTATAATTTTTTTGTTGTCTTTTAATCTTCTTGGTAGCTTCCTTTGAAGGGGTTGATAACTTTATATAACCAAAATCTTGCCAAAAGCTTCCTAGCTCATTGCAAGTTATTTTATTATCTCTTTTTATTTGATTTTTAAGTTTAATATCTGTACATAATTCTAGTCCTGTGACATTTATAAAACTTATAATATCACCATAAGTTAAATTACTATAAGAAATTTTTCCTTCAAATCTATCTTTTAATTTTGTTCTAACCTTTTCTGCAAATAAAGTTGGTAAACCACTTATAATTTTTTCTTTTCAATAATCATGATTACAATCTTCTCTAACCATGACTTTGTTGAGAAAAATGTTTGAGTGTAAGTTAGCAGATATATTCAATACTCAAAGCTTACAATTAAAAGGATATTAAGCCCATTTGAATGGTATGTAGATCATCTACACACATCTATTCCTCTGTCAAAAAATTATCGACCTCAAACATATAATTAGTATGATTATAAGGTGGTCTAGGAAAATTTTATGTATGTTAGGCCCAACACTCACTCCCCGGGAGGGAGTGTAAGTATGAGTAGGAGCAGCTAGAGCATTATGCTGTCCATTTGGGGGACGGATCGGCAAAATGGAGAGCAAAATAATAGTTTAAAGTAATTTATACTTTAAAAGTATTTTAAACTTTTAAATTAAAATTTAAAACAACAAAATAAGAACAAAATAAATGTAAAGTAAAATTAATTAAAACAGTAGAGAAAGAGAGAAATTTATACTTACAAAAAACTTTTTATTGATTAGGAAAATGTACAGGGATTACAGAGGGAGATGGAAAATATGAGAGATGTTAGAGAGTTTTTTTGAGTTGTGGAAATTTCAGAATGCTCTCTATTACAAGGTTAAAGCCCTTAAAGAGGCCCCAAAAGTGCTGACTCATATCTTATATACTCTATTTATTTTACATTTGTCTATATACTAATACATGTTATTTTCTTTACACCTGCCCGGTAGTTGATGACTATATAACCGTTGAATAGTTGATCCTTGTCTTTGATGACTTTGAAGAGATATGTCTTTTAAATATTTTTGAAGAGATTTTTGCCTTTTAGAGGGTCCACTATGTTGTCTTATGTGCCCCTGCCTTTTATGACATGAAGACTTATGCTTCTTTGTCCTAAAGTGACATGGTTTCTTAGGTGGATTCCATGGGGTTCATCATTTATTGTGTCTTGTGCTTCTTCATGCTGTAGTAACATGGTTTTTTGGGTAGATTCCATGGGGTCTATCCTTTGTTGTGTTATCTTTTTAAATGTAGAAGAGATGCTAGCTCTTCTCCCTTTTTGCTAAATGGATGCTCGTTATTACCTGATGATCCTTCACGTTTTTGTTATTGGCGTAGTATATATTAAATTCATTATCTTGCTTTGAAGGCGGGATTCTTTCCGTGAGAAAGAACCAGATGTAAATTTATTTGATGGGATTTATCGTAAAATATTTGACCCTTAAAATAGACTAATAATATATGAAAACTATTTAATATTTTGTGATAGTGTAGATATATTTTACCTAAAGTTTTTCAAAGTTTCATTTTTATGCAAAAGTAAATATTCATCAAATCTTTTTATTGAAAAATACAATAAAGGACCAAATAGGGTTTTGGTACAATATTAGAAAAAAATTTATTGGTAGATGAGTTAATATTCATCTATAGCTTCAAAATGTTTTTGTAACCTTGCTATGTATCTTTATTAAGTGACATAATTTGACAAAGTTATTTTTGAAATTAATTTTTTATTTTTACTTGTAAAACATGTTTCTTGATGGAAACATTTTTATTGATAAAAACTTGTTTGAATAGTCATAACTAGTAATGGATTCTTTTACAGAGATGTATATTCTGCCAATATTAAATGTCTTTTAATATTCAGGTTGAAATGTGGCCTCAATGATTTGTTTTTATTCCGGGTCTTATTATTTTCCTAATGAAATTCTCTAGTCAAAAAATCTGGGAGAGAATTGCTTTCTCCCCTTATAAATTCTATTTGAAAATCAAAACTAGATAATAAAGCTTGTCATCTAGCAAATATCTATTTAGAAATTAAATTTTAACATTTTTTTGTAAAACATCTTTGGCTGCTTTGCAGTCCACTCTCAGTAAAAAAATTTTGTTTATTAAATCATCTTGAAATTTAGTAATACATAGTACTATAGCCAAAATTTCTTTTTTAATAGTACTATAATTCTTTTGAGTATCATTTCAGATTCCCAACGTGAATCTTACTAATTGTTCAATAGACTCTATGGAAATTTTTTGTTTAAGAATGCCTCCATATCCTATGTCTGAGGCATCGGTTTCTACAATCATGAGAGCCTCTGGATGCGGTATCCCTAGACAAGGAAGTTTTTGAACTATTGATTTAATTTTTTGAACTATATTAGTGTGATCTATACCCCAAGGCACTGAATTTTTCTTAAGACGCTGATAAAGGGGCTTAAAAACCTTTTTAATATTAGGAATAAAATCTGCAGCATAGTTGAGACTTCTTAAGAATCTTTGAAGTTGGGTTTTATCAGTTAATTCATCTGAAAATTTAGAGGAGAATTCTATGGCTCTACAAATGGATTTATAGGTTCATTGATATAAATCATGACCAATAAATTTAAAAATGGTTTGAAATAATTTAATCTTTTTAGCACTAACTAGTCCATTTTGTTTGATAATTTTTAAAAAGGTTTGGAGATGTTTAAAGTGTTGGTATATATCTTTCAAAAATTTTAAACATCATAGATATAGACTATAGATATATGACTATATTGATTGAATATATAATTCATAATGTTCTGAAATTCAGATGGAGCATTTTTCAGTCCAAAAGACATTACATTCCATTCATATTGTCCAAAAGAAACATTGAAGGTTGTTTTATATTTATCTTTTTCTGCGATTTGTATTTGCCAAAATCCTGATTTCGTATCAAACTTACTATAAATATTAATTTTATAAGTTCTTTTAAGAACGTCACGCTTGTTAGGTAGCGGATAAATATTAGCTTTATAAGTTCTTTTAAGAAGGTCACGCTTGTTAGGTATCGGGTACCTAATCCATTTTAATATTATATTAAGAGGCTTATAATTAATAACTAGTCTCGGGGTACCTCTTTCTTTTTCAGTACTATTATTGACATAGAAGGCTAAACAACTCCAAGGTAATTTAGATGGTCTGATAATTTTTTTATCTAATAAATCGTTAATTTTCTTTTTACAGCATTTCATTAAATCATGGTTCATTTGAATAGGTCTTGAATTTTTTGGAATAAGTCTTTCGTCAAATCCCTCAATATAGGGTAATTCAACAATATATGCGTTTTTCTTTCCCAAAAGGCATTAGGAAAATTCGAGCAAACTTCTCGCTCTATAACTTCTTTAAGACTTTCAATTTTTTCTTCTACTTCTAAGGTTTTTAAATAGGATTCAATTTTTTTGATTTTTTTTTGTCTTTTAAATAATTTATTTTTTAATTATTTAGATAAGGGAAAATAATTTTTTTTTCCTCGAAATAGTGGTGTGGATGTCGTCTAACTTGGCAGTATAAGGTTTAATTTGATTTGTAAAAGGTAGACCTAAAATTCTCTCTTCATTTATATCCTTGGTTATTACAAAGCCAATAATGACACGTGTTGAAAATGCGAAAAAACTAGACATAGGGCTAAAGATTGTCGAGTTTCAAATAAAAAGAAAGACAAGATAAATATGTTAGAATTAGAAAACGATGTTAAATATAAATTATATTCAATTCTTGATGAAAATGAAAATATTTCTTCTTTTGAAGAAAGTCTTAATGATGATAATCAACTTAATATTGCATACAGTTCAGATAGTAGTGAATGTGAATTAACAGACCATTGTAATTGTACAGTGCAATTTGCACTTGTGATAGTAATTATATAAATGATATCACCAATAGTAATAAAGAAAAAAAGGCCTTATTTGACATGATAGATCATCTATAAGATCCAACTCTTAAGAAAAAATATTTAATAACCTTAAAAAATATTGTTCTTAATCAACAGTTTGATAAAGAAATAATTAAACCCTCTAACAAGAGAAATATGTCAAATAGGGAACAAAAATAAGAAACAACTATGCAAGACCTTCAAATAGAGTTACAATACTTAAAAAACGAAGCTAAAAAAATTCTTTATTAAGTGCCATAATTTGGTAAAGTTAATTTTTGAAATTAATTTTTTATTTTTACTTGTAAAACATGTTTCTTGATGGAAACATTTTTATTGAGCAAAACTTGTTTGAATAGTAGTAACTGGTAATGGATTCTTTTGCAGAGATGGTGATTCTGGCAATATTAAATGTCTCAAAATACTTTCAAAGATTAAATTATTTTAAACTGTTATTTTGCTCCCCGCTTTTCCGATCCGGCCCCCTAAATATTTTAACTGTTATTTTACTCCCTGTTTTGTTTGATACAGGTACTGATGAAAACTGCATTACAAAAGGAAGGATCAACTATGTCCACATATTCCCAATTTGTATAACAAAGTTTTAACAACTCTGGTACTCGAAATCGAAGACATATTCACAAGCAGTCTCCCCAGCCAGTTTTAACAACTCTGGTACTCGAAATCGGAGACATATTCACAAGCAGTCTCCCCAGCCACTCTGCAAAAGAAGGAAGAACAAAGTATTTCTAATAAAAAGCAATTTGAGATAGTAGATTTGTAGGAAGTGCATGTATCTATAACATTTTGATCATTAATATCTATAGAAATTTTCATCTGCATATTAAACAATGCAATTTTATGAATTTTATAATCTTTATTGATAACAATAGTAACTTATGGTGATATTATAAGTTTTATTAATGTCACAAGATCAATCAAGACCCATTCAAATGAGCTATGAGTTAATGAAATACTGTAAAAAGGAAATTAATGATTTATTAGATAAAAAAATTATCAGACCATCTAAATCACCTTGGAGTTTTCAACCTTCTATGTCAATAATAGTGTTGAAAAAGAAAGAGATGCCCCGAGACTAGTTATCAATTATAAGCCTATTAATAAAGCATTAAAATGGATTAGGTACGCGATACCTAACAAGCGTGACCTTCTTAAAAGAACTTATAAAGCTAATAGTTATAGTAAGTTTGATATGAAATCAGGATTTTGGCAAATACAAATTGCAGAAAAAGATAAATAAAAAACAACCTTTAATGTTCCTTTTGGACAATATGAATGGAATGTAATGCCTTTTGGACAATATAGATTACTTTAAAATGTTATTTTGCTCCCCGTTTTCCTGATCCGTCCCCTAAATGGTATCAGAGCCAAGTTGCACTAGAGAGAGTGTGAGTAAGGGTAGGAGCGGCTAGAGAGTTACGCTGCCCTAGAGCCGGTCAAAATTAGTGTTACTCTTGGAATAATCATTTTTCTGGTTAGTAATTACTGTTGTTTTTCCTCTATGTTCTTAGTTTTATTCCTTAAGTTGGGTAGCTGTTTAATAGCGGTTTAGACGTTGGAAAACCTGAAATTTTTATTGGATTAGCTCTGAGTATGTGGTAAAAATAAAGCCGGGCCCGGAGGGTGTTCCCATCACCAAGCCTATAGGAAGGAATAAAATAAAGGATTTTTGAAGAAGAAAATTAGTAATTACTGCACTCAAAAATAATTATTGTAGAAGTAACATCTAAAGCAGATTTTGGTCCTAGGATAATGTTTGACCTCTCATCTGCAAAAATCCTAATGAATACTCCAGCCAATCAAAACATAATAAATAGTGTTAATATTTCTGCCATCTCTGGTAAAATTGCTAAAGTAGAAAGTGATTTACAAAATTGGAATATTCCAAAAGAAAGTTTTAATAGAGTCTATCAAACTGGACACTTTGATTTTGTAAAAAATTATAATATTAAAACTTCTGAATCTACCGTTGCAATTAATATAAATATTGAGACTATTAAGTTATTAGTAGCAGAAGATATTAATAGATATAGAAAAAATTACAAGTTCTTTCACATAGGTCGTGTTCAAGTAGCAGTTAAACCATTATATAGATTAGGTTTTGATGTTCCTATATGTCTACTTTTAAGAGATAATTGGTTATTAAATTTTGATGATTCGTTATTGGCAGTATTACAAAGTAACCTCGCTAACGGCCCAATATACTTTAATTGTTATCCTAATTTTTCTATAGATATTAATGATAAAAATACTATGGATACATTAACTGTCATGACTCGATATCTCAAGTCGTGATGACGCCTACCTTATCCCCTAGTAGGCAAGCCAAACCATAGCCCGGAATAATAGGTAACTGGCTAACAGGAAAAAATTAGAAAAAAATCACTTATAATGATTGCAATAGTAATAAAAAGTAACAAACAGAAAGTAAACATGTTTCATATACTAAAATGAGGGAAGAAAAAAGACCAAATACACAAAAGAATCCCTCCTAAGACCTGGTAAGGTCAGTACTAGAGCCACTACTAAAATATACCCAGAGTACTAGACAGAATCCTAAAATATACCTAATATACACATGTAGTCTCGAGTGCAAAAGACTAAACCAGAGTAGATAGAGGAGGACCAACCTCGGACGACAATAAGCTCACCCTACTCAGAATTAGTACTGAAAGGTAGGAATCACGTCAATGTCGGCAGCTACTACTCGGATCTGCATCAAGAAAAAGATACAAAAGTGTAGTATGAGTACCAAAGCAACTGGTACTCAGTAGGCATCATCGGCCGACTGAGCTCAATACAGAAAAGATATAACTACAATGTGAGGGTCTAATCTAAATTAACAATAAAAGAGAATAGAAAGTTAATCAACTGCCAAGCTATGCCAATGAGATAAAAGGAATAAATGTAAGCGATACATAAAAAAAATAACGTAGTAATTACAAACAAATCAAACATAACCTAACTGGGCCCTCATAAGCCTGCTAGGCATATAAATATAACCTATCTGGGCCCTCATAAGCCCTCTAGGCATACTGAAGAAGGAAATTAACATAATCGTACCCCCATAAGTCGGTGGGACACACAAGTAGCAATTAAAGAAAATAAACATAAATAATCTGTAACTGAGTCAATCCCAAGAAATCATGATAGTCATCCAGATGTGCACCAAACTTGAACCGGCACCAATGGGTAGTAACGAGAGGCCAGATACCAGACTCGGATAGGTAGTGATAGATAATAACAAAAGGACACGTTCCGAATTCGAGCCGAACATAGTGGGTAATAATGATAGGCCATATATATAATATACACCATGTTTCATAATTTGATGCTAGATTCAAACCGGAACTCAAAGAAACCACAATTATAATCAAATGCCGGACTCAAATCGAAACTCAAAAGAACCATAACCATAGTCAGATGTCAGACTCGAACCAAAACTCATAGTAACCATAACCATAATAAATGTTGGGCTCGAACCAGAACTCATAGTAACCATACCCAACTATAATATTAAAATCCATACCATACCATAAAAATGTCAACGTGGTACCAAAATTCATAATATATGACAAAAATAAAGTATATACTGAACCTGAACAGAAGTATATACTTTATCTCGGGTCCGTGATTCAGGGTAACGGTGAGATTGATGAGGATGTCTCGCACCATATTGGGGCGGGATGAATGAAGTGGAAGCTCGCTTCGGGGGTGTTGTGTGATAAGAAGGTGCTGCCCAAGCTTAAAGGAAAATTCTACAGGGTGGCAGTCCGTCCGGCCATGTTGTATGGAGCGGAGTGTTGGCCAGTTAAGAACTCCTACATTCAAAAAATGAAGGTGGCGGAAATGCGGATGTTGCATTGGATGTGTGGGCTGACTAGGGGGATAGAGTTCGGAATGAGATTATCAGGGAGAAGGTTGGTGTGACTCCAGTGGAGAATAAGATGCGGGAAGTTTGATTGAGATGGTTCGGACACGTGATGAGGAGGGGCATGGATGCCCCGATTTGTAGGTGTGAGAGGCTAGCTTTAGATGGTTTTAGGCGGGGTAGGGGTAGGCCGAAGAAGTATTGTGGAGAGGTGATTGGGTGGGACATGAAGCAGTTACAGCTCACTGAGGACATGACCCTAGATAGGAAGATCTAAAGGACGCAAATTAGGGCAGAAGGCTAGGGTCAGTTTGGGTCGCTAGTGTAGGGCATTACTTGGTGGGGGTATTATTCTTGTTATGATACCTTATTTCATGCTTTATTACGAATCTGTTTTCTTTTCTCTATTTATTATTACTTGTGGGTGTCGTATTTATGTTATGCCATCTTGTTCCATGTTTTACTATGAATTTGTTTATTATTCTGTGTCTCGAGCCGGGGGTCTATCGGAAACAACCTTTCTACTTCTTTACAGGTAGAGGCATGGACTGCGTATATCTTACCCTCTCCAGACCTCACTATGTGGGAATACACTGGATTTGTTGTTGTTGTACTGAACCTGAACAGAACCTAAAATACGTCTAAATAACCATTCGCAAATCTTAATTAAAAAGGGATAAATTCAAGGTTTTGTAATTTAATTTGACGTCCTAAAGTAATAGAAGCTATATTATATTAAAAGATAAAATATAAAAATTTACTAGAACGGGGTCCTAATCTGAATAAATAAGACATGTTATATATATATATATATCAAATGATACACAACTACAAGCACTTATCCAAAGCTAGTATAATAGTTCACAATTTCAGTAAATAAGCTTAATCTAAAGGTAGGATAAGTCTAGCCTACCTGAATGCCAAAGCTAAAATGTCTTTCTGCGAAGCCTCCAGATAACGCTACTAGAACCCCAGCTTGAATTACTACTTGTAGATAATTAATTATCATTTTGAGGATCGAATATATATCACACTATTTTCTTGCTAAGTATATTGATTCACTATCTCCATGCATTTTCATATGCAATATATATCCGTATAGAGCATGCCAACTATATCTAGTATAATCTTTAATAAAAAGTGAGGTACAAATGTTTTAAAGTGGAGAAAAAGTAAAGTGAAGAAGCAACAATTTTATACATATAAAAGGAAAGTATATATTGAGACATAATGAGGATTTTAACCTCTTGGTAACACATAATAGATATGTATGCCACCTGTGGTAATTAAGTGGCAAATGAAATGATAAGTGGCTGCTTCCTTATTACTAATCCATGCACAATATATTACAACTACCTCCACGTGTAGTGGAGGTGCCAATGTCACCTAAATTCGTATCTCATTACCTATGTACTCGGGTATTTTATAAGTTTATGATAAAATAAATAAAATAGTTAGAATATATCATAATTAATAGAAAATTATTTCTAATAAAACCTCTATTATATGATAATAATATTTTAACATGTCTAGATTTACTCTATTCGTCTAAAATGTTAATAGGCTATAAAAGCTACTACAAAATAATATAAGTATATCATAACTGAAGAATTTTTATACAAGTTAAGAATATTCAAGAAGGGTAATAAATTATATTTCTACCAAATGTCAATTTAAATGAAATATTTCATAATATACTAGATATTACTAAAATTAATCAAACGAACTGCTTAGAAACCGAACTATCGGTCCCAACAAGTCATAAATAACTTGGGACAGTTATCGAAAATTTCTGGATACACAAAATGTATGAAAATACAGACAAATAACCGTGAGGGTCATTACATTAACTTTAAATGTTAAAACAAAAAACATTAATAGTAAGGTAAATAGTAGAGAAATAGCAATAATATATAGAGTATCTTATAGATTAATGAAAACAACCTTAGCCCCTAAGGCTAAAATAGTTAGTAATAAAGGAGCTACCATGCTTATGGAAGCTAATCAAAATTACAATAATACCTTTGTCCCAAAAATGATAAAATGAGATGATGTATTAATAAAAGATAATTGGCATTTCGACTCCATAACGGAGCCACAAATAAAAGATGAAAATTCAAATATTGAACAAGTTGTACAATATCCAGATGGAGCTATAGATTTAAAATTTCTAAGATCACAATCCTTTAATCAAGCATTTTCAAGTAAAAGAATGTCTTTTTTGTAACGCCCCGAATCTGATACCCGAAATGCTACACGGTGCTAGCCATCCCGAAGGATTACAAGCTAACCATGACTGATATCTGTAACTAGGGGTGGGCATTCGGTTTGTTCGGTTTGATTGTTGAATATCAGTTTGGTTTTTCAATTTTCGGATTGACAAAAATGAAAATCATAACCAAACCAAAATTATTTCGGTTTGGTTCGGTTTTTACAAGTTCGGTTCAGTTATTTCAGATTTTTATTTCGGTTTTAAAGATTAAAGTAGTGAGCATTTAAAATTGGTGATTTTTCTAAAAAAATAATCTTTTTTTCAAACCTATTTTTCATTCCCAAATATAATTAATTCAACATGCATGAAATAACCATAAATATCGACCTTACTGAGTCATCGCAGTTGGCGTGACGGCAGTGATCGCACTCGGCAGCGACTGCCGACGGCAGTGACGAACTGAGCAAATGAACTTCGCAAACGACTGTCGTTGGGGATTTTAAAATTTCAAATGAATTGACGAACTGAGGATGGTTGAGCTCTTCTGCAGCCTTCACGTTAATGTTAGGGTCTAAAGCAAAGCAGTATATTAGGATTTAGGGTGACTAAATGATTATAATTTATATATTTGTATGTTATATCAGATTATATTATATTTTTAGTATATTTACATATATATTAAATTATATATATATTATAATATATTATTTATATAATTTTGGTTTTTTGGTTTATCTGAATTCTTTTTATATAAATTCAAAAACCAAACCATTTAACCAAATTCTAAAATTTGAAACCGAAATCAATCCGAAAAAATAAAAAACCAAACTAAAATTAAATTTTGATTCGATTTTTCGGTTTTTTTGGTCTAAACCAAAATATGCCCAGCCCTATCTGTAACTTAGCACTGGATAATATACTATATAAATGCGGAATAAAAGGGCTGAAAGGCCTTAAGGTTCAAATATTTGATAAAACATAATATCTGGAAATACGATATATCAATACCAAAACTAAAATAAACTGTCTGAACATGCTAGTCTGAAAGCCTCTAAACTGTCTGAAAACTGTGGAGTTGATGAGACATGTCCCCAACTAACTTCGTCTACTAAAACTGAAATGATGAAGTAATGAAATAATCATGCGATTCTCGAATGATGAGGACTCACTGTAAATCTACTGTTGCTGGCTGAATCAAAAACTAAGTGTGATTGGGAACTTAAGCATCCGAACCTATGGTATAAAACACCATAGCACAAAAGAAAAATATGCGTCAGTATGTCTGAATGTACTGGTATGCAAAGTGAGGTAGGCTGAATGCATGGGATTCATATGCATGAACAATACTAACTGACTAAATAACATGAACGTGGGAATACATGCATGAATACGTAACTGTAAATGAGATCATAATAATACTGGCTACTGAGTCTAAATAATGATAATATGAGTTTCATATAACTAATATACTGTTAACTGAGTGACTGTGTTTGATAGTCCTGATTCTGATGGAACTAGTTCCATACTGAACTGAGTGACTGTATCTGACAGTCCTGAATCTAAAGAACTATCTGAGTTCTTTTACTGAGACTAAGACTGAGACTGTGGGAAGTAGTCATCTAACCGACATGCCCCTTTTCTATATAGAGTTGGGGTCCAATATGTAACCCCAATTGGAAGGGTGTCAATACTGTGCCACTGCTAAGGACAAGCTGTGAGTGACCCTCATCTGGCAGTATCCCCAAAAGAGAAAGGTAGGACACTTAACTGGCAGTGTTAATCCATCTAATCAACCCTCAACTGTTAGTGTTAATGTCTTAACCTATGCTGGCTATATAGTTCTGGAATGCAAGGATTTCTTCTAAGGGTCACACCCTCTACTGTCAGTATGTGTCCTCATCCTTGGGTTCGCTCGATGCTGGATCCTACTCCCAACTGAATTAACACTGAACTAATTATACTGAGATGAACTGGACTGAGTTCATTGAGTTTCATAGACTGACGGAATGCTACTGAATTCTGTTAACTGACTGAGTTCATGAGATTACTGAGTTTTCCTGAGTCATGTAACTGACTGAATTCTACTGAGTTCTAAAACTGACTAAGAATACTACTGATCATGGCGTGACTGAGATTATCTTAAAACTAACACTGGCTCTAGGCACATAGCTAAATTGTCGGGTACAAGTACCTTCAGGACTCGATAGCATGATACTGACAAGACATGACACTTCTTGAACACATGACGATAGTCAACAATTCACAGTACAAATGTTGGGGATTTTCATGAAGTATTTATATGTCATAAGCTTACACATGAATAGGAATACATATAAACATGTCATAATTTCGCAAGTCTAATCTCACGAGCATTCCACCAAACCATTACAATGCATAACAATAACATAGAGATCATTGTGAACATAAGGGTAAAACATGGATTCATTAATTTGGTCGCAATTGAGTCATAAAGCATAATTCTTTTTCTTTTAGGCATTTTAGCAAACACCTTGCATGCATAACTTGAGGCTTAGGCATGAACATTAAAATAATACATCATGGCAACATTTTTCACTTCAAAATACAAGAATTCCAACCACATGCTAACATAATTTCATTATATGTATTAAAGATTTCAACTTGGTAATCATACAACAACATAAACATGGATATGATTCAATTCATAACATAGAATTCAAAATTTATATTTTTGAAAGGGTTTCTTGAGCTTCATGGGTGAAAGGAACCCATGAATCAACACTTTACATACCTTAGATGGAAGTTTCTTGAAGATTAATGGTGGAATCTCCTGGATTAGAACCTTCAATTGAAAACCCTAGACTTGTTCTTGAGGGAATTTGAGAGAAACAACTATATTTTGGTGAAAACCTAGATGAATCTCGTTTTATTGGCTTATATAGGGTTGGGAAATTAACCCTTTTGCCCTTAAAGATGCGGACATTTAATAACTGAAAATCGAACATCTACGCGATTGGCGATGCGGCGCGTCGATGCCATCGACGCGATACCCGACGCGTCACGCCATGATCTCGCCAAGCCTCAGTTGTTTTTACTGGCAGTCCCTGCAATAATGTTAACCAACGGAATAGGCGGCGTGATGCGCCAAGATTGTGTTGGTCCACTATTTTGGGACACCAAACGAGGTCTAAACGAGTTTCAAAAAATCTAAAACTCATTCGAGAACACCTATCGACCTCTCTGATCATGAATCAACAAAAATATGGACCATTAAGGGACATTAAGGTCACGAAATGAGATTGCCAACTTTCGAAGGCCAAAAATAAACTAAGTCTGGAAACTTAGCTAGAATTTTCTAAGTTTGAGACCCCATGACAAGCCTAAAAGGATGAATTAAGCTTAGAAATTTTGTGGGGTCTTACACTTTTCTAGACCTTCAATCTCCAAATTTGTAGAAGAAGGGAAAGTAACATTAGAAGATATTGAAAGAAAATTAAAAGGAGTCGATTTCTCAAAAATAATTACCAAAGTAGAATATGAATCTACAAATTTAAAAACTAAAAAATCAACAAGTCCCACTGCAAGTGAAATGCTAGGAGTAAGAGATTCCCTATGCATGATTAGGTCAGATGTAATATTTGAACCTAACTTTGAATATTTAGATAAATTATGGAATAACCCAAAAAATTCTATTAAAAAGCAATGGTATAAACAAAAATATTCATTATAAGAAAGATATTCTTTTACAGAAAAATGGTGCAATGAGATGAAAAGATTAAAATGTAATTTTGAATTTTTTAAATGGTTTGAAATCATAGAAAAATTTGATGATCAAAAAGATTCGTTAAACATGATTGTTAATAAATGGTATACTACTAGTAATGAAGTTGTAGAATCAGTAATTCCTCCGTTAGAAGAAATTAGTCTACCAGTAGATGGTAGAGTTGTTACTGCCTCACCTTTTAAATTAGATATAGTAGATACTAAAGTTGATCCTAAAAATAAAGATGTAAATAAGATACTCCAACAAAATAATTATACAAATTAATTAGTACATGTAGTATCTAAACAGATTCTCGAAATCGAGAATAAATCAACTTTTAAAGATAAACCAAGTTCTTCTCATCAAGATAAAAATTTAGAAATTCATCCAATATTGAAATTACTAGAATTCTCAAAAGATAATTTTTCTAAATTTGAAGAAAAGTTTGAAGTAACAGACGATATTTTAGGAAAAATTAATGAAAAATTAAAATCTGAATTAAAAGTCACCAATGACATTATTAAGGAAAACCCAGAATCTCAGTCAAAATCCACTAATAATGTAGGTTGGGACTATGAAAAAATAAATCTTAAAACTAAAGATTGTAGAATCCTAGATAAAAGGAAATACATGAGTAATCATTTATGTTGTATCTTTGAAGAAAATAAAGATAATTTCTCTCCAAAAGAAAATATTAATAACGTTTGCAATGATAAATTATCTAATAATTGTAAATACACCGGTTCACGTTGTACTTGCAATAATCGTTCTATCAATGTTATTACCAATAGTTACAAGGAAAAAAGAAGTATTATTTGATATTATCAATCATTTAGAAGATTCAATCCTTAAGAAAAAATATTTAATTGCCTTAAAAAATATTGTTCTTAATCAACAGTTTGATAAAGAAATAATTGAACCCTCTAACATGAGAAATATGTCAAATAGAGAACAAAAATCAGAAACAACTATGCAAGACCTTTAAATAGAGTTACAATAGTTAAAAAAAGAAACTAAAAAATTTAAGCAGAAATTTTGCAATAAATCACTTACTAACAATTTAACTTCTAATAAAAAAATCTGAACTATGTCAATTAGAGCTTGGAGAGACATAAAAAAGGAATAATAAAGATATTAAGTCTCTAAAAAATTATTCAAAAATTGACTAAATTACAAAAGATAAAGCCCAAAGTTACCATATACCCATTACATTAGTTATAAATAAAAGTTACACAATTCACAAAGTGGCATTGTTGGATATAGGAGCCGATCGAAACTGCATCATTGAAGAAATGATCCCCACTAAGTATCTTGAAAAAGATACCACAAAATTATTCTCCGCAACATGAGAACGATTAAAAATAGATTATAAGCTACATAATGCTCATATTTGCAACGACGGCATTTGTTTCACAAATGACTTTGTAATAATCAAGGATATAAATGAAGAGATAATTTTAGGTCTATCTTTTATAAATCAAATAAAACCTTATACTGCCGAGTTAGATGGCATCCACACCACTATTTAAAAAAAAAAATATTATTTTTCTTTATCTAAATAGTTTATCAAAAGAAGAAAGTGACCTTATTAAAAATAAAATGGCCATTAAATCAATTTAATTTCGCAACAAATAAATTATTTAAAAGATGAAAAAAAATAAAAAAAATTGAATCCTATTTAAAAATCCCAGAAGTAGAAGAAAAAATTAAAAGTCTTCAAGAAGTTATAGAGCAAGAAGTTTGCTCGGATTTTCCTAAGGCCTTTTGGGAAAGAAAAAGGCATATTGTTGAATTACCCTATATTGAGGGATTTGACGAAAGACTTATTCCAACAAAAGCAAGACTCATTCAAATGAACTATGAGTTAATGGAATACTGTAAAAATGAAACTAACGATTTATTAGATAAAAAAATTATCAGACCATCTAAATTACCTTGGAGTTGTTTAGCCTTCTATGTCAATAATAGTATCGAAAAAGAAAGAAGTGCCCCGAGACTAGTTATCAATTATAAGCCTCTTAATAAAGCATTAAAATGAATTAGGTACCCGATACCTAACAAGTGTGACCTTCTTAAAAGAACTTATAAAGCTAATATTTATAGTAAGTTTGATGTGAAATCACGATTTTGGCAAATACAAATTGCAGAAAAAGATAAATATAAAATAGCCTTCAATGTTCCTTTTGGACAATAGGAATGAAATGTAATGCCTTTAGGACTTAAAAATACTCCATTTGAATTTCAGAACATTATGAATAATGTATTCAATCAATATAGTCATATATCTATTGTCCACATCGATGGTGTTTTAATATTTTCCGAAGATATCAACCAACACTTTAAACATCTCAAAACTTTTTTAAAAATTGTCAAACAAAATGGACTAGTAGTTAGTGCTAAAAAGATTAAATTATTTCAAACCTCTATTGGATTTCTTGGTCATGATTTATTTCAATGAACCTATAAATCAATCTGTAGAGCCATAGAATTCTCTTCTAATTTTTTAGATGAATTAACTGATTAAGCTCAACTTCAAAGATTCTTAGGAAGTCTCACCTATGTTGCAGATTTTATCATAATACTAGATACCGAGGGCCCGTGCTTAAATTATTTTTTTGCTTCAATTTATGTGACACAAATAAAATTTAGATAATTAACATATTTTTAATATATTTTTTAGATATTTTAAGTTGCTAACCATTGTAATTTTTAGTACCTTTTTATGTAATTTTCAAATAATATATGTTACTCTCCTTGTTCAATCTTTTGTGACATTGATAGTCGATTATATTTTAAAGATAATTTAAGTTTTAAATTATTGTGATTTATAATAATTTTTTTTCCATTCTAGTAATTAGAAGTGACAGAGTAAAATTATTATTTTATATCTATTTTCTTATTAAGAATTATTATTTTTTTAAATACTTAGATGACTTATAATAATTAATTATGGGTGATATAATAAAATCACGATTGAAGGAGTTAAAAAAAACATGCCAAAAATTATTTATTTACTTGTTTGTATTAAATATTATTAATTTTCTAACATGTAGATGAATTATAATAATTAATTAGCGGCAATACAGTAAAATTACGATTGTAGCAGCTGAAACAGACATGTCGATCTGCTGCCAGCTTCAGCTGATGAACTCCCTTTATCAAAATTACTTTAAAAAAATACTTGTGAAAAAAATTTAAGAAGGTCTCATATAAGTCGTCAAGTTAATTTAAAACATCAAGAGTTAATTTTCAGTTTATGTCTATTTTACCTTTTTATTAAATATTATTAATTTTTTAATGCTTAGATGACTTATAATAATTAATTAAGGGTGATACAGTAAAATTATGGTTGAAGCAGCTGAAGTAGACATGTCATAAATAACTATTTTATTTTTTCTAATTAAATATTATTAATTTATTATTATGTAAATGACTTATAAGATTTAATTAGGGATATAATAATTAATTAGAGGTGCTATAATAAAATTACGATTGAAGCAGCTAAAGCAGACACACCATAAATGTCTATTTTATTTTTTATTAAATATTATTAATTTTCTAATGCGTAAATGACTTATAATAATTAATTAGGGGTGATATCGTAAAATCACAATTGAAGCAGCTAAAACAGGCATGTCGACCTGCTGCCTGCTTCAGCTGCTAAACTGCCTCTTATAATATAAGAGAATTAGAATGCTTTGTAAGCCACTTTATCAGCATCTTAAGAAAAATCTAGTGCCTTGCGGTACAGAGAACACTAATATAGTTCAAAAAGTTAAATCAATATTCAAAAACTTCCATGTCTAGGGATACCGCATCCAGAGGCTCTCATCATTGTAGAAATTGATGCCTTAGACATAGGATATGGAGGCATTCTTAAACAATTTTTTTTTGTAGAGTCTACTGAATAATTAGTAAGATTGACGTTGGGAATCTGGAATGATACTCAAAAGAATTATAGTACTATTAAAAAAGAAATTTTGGCTATTGTACTATGTATTACTAAATTTCAAGATGATTTAATAAATAAAGAATTTTTATTGAGTGAACTGCAAAACAACCAAATATGTTTTGAAAAAACATGTTAAAATTCTAATTTTTAAAAAGATATTCGCCAGATGGCAAGCTTTATTATCTAGTTTTAATTTTTAAATAAATTTGTAAGGGGAGAAAACAATTCTCTCCCAAATTTTTTGACTAGAGAATTTTTCACGGAAATAATGAGACCCAAAATAAAAATAGAATCATTGAGGCCCCATTTCAACCTGAATATTAAAAGACATTCAATATTGGCAGAATTACCATCTCTGCAAAAGAATCCATTACTAGTTGCGACTATTCAAACAAGTTTTTATCAATAAAAATGTTTCCATCAAGAAACATGTTTTACAAGTAAAAATAAAAATTTAATTTCAAAAATTAACTTTGCCAAATTATGACACTTAATAAAGATACATAGCAAGGTTACAAAAATGTTTTGAAGCTATAGATGAATATTAACTCATCTACCAGTAATTTTTTTCTAATATTATACCAAAACCCTATTTGGTCCTTTATTATATTTTGCAATAAAAAGATTTGATGAATATTTACATTTGCATAAAAATACAACTTTGAAAAACTTTAGGTATAATATCTCTACACTATCACATACTATTGAATAGTTTTCATATATTATTAGTCCATTTTAAGGTCAAATATTTTACGAGAAACCTCATCAAATAAATTTATATCTAGTTCTTTCTCACGAAAAGAATCCCGACTTCAAAGCAAGATAATAGAGTTAATAGACACTACGCCAGCTATGAAAATGTGAAGGATTATCAGGTAATAACGAGCATCTATTCAGCAAAGAGGTAGAAGAGCCAACATCTCTTCTACATTTAAAAAGATAACACAACAAAGGATAAATCCCATTGCATCTACCCAAAAAACCATGTCACTACAGGACGAACAAACATAAGATACAACAAATGATGGACCCCATAGAATCCACCTAAAAATTCATGTTACTTCAAGATAAAGAAGCATAAGTCTTCATGTCACAAAAGACAGGGGCACATAAGACAACATGGTGGACCCTCCAAAAGGTGAAAATCCTTTCAAAAATATTTAAAAGACACATCTCTTGAAAGTTATCAAAGGAAAGGATCAACTATTCAACGGATATATAGTCATCAATTACTGGACAGATATAAAGGAAATAACATGTATTAGTATATAGATAAATGTAAAATAAATAGAGTTTATAAGATATGAGTCAACACTTTTGGGGCCACTTTTGGGGCCTCTTTAAGGGCCTTCACCATAGGAGAGCATTCTGAAATTTCCACAACTCAGAAAAACTCTCTACCATCTCCCATATTTCCCATCTCCCTCTGTAATCTCTATACATTTTCCTAATCAATAAAAAGTTTTTTGTAAGTATAAATTTCTTTCTTTCTCTACTGTTTTAATTAATTTTGATTTACATATATTTTGTTCTAATTTTGTTGTTTTAAAGTTTAATTTGAAAGTTTAAAATACTTTCAAAGATTAAATTATTTTAAACTGTTATTTTTCTGCCCAAAGATTAAATTATTTAAACTGTTATTTTTCTCCTTATTTTCCTGATCCATCCCCCAAAATCAGGAAAATGGGGAGCAAAATAACAGTTTAAAGTAATTTATACTTTAAAAGTATTTTAAACTTTCAAATTAAACTTTAAAACAACAAAATAAATGTAAATAAAAATTAATTAAAACAATAGAGAAAAAGAGAAATTTATACTTACAAAAAACTTTTTATTGATTAGGAAAATGTATAGACGTTACAGAGGGAGATGGGAATTATGGGAGATGGTAGAGAGTTTTTCTAAGTTGTGGAAATTTCAGAATGCTCTCCTATTACAAGTTGAAAACCTTTAAATAGGCCTTAAAAGTGCTGACTAATATCTAACAAACATTATCTATTTTACATCTGTTCATTTGATATTTATTCTACACCTGTCTAAGAGTAGCTAACGCCTATTTATTTGTTCGGCACATGTTTCTGACTTTCTTGTATCTTGAACGTGTGACTTTTGATGATTTAGAGAAGATTTTGGCTTTTTCTTCCTTGAAGCTTTGTGCCATTTGTGTTATAGTCTTCATTTTGTCTGTTGGGTCCATCAAGTAGCTTTTTAAATTTTGAAGGGGTGCTGACACCTTTCTTTTAATTGAAGATGTATACCTGTGCTATCCCTTGCAGATCTATCATGTCACCGTTGCTGGGTTCACTGGCATGTGAAGATGTGGTATCTAATAATTTCACTATCTACTTTGGTTCTCTTTATCTAGATTTGATAAGGCTTCTTTAAGTCTTCTCTTTAATTCTTCTTTAGAAGGGTGTGATTATTTTTGTGAGGATGAGCTTGTCGCTAGTTTCTCTGCTGGACTCCATCCCTTAATTTTGATGGTCTTGCTTAAGTATTTGATCCTCTCAATTTCATGAATATCAAAGGACCAATAGAAAATATGTGAAATTCTTTTTGCAATAAAAAATTTACACCGTTTAACATTCTCCGGTAGTGTAGAGATATTCTGTTCTACCTAAAACTTTTCAAACTTCTTTTGAAAATTAGTTGATAATACCTGTTTATTTCCTTCAAATTGGCTCCATCAATCGTAGAACCATCGGATAATTATGGTGGTCTTCATTTGCTCCGAGTATTTAACGAACCAGGAGTGAGTGTTGGGCCTAACATATGTAAAATTGTAACAGGCCGCCTTATAATCATGCCAATTATATGTTTGAGGTCGATGATTTCTTGACAGAGGAATAGGTGTATGTATATGATTAACATACCATTCAAATAGACTTAATATCCTTTAATTTGTAAGCTTTGAGTGTTGAATAATGTTGGGATCATTTATATCTACTAACTTATGCTCAATTCGTACTGAATCAATATCTGTTAATATGAAATCATACTACCTTTGAGTTTTGAGGGGATCATCTGTGTCCACATATTTCTAATTTGTATAACAAAGTTTTAACAACTCTGGTACTCGAAAACCTTCATATTTTTTACTAAGTGCCATTATTGGAACTACCTGTAAATCTCCTATCTCAATTTTTTTTATCAGAAATACTTTGTTCTTCCTTCTTTTGCGGAGTGGTTAGGGAGACTGCTTATGAATATATCTCCGGTGGTTTCATCACATAACTATCTTTGATTTGGATAGCAATATTCTTATTGTCTGAGGAGTATTCTCCTTTAAATATTTTTTCAAGAGGTTGCATTCTGGGTAAACTGGTAATAGATTCTTTTGATAGTAGGGGAATGATAGGTTTTGGCAGGGATGAAAATTCTGCTAGGACTGAAAATCTATTTTTGGATTTTTTATCGTCTTCATTAAAGGGTTTTTTCATTTTTTCTTCTGGACGAAAAGGCTGAAATGGAGGTGTTAACCTTGTTCCTGGTGTTCCGGATCTCATAATTTCCCTGTAGAAAAATTTTTGTTAAAATTTTTGGGAGAGAATATTTCTCCCTGAAATTAAAATGTGGACATCTTTTGTAAAAGAGTTATGGCTAATTTTTTAAAGAATTTTGAAATTTGATAACTCATAATATCATAAAATATCCTTTTGCAGTAAATCAATATTTTCTAATTTTTACAGAATTGAATTATTCTTGAGATGCACCCGACAAACCTAACTAATAATAAGAATATAAAATCTACAACATAGTTGGAAATTCCTAGAACTCTTTGGGACTGAGTTTCTTTGGAACAAACCTTTCGTTGTAAGACCTTTTCTGGAAATTCTAATTCTTTAATTTTATTTGACTCTTCAGACAGTTTATCCTAAAGGTAGTTTAATCTTTTATAAAATCGCTTTCTTCTTTTGATAGACTATTTAGATAGGGCAAAATGATTCCTTTTCCTAAAATGGTGGTGTGGATGCCATCTAATTCAGCAATATAAGGTTTTATTTGAGTAATTAAAGGAAGGCCTAATATTATTTCTTCATTAATATTTTTAGTTATTACAAAATTATTAATTAAACAAACTCCTTCATTGCAAATATATGCTTTGGGGATTTTATAATTTATTTTAATCTTTCTCTTGTTGCGGAGAATAATTGCGTCGCACTTTTTTCTAGGTACTCTATAGAAATTAATTCTTCTATAATGTAGTTTTCATCAGCACCAGTATAATACAATGCAATTTTATGAATTTTATAATCTTTATTGATAACTATAGTAACTGGTATATGGTAACTTTGTGGTTTAACTATAGTAATTGTATTAATTTCTGATTTGTTTGTAGCAGGCTTTTCTAGAGATTTTATTTCTAGAGACTATTTCTTTATTGTTACCTTTTACTCCTGATTTTCACCAAGCTCAAACTGATGTGATATGAGGTCTTGGTTTGGAGTTAAATCCTTTAATATTTTATTAGCAAGTGATTCTGTTTCTAGATTGTTCAGTCTTTGCTTAATTTGCCGAAGTTCTTCTTTTATGTATAATAATTCTGTTTGTAAATCTTGTATTGTTGTTTCAAGATTATTTTCTTTAAATTTATTTAGTATATTTTCATATTAAAGGCTTCAATAATTTTCTTATTATCATCCTGCTGATCAAGAATAATATCCTTTAAGCCTATTAAATATTTTCTCCTAAGAGTTGGATCTTCTAGATGATCTATCATGTCAAATAAGGCCTCTTTTTATTACTATTGGTGAGAACATTTATAGAATGACTATCACAAGTGCAAATTGCACCGCTACAATTACAATGGTCTGGTAATTCACTACTATCTGAACTGTATGCAACATTAAGTTGATTATCATCACTAAGACTTTCTTCAAAAGAAGAACTATTTTTATTTTCATATAGAATTGAATATATTTTATCTTTACTATCATTTTCTAATTCTAACATATTTATCTTGTCTTTCTTTTTATTTGGAACTCGACAATCTTTAGCCCTATGTCCAGTTTTCCCGCAATTCCAACATATGCCATTATTGGCTTTGTACTCACTTTTAGAAGCTTTTTTAGATTTTTTAAATCGTCTTTTATAATAATGAGATTTTTCAGATTTATCTTTATAATTTTTATGTTGCCTTTAATCTTCTTGGTAGCTTCCTTTGAAGGGGCTGATAACTTAATATAACCAAAATCTTGACAAAAGCTTCCTAGCTCATTGTGAGTTATTTTATTATGTCCTTTTAGTTGATTTTTAAGTTTAATATCTGTACATAATTCTAGTCCTGTGAGTTAAATTACTATAAGGAATTTTTCCTCATATCTATCTTTTAGTTTTGTTCTAACCTTTTCTGCAAATAAAGTTGGTAAAACACTTATAATTTTTTTTTTCCAATAATCATGATTACAATCTTCTCTTACCATGACTTTATTGAGGAAAACTTATTTATACCATCTAAAATCGTCTAACTTTGGACATGATAAATTTGATAATATTTCTATACTTCTATCTTGAAAAAGCTAAGGTTCTCCTATAAAATATTTAGCTATACTATAAATTAAAGTGGTGGTGGCATCTTCTAAGACTTGGTTTTCAATTGTTTATCCTGTTGACTCAGTCTTAATATCTTGAGTAAGTTGTAGCAATTAGAATGCTTTGTCTATTATTATCTGTGAGGTAATTCTCCCACCAATATTTTATAGTACCTGTAAAACCTGATATTATCATAAACGGTGCTTGTTTATCTGACATTCTAGCAATTTTATATGTTGTAATGGTCATTCCCATTTAATTTAGTTTATTATATACTTGATATTCTGCTAATCCATCTATATTCCATTCGGCAATTTCTTTTCCAGAATGTGAAGTATGAGATAAAAATTCATTTTCTTCATACTGGATATCCGGAAGTGTGGGCTTTTTATAATAATTCCTTTTTATTGAATATTTAGAGATTGATTTGTTAATTTCATTATCATTCCTTTTCGATAGAGTTCTTATAACCTTGTCATTTGTGACCTTTAATTCAGATTTTAATTTTTCATTAATTTTTCCTAAAATATAGTCTGTTACTTCAAACTTTTCTTCAAATTTACAAAATTTATCTTTTGAGAATTCTAGTAATTTAAAAATTGGATGAGCTTCTAACTTTTTATCTTGATGAGAAGAACTTGGTTTATCTTTAAAAGTTGATTTATTCTCGGCTTTGAGAATCTGTTTAGATACTACATGTAATAATTGATTTGTATAATTATTTTGTTGGAGTATCTTATTTATATCCTTATTTGTAGGATCACCTTTAGTATCTACTATATCTAATTTAAAAGGTGAGGCAGTTACAACTCTACCATCTACTAGTAGACTAATTTCTTCGAACGGAGGAATTACTGATTCTACAACTTTATTACTAGTAGTATACCATTTATCAACTATCATTTTTAGCGAATCCTTTTGTTCATCCAATTTTCCTGTGATTTCAAGCCATTTAAGAAAATCAATGTTACATCTTAATCTTTTCATATCATTGCATCATTTTTTACTAAAAGAATATCTTTCTTTTCATGAATATTTTTATTTATACCATTCCTTTTTAATAGAATTTTCTGGGCTATTCCATAATTTATCTAAGTATTCAAAGTTAGATTCAAATATTACATCTGACCTAATCATGCATAGGGAGTCTCTTACTCCTAGCATTTCACTAGCAGTGGGTCTTATTGATTTTTAGTTTTTAAATTTATAGATTCGTATTCTACTTTAGAAATTGTTTTTGAGAAATCAACTCCTTTTAATTTTCTTTCAATATCTTCTAGCGTTACTTCCCCTTCTTCTACAGATTTGTAGATTGAAGGTCTAGAAAAAATATTCTTTTACTTGAAGATGCTTGACTAAAGGATTGTGATCTTAGAAATTTTAAATCTATAGATCAATCTGGATATTGTACTACTTGTTCAATACTTGAATTTTCTTCTTCTATTTCTGTCTCCATTTTGATGTTGAAATGTCAATTATCTTTTATTAATACACCATCCCCTTTTATCATTTTTGGGACAGAGGTATTATTATTATTATGGTTAGCTTCCATAAGCATGGTAGCTCCTTTATTACTAACTAATTTAGCCTTAGGGGCTAAGGTTGTTTTCATTAATCTATAATATACTCTATAGATTATTGCTATTTCTCTAGTATTTACCTTACTATTCATGTTTTTTGTTTTAACATTTAAAGTTAATGCATCCATAATATTTTGATCATTAATATCTATAGAAAAATTAGGATAACAATTAAAGTATACCGGGCCATTAGTGAGGTTACTTTGTAATACTGCTAATAACGAATCATCAAAATTTAATAACCTATTATCTCTTAAAAGTAGACATATAGGAACATCTAAACCTAATCTATATAATGGTTTAACTGCTACTTGAACAAGACCTACGTGAAGAAACTTGTAATTTTTATATATCTATTAATATCTTCAGTTGCTAATAATTTAATAGTCTCAATGTTTGTATTAATTGCAACGGTAGATTCCAAAATTTTAAAATTATAATATTTTATAAAATCAAAGTTTTCAGTTTTATAGACTTTATTAAAACTTTCTTTTGGAATATTCCAACTTTGTAAATCACTTTCTATTTTAACAATTACACTAGAGATAGTATAAATATTAATACTATTTATTACGTTTTGGTTGGTTGAAGTATTCATTAGGATTTTCACAGATGAGAGACAAAACACTATCCTAGGATCACAATCTACTTTTACTTCTACAATAATTATTTTTGAGTGCAGTAATTACTAATTTTCTTCTTCTAAAATTCCTTTATTTATTCCTATAGGCTTGACGACGGGAACACCCTCCGGGTACGACTCTATTTTTACCACATACTCAGAGCTAATCCAACAAAAAATTCTAGGTTTGCTAATTTCTAAACCGCTATTAAATGGCTACCCAACATATGGAATAAAACTAAGAACCTAGAGGAAAAATAATAGTAATTACTAACCAGAAAAATGATTATTCCAAGAGTAACACTAATTTTGATCAGCTCTAGGACAGCGTGACGCTCTAGCCGCTCCTACTCATACTCACACTCCCTCCCGGGCAACTTAGCTCTGATACCATTTGGGGGGGGGGGGGCGAATTGGAAAAACGGGGAGAAAAATAACAGTTTAAAATAATTTAATCTTTGAAAGTATTTTAAACTTTCAAATTAAACTTTAAAATAACAAAATAAGAATAAAATAAATGTAAAGCAAAATTAATTAAAACAGTAGAGAAAGAGAGAAATTTATACTTACAAAAAACTTTTTATTGATTAGGAAAATGTACAGAGATTACAGAGGGAGATGGAAAATATGATAGATGGTAGAGAGTTTTTCTGAGTTGTGGAAATTTCAGAACACTTTCTTATTTTCGAGCCAAAAACTAGTTGTCTTAACCTGCCACCTTATATTATGTTCCACTTCCTTACTGTTATCATTTTCCTCTAAATATTGGGAGCCCCCAATTCTTTTACCAACCAAGGATGCAACTTCTTCTGGTATTTGTTCTGCATGTAAGAGCTCTACATGGAGGATGTAGAAGTTCTAAATTTCCACCATAATTTTACAAAATGATCTTTTTTCATGATCCAAATTAGGGCCTAGTTGTGATGGGTATCTCAAGACTAGCGTGTGTCGGAGACCAGCCCCTTAGTCTTGCCTCATGAGAAAATAAATGTAAATAGAGAAAACCAACCAAAAGTGATAATAAGAAGGATAAATAAGCCAAATAAAAGTTTTAATAATCAAAAGAAACATCCAACCCACACTTGTCCACAAAAGCCTCTAAACCAGAATACCAAACTAAGTCGGGACATGCCCCCAACTATGACAAAAGAATCCAAAATAAAATACTAAAAAATAAAGAAAATAAGTAAAATGATCGGGCTTTCTGAAAGATGGGGAATCACAACTTCACAGCAAATCCAAAGGAGTACCAAATCACCTAACGATGCACAGGAGCAACAAAAAATCCCTCAAACTCTATATCATGAAATGATGTAGCGTCCAGGGACAGTCAGTAGGGCATGCACTAGCATGTAACTCGAGAAAAGGGGTAAAATAATTTTATTTACCAAAATTGGTCAAAAACCATATGCACAACCTTTATCAGTACATATATAGGATACCGAGATAGGGACAAGGGTCATCAACATGAGAGTTTAAACCATTAGCCTAAACTGTGTAGCTTGCTCCGTCCTAAAGGCACCATGGGCTATATGGGTTCAGCTTCCCCTGCTGAAAGAGCCCCAATGTGTGTTAGCTACACGAACTTAGGTAAAACTAAGGAAAGGCTAAAGACACAAAGGTGATAGCTATCCAAAATATAATGTGTGCACCAAACACACGGTCATATAGACCCCATGCTGGAAAATGAGATTTCTAGTGTTGGTCCCCTTAGGACCCACGGTGAGCTACATAATTCTCTTTAAGCCTAAATTAAAATAGTTTGCACATAAATCCAACCATTAACCCAGGAGTCATTCATTAATTAGGCATTACCAACTTGGTATTGTCATACCAATATGCTTACAAGCTAATTCAATTATGCCAAACCAGACCATTTAACCATTAGACTCCCAAATCCCATTTAAAATCCAAACCATTGCCACCAAGGGCATTTCAAAACCATTTTTAGTATCCATTATGCTTTAATGCAGTGCAATGTTTCAAAGGTAAGCTACATCATGCAAATTTCATATTCAAAACCAAAGTCATAAAGGTGGGTTGAGGTTAATGCCATTATTAAGTCAAATTTTCATCAATTTGGGGAAACCCATGTTCCCTATTCCAATTCTTATAAAAATGCACCCATTCATCCCCCAAAACCATTAATTAAAGTATAAATAACACATTTAAATCATATGAAATATAATTACATTAATAACCATCAAAAGCCCTCAACCCAATTTCACACCCAATAATTAAAATCACATGAATAATGAATAAATATATGCCATAATGTAAAATTCAAGTTAAGGATGAGAAACATGCCTGAATGACCAACGAATTTGAAGAAAATTCAAAATTGGAGCCTGGAGAAGTGATTTCTTGAAAAACCCTTGAGCTTTCTTAGGTTGAGAGTTAAAGAAAAGAATAGTGGAGTTTGATATTTGAAAAATGAAGAAAAAGATTTTATTTTTTGTTTAAAAATCGTGCAAGGGGTAAAAGGACCAAAAGCCCTCAACCCAAGTAAAAAAATAAAAACTGGGTGAAATTAACATAGCGGCATGGCATGCCGCTTTCACAGAGATTAGCCTCCATGCCATACACTTCTCACGGAGGTTAACCTCTATGTCACACTACTATCATAGGGGCTTACTGCCTCAGGGTCCCACAATGACCCCGAACCCCTTCCAATAATTCCAAAACTTTCCCAAAACACCCTTTTGGCATTCCTAAACATAATTCAAGTCAAAAATTGATATTATGCACACGGGAGGGTCAAAAATAAATTTGTTGAAATTTTATGGGGTCTTACATTATCCTCCCTTTAGGATCATTCATCCTGAATGAGGAGTTAGGACATTTTTAGCACCATAACAAAAACAACACAGTAAAATCCAAGGATAAATTTGGGATACGACAAGATGGGAAATGAAAACCATATCTTAAGCATTTTCATCCAATGTTGGGAACAAGATCATATGAGAGAATGAGGAGTTAGGACATTTTGACATAACTGTACCATATTGCATCAAAATATATCCTAATACCACACGAGGTGCATCATTATACACCACAAACCCATTAGTACCCTCGGGCAAGGTCAAAATCAGCGTAGAAGTCAATTTCTCAAAACTACCCTTGCAAGCATCTAACCATAAAAACTTAACCGTTTTCTGAGTTAACTTCGTTAGCGGAGCAATAATAAATGAAAAACTCTTTACAAATAAGAAACACCCTGGATTTCGGCCCTTGGAAAATTCTTTAGCTTTGAGCTCACTATCCTAGTAACGAATCATATCGTATAGTGTGGGTACAGGTCTAGTGATCCTAGTCATTAGGTGTCTAGTTGGTGGAGGTCGGGTTTTTGGTCTTAGTAATAACTTGGTGGTATGAGTTGTTAGTGATGGTGATAAGTTATTAGGATGATCCTTAATAAAATTAGTAACTTAGTGACTTGACTTGGCTATGAGTATGAGTAGCTCACTAAGAGCTGCAAGGATAGGGTACGAGTGGTAGGGTTGAATCGTATATTGTCCAGTGTCTAATCCTTTAGGTTCTTTCTTGGATACAACTAGATTATTTGAGTCATATAGTCAGGTCACGAGTGGGGTCATGGAGTCGTATGGTAGACAGTGTATGGGTTTCCAACTCACTGTCTTAGTGACAGTTCAATGGTACGATTCATATGTTGTGGTCATGAGTCAAGGGGTCGACTTGTAACCACCTGCGGTCTTTTTATAGTTTTTAGCTGGGGCACTTTAGACATTTCTCAGTTAAAGCCCTTAAGACCTTACATCCCTATAATATTTTTTTGCAATCCATTCCACATTTTTCAAGATTAAACATCCTCTTTACTCTCTCAAAATCCTCTCAAGCAAAATTGGTTAGGGGTTCCTCAAAGTGGTCATATAAGGGCTTAAAGATCAATTTCTCTCTGTGAATCTTTATAATCCAGGCATGTGACTCATTCCCCATTGCTAGTTTACTAAAAATATATGTTCAAAGCATTGTTCATGAATTATTAATAGTGGTTTTGAAACCAAGGTTGAGGGATTTGAGTGTATATCATTGAATATTTTTTTTATGTTTTAAATTATGACTATGCATATTTTTAATTATGGGTTTGCATATGTGGGTGCATGTAAATGGTGATTTAGTTGAGGGTTCATGGTTGAACCCCAAATTTGATGATTTTGTCTTTGATAAAGGCATGCCCTCAAACTGTTTGTGAAATTATCAATGAGAATGAATTGTTACAAGATTGAACTTTGTTTTGAACTAAGGCTTGACATAAAAATATTAATGATTGATGAATGAAGTTAAAAGGGCCTTGGTGGCTATAAATTGAATTAAAATGAAAACCTTGTGGTGTACATGGGAATCCCCCAAGTGATTTTAATAATGGAGTCTGCAGGGTACATAGGAATTCTAAGTGTTGGCTAGTGACATTGCCTGCAAGATATAGTCAGTATGATGATACCACTTTATAATGCCTTAATAATTGACTCTTGGAATTGGTGGTTTGGTTATGTGCTAAAGGTTTTAATTGGGGCAATAATGGTAGGTTGTGATAGCTAGCCGTGAAGGTGTCAGTCCAATGGACGGGCACTGGAAACTCATGTTTTGCCGATATAAGGGTTGGTCTTGGTGACCTTATGCTTATGGGGTACATGGGACTCCCGAAGTTTATACTTGTATATATGTATCATAGAGTACAAAGGGTATATGAGACTCTCCGACCTTCTATGATATCTCTGGTTCGTGCAGCTACATGCACTAGGGCCCGTTCAGGGGGTTATATTGGACCCATATAACCCGTGGGTAGATCTATAATGTTTAAACTACATAACCCAGGTTAAGATTTTAAATGCATGCTAAACTTTTTTCCTATCCATGAACGTTATATATATGTATATATATGATTGCATATGGTTATTTGATTTGGTTTTGAGTGATTGCATTATTTTACCTTTATCCCTAAATTATATATTGGCATTTACTCTGCTAACTGTCTTCGAGTGTTGTATCCCCATACGATGTAGAAACCAGCCATACTACCATTTCTTCTACTTAGTGACTTGGATTCGGAGACATCTTTGAGTCAGATTGAAGTGGTAAGCTTCCATACTCCGGATGACTCCATTTTATTCTCTGGACTTCTTTTCATTATTATTATTTCTTTGGTTTTTGTTTTGGATATAGTCGGGGCATGTCCCAACCGTATGTTCTTTGATTCTGGTTAGAGGTTTTATCAAACTACTATGGGCATGGGCAGTGTTGGTATTAGTGTTAGCATTTATATTGGTATTGGCATTGGGTTTGATATTGGTTGGACACTTGGTTGTGACTATTTAGTTATCGTTATAGACTCCATTATATGTCTTTAAATTATTATTGGTTTATCTTGTTATATGATCAAAATTCTTTTGAAAGATGGAGTTGGGCGATTATGGTTTTGGTGTTGGTGGTGGCCTCCAGTCCTGGTAAGGCTTGAGGCACCCGACACGCCTAGGCACTGGTCTGGGTTATATCATATTGGTATCAGAGCCCTAGGTTCATGGTCAATTGGGATTCCACAAAGTTGTGTCGAGTAGAGTTTTTTTATGTGTGTGTAGCATGCCACACTCATAAGGGAGAGGATACGAGGCATTTATCAAAGCTTTTCTTTCTTATTCTTTTATTTCAAGCTGTAGAGTTTGAGGTCTTGAGTCTTTCTAATTTTTGTTTGTTTTGATTTTCAAATCATGTCTCCCCAATTATTTGAAGCTCATAGAAACTCCTCTGTCCTACCTGAGGGTAATATTGATGGGACCTATCCTACTTATAGGGTCCAGACTCGGTCTAGGGGTCCAGTTCTTGATTGTCCTCTTGGAGTTCCATCGGTCCCCTCTAGTGCTTCTTGAGATCCTCAAGATGATGTGACAAATGCTGAGTTTCATTAGTCTATTCATATGTTAGCTCAGTTGGTAGTTTCTTATCATAAGCACGATGCTTCTATTACTCCATGTTCTAAGGCTATAAGGGTTGGCTAATTTATGAGGTTGAGCCTTTCTGTGTTCGCTGGTGTTAAGGTTGAGGAGGATCCTCAAGGTTTTATTAATGATATTGAGAAGATCTTCTTCATTATGTATGCTACTAATATAGAGGATGTGGAAGTTACTGCCTACCAGCTAAAAGATGTAGCATACTAATGGTATGAAGAATAGGAACAGTCTAGGGGTGGCGATACTGAGTCACCCCTGTGGGATGATTTCTCTAGTGTTTTTTTTGATCGTTTCTTATCTTAGGAGTTGAGGGAGGCAAAGGAGGAGGAGTTTGTTAACCTGAAGCAAGGCAAGATGTCAGTCAAGGAGTATGCCTTAAAGTTCCACCAGTTGTCTTGATATGTTTTAAAGTTGGTTTCTAACATGAGGTCTAGAATGAGGAAGTTCACTTTTGGGTTATCCTGAGACTTGAGTTTGGAGAGTAAGTCTATCTTGTTGAATAAGGACATGGACATCTCCAGGTTGGTTGTATACATACAACAGGTTGAGAAAGAGAAGAAGAAACAGGCAGAGATAAAGGAAAGACAGAGCAAGAAATTTAGATTTTCTAAGTAGGATGGTGGCCAAGAGTAGAGTGTTAGGGATGGTGGAAAGTGGTCCAAAAAGAAGTGGGGCAATTTTGGGTCTTACTCGACAGCTAGTGCTCCCTACCCAAAGCCGTCGAGTGATAAGCATTTTCAAGGTGGGGATAATTATAGGGTATAGAGTGCCCAATCTCAAGCCAGTGGGGCCTAATCAACTCCATCCTATCCATCCAGCAGATTTTGTAGTCAATTGCATCGGGGTTTCTGTGATGAGGGAAAGGAAAAGTGCTTCAATTATGGTTAGCCAGGGTATATGCTTAGAAACTGTCTTGTTGGTAAGGTTGCTTCTAAGGAAAACAAGGTTCTGGTTGCCTCTTCATTAGCTCCAGCACCAAAGGGTGCACCATCTGGATCTGACACTAGTCAAAATCGACTTTATCCTCTCACTATCCGTCAGGAGTCTGAGTCATTGATTGATGTCGTTACTGGTATGTTAAAACTCTTTTCTCGTGATGTGTATTATTTACTTTATTAGTCGGTTGGTCGGTGGACGGTGGTTAGGTATGGACATGCATTCATACTTTCTTAGACTATTGTATGTTATCTTGTTATATGTTCAAAATTCAACCAATCTTGGGGTGTAGTGTGTTTGGTTTGGCTAGGTGCAGGGGGTGATGACAATTATGTAAAGTTGTTCATTCAAAAAATCATCAAATTGCATAGTGTTCCAGCTTCTATTATTTCAAATAGAGGTACGCAGTTAACTTCAGTTTATTTATCACTTCAGTTTATTTTTAAGCCGTAAAATAGTTAGCCCTCTATCATTCAGAAAGTTTGGTCTCTCTTGGTTTATTTATCACTTTAGTTCTTTTAGATTTTTTTCTGGTATAGTCAGGGGCATGACCTACCTTAGTTGATGTTCTTAGATTAGAGGCTTTTGTGGATCGTATTTGTAACACCCCGCATTTTGGGCTAGAATAAAAATCATGACTCTGATGCGTTGAGAATATCAGAGCCTTAAATTCTATCCCAATTTGGCATGTTTATGTAGTAAGTGAATCCATTTGAGCATGAATTTAGACCATAGAGGTCCTTCAACTTAAGGACGAGTTGAAACTATTTTGATCGATTAAGTTTTAGTGGACGTTGTAATTTGTGTCAGCTTTCATCAACCATAACTCTTTGTATATGTAAATTTACAGATCCTACTATGTGTCAAATGATAGGTTTTCGAGTTAACTTTTCAACGATACCAATTTTGCTAAAATCCGACACCCGAGCAAGAAGTTATGGCCTTTCAAAGTAGTATGCGTTGCCTAACCAATCACACATGACCACTGGAAAGCATATGAGATAGCATATGCGGCGCCTATGTAAATATAGGCGATATCATATGAGGCGCCTATGTAAATATAGGCGATATCATATGCGGTGCCTATGTAAATATATATACGATATCATATGCGGCACATATCTTATGGTTTCAAGTGACTTAAACACTCCATTTTTGGGGCAAAATGGTCCTTTTACCACCCTTATTCAACTATAAACATGAAATTCAGTCCCCAATTCTCCAAAATACATCCACATTCATCTAAAAATTCTCAAGAACACTCCCAAGGGTTTCAAACTAAAAACCCAAATAAATTAAGATTTAACCGTGGGTTTTCAAAATTGATTAGAGATTCGAAATTCCCAATCCACAGGCTTCACGAAGCACCCATTATTTTCCGAAATAGAGGTACGTGGGGTTTATTCTAAAAACTACATGGGATTGAAATTTGATAAAAGTATGATTTATGTTTTAATGCATGTATTTTATGGGGGTTTTGAAAACTATATTATAGATTATGTGTTTCAAAGGTTTAAATGCTATTATGCTTTGTTATTATGGTTTTCCCCCTAAATTGATTTACAGGTATATGTTTATGTATGAAACTAAGATTTGATCTTTGTTTGAGAGAATGAATTATGGACTCCCTCTCTTGTATTAACTTAAAGATTTTGACTTTATTGAAAAGAGAATTGAAAATACATGTTTCTGTGATTTGAAAAGTCATGGATTTTGGAACAGTGTCTTAGAGTTATCGAGAGGGTGTCTTGATATGACTATGTTTTGATTCAAAGAGAAGAGTTATTTGCATGTGTATGCATGAGTCTATTCTTGAATTGTTTTATTGATATGATGGTCCCGAGACTTATGTCTTGAAACAGAGATTTTTGTATGTTAATGATGGCTCAGAGATATGACTTGCAAGTCAATGGTATGAAGATACCATATGTAATCATGCCATAACAGAGTATGTTTTCAGAGTATGTGTTCAGAAGATGTCTTCAGAGTATATTTTCAGAGAATGCATGTTTTCATAGAGTTTTAAAAAAGGGCTTAAAGAGTGTTAGGTGGTTACCCAAAAAAGGCGTGAGTTCAAGTAACTCTTAGCCTAAAATCGTATTTGCCGATACAGGTAGATTATTACTGTACACTGGCGACGGCCATATGGCGTAGTAGAGTTAGAGACTCCGACCCTTGCAGCACACTTGGGTTGGGGGCTTGGCTACCGAGTTAATGGCAGTTTCCATATGTCCCATGGAATTTTCAAGAATTGTAGGGTATACCACCTAGCGTAGAAAAGTATAAAGAGTGTTACAGATTTTAGATGTTTTTCACAGAGTTTCTTAAAGATGCCCATGAGATTTCCTACTATACGATCGTTAATGAACTGTTTGAAATCGATCTCATATATGTTAATTATAAATGATTGTTTTTGTATTAGCTCTGCATACCAGTACTTTTGTGCTGACCCCCTCCCCCTCTACAACCTCTCAGGTTCTGAGGCTCAGTCTAGGGGTCCAGATAAATAATAGATAGTCAGACTTGCAGATCAGACTGTGCAGTGGTGAGACTTCTTTACTCCAGAAGGCCTACAGATTGTTCAGAGTATTATTAGTAGTTATATTTTGGTCTACTGGAGGCCTTGTCCCAGTTTTTTTTTTCCAGACAACTGCTTATGTTCTTAGTAGAGATTTCATAGACTGATGTCAAATATTTCAATTTCAGATTCGACCATGTTTCCGTATTAAATTTCAATTCTGCATTATCTTATATTTTATGAATATTGTGCATGATTACCAGATAGAGAAAGGGTATTCCGGGCCTTCATGGTTCGGGATACTCGTCACAGCCAGGGCCCCGGTTCGGGTCGTGACAAACTTGGTATCAAAGCACGGTTCATGGTCCCAGGGTGTCTGCGAAATCACATCGGGTAGAGTCTTGTTTATGGGTGTGTAGAGCGCAACACTTATAAGCAGGAGGCTACAAGGCATTTAGGAATGTCTTTTTTTTTTCATGTTCTAGTTTGTGCTATAGAGTCAGAATGTTCCTCCTTCATACTCTAATTCATGCTATGGTGTCACCCATACGAAAAGAAAAGTTATCCTAATTTCTTCCTCACTCTGGTGTTTTCAGATATTATCTGATTATCTAGCAGAAATTTCAGAAGTCCCACAAAGGATGGGAGAGAAGTTCCCTAGTGTAAAATTGTGTCCTCATTCTTATGAGGAGTTCAGTTAAGACAAGAGTAAGATGTGTATTCTTGAGTCATTGAATATTGTATATCAAACTTCTATCTCTTGTAATCTTGATATCAGTGTGTTGTTGAAAACAAAAGTCTAGTGAAACCGCGTGAGGCCTATTTTGATTCACTAGCAACTTGCTGTTCATCTTATTGTTCTTATGTTTGTTGGAACTGTATTTCCACCTGAGTAGTATTATAAGTTAGAGTGTCGGTTTCATGACCTATTGGTTGTGAAATTAGACCAAGAAGTTTGTGATATGAAGTCATAAGGTTAGAGGTCAGAGTGAGGGTAACTTTTGTGATTAAATATTTATAGTCGAATAACTGTTGATTGAGAATGATTTACCCTTTCGTGGTGGTAGACTAATGTGGTGGTACCATTTATGAATTGTGTGGTAGTCCGTGGAGGAAGTGTTGACTCAGAATGTTATTTGTTTTCTTCCTTTCAAAATAGAGAAAGAGCCCAGAGTGGAAACTTAAGGTGGTTATAGAAACTCCTTATAGGCTATGAATGAAAATGGCTAGATTAGCCAGTAGGTTGTAAGTATAGACTCATTGTCATATGGGGTATCTGAAGGCAGTCTAAATGCCCATTGGGGTAAGTAAGTGTGATGTGAGAAAGTTGTATAAGTAGATAAGATTGTATGGTTATAATATAAGCTTAAGGTTGATCATGTCTATTATGTGACCTTACCCCTTAACCTTCTTCTCATTGGTAGTTGTAAACTAATACTACTTGTGAGAAAGTATGTAGTATATTTTTGAAGTATTTGGGTAGAATATCCCAATTTGAAGGATTAGTATATTTATATTATGTTGCACTCTTCATTGGTGGTAAATGATTGATGCTAGACTATAAGCTTGAATTTAAATGGTGTGGTGGTGAATAGTGGCAAGGGATTGATGATACATATTTCGTGGGATTAGATTTGTAAGCTTGATGTGTTGAAATAGTACGTGCTAATGGATTATGACAAGGAAAACCGTAAGGTCATGATCGATTATTGTGGTTATGAAGTTCTAGTGTACTAGTGTTTCTTGATGTTTATTTCATAGTTTCTAAGTGAGGATTGTGTGTAAGGTTGGTTGTAAATCATGTTTAGCACTAGACATTAAGTTTGAAACAATTGATGGCCATGGAGGTGGATGTGATGATTCCTTGGTTAATGATACTAGTTATATGGAAGTGATCTATAGGCTTGAACAGTGTATGCAAGTGCCAAAGTTTATTTGATTCGTAATGAAGTATGACGTTGTATATGTGATGTAGAAGTATGCCCAAGGTGGTATGAAGCTGTAGTATTTTTCTAAGGCTAATACATGTTGTGTGTGGCTACTGGTACCGTTGAGTTTCTAGGTGGAAAAAGACTAGCTAGATGGTATATGGTGTTCTAAATAGCCAAGTTAAGGATCTTTGATTGATAGCGTTGAGCCTTTTGATATGAGCTTGATTCTCTTGGAACTTTGATTGATAGCGTTGAGCCTTTTGATATGAGCTTGATTCTCATGGTGGAGGAAAATAAGTTTGAAGTTGCTATGTTGGTAGACTATGATAGAAATAGAGTGGCTCATTGAAGACTTGGTGATACCCATGTTAGGTGTTATAATCTAAGCTCGAGTCCTTGAAAGTTGTGCTAATAGAAATAAGAGTAGAGGCACTAGAGGGTGTGCATTCAACTTTGGGGATACTCATGAAGATTTGAAGTTAGTAAGTGTTCGAGTAATAGATGATGACTATTGGGGTTATAGAATGATAGAGTGTGCCTCAGGAGGTAGTATTAGCAGTGGGCATTCCACTCTCATGTGCGGTCTTTCGGTTTAAGTTTTATTAATTTTGTGTATTGCCATATTTTAGAACCCAGAGTGCAGTGAGTGCAGTTAAGTTTAAAGTCTAGTAAGGTACCTCCCAAAACTTAAGATGATGGCTTGAAGCTAAGGGGGAGATGACTAAACGAATAACCAAGTAAGACTCTCAGATTCTTGTAGTGACGTCATGATGATATAAAACATAAAAAAGTAAGGGTGAATCTCAACCTATTCCTATCTCAGTATTTCTCAGTGATCCTAATACCTACTCATGCTTTACGATTTATTTCTATGATCAGTTCACGTTCATACATATGATAGAGTGTCATGTACTCATGCTTTATAATGTGCTCCATTTCCATAACTCATGTTTTACACCAAATGATTGGCGAGATTCAGCTTATAGCCATGAATACCCTAAATTCAGAGCACTTTGGTGAGTCCATGTTATTGTCTTGCTATTCCTCAGGCCTCAGATGAGTGTCAAGCTTCACATAGTATCATTCCATGCCTCCAGATCTTATGTTCTAACCTTTTTATGACTCCTCCTTATGCGATGATAGTGGTGGTGAGTAATTATTCCTTGTTGATGGAAGATCATAGTACGCTTGTTTAGATAAGGCCATGAGTATGAAGTAAGATTTGGGGCCAAGTTTTTATTTATGTGATGGTTAGTGGAATTTTGTATGTGTATGTTCTTGGGGTAGCTCGTGAGAGTGATATTGATAGTGGTTTAGAGAATATGTGAAGTATGCCTTTATGAGTGTTTGCTTTGAAGTTCATAGGTGGTTATAAAGATAGGCTTGAATGACATGTTGAGATTGTTGTAAAGGAACACTATATGCGCTAGAGACTTCATAGTAAGAGTTCAGAGTAGTCATTGAAGTGGTAAGGCATGTTATACTTAGGATGTGATCTTTAAAGGAGATATAGAAGATTGCATCATATGGTTTAGAATAATAGCGTGGTCTGGCATGTTGTATTTTTGTGATTTAGAGTTAGGCTTGATCACGGCGAAGGGATTAAGTTATTTCCGACATTAGTAGAAAGATTTGTCAAAGCTCATATGAGAATTTTAAGCTGAGTTGAATGAATATGATATTTAAGGAGAATAGTATAGTTAAGTGATATTCGAGAAGTGTGCTAAGCTTGAAAGTAAGAAGTTGTAATGCCAAAGGCCTGGTAATTCTATCCTAATTCAGGAGTTATATGCCTATGTTCCAGACTGCAGAGTAGTGTCAATGTGGTGATTCCTCAGTTGGATGTCTTGTGTAATCCATACCCAAGATTCATGGCTCCCTATTACTGCTAGAATTTCTTTAGAGAATTATGATGAAGAGATACTCCAGTTAAGTATGAGGGTGTAGTATAATTCATTCTGTATGGCCAATAAGTCAGTTTAGCAGTCAGATTCGCATAACTTGTTTTCTCATCTTTGCACTTATTATGCTACTCGAAATCTCAGACATGCTACTATTCCAATATAGAGTATACCAGTAGTTACGAGTATAGCCCAGTTCATGCATCATGCATCAAATTCAGATTCCAAATGTTCAATTATGATTCAATTCGTAGGTGCCCTGTGCATCACCTCAGTTTTCTGAGTATCTTAGTGAATTGAGCATTCATAGAGGGACATAGGGTACCAAGGGGGAGATACCCCATTCAATTGCATGCATAGATTCTTATTACAAGCTTCGCATCAGTTATTATTGCATATATAGCCATACGTTCATACGTCAGTTTAGTCCGATATGTATGCATTAGAAATGCATGTTCAATAGAAAAGTTCAGCTTATCAGTGTATTCAGTCCTGCATTCATGAGAACAATTCGATCACTGATCCACCCATCAGATATGCATGATTCATTATGAGAATTCAGCCTATGAGTAGCTTCAGTCGTGTGTTCCATGCCTCGGTTGTGCATGTCCGACATAAGCATTTAAAACATCAGTAGTTCCAATCTTGTAGTCATGTTTCCGATCAGTGTATTCTTTCTTAGGGAACATAGCATGTCTGCGTAATCCCATACCCTTAAGACTTCGACATTCTATCCATCATTCGGGGATGAATGATCCCAAGGGGGAGATAATATAACACCCTGTATTTCGGGCTAGAATAAAAACCATGACTCTGATGCATTGATAATCCCAGAGCCTTAAATCCTATGCCAATTTGGCATGTTTATGTAGTATGTGAATCCATTTGAGCATGAATTTAGACCATAGAGGTGCTTCAACTCAAGGACGAGTTGAAACTATTTCGATCGATTAAGTTTTAGTGGACGTTGTAATTTGTGTCAGCTTCCATCAACCATAACTCTCTGTATATGTAGAATTAGAGAGCCTACTATGTTTCAAGTGATAGGTCTTCGAGTTAACTTTCCAACGATACCAATTTTGCAAAAATCCGACACCCGAGCAAGAAGTTATGGCCTTTCAAAGTAGTATGCGTCGCCTAACCAATCGCACATGGCCACTGGAAAGAATATGCGATAGCATATGCGGCGCCTATGTAAATATAGGCGATATCATATGCGGTGCCTATATAAATATAGGCGATATCATATGCGGCGCCTATGTAAATATAGGCGATATCATATGCGGAGCCTATGTAAATATATGCGATATCATATGCGGCGCATATCTTATGATTTCAAGTGACTTAAACACTCCGTTTTTGGGGTAAAATGATCATTTTCCCACCCTTATTCAACCATAAACAGGAAATTCAGTCCCCAATTCTCCAAAATACATCCACATTCATCTAAAAATTCTCAAGAACACTCCCAAGGGTTTCAAACTAAAAACCCAAATAAATCAAGATTTAACCGTGGGTTTTCAAAATTGATTAGAGATTCGGAATCCCCAATCTACAGGCTTCAAGAAACACCCATTATTTTCGAAATAGAGGTACGTGGGGTTTATCCTAAAAACTACATGGGCTTGAAATTTGATAAAAGCAAGATTTAAGTTTTAATACATGTATTTTATAGGGTTTTTAAAACTATATTATAGAATATGTGTTTCAAAGGTTTAAATGCTATTATGCTTTGTTATTATGGTTTTTCCCCCTAAATTGATTTACAGGTATATATTTATGTATGAAATTAAGATTTGATCTTTGTTTGAGAGCATGAATTATGGACTCCCTCTCTTGTATTAACTTAAAGATTTTGACTTTATTGAAAAGAGAATTGAAAATGCATGTTTCTGTGATTTAAAAAGTCATGGCTTTTGGAACAGTGTCTTAGAGTTATCGAGAGGGTGTCTTGATATGACTATGTTTTCATTCAAAGAGAAGAGTTATTTGCATGTGTATGCATGAGTCTATTCTTGAACTGTTTTATTGATATGATGGTCCCGAAATTTATGTCTTGAAATAGAGATTTTTGTATGTTAATGATGGCTCAGAGATATGACTTGCAAGTCAATGGTGTGACAATACCATATGTAAATATTCCATAACAGAGTATGTTTTCAGAGTATGTGTTAAAAGTATATTTTCAGAGAGTGCATATTTTCATTGAGTTTTAAAAAGTGGCTTAAAGAATGTTAGGTGGTTACCCGAAGAAGGCGTGAGTTCAATTAACTCTTAGTCTGAAATCGTATTTGCCGATACGGGTAGATTATTATTGTACACTGGCGACGGTCGTGTGGCATAGTAGAGTTAGAGACTCCGACCCTTGCAGCATACTTGGGTTGGGGGCTTGGCTGCCGAGTCAATGGCAATTTCCATATGGCCAATGGAATTTTCAAGAATTATAGGGTATACCACCTAGCGCAGAAAAGTATAAAGAGTGTTACAGATTTTAGATGTTTTTCACAGAGTTTCTTAAAGATGCCCATGAGATTTCCTACTATACGATCGTTTATGAACTGTTTTAAATTGCTCTCATATATGTTAATTATAAATGATTATTTTTGGATTAGCTCTGCGTACCAGTACTTTTGTGCTGACCCCTCCCCCCTCTAACCTCTCAGGTTCTGAGGCTCAGTCTAGGGGTCCAGATAAGCAGTAGATAGTCAGACTTGTAGATCAGACTGTGCAGTGGTGAACCTTCTTTACTCCAGAAGGCCTGTAGATTTTTCAGAGTATTATTAGTAGTTATATTTTGGTCTACTGGGGGCCTTGTCCCAGTTTCTTTTCAGACAACTGCTTATGTTCTTAGTAGAGATTTCATAGACTGATGTCAAATATTTCAATTTTAGATTCGACCATGTTTCCGTATTAAATTTCAATTCTGCATTATCTTATATTTTATGAATATTGGGCATGATTACCAGATAGAGAAAGGGTATTTTGGGCCTTCATGGTTCAGGATACTCGTCACGGCCAGGGCCCCGGTTCGGGTCGTGACAGTATTGGGATTTCATTGGTGTTTGATATTTACTCTTTATCTTTCTTCAGATTTGTATACATTTTCTATTGTCTTGGTTGTCTTTCATTATATACTTTTATTGTGATCTTCAGGTAATGGTAAGGGGGTTATCTCTAGTCCATGGTAGGATTAAGATGCCCATTATAGCTAGGCTCGGGTTTGGGTCATGATAACCTTGGTATCAGAGACGGCTTAGGTTCTTTGGGGATCCACAAAGCCATGTCAAATAGAGTCCTTTTTATGGGCGTGTAGGATGCCACGCTTATAAGAGGGGCTACAAGGAATTTAGGAATGTTTCCTTTCTTTGAGTTCAATTTTGTTCTAGAGTGTCTGGTTGCTTTGAGTGTTCTCTAATTCCCCATTTACCCACATTTTAAATCATGTCTCTCCAAAGATCTGTTGGTCGTAGGAACTCAACTGGAACCTCCAACCCAATTGGGGAAAACTCAAAAGAAATTCAACTATTCATGGAATGCAGACTTGGTCTAAGGCCCCTACTCCTGACTATACCACCTAGGGTCCTGCCGGCCCTACTAGTCCTACTCGAACCTTTCGGGTTGGTTCTACCTCTACTCATCCCTCTCAAGAAGATATTTCAAATACGGAGTTTCGTCAGTTCATCCATATGTTTGTGCATTTTGTGGAATCGTAGTCTCGTCAGACTGATCATGTGGGTCTTGTTACCATTTCATCTGAGGTCACCCGGGGTAGACAATTTATGAGATTTAATCCCTTAACCTTTACAGAATCTAAGATTGAGGAGGATCTTCAAGGATTTATTGATGACACAGAGAAAATCTTTAGAGCTATGCATGCTAGTAATTTGGAGGGTATGGAGTTTATAGCTTATCAATTAAAAGAAGTAAATTACCAGTGGCATGAGGAGTGGGAGAGTTGAGAGCTGAAGATGTTGATTCAGTTGTGTGGGAAGAATTCTCGTGTGCTTTTCTTGATCATTTATTTCCTCAGGAGTTGAGAGAGGCCAAAGCTGAAGAGTTTGTGAATCTAAAGCCGGGAAGGATGATTGTTAAAGAGTATGCACTAAAGTTCTAACAATTATCCCATTATGCTCTTGAGCTTGGTCTAGCATGAGGTCCCAGATGAGGAAATTTGCTTTGGGTTTGTCACGTGTGTTTTATCCCTTTTTGGATTTTGTTTTAAAGAGAATGGTTTTGACCTTTTCAAAATATTTCAAAATTCAAGAAGATTTCAAAATAATTTTTGAAAAATTACAGAGTCGCCACTTAATTTTTATAGAAAAAATCAAGAAAAACTTAACGATATTTCAAAGATCCAAAAACAGAAATAAATCTTTGAAATAAGAGAAACTGAGTAAGGGTTCAATTAACGCCCTAAGAAGGTTTTTAAGACACTTAGGAGCGTCCGTTTTAAAACGGTTCACCGAAATATTTAGACTAACTTAGGTAAGGGTGGTTAACTTTACGAAAAGGTTGATGATCAAAATTGTTTATTTACATGTTTAAAATTGACATTTATTCATTCAAAAGAGTTATGCAATGTTACTAAAATTAAGAGGAAAAATATATTTAGACTAGGTCACATATTTGGATTCAAGAGAAGAATTATATGATTATTTATTATTGTTATCGTCATGAAATGGTCATTTTTGTTATAAATAACACCTTTAGAAAATAATATGAAAATATCTTGTTGGAATATTGCATCAATTGTAGAAAGTTGAAATTTACGAGAAAAAATTAACTTTCGAGTTTGACGAAAATCATCATTTTTATCCAAGTAGACTATTTAGTCCCGTAAAAAAGTCATTTTTGGACTAACGTGGTCGCTTTTCTCTTTTTATGAATTACATGGGAAATTAAAAAAAGAAAAGAAAATAAACAAGGTTCAGGATTAAATAGAATGGCAACAACCTCGGAGAAATTACTAGGTTAATTAATTATAGTTAGTTCTAACATAAATAAACAAGCATAAATTAATGGTTATAAGGGAATAAAGATTAAGAGTTGGGAGTTGGGCCCCTTCTAGCCCATTAATAGTTTGCCCAACCTTTGGGCTTTTAATCTTATAGGCTTTAGGTCCAATTTCTTCAGTCTGTATACCAGATGTATAGTGACCGTATATCATCAAAGTTTTCTGAGCGTTTTTTGTGTATCTGATGTATATCAGACCATGTATCGGCCACATATGCATATATTTTGGTCTTCCACCTGTATTAATTTACAACTTTGTCTTCGAGGCCCCAATGAATAATTAAATAAATTGATAGGTAAATAAATAAATGACTACGATGAGTTTTGACCCCCCATCCCCTTTCTTGTCGTGATAGTCTTTCTTTTTCCAAAGATAGTCGACTCAAAGGGATAGGCCGCATTAGCACACCATGGAATGCATAGGGAAAAGAGTCCATGTAGGACTCGAGAGTATCCACATGCGAAAGAAAAGAAATAAAGTAATTAATATATGTAAAACATTGATACATAACATATAAATAATAACATCAAATAGTTAACACAAAAAGATAATAATAAAAGAAAAAAAAAAGAGAAAAAAAAAGAGAAAAAAATAAAAATTATTCATTTTTATAAGAAATATTTCGGAACTTTTGAAACAAAAAACTCAATACCTTATATTAATAAGTAAAATTTTATCAATACAATCCAAGTTAATGCGTTGTTAAAAAAGTGACAAACATGTTATTAGTTAGAATTAATCCTTACTTTTATTAACAATCATATTAATATGTAACGTGTAAAGTAAAAAAAAAATACGCATCTTTTAAACATACCACATCAAGATAACTAACAAGCAAGATCAAATAGGACAAGTTTAAATTAATAAAGCAGACTAATATTTTTAGGTATGTTCACATATGCAAGATCTCTTATTGAAATTTGGCTCTAGGCCATTAATTTATTGAGATGCCCTGAAGAGTAGTCAACCCACAACAACAAAAGAAGAAAATCATGTTTCTAAACTTATCAAAATACATATAGTAATCAAATCAAATCAAAACAAACATGAAATGCCCTGAGTAGACCACCACCACCACAACAAGAGAAGAGGAAAGTCATGTTTCTAGGCATATAAAATATGTACAGTAAGTAAAACAACATGATAAAATAATTAAAGTCATTTATGATGTAAGGCACTGCTTACCTAAAGTCTTTATGAAATTATTTTCTTATACACAAAACACCTATGGGGCCTTAATCCACTAAACCAGTAAATAAATAAAGTTCAAAGATTAAAAACCCGGATAGTGGGCAGGGCAGATTTGTAAATCATTTTAATGAGAAAATACCTAAAGATAAGCAGAAATACTGTGCCAAAGGAAACATCTCTAAGAAAAAAATTAGTTTCTTTAAGAAATAATTAGTTTCTTAAAACGGTAACTACACCGATACAGGCGGATATAGGGAGCACATCAAAATAGATTAAACAATCACAGACACTACAATAGCACAGACACTACAATAACACAGACGCAGGGAATATGTCATACGAGATTCAAACAAACATAACAGTTATAAACGAACAGAAATAAATAACGAACGGGAATAAATACTAGGACACCACTACAGCAGGGCAACCATCCAGATAAATAATAAGCCTTAAACACTAATTTTACTGCCAAAGGCTTCTAGCGGAGGCAATCAAAAATTAAATGGAACAAGAGTGTTACCTGTTTTTGGGCAGCAAAACAGAAACACAAGCTAATGTTGGAATCAACCACCACTACCACGAAGACCTCACAATCAAACCAACTAAAATACAACTAAGAGAATTTCTAATGAAAACTCTTTTTCTCAAAAAAAAAATATATTCTTCATTTTTTTTTCCAGCCCCCTCCTAATGGAAACATCTGTTCCTATTTATAATTGAAATTTTTTTCACTGGCAACTAAAAGAAAAGTTTTTCTTTGTCAAAGAAGGTGGTTGAGGATTTGAAAAAATGAAAGGAGATGGAAAGTATATCCCATAAATTCAGATTTGGATGAGATTTTGGAGCAAGGAGCCTACTATCTTTGAACAAAATTCAAATAACAAAGCTCAAGGTCTGCATAATTGCAGAGATTTTGCGTGATTTATAGGGAGGTTACCGTTGGATTTTGCATTGAAATTGCTCCACGCGCTGCTGTTGCTGCTTGCACGCTATTTCTCATTTTGATTTTGTCTGTTTGCTCTATTATTGCTCTATTTTAATCGGACAAGGGAAAGGGGAAAAAGGAATTGGTTGGGTTATTATTTGTTGTTATTGGGCCATTGGGTTGGTTTGGGTAGATTATGATTGTTAAAATATTATATTGGGTCATTTTTGTGGCCTAATTTAAAATGACAAGAATAGAATTTTGTAATTTATAAAATGACCAATTTTAATTTTAGTCATTCATTTAAATGTTAACCAAATTAAATATAAATTGACCGATTGATGGCCGAATTGATTCCAATTAGGGTCCGATTAAATAAATTGACTAAATTAAAACACCATTTGAAATAAATTAACAACTAATTCAATCCCGAGTTTCTTGATTTCACAAAATCAAATAAATACCTCTCCGAAAAATATTATCTTTTGAGAATGAATTATATTTAAGTCGAGGTTTCAAACATTTGAATTTATTATTATATTTTTTTTCTTTTTTTGAAACAAGCTTTGATTAAGATCTGATATTTTGTAAAATAATTATTTAAGAAAAAAATATATAAAATTCTATAATCTCGTTCAATTGAATATAATCTTTGCTAAAAATAACAAACTTATCCAGATAAACACTTTGAAAAGCCTTTTTTTCCGGATAAAATAAATATTATAATTTATTTAAAATCAAATAAAGTTCAAGATTAAACTTAGTCGTGGAGAGCAAAAATTAGGTGTCAACAACTACCCCATCCCTTTGGGTAGGGTGGATGCAAGTAACCCTGGGCAAAAGGAGGTTGACGTTCCTAATTTTTGTCTGACCATAAATTTGAATTTGAAAGAGGTTGACTATCGCACGAGTTTCATAGAGTTATGGCCAAACCTCAGTACTAGGTTTCCTACATATCTCAGGTTACATGAGAATTCAGGCCATTTGTAGTTCAAAAAGCTTGATTTAAGCGTGATTTTTACAAAGTTCACAAGCTATCCTGGTTTAGGAGTTTTTGATGAAACCAAAAAGCTAGGGAATAGAGGGATTTGGGGGGAGGTTGGAACGCAGTCGAGTTTTCTACATAGATCTAAGCCTACATATCCCCGAGGCTCAGGGAATCAGATTGCCTGTAGTTCGACTCGATCGATAAAAAAGATAGTCTTTTATTTCAGAAGATCTTTGACTCGAGATAAGTGACAAGTTGATTGAGTTGCGGAAAAGAGGCTTGTACCCTCTTAACCATGAATGTGGGATCCTTCACATCCATAGATAAGAATTTACCCGAACATAATTTCCCAAACTCTAAGCATGTTGTCACCCGAATTTGGGAGAAAAAAAAGGTTACCCTCGGTATGAGTTTAGAAATATCCCGAAGGTGAAGCTGAAACTAAAATTTTTCGAAGTACCCACATGCCTTATAATAGGGGTGTGGTTGGATGGTGGTGGCGATCATCATTTAGCTAGCGTCTAAAGAGTTTGACGTCCCTCTCTAGACTTTTCCCGTTTTACTGCTAAAAAAAAGTTCCACGTTGTGTTGCGTCCTATCTAGAGTTGTCCACACCTGTGGTTTTGATTTGAGATTTTCATCCTCTCGGATGCTCTCGAAAATATCTCAAACAAAATTGTTAGTAATAAGCACAATTCACAAAGGGGTGTATAGTTTTTTTTTACCATGTCTCTACATGAGGTTTTGCTCAAAGAGTGAAGTAATCCTTTCAAGTACCTATTTGGAAAGAAATAACTTGCAGCGACGGACACAATATCCCTCTTGGTTGCTGCACAATTATCTTATTTGCCGATTGAGTATGTCTATAAAGTAGAGTGCCCTTTTTGGACATCGATGACACTTTATATAGAACGGTCTCTGCAATCGTGTAGTCTTGTTCTTATGTGGTAACCCCTTCGGTCACAAACGTCCATTTGAAACGTGTGCTTGTGAGGCCTCCCTCAGATGTTGATTCGAAAAAAAATAATTATGATATCCTCGACGCCAGCATATACTATCTCGTGTGTCAATAGATGTTTTAATGCTGATAAATATCCTCGATGCCAGCGTATGCTATCTTGTGTGTCAACAGACATTGATAATGATGATACCCTCGACGCCAGCGTATGCTATCTCGCATGTCAACAGATATTCAGTGTTGATGATGTCCTCGACGCCAGCGTATGCTATCTCGCGTGTCAACAGACATTGATAATGATGATACCCTCGATGCCAGCGTATGTTATCTTGCGTGTCAATAGATATTGAATGCTGATGATATTCTCGATGCCAGCGTATGCTATCTCGCATGTCAACAGACATTGATAATAATGATACCCTCGACACCAGCGTATGCTATCTCACGTGTCAACAAATATTGAATGCTAATTATATCCTCGACGCCAGCGTATGCTATCTCGCGTGTCAACAAATATTGAATGTTGATGATATCCTCGACGCCGGCGTATGCTATCTAGCGCGTCATCAGATATTTGAATGCAGATGATACCCTCGATGCCAGCGTAATGCTATCTAGAGCGTCATCAGATATTTGAATGTAGATGATACCTTCAACGCCAGCGTATGCTATCTAGCGCGTCATCAGATATTTGAATGCAGATGATACTCTCGACGCCAGCGTACGCTATCTAGCACGTCATCAGATATTTAAATGAAAATGATACCTTCGACGCCAGCGTATGCTATCTAGCTCGTTATTAGATATTTGAATGCAGATGATACCCTCGACGCCATCGTATGCTATCTAGCGCGTCATCAGATATTTGAATACAGATGATACTCTTGACGCCAGCGTATGTTATCTAGCGCGTCATCAGATATTTAAATGCAAATGATACCTTCGACACCAGCGTATGCTATCTAGCACGTCATTAGATATTTCAATGCAGATGATACCTTCGACGCCAGCGTATGCTATCTAGCGCGTCATTAGATATTTGAATGCAGATAATACCCTCGACGCCAGCGTATGCTATCTAGCGCGTCATTAGATATTTGAATGCAGATGACACCTTCGACGCCAGCGAATGCTATCTAGAGCGTCATTAAATATTTGAATGCAGATGATACCTTCAACGCCAACGTATGCTATCTAGCGCGTCATTAGATATTTGAATGCAGATGATACCTTCGACGCCAGCGTATGCTATCTAGCGCGTCATTAGATATTTGAATGCAGATGATACCCTCGATGCCAGCATCTTCTCTCTAGCGCGTCATCAGATTTTTGATGGTCCTCTTTGCAGTAGCATGGAATTATTCTTTCGGTAGTTTGAAAACAATTTCACTTGAGTCCATTTGCCTGCATTTTGCTTTCTACATGTACCATTTACTTCGCTCTAAGGATAATTTTGAAGATGATTTTTTGTTCTTCGTCCTGTTGAGTGATCCTTTGATTGTTGTAATTTATTATGCCGACTCCCTTGAATGTACCATTCTTGAGCATCATTTGCTCTGGTGTGGCCCGCAACCTGCTTGGGGGTTTTCTGAAAAAGATTTCCACATTTGTATTGATCCCTGCATCCACTGACAAATAGTTAGGTTGAAATGAAACTACTTCGTGTTGATGTCCTTCAATCCTTGGTTTGCTCCTTGCCATCTTTTGGGTGCTCCATTGTGTTGGGACCTCCATTCTGACTCGCCGTTCCAACGAATTCCTAGGCAATTACTAAATAAAGACTTGTATAGGTTTTGAAAGTAATCTTAATTTTAAAAAATAGTTTCAAAAGTTTTCTGTAAAAGCTTTAGAAAATCTCTGCCAGTTATGTCATGTACGAGCCCGGCGAACGTCTTCCTCTTGGTTCTGACTATATCCGACTGAAGGTTTCCAAAATTGATCATCGTTGTTGGTGGGTTCTTCACAAATCTCTATCACAACCGGAAATTGAGTTTATCTAGACTTTGTCGTAGATGGTGACTTTTAAAGTTTGACTTTGACCTCTGGTGCTGGGGAATTTGAAATATATTCAAGTATTTGGTGGAAATTTTGAGGCCTTCCTAAAAATTTCTGCCCCAGTTTAGAGTTGTTTTGATATGATCTCAGCTCGAGAAGATTCGAAGTCTGTGTTAGTCTTCGTTCTCTTTGTTGCATGATGATATTCATCATTGTGAATTTTTGAGATCCCTTCTCGAAAATTCTTCCCCAGTTTGTTGTTATTTGAGATGACGTTGCCTTGATGAGATCTTTGATGATCTTTATTCCCTTTGCTGGATGACGATCTTTTCTTATGAATTTTTCGAGATTCCTTCTCGAAAATTCTGCCCCAGTTTCCCTTTCCTGGGTTATATGACCGAGCCATTGAGGCGCCTACGTATCCCGTTGAAGCAGGAATCAGGTCAAACGTAGTTCAGGGCTACTTTAGGGATATATAAAATTTTAATGGGTTGATCGAAGCCGACATAGGTCGCCTACGTATCCCTTTCTTGGGAATTCAGGTCAAACGTAGTTTGTACATAAAAGGAAGGAATAAATTTTCCTAAGGGGTTGACCGAAGCCGACATAGGTCGCCTACGTATCCCTTTTCGGGAATTCAGGTCATCACGTAGTTCATAGATAAAAGAAAAGGGATTCTAGGCAATTACATAGTAGGAGACAAATATTATTACAAAGGCGATTGCAAATAAACTAAGGAAACAAAACTAGAACATCCTTCAAACATAGTACCGCTGTACTACATCAGAATTGATTGGTTTGGTCCACTCTTGACCATCCATCTTAGATAGAATCAGAGCTCCTCCAGATAGTACTTTGCGAACCATGTATGGTCCTTGTCAGTTCGGAGCGAATTTGCCTTTGTACTCTTCTTGGTGAGGGAATATGCGCTTGAGAACCAATTGCCCGACCTCAAATGTTCGAGTTCGGACTTTTTTGTTGAAGGCACGGACCATCCTGTGTTGGTATAACTGGCCATGGCACACGACAATCATTCTCTTTTCATCAATCAACATAAGTTGCTCATAGTGGGCATGAACCCATTCTTCATTACTTAGTCCGGCTTCTTGAATAATTCTTAAGGAAGGTATTTCAACTTCGGTAGGTATCACATCTTCGTTTCCGTAAACAAGTAGGTAAGGAGTTACCCCTGTGGAGGTTCGAACTGTTGTACGATACCTTAGCAAAGTATAAGGCAACATCTCGTGCCATGATCTATCATTTTCAACCATCTTCCTCAAATCTTCTTGATATTCTTATTGGCAGCTTCCACGGCTCCATTCATCTGTGGACGATACGCGGTTAAGTTGCGATGAATAATTTTGAACTCGTCACAAATCTCAATCATCAAGTGACTATTCAAGTTTGCCCCGTTGTCAGTAATGATTGATTTTGCACTCCAAATTTGCAGATCAAGTTATTTTTGACAAAATCTGCAACAACTTTCTTGGTAACGACTCTATATGAAGCAGCTTCAACCCACTTAGTAAAGTAATCAATAGCAACCAAAATAAATCTATGCCCATTTGACGCCGGTGGCTCTATTGGCCCGATAACATCCATACCCCAAGCTACGAAAGGCCAAGGTAAACTCATTGCATGAAGCTCGTGTGGAGGCATTCGGATCAAATCTCCATGTATCTGACATTTTGGGCACTTTTGCACATACTTGCTACAATCATTTTCCATAGTCATCCAAAAATAACCAGTTCTTAGGATCTTTCTCGCAAGGGCAAACCCATTCATGTGGGGACCACAAACTCCAGCGTGTACCTCATTTATTAATTTATTGGCTTCCACAATGTCAACACATGTTAAAAATCCTAAATCTGGTCCTCCTAAAAAGGATTTCCCCACTTAAAAAATAATTCTTGGCCAAATGCCAGATTGTCTTCTTCTGATTATTGCTGGCCTCTTCAGGATATATTCCAGATTCTAAATACCTTTTAATATCATAGTACCAAGGCTTTCCGTCAGGCTCTTCTTCAATGTGGGCACAATGTGCGGGTTGCTTCTTCAAACTTATCTCCAAAGGATCAATGTAACTTTGATATGGGTGCTGAATCATAGAGGATATAGTAGCCAAAACATCAACAAATTCATTTTGTGTCCTTAGGATGTGTTTGAAATCAACTTCCTTGAATCTTTCACATAATTCCTGCACCAACTCCACATAAGGAATAATCTTGGGGTTCTTTACCGCCCATTCTGCCCGTACCTGGTGAATCAGTAAATCTGAGTCTCCGATGACTAACAATTCATGAACACCCATATCAAGCGCCAATTTGAGACCTAAGATGCAAGATTCATACTCGGCTATGTTATTGGTGCACGGGAAACGTAACTTAGCTGTCACTGGATAGTGCTGGCCTATTTCAGACACCAAAACTGCTCCGACTCCTGAACCTTTGAAGTTGACTGCCCCATCAAAGAACAGCCTCCATCTAGGGTAGAGTTCTATGATGTCTTCTCCTACGAATAAAGTCTCCTCATCTAGGAAGTAAGTTTGAAGTGGCTCATATTCATCATCAACCGGATTCTCTGCCAAATGATCTGCTAAGGCTTACCCCTTGATTGCTTTTTGAGTTACATACACAATGTCAAACTCACTTAGCAATATTTGCCACTTAGCTAAATTCCCCGTAGGCATGGCTTTCTGGAAGATATACTTCAATGGATCCATTCTGGAAATAAGGTATGTTGTGTACGAGGATAGATAATGCCTCAGCTTTTAGGCAACCCAAGTTAAAGCACAACATGTCCTTTCTACAAGAGTGTAACGAGCCTCGTAGGGCATAAAATTCTTACTCAAATAGTAGATGGCTTTCTCTTTCTTACCAGTTTCATCATGTTGCCTGAAGACACATCCGAAAGCATTTTCTGAGATGGACAGGTAAAGCAACAATGGACTTCCTTCCCTTGGTAGGACCAGAATAGGAGGAGCTGACAGATACTCTTTGATTCTGTCAAAAACTTTCTGGCATTCTTCTGTCCACTTCTTCAATACATCCTTCTTCAACATCTTAAGAATTGGCTCACATATAACTGTTGATTGTGCAATAAACCTGCTAATATAATTCAAACGGCCCAGGAAACTCATAACTTCTTTCTTAGTTCTCGGCGGTGGCAAATCTTGAATTATTTTGATTTTGGATGGGTCTAGCTCGATGCCCCTTCTGCTGACTATGAATCCCAGTAATTTTTAGGCTGGCACACCAAAAGCACACTTAGCAGGATTCAACTTTTAAACTGTATTTTCTCAATCTGTTGAAGAACCTTTCCAAATGGGTCAAATGATCCGAACCCTCGCGGGATTTGATAATTACATCATCCACATACACCTCAATCTCTTTATGAATCATATCATGGAAAATTGTCGTCATATCCCTCATGTATGTTGCACCCGCATTCTTGAGACCAAACGGCATAACCCTATAATGATAAACACCCCAAGGTGTAATAAAGGCTATTTTTATGCATCTTTCTCATCCATCAATATCTGATAATATATGGCAAAACAATCCATGAAAGACTGCATTTCATGCTTTGCACAATTATCGATGAGGATGTGGATATTGGGAAACGGAAAATTATCTTTAGGACTGGCACTATTCAAATCTCTATAGTCCACACAAATTCGAATCTTTTCGTCTTTCTTCGGCACAGGGACAATGTTGGCTAGCCATGTTGGATATTTTGTGACCTCCACAACCTTAGACTGAATTTGCTTCGTCACTTCTTCCTTGATCTTCAGACTTAAGTCCGGCTTGAATTTTCACATTTTTTGCTTGACTGGATCAAATTCGGGGTTTATTGGTAACTTATGCGACACAATATTAGTGCTTAATCCCGGCATATCATCATATGACTAAGCAAACACGTCAATGTATTCCTGTAACAAGCGAGTGAGTTCTTTTTTTTATGCTTCTGCTAAGTGAACATTGACACTCATTTCTTTGATTTCATCATGATCGCCGAGGTTGACTGTTTCGATTTCCTCTAGGTTGGGCTTCTCCCGATTCTCAAATTCCTCCACATCTTCTACTAACGGCTCCTCATCGCTTTCATTCCAATCATCATCATTTCTCTTATTTTATTCGTTTAAGCTTTGACATAACATGACATTGGCAGGTTTAAAGTTACTGTTACTGTAATAAGCAAACAAACCAAGTTAGAAGATAATAACAATATAATAGAATATGTTTTGAAATAACTTCTTAAATAAAATGAGGCCTTTTCATTAAAATTTGGGAAATAAATACAAACTATGGCTTATGATCCACGCAAATATGAGCCTATGCTTTTTTAAAATAGTAAAATGCAAAAAGAAAGTTTGAGACATAAAGGATAGATCACGGGGCCTCCTCCGGATCATCCTCAATTTTAAAAGCTACTAGTAATTGCCCATTCATCTACCACGATGGGTGACGGGTTACGAGTTGAGTGGAGGTCCAGTTTTGTAAATCCTCTTCATGTGCAACCTTCTTCACTCCACTGGACTTCGGGAAATTATCTGGTACAACATTGCATCCCTCGAACAAATTTTCTATCCCATCTCCAAGACCATCGTAATTCGATATTTCACGCACGGGAAATGACTGGTATAGAAGTGACAAAGGCCTAGGCAGACTCGTCTTTGGCTTATCATCAAACCCGTTCTCCCTTGCCGGCTGGTACCCTAACCCATACCTAGGTTCTTTCTCTAAGGTCATAATGGGCTCAACAATTCTTTCCAGATTCTTACCCAAACCCCGACCAAGCTCGAACCCATTTCTCAGCATCACAGTTGCAATCATTTTGTAAATAGAAAGCATTGGAGCTTCGGGCGTCAAATCTTTTTTCTGCAGCATTTACAATCTCCACAACATGAAAACTACTACCCTTAGAGATGTCTTCAATCACTGGTGCACAACTATTAGGATGGCTTTCATGGCTTTCTTCCCCTTGGATGACTATTTCATAATCTTCCCAAATGAATTTCAATAACTGATGACGGGTTGATGACACTGCCTGTGTATGATAGATCCATGGTCTTTCCAAGAGCAAGTTGTAACTTGGGTGGATATCCATAACATGAAATTTAGCTTTGAATTCAGTCGGTCCCATCTGGATGTGCAAATCAATTTCACCTATGGTATCTCTCTGCCCTCCATCAAATGCCCGCACATTTACTTGGCTTTGGCGAATCTTTCCCAAATCATAGCCCATTTGCACCAATGTGGAAAGCGGAAAAATGTTTAAACCAGATTCGTCATCTATCAATACCCAATTAATCACATAACCCAGGCAAATGATAGTGACGTGCATGGCTTTGTTATGCATTACTCCCTCAAATGGCAACTCATCTTCACCGAATGATATGCGATGAATTTCCACAACATTTCCTATCATTGCAGTTAGATTCTCAACGCTCGTGCCTGCAGGAACATATGCTTCATCCAAGACCTTCAATAAAGCTTTCGGTGGAATGGTGAACATTAATAATGGAAAAATGGAGATTTGGGCTAGAGTTTTCTCTAAATGTTTGACGATTGAATAGTTCTTTGGTTGCATACGCCTCCAAAATTCTTCAGCCTCTCCTTCGGTGATTGGCCTTTTCTGTGAATCCCTCCTGTTGGTTAGATCTTCAGAAATGTAGCATCGTCCCGATCGCGTCATCCCTTGGGCAGTGGCAGTTTATACAATAAATTTCTTTCTAGGTGGGGGAGTGCATGTCTGAGTCGGGGCCATCATTACTATAAATGGAGATTTCTCATTGACACTTAAAGTAGCTACGGCTCTTTCTATCTTCTCCACCTCCTTTGTTCTTTTGAACTTTTCTGAATTCACTTTAATTATGGTCCTGCTAGACACCCATTCATCATCTATTTCAATTATGTTAATAGTATCTCCCCTATGATTAGGCAATGGGTTACTATTAACATTTGGCGTCGGCGACTGGAGCGTGATAACTTTTGATCAATCAAATCTTGAATCTTATGCTTTAAGCTAACACAATCTTCGGTACTGTGCCCCGCCGCTCCTGAATGATAGGCACAATTTTGATCAGCATGATAGAATCGGGAGTTGGTATTGATGAGTTTTGGTTGGATAGGCTGTAAATGACCAGCATCCTCCAGTCTTCCAAAAAGTTGGGTGCGACTTTCGGCCAGTGGTGTAAAGTTTCGAGAAGGTCTTCTTTCGAGGTTTGGACGTAGGGGGTTATAATGGTTCTGATTGGTTGGAGGAGGTACACGATGATAATTTGGAGGTGCTTGAATGTTTGTTTGATTATTTGGAAAGACGGCTTGAGCATGAGGCTGATAATTTAGTTGCGGAGCATGGTATTGAGGCAGGAGGTTTGGCTGTGGAATTTGGTATTGGGATTGGATATTTGTAAGTGGAGTTTGGTATTGGGGTTGACTGTAGAATACATGCTGAAAATTATTTTGAAATCTTCTTGAATTTTGAAATATTTTGAAAAGGTCAAAACCATTCTCTTTAAAACAAAATCCAAAAAGGGATAAAACAGAAATGGCGACTCTGCTAGGGAGTTTATCTAGGTTCTAACCAAAAGAAATTTAGACTAACAAATAAGGGTTTTAAATATTTGTTTATCCTATCTTACATGCTTTATGTGTTTATTATGCTTATTTGATATAAACTGCTTATGTACTATTGCTTTTTATGAATTATTTGTTATTGCTTTATATAAATTGTCATTCCGTTCATATTTCTTCCATTCAGGAAAATTGACACAGTCACACGTACACGTGAGGTGTGTTTCGCGCACCGATAAATTTCTTTCAAAATTTCAAAATTTAGGAGAGTTGGCGTATGCGGGTGTGTCCGAATCTTTTTCTTTGTGACCGCGTAGCCTTCTCACTCGAGTTGTCCACTCGGGAACCTTGCGTCTAGTAAGCCAAATCTTAGAATAACTTAAGATAGAGCTTCCCTGAATATAGGTCATGCATACATAAGCCCTAGGTGGTTTGACCCAAGGTGTCATTCCACGAATTTAGGAAAATGTCCTTATGTCAAATGGGTTTATGACCCAGCAACAATCGATCATATTTTTTGCATATGATAATGATAAATGGATCCAAGACTAATTATGACACCACGAGTTTGGAAAATATGTACTTATTTTATTGTGTTTACACTGTATGATGGATTTAGTTCCCCAAGTGCCTAAGATTAGAATGGTCGAAGGTGTTCCAAATAAGTTAAGGCTATGGTGGAAAAATCTCAGCCTGATGGAAATGTTAGCGATCAGTAAAAAATTGGGGTTCCTTCCTTCACTCTTAGAGATCTCCCCCGACAAGTATGTGGTCAGAGCGCTAGTTCCATTCTGGGACCCAGACCGAGTTGTCTTTGCATTTAAAGATTTTGAACGCACCCCCACATTAGAGGAGATCTATTACTTCACTGATTTGTAATATCAAGGGATAGGTCAGATCATCCCGCACAGACAGTCAGGGAAGAAATTTCTTCGCTATTTGGGATTAAAGAATACTGATGAACTCCGTTGCTTTAAAAATAATTGGGTTTCTTCATATTATTTGTTCGAGAGATATGGTCGCCAAGACAGCTATAAGCTATTCAAGAAAGAATTTACTTGCATTTCTACTCATTGGCGGGTTAGACGTCCGATTACATTTGTCGTTGCCTTGATAGAGACTTTGGTATTTCCACAAGAATATGGAAAGATTAGTACTTGCATATGTTCCGTGGCTCGAGCTCTCTTTAAAGGAGTTGATGGCGCCAAAATCACCTTGGTTCCTATGATCTTGGCAGAAATATTTCGTGCACTCGGGAAGTGTAAAAGAGGGGAAACAAAGTTCTTTGAAGGTTGCAATCTCCTTCTGAAGATGTGGGCAAAAGAGCATTTCTACAAGCGTGACAATATGATTGATATAATGTTTAGCGCTTCACATAGGATCGAAACTCATGATAACAGATTGAGGAGGTTCGTTTCCCCGATTGGCACTATCGATTGGTTTGAATTCTTAGCCTCCCGTACCAGTGACCAAGTCCAGTAGAGATACCCGCTACTACCATGCTCCACGACTTACATACGGTGTAGAGGACTTTATTATATTGAGCTCATCGGATTAAAGGGGCTACAACCATATGCCCCGGTGCGTGTACTTCGACAGTTTGGACAGACACAGATCATTCCTCTTTGGGAAAATATGCAGGCTTTGGAAATTCTTTTTGGGCCAGATTTCAGAGTTCCTAGGGCTAGTCAAATTCTGCATGAATGGAACAACATTCTCACAATTGACGTGAGACGCGGACCAATTGAATGTATGTCGGAATATCAGATATGGGTTCAAGAATATCTTGGTGATATAAGATCCAATCAAGAAAGAGAACAAGGTTTTGAGGATGTTGGTATGACTAATTGGATACGATATTTTTGTCTTGGGGTTACAGTAATCACACCTGAAATGTGGGATCAAATGTCTAACATAATGCAGTATTTGATAAATGCAGGAGCGGGGCCCAACAACGTTGACGCATCATCTTCACGTCCTCCATCAACATGATCAAAGATAGGGTCTAGGCTAAATCTTAAAATTGTCTTTTGATCTCATTTCTTATCATTATACTCAATTAATATCCCAATAAAACCTGGCTTCCATTTCCAAACTCGAAGTTTGTTTCGAATTAATGGCTTGGATCAATTTATCATAATCTCAATTACCTGACGCTAGGCCCAAACCCTTGGCTAAAAAAGGGTAACCCCAATTAGGACACGCGCTATTATAACTGCCTTATATAATTATTTGTGTTTAGCAATATGTTTACTTCTTGTCAAGTATCTTGCATTACTTATCACATACGGAAACTAACATATCTGCCTTTGAGTTGTTTTGCTTTACAGATAATAAGAAACTACTCCGTGTTGAATTAAGCTGGCAGAACATCCTTACTTCACCCGATCAAAAGCACGTAAAATCCCATCATCTAACCATTACGCAAAAATGACTGGAAGTAATGAAGAAAATGCATTTACCATCAGGGACAACGTTATAGCTGAACAAAGTGAGATGATTGCTGAGCTTTCAAGAAAATTGGAAATGCTTCAGGAGGAAATGAAACGTACTAGAGATTTGGCTAATCTGGCCATCACTGTAAATACTCCCACTCCAGGAGAATGCGGGACTCTACTCCATATCCTTCCCCTCAGTACGCCTATTCTCAGGGACCATCCTAATAACATATCATCCATCTCCAATCCTCAACTGGCTCAGAACACCAATCGAGAAAATAACCCACGCACTTACCATCCACAAAATCCATCCATAACCTCACAAAACCCATCTCCAAATCCACAAAATCCATTTCCAAATTCACAAAATCCCTCTCAGATTCCACCACACCACTCTCATATTCCCTAAAATGTTCTCAATTTTCAAAACGTCCTCCCCACCTACCAACCAACCGCATCTCAGCCTCCAAATTAAGATACTCTTCCAAATTCTTCTGATGTCATCATATCCCCTGACATCTATAATCCCTTTCCCAATCCCGAGGTAGACCAATACGAGGAGAAGGAGAAGGAGTAGAGGGCCGAGCATGAAAAAAAGTTGCTAGCGATGAATGAAGAGATCACGAGAATCAAGGAAATCTCATGGGGCAGGTAATAATAATACTTTAGGGTACGAGAATTTGTGTGTGCACCCCGGAGTAAATCTACCAGAAGGGTACAAAGTCCCTAAATTTGAAATGTTCGATGGTACCGGAAATCCAATGACCCATCTAAGAAGGTATTGTGATCAGATGGCCGGGATAGGAGGAAATAAAGCATTATTGATGCGTTTATTCAGTAGAAGCTTAAGGGGTGAAGCTTTAGACTGGTTCACATCTCAAGAACTGAAGAAATGGTCTAGTTAGAAGACATTGGCTAAGGGTTTTCTTGATAGATTTGCATTCAACATTGAGATAATTCCTAATCGATACTCATTAGATCGAATCAAGCAGATGAATAATGAGTGTTTCAGAGACTATGCCTTACGCTGGAGAAAAGAAGTTGCCAAGGTACAACCTCCCATGTCCGAGGAAGAGATGGTGTCCGTATTCTTTCGTGCTTAAGAAGGAGAATATTATACTACGATGGTATCCTCGGTCAGGGTAACTTTCGCAGATTTGGTAAAAATAGGGGAATCGCTAGGAGAAGGCATGCGAACAGGAAAGATCTCCAAAAAGCCAACATCATTTGGGACTTCTATGTTCCTAAAGAAGAAAAAGGAAGATGTGGGTGCAGTCTCTACTGATTCTGTTGCAAAGTTGAAGAAGAAATTCACTCCAAAGAATATCTTCCCCTCCCCGCCGTCTCCGAGTTTTCATCATGTATTCTACAGTCAACCCCAATACCAAACTCCACTTACAAATATCGAATCCCAATACCAAATTCCACAGCCAAACCTCCTGCCTCAATACCATGCTCCGCAACTAAATTATCAGCCTCATGCTCAAGCCGTCTTTCCAAATAATCAAACAAACATTCAAGCACATCCAAATTATCATCGTGTACCTCCTCCAACCAATCAGAACCATTATAACCCCCTACGTCTAAACCTCGAAAGAAGACCTCCTCGAAACTTTACACCACTGGCCGAAAGTCGCACCCAACTTTTTGGAAGACTGAAGGATGCTGGTCATTTACAGCCTATCCAACCAAAACTTGTCAATACCAACTCCCGATTCTATCATGCTGATCAAAATTGTGCCTATCATTCAGGAGCGACGGGGCACAGTACCGAAGATTGTGTTAGCTTAAAGCATAAGATTCAAGATTTGATTGATCAAAAGGTTATCACGCTCCAGTCGCCGACGCCAAATGTTAATAGTAACCCATTGCCTAATCATAGGGGAGATACTATTAACATAATTGAAATAGATGATGAATGGGTGTCTAGTAGGACCATAATTAAAGTGAATTCAGAAAAGTTCAAAAGAACAAAGGAGGTGGAGAAGATAGAAAGAGTCGTAGCTACTTTAAGTGTCAATGAGAAATCTCCGTTTATAGTAATGATGGACCCGACTCAGACATGCACTCCCCCACCTAGAAAGGAATTTATTGTAGAAACTGCCACTGCCCAAGGGATGACGCGATCTTGACGATGCTACATTTCTGAAGATCTTACCAACATGAGGGATTCACAGAAAAGGCCAATCACCGAAGGAGAGGCTGAAGAATTTTGGAGGCGTATGCAACCAAAGAACTATTCAATCATCAAACATTTAGAGAAAACTCTAGCCCAAATCTCTATTTTTGCATTATTTTGATCATCAACCCCAATTTCTTCAGTGTGTATACCAGATGTATACTGAGCGTATATCAGCCAAGTTTTCTGAGCGTTTTTTGTGTATCTGATGTATATCAGACCATGTATCGGCCACATATGCATATATTTTGGTCTTCCACCTGTATTAATTTACAACTTTGGCTTCGAGACCCCAATGAATAATTAAATAAATTGATAGGTAAATAAATAAATGACTACGATTTGTTTTGACCCCCCATCCCCTTTCTTCTCACGATGGTCTTTCTTTTTCCAAAGATAGTCGACTTAAAGGGATAGGCCGCATTGGCACACCATGGAATGCATAGGGAAAAGAGTCCATGTAGGACTCGAGAGTATCCACATGCGAAAGAAAAGAAATAAAGTAATTAATATATGTAAAACATTGATACATAACATATAAATAATAACATCAAATAGTTAACACAAAAAGATAATAATAAAAGAAAAAAAAAAGAGAAAAAAAATAAAAATTATTCATTTTTATAAGAAATATTTCAGAACTTTTGAAACAAACAACTCAAAATCTTATATTAATAAGTAAAATTTTATCAACACAATCCAAGTTAATGCGTTGTTAAAAAAGTGACTAACATGTTATTAGGTAAAATTAATCCTTACTTTTAGTAACAATCATATTAATATGTAACGTGTGAAGTTAAAAAAAATACGCATCTTTTAAACATACCGCATCAAGATAACTAACAAGCAAGATCAAATAGGACAAGTTTAAATTAATAAAGCAGACTAATATTTTTAGGTATGTTCACATATGCAAGATCTCTTCTTGAAATTTGGCTTTAGGCCATTAATTTATTGAGATGCCCTGAAGAGTAGTCAACCCACAACAACAAAGGAATAAAATCATGTTTCTAAACTTATCAAAATACATATAGTAATCAAATCAAATCAAAACAAACATGAAATGCCCTGAGTAGACCACCACCACCACAACAAGAGAAGAGGAAAGTCATGTTTCTAGGCATATAAAATATGTACAGTAAGTAAAACAACATGATAAAATAATTAAAGTCATTTATGATGTAAGGCACTGCTTACCTAAAGTCTTTATGAAATTATTTTCTTATACACAAAACTCCTATGGGGCCTTAATCCACTAATCCAGTAAATAAATAAAGTTCAAAGATTACAAACCCGGACAGTGGACAGGGCAGATTTGTAAATCATTTTAATGAGAAAATACCTAACGATAAGCAGAAATACTGTGCCAAAGGTAAAATCTCTAAGAAAAAAATTAGTTTCTTTAAGAAATAATTAGTTTCTTAAAACGATAACTACACCGATACAGGCGGATACAGGGAGCACATCAAAATAGATTAAATAATCACAGACACTACAATAGCACATACACTACAATAACATAGACATAGGGAATATGTCATACAAGATTCAAACAAACATAACAGTCATAAACGAACAGAAATAAATAACGAACGGGAATAAATACTAGGACACCACTATAGTAGGGCAACCATCCAGATAAATAATAAGCCTTAAACACTAATTTTACTGCCAAAGGCTTCTAGCGGAGGTAATCGAAAATTAAATGGAATAAGAGTGTTACCTGTTTATGGGCAGCAAAACGAAAACACAAGCTAATGTTGGAATCAACCACCACTACCACGAAGACCTCACAATCAAACCAACTATATTACAACTAAGAGAATTTCTAATGAAAACTCTTTTTCTCAAAAAAAAATATATATATATTCTTCATTTTTTTTCCATCCCCCTCCTAATGGAAACATCTGCTCCTATTTATAATTGAAAATTTTTTCACTGACAACTAAAAGGAAAGTTTTTCTTTGTCAAAGAAGATGGTTGAGGATTTGAAAAAATGAAAAGAGATGGAAAGCATATCCCATAAATTCAGATTTGGATGAGACTTTGGAGGAAAGAGTCTACTATCTTTGAACAAAATTCAAATAACAAAGCTCAAGGTCTGCATAATTGCAGAGATTTCGCGTGATTTATGGGGAGGTTACCGTTGGATTTTGCGTTGAAATTGCTCCACGGGCTGTTGTTGCTGCTTGCACGCTATTTCTCGTTTTGATTTTGTCTTTTTGCTCTATTTTAACCGGACAAGGAAAATGGGAAAAGGGAATGGGCTGGGTTATTATTTATTGTTGTTGGGCCATTGGGTTGCTTTGGGTAGATTATGATTATTAAAATATTATATTGGGTCATTTTTGTGGCCCAATTTAAAATGACAAGAATAGAATTTTGTAATTTATAAAATGACCAATTTTAATTTTAGTCATTCATTTAAATGTTAACCAGATTAAATATCAATTGACCGATTGATGGCTGAATTGATTCCAATTAGGGTCCGATTAAATAAATTGACTAAATTAAAACACCATTTGAAATAAATTAACAACTAATTCAATCCCGAGTTTCTTGATTTCACAAAATCAAACAAATACCTCTCCAAAAAATATTATCTTTTGAGAATGAATTATATTTAAGTCGAGGTTTCAAACATTTGAATTTATTATTATATATTTTTTTCTTTTTTTGAAACAAGCTTTGATTAAGATCTGATATTTTGTAAAATAATTATTTAAGAAAAAAATAAAATAAAATTCTATAATCTCGTTCAATTGAATATAATCTTTGCTAAAAATAACAAACTTACCCAGATAAACACTTTGAAAAACATTTTTTTCGGATAAAATAAATGTTATAATTTATTTAAAATCAAATAAAGTTCAAGATTAAACTTAGTCGTGGAGAGAAAAAATTAGGTGTCAACAACGTGATTCGGTATTAGAGTGTAAGGCTGTTATGGTGAATAATGATATAGACATCTCCAGGTTAGTGGTGTACATGCAACAGGTAGAAAATGAGAAAAAAAAAAGCACGCAAAAATGAGGGGATGGCAGAGCAAGAAATTTAGGTATGCAGAGCAGGGTGCAAATTAGCAGAATAGTGGGAAATATGGTATTTAGTGATCTAAGAAGAAGAATTAGGGAAATTCTTATTCGTCAGCTCGTGCTCCTTATCCTAAGCCTTTAAGTGATCGACATTTTTAATTTAGCAGTGGTCCTATGGCGCAACATTTCAAGACTCAAATGAGTGGAGCTCAGTTGGTCCCACCTTAACCTCCTTTCCCTTTTTGTGGGTAGCTTTATCGTGGGTATTATAAGGATGGGAGGAATTTATGCTTTACTTGTGGTTGGTCTGGTCATCTGCGGTGAAATTTTCCTTCGTTTTGGATTGCCACGGTAGCTAACAAGGTCCTGGTTGCCATTCCATTAACTTTTGTAGCTAAGGGTGCTTCTTCAAGGATTGTAACTGGTTGGAATCGTCTCTATGCACATTTTACTCATAAAAAATCTGAGGCATCATCCCCAGATGTTGTCACTGGTATGTTATAGCTTTTCTCCTATGATGTTTATTATCTACTTGATCTGAGTTATACCTTATCTTATGTGACCCCTTATGTGGTTGTACACTTTGGTTTTGATCCTAAAAGTATTTCTGACACCTTTTCTATTTCTACTCTAATGGGTGATTCTATTATTTTAATAAAATCTATAGGGTTTTTGTGGTGTCTATTTTTTGTAAGGAGACATTGGTGGATTTGATAATATTTGATATGGTGGATTTTGATGTGATCTTGGGGATGGATTAGCTTCATTCATGTTATGCTTCTCTAGACCGTAGAACTCAAAAGGTCACCATTCATTTTCTTAATGAACTGGTAATAGAATGGGAGGAGAGTTCCCTTATACCAAGAGGAAAGTTTATTTCTTATCTTAGAGCTTATAAAATGATTTCAAAAGGGTGTCTATATCATCTAGTTTAGGTCAATTATTCTAAATCTAAGAGTCCCTCTTTGCAATCTGTCCCTGTGGTTAGTGAATTTTCTAAAGTTTTTCCTGATGACCTTCCTGGAATTCCTCCCAATAGCACAATAGATTTTGGGATTGACCTTCTACAGGATACCCGTCCCATTTCCATTCCTCCTTATAGGATAGCTCCGATTGAGCTAAAGGAACTAAAGAAGTAATTAAAAGATCTTCTTGATAAAGGATTCATTCATCCTGGTGTTTCTCCCTAGGGTGCTCCTGTGATTTTCGTACGAAAATAATATGGGTCTCTTCGAATGTGTATAGACTATCGTTAGTTGAATAAAGTTACTATGAAAAATAAGTACCCTCTTCCTAGGATTGATGACTTCTTTGTTCAGTTTCATGGTTCTAGTGTTTCTCCAATATAGATCTTTGTTTGGGTTATCATCAGTTGAAAATAGAGAGGTGGATATTCTTAAAAACTACCTTCTAAATGCGGTATGATCACTATGAGTGCTTGGTTATGTCATTTGGGTTAACTAATGCTCCTGCTGCCTTCATGGACCTTATAAATTGGGTGTTTAGATAACTTTTGGATATATTTGTTATAGTCTTTATTAATGATATCTTGGTGTACTCCAAAAGTAAGAAAGATCATGCAAATTACCTCCAAATTATGTTGCAAACCCTTAAGGACCAGGAATTGTATGCAAAGTTTTCTGAGGGTGAATTTTGGATAAGTGTTGTGACTTTTCTTGGGTATGTTATTTTTAGTGAAGGGATCAAGGTGGATCCATAAAAGACTGAGGCGCTAAAGAAGTGGCCTAGACCCACGACTCCAACCGATGTTAGGAGTTTCTTGGGCTTGGTCGGGTACTATAGGAGGTTTGTGGAGAGTTTCTCATCTATTGTTGCTCCGCTTACAAAGTTGACTTAAAAGAAGATAAAGTTTTTTACTCTGATGCTTGTGAAGGTAGTTTTGAGAAGTTGAACGATAAGTTGACTTCTGCTCCTGTCTTGACCATACCCGAGGGTACAAAGAGGTTTGTTGTGTATTGTGATGCGTCTTGTGTGGGACTGGGTTGTATTTTAATGAAGCATGGTAAGGTTTTAGCTTACGCTTCTAGACAGGTTAAGGTTCATAACAAGAACTACCCAACTTACGATCTAAAGTTGGCGGTCATGGTCTTTGCTTTGAAGATTTGGCATCACTATTTGTAAGGGGTGCACGTGAATATTTATTCCAATTATAAGAGTTTGAAGTATGTGTTTACATAGAAGGAATTGAATCTCGGGAAAAGGCTGTGGCTCGAATTGCTTAAGGATTACAACATGAGCTTGCACTACCATCCCAGTAAAGCTAATGTTGTTGTTGATGCTCTTATCAGGTTGTCCATGGGGATTATATCTCGTATTGAAGAGGAGAAAAGAGGACTGGTAAAGGATATTCATCGGCTGACCAATATAGGAGTTCATATTTTGGACTCCAAAGATGGAAGAGTACTCTTTTAGAAAGTGGTTAAATCGTCTCTTCGAGATGAGTTCAAAGAGAAGCAGGCTCTGGATCCCATACTTATGCAAATTAATGACAATATGGGTCATCAAAAGGTAATGGCTTTTGAGATTGGGAGAGATGACATCTTGAGATATTAAGGTAGGTTGTGTGTTCTTGATATAGATAGGTTGTGGGAAAGGATCTTGACTAAAGCTCATGAGTCCAGATATATAGTTCATTCGGGTTCAACCAAAATGTATCATGACTTGAAGGAAATATATTAATGGAATAATATGAAGAGGGATGTAGCAAATTTTATTACCAAGTGTATAGTCTATCAGCAAGTCAAGGTGGAGCATCTAAGGCCATGTGACACTTCATAAGAGATAAAATTTCCCATGTGGAAGTGGGAGATGATTAATATGGACTTCATCACGGGTCTTCCGCGGTCCCGAAATCAGTTTGATTCTATTTGGGTCATTATAGATAGAATGACCAAGTCTGCTCACTTCCTGCCTGTGAGGACTAACTGCTCAGGAGAGGATTATGACAAGTTGTTCATTCAAAAGATAGTCAAGTTGCATGGAGAGCTAGTGTCGATTATTTTTGACTGGGGTACATAGTTTTCTTCTCACTATTGGCGTACTTTTCAAAAAGGTTTGGGTACTTAGGTGAATCTTAGCATTATTTCCACCCTTAAACGGATGGACAAACAGAGTTTACTATTTAGACTTTGGAGGATATTCTAAGTTCCTGCATAATGATTTTAATGGAATTTGGGCTGACCATCTACCGCTCATTGAGTTTGCTTATAACAATAGTTATCATTCCAGCATCCAAATGGCCCATTTTGATGCCCTTTATGGTAGATGGTGCAGGTCTCCTATTAGATGGTTTAAGGTGGGTGAGATTAGATTGTTTGGCCCTGACTTGGTTCACCAATCAATGAAAAAGGTAAATGTGATTAGATAAAGACTTAAGACGCTTAAAGTTACCAAAAGTATTATGCAGATATGAGGCGGAGGGAGTTAGAGTTTGAAGTTGATGATTGGTTATTCTTGAAAGTTTCTCCTATGAAGGGAGTAATGCGATTTGGGAAAAAAGAGAAGCTCAATCCTCGTTATGTTGGTCCATACTAGATTTTAAGAAGAATTGGTAATGTTGCTTACGAATTAGAATTTCCTGCGAGTTCAGCTTTGGTTCATCTCGTATTTCATGTGTCTATGCTGAAAAAGTGTGTAGGCAATTCCTTTGGTAGTGTATGTTGGTGATATTTATGTTAAGGATTCGTTGTCCTATAAGGAAATACCGGTAGAAATATTGGATATTCAAGTTTGGAATTGAGGACCAAAGATATAGCATTGGTGAAGGTGCTTTGGAGGAATCAAAAAGTTGAAGAGGCTACTTGGGAATTGGAAGAGGATATGAAGGCCAAGTACCCATTCTTGTTTCCCATGTTGGACGAAAACACTTAAGGCATGAGTTTTATTCTTCTCTTGTCGCATTTCAAATTTGTCCTTGAATTGCGTTATATATTCTCTATATCGTGCTAAAAATGTCCTAACTCCTCATTCGGAGATGAATGATCCAAAGGGAGGGGATAATGTAAGATCCCCAAAAAATCCGATCAATTTTTTTTGACTATCCCGTGTGTATAAGGATAACTTTTGACTTGAATCATGATAAGGGATGTTAAAAGAGTGTGTGGGGTAAGTTTTGGAATATTTGGAAGGGGTTCGGGTCATTTCAAGACCCCGAGGCAGTGAGGATCCGCGATGGTGTCGTACCACCCCACTTAAGCTCTGCGATAGGAGTGTGGCACGCCACTTAAGCTTTGCTATAGGATCGTGGCATGCTGGCTAAGTACCACGATAGAGGTGTGCCACGCTACTGTGTAAATTTCGTTCAATTTATTTTTTTAAGCTTGGGGCTTTTTAGTACTTTTTACATTAAAACAACTTAAAATTTCCCCCAACCCCATAAAACCCCTAATTCATTTAGTCTTACATTACTCTTTTCTTCTCCTACTCCCAAGTTAAGAAATACAAGGGGTTTCTCAAGAATTACATTCTTTGGGCTTTAAATTTAATTTCTCTACAAATTCTTTTATATTTCAGGCATGTTGTACATGCTCTACTTTAATTATGGTATTATTTCATTATTTAACTTGGTATTTCGGTGTTTTGGAATAATTGAATGGCCTAGGGTTGAGGTTTTTGCTTGTTAATACTTGCATTGTTTTTCCCTTATTTTTAATGGGTTATGCATGCTTTAGTTGATGGATTTTGGAACTAAATTTCAAGCATTGTTATAATGGTAACTTTTGTAATTTGGTTTTCACATTATGGATGAATTTTGGCATGGTAATGACATTAACCTCAACCCACATTGCCAACTTTGGTTTTGAACAAGGATTCTATATGATTTATCTATCTTTTGAAATATTGCATCGAATTAAAGGACAAATGAATAGAAATAGTTTTGGAATTCCCTTAGTAGCTATTGTTTTGGATTTTAAACCCTAATTGGAGTCTAATGGTTAAATGATTTTGGTTTGGCATCATTGGAACAACTAGCTAGTTTATTGGTATGCTGATACCAAGTTGGAAAATGCATTAATAAAAGTCTCCATAGTTAATGGTTGGTTTATGTACAAATTATTTTAATTTGGGCTTAAAAAGAATTTTGTAGCTCACCAAGAAGGTGTAGTCCTAGGGGAACCAACACTGAAAACCACATTTACCGATGTTGGGGGTCTATAAGATCATTTTGTCTGATGCACATATTATATTTTGGATGGCTATCACCTTGGTGTCTTTAGTCATTCCTTGGTAGTTGTGCCTAACATGGACTGGACCCTTGTGGCAGGGAGAGTGTAATACCCCGTGTTTTCTTGCTAGAATTCTAAACGTCGTTTCTACGTGTATAATCTCTAATTCAAATGATTTCCATGTGAATATAAGTTTCATGATCATTATCATAGTCTATGAAGTGGTTTAGAGGTGAAAAATGTTCATAGTAATGACTTAGAACAAAGTTGAGCTAAGATCATTTGATTCCTCTAACTTTTGGTGTTTGATTCTACAAGGGTCTACTTTAAACATGTATAACTATTTATATAAATGGAATTTTCCATCTCAACGACCCACCAAATTGTAGATAATTGAATTAGCTTTCAACGATACCAATTTTGCAAAAATCCGACAACCAAGTAAAAAGTTATGCAGTTTTTCGTGTGAGGCAGTAAGCCAGCGCATGTCGAGATCGCGTCACGTCACTGTTTCAGACGCTAATTCATTTTTTTTTATGGGTCTAGGGGAATTTTGGTCATTCCCCCTCACCCTAATCCATTTATAACATATAATTTCCACCCCTAGAAGTATAAAATTGCTCCTTTACTCAATTCTCTCAAGAACATATATTAGGGTTTCAACCCAAAGTTCAAGAAATCTCAAGATTCCACCGTCACTTTTCAAAATTGATTCAAGAATTAGGTTTCCCATACCAAGGGCTTCAAGAATCATCCTTCAAAAGTACAAATAGAATCCCAAAAGCAAGTGTTCATCAAAAGTTAATCATCTAAGGTATGTGGGGTTTGAACAAGAACATCCTTTTGTTCGTTCATATTTTTAAGTTGAAATCATTCCTAGTTTGCTATATTCCGAGTTTATGAGATTTAAATTTTTCAAGTCTTGAATTGTATGATTATTTCATATATTATGATTTTGAATTGATGATTCATGCTATAATTTGCATATTTCTATATTGATTTGATAATTTCAAGAATTTCCAAGGGTATTGTCATGAATTGAGCCTTATTGTGAAATTGTTATTCTTTAAGAATGAATTATTGCTATCCTCTAAAGTGTTTCAAGAAGTGTGCCTGAATTCCCATGTCATTGAAGTTTAAAAGCTTGTTTATGATAAGTCTATCAAGATTTCAAGAAAAGTGTTGATTTTGATCTTAAATTTTCCTCTAGCAAATTGCTTACCAAGATTTGAATCAAGATTGATGTTTTGATATTGATCTAAGATAGGAATCCACACTACCTATGATTTAAAGTGAAATTAAGCATAATTTGGTCTTCCTTTAGACCCTTGAGTTATTTTAAGGTGGATTTCCTAAAAATTTTGAGCCTAAGTGTGGTAGTAGTATTTAACACCGAGTTAGGTATGATTCCAAGGTCTCATACCCCAGAACTACGTGCCACTATTGGATTGAGATTGTGGGCCCGAGGTCGAGATAGTGATCACTAAAGTTAAGATTAAGGTTCTATTCTGATGGCAAGGGTAGAACAGCTCTCCCTAAAGTGGGTAAGACATTGGACTTCATGTGGCTCACATGGTTTATGTCGGTTAGAAGAAACTCCCAAAGATGTCCCCCACTCTTGAAACAATTTTATGGATTTAAAGTATTGAGATAAAGAGTTTACTATACAGAATGAGTTTCAGATTTTATCTAGCTTACAAGTTTTGAGAATAAGAGGAGAATACAGATTTTAGAAGCAAGTGAAACGACTCACGAGATTTTTACTACATGTTTCATTATTCATGATTTGTGTGAGTTTTATTCAAGCTATATGAGTCATTTATGTCAGCATGCATGATTTTATAAAGAGTAATGATATTGTTTATGTAAATGTAAACACCCCCATATACTCGGTACATCCTTAAAGTACTGATCCACATATATGTCTATGTGCTACATTGTCTCATAATATAGGTACGAGTTGTAGCACACATACCATGATCATTCAGTTGCAGCTTTCAGTCAGCAGGTGATGAGTCCTTTTGATCCAAGGGCTCGAGTCAGTTATATAGTTTGAGAAGTATTTTATTTTTTTCTTTATTCAGTCGTATTGAGTTGGGATAGTTGGGAGTCATGACCCGGATACCTATAGTCAGTACTGGTAGAGGCTTCATAGACAGTCATACAGTCAGTAGAAGTTGATGTATTCAGTTTCAATTTTGTTTGTAAAAGACGAGTTGTAATCTTGTAAATTTAGTTTTGTATTGATCAGATTTAGAAAAGAGTTATTTTTGTTGATTTGTACTGATTTATACTTTTTATTCAGTTGCTTATAAGTTATGCCAGTAGAAGGGTTAGATTGGGGTCACTTATGTCCCTAAGCACCGTTTGACGTCTCGAGACCCATTTTCGGGGTGTTACAAAAAGTCGGGCCCATATAGTCCGTGGGTGCCTGGAAGGTTGGTATGAGCTACATGGTTCAGGACTAATGTTTTAAATGGTCATATTTCATATCCCTAGCCCCTATCCCAGCATCCTATCTATGTATGTATAAGTGTTGTGCATGTGGTTTATAACTGGATTTTTGTTAAATTGCATTTGTTTTATCCCTTTTCCTTGGGCCAGTAACGCTACATTATTTCATGATGAGGTTTTGATGGATTTTTCTGTGATCCTGTGCAGCATTAGGTGGCTCATTACTCCAGTGGATCAACCGTCAAGTAATGATCCCTCTATCTTTCGGAAGGCCTGGTCTCTCTTAGTTTATTTATCATTTTAGCTATTTTGGATTTCTTCTGTTATAGTTGGGGTCATGTCCCAACTTAATTGATGTTCTTGGATTAGTGGCTTTTGTGGACCGTATTATGATGTCATTGATGTTTAGTTTGGACTCCTTATCTTTATTTGGATTTATATACATCTTCTGTTGTATTAGTTGGCTTTCATTATTTACTTTTATTATGCTCTTGAGGTAAGACTAGAGGGGTTATCTCCGGCTATGGTGGGATTGAGATATCCGTCATGGTCAGGCCCAGGTTCGGGTCGTTACAGCAGTCCTACATTTATTCTTTTGCGAAATCCCCCTAATAAATCCACCTCCACTTTAGCACTAGCACAATTAGGTCTTATCTTGTTCTACATTGCCAAATCTACTTGTAAAGATGTCCTTGCTGCTGCAGCAAATGAGAAAATAGCCTCTTTCTCAAAATAACTGGGTGGCAATGATGGGAATGAAATGCAAGCAATAATTGTTGGCGTTTTGTTATCCAGAACAAACACCTGGTCACATTTCAATGTCCTCATTGGATAGTACCAATACTTATGCGTGATATAAAATTGTGATTTGGATAGGTTTACATAGTCCTCTACTTTGTAGCATGTATCAAAACGTACCTATTACTTAGTAACCAATGTTAACTTCTCTCTTTTGTTCACACTGTTTTGTATCAACCTCTTTAATTCTTGGATCTCCGACCATTAGTAGGAGAATTTTTCTATAACTACATATTACAGATATTCATTGACAATTATTTGATTCATTTTTTCCTCCTCCCGAACAATACGTGATTCTCCATGCATATATGTTATTTGTTTCAAAGAGATAAGTTTATATTATGGAGGGCTGAAAACATTTTCCCTCCCCAACTTTGCCTTAAAAGTCAAACTCCCTCCTCAGCTTTGAATAATAGTCATACTCTCTCCCTTTATCATAATTAAATTTTTAAAATACCTATTGTACCCTCTCACCATTAACTTTTATTTTACCCTCTCATTATCAACTTTCTTTTTACTTCTTTAAAATCATCAAAAAAAATAATTAAATCCATGTAACAAAATTTTCATAAAAACATGAACAATATCTTCTGGACAAAAAAAAAGTGAGAAATACTAATTAAATATATAAGCTAATGATGATCTATAATGAAGTAAATTAGCATAATAAGGAAATAGTCAAAATCTAATATTTATTTTACAAATGAAAATAATAAGTAATATTAACTTATAAACATATTTCAATGCATATAATACAAAATAATGAATAAAAATAAGGCCGAATTTTTAAATATTATATTTATTTAGATAAATTGTAATTTATGTAATACTCTATTAAATGATAATCACAACTCATTTATTTATATAGATAATATCATTTTTTATTAATTGACTCTCATACTAAAAATAGTTGTTTTAATTTATTTGTCCAATTTATGAAATCAAGAGAACTGTATTATGTTTTTTTTCTCTATTCTTTAGTATTAAATAACTGCAGAATATAGTAGTATAGACAAATTTAAAGTTTCAAAGTATCATTAATAAGTTTAATTCAGTAAAATACACCTCTAAATAAAATTTTCTTAAGGGTTGTGTTATGTCAACAAAAGTCAAGTAATATGAAGCCGATGTAGTAAGATATGGTGAAACACAAATATATATATGCACATGCATGTACATACATATGAACACACTTAGGGAGGGATTGGTTGGAACAAGTTATTCCGAAATTAGTTATCCCAAAATAAGTTGTATCAGCATGTATATGTGATAACTTATTCCATCATTGTGGTATAAATGGTGGGATAAATAATTTTGAGACTAACTAATAGCTTTAACTAAACGCAGAATAAAATAATCATGAATTTTATCGCCGAATTATTATAATTATACCTCATACCAAACGACTCTTTAATACATAAACAACATTAAATTTTATGTTATAAAAAGTATTATTTTATTTATAATGTTAATAAAGTTAAATAAAATGCTATAAATACCTAGATTAAAAAATAGAGAGAATACTCACAAAAATACCTAAAGTTTGATCGGATTACCAATTGAGTATACTGAACTTTACAGGGTTCTGTTACCCCCCTAGACTCTTTTTTCATATTTTAATGGCATATATCTGCCACTTGGTACATTGCGTGTTAGTCACGCATATTGAGCGCGTGAACAGTGTTAAAAATATTATAAAACTCTTTTTTTTGCCAAACAACCCCTTAATTTTATAATTGTTTAAAGTTTTATATTTTTATTTATTTTTCATTCTCTTTGTTCTTTCTTCTTTCTTCTTTCTTTCTTTTCTTCAACAATGATTGCTCCATTGTTGAATTGAAATTGAATTTTCTCCATTGTTGAATTGAAATTGAATTCTTGAAGATTCCGTTTCGAACTCGCTAATTGAAACTCAATGAAAGATTCGAAAGATTCAAACTCGGAAACTCGCTAATTGAATCTTCTGAGTTCCATTAATGGAAATTGAATCTTTCGAGTTCCATTAACGGAAGATTGAATAGCTTCATACATGTACAGTCCGTATTTTTGTCTTCATACATGAAATTAAATTTTTTGAATCTTCCGAGTTCCATTAATGGAAATTGAATCTTCCATTGAGTTTTCAATTAGCGAGTTTCATTCAATTAGAAAGTTTCATTGAATCTTCCATTAATGGAACTCGCTAATTAAATCTTCCGAGTTTCAATGGAAAATTAATGGAAGATTCCATTCAATAATTTGAAAAAACTTTCTTCATAAACTCAATGGAATTAAAAGTTTGAAACTTGAAATTGAATTTGAAAACTTTTGGAGTGATAAGAATGGACTTGAAATTTGAAATTGACTCAATGAAATCATTTGGAATCTTTAATATGGTTGTAATGGTGAAAAAATATTGAAAACTAATAAAGCGGAGAAGAAGCAACGCATGTACTGCACCTCCTAGCGTAAAAACTGGGGATAACGTTTCAGAGGGGGATTAATTCCACTTTAAAAAAGTCCAAGGGGGGAGGGGAATTAATTCCACTTAAAAAAGTATAGGGGGTAATAGAATCCCGCAAAGTTCAATATGTTCTACTAGAAATTTGGTTAAAGTTCGAATATTTTCGTGGGTATTATCCCTAAAAAATATTTATCATATATATAATATAAAGATGTATTAAATAAATATAGGATTAAAATTACAAGGAAAAAATAGACAATGCATAGAATAAAGGGGGGGGGGTATGATTATTGTTCAATGTTGAGGGGGGAGTTTGATTTTTAAAGAAAGGTTGAGGGGTGAAAATGATTTTCACCCGTTATGGGGTGGTGCTTTTATGGTGTTGGCATATATGGTTTTGGGCATTTTCGTTATACTCCCTCCGTTTAAAAAAGAATGACCTACTTTCCTTTTTTAGTCCGTTTAAAAAAGAATGACCCTTTTCCCTTTTTAGCAACTTTTAAATTTTAATTTTTTACATGACATGTTTAAGATCACAAGATTGAAGGACATTTTGGTACATTTCACATATCTTTAATTTAAGATCACAAGATTCAAAAGTCATCTTATTTTTTTAAACTTCGTGCCAAGTCAAACTAGGTCATTCTTTTTTAAATGAAGGGAGTAGTATTATTGCTTGATGATTAACCAGTTGGTCAACGGCCGGCGTGGCCATTGTCTCCGGTGAAAGTAGGCAAATCTAGGATTTTTGGGTTTTTTAGTTAGGTTAAATTTATTTTTATCTATATATGTTGTATATATATGTTGACTCTCCCCTTTTTTATTTTTTTATTTTTACGTCTGTTACATTTTTATATTTTGATATTTTCTAATAAATTTCTACCTTCATTACTGATGATGTGTACATAATCTTTCTAGCTTAAGATAGAGAAATTATTATCATATATCTTGGGCTCAAGGAAAAAGAAAATGTAGATTATGTGTAGCTTATGATGTGGGAAAATTTACAAATTGTCAAACTGTGGCCAGATTTCCCAAGGTTTAATTAGTAGCCAACTCTACTTGAATGACGAGTTGTGGTGATGTACATTATTGATTGTGGAAAGAGAGAGTTATTGTAAGTAGACATGTCATGTTTTCCAATGCATGAATTTAAATGATGGGTGAGTTTGGTATAACAAAAAGAGATTTTTTTTTTTTAAAAAAGTATTTGTTTTGTTTTAAAATAGTTGTCCTGTTTAGATTTTGTACAATTTTAATTAAAAATATTTTAACTAATATTATATTTTTATTAATTCCTTAATCTTCATCTATTTATGTATCTCTTAATTCTAAAATAATTAATAATAAGGATATACAACAACAACAACAACAACATACCCAATGTATTTCCACCTAGTGGGGTCTGGGGAGGGTAGAGTATACGCAGACCATACCACTACCTCAAGAGAAGTAGAGAGGCTGTTTTCGATAGACCCCCGGCTTAGGACCAATAACATTATAACCGATACAAAAAGTAAGCGCATATAAACTAGTATGGTACATAAAACAAACTAACAGTATAACAAACACAAAAGATAAGTGCATAATAAACTAGTAAGGGATGCAAAAAGCCAACACCACTAGCCCCAAAAACTACAGCCACAACACTATGAACTAGAAACTCCAGACCCAAAGGAGCTTTCCCCTATTACTACCGCCGCGCTCCCACCCCCTAACCCTCTACCCTAATCCGCGTCCTCCACACCTTCCTATCATGGGTCATGTCCTCTGTAAGCTGTAATTTCTCTATATCAAGCCGAATAACCTCCCCCAATATTTCTTCGGTCTACCTCTAACCCGCCTAAAACCATCCATAGCCAGAGTCTCACACCTCCGCACTGGAGCATCAGGTCCCCTCCTCATCACTTTCCCAAACTAATGAAGCCTCACTTCTCACAACTTATCCTCTACCGAGGCTACTCCCACCTTCTCCCGAATAATCTCATTCCTCACCCTATCTTTCCTGGTATGTCCACACATCCATCGCAACATTTGCATCTCTGCCACCTTCACCTTTTAGATGTGGGAGTTCTTAACTGGCCAACACTCCGCTCCATACAACATAGCCGTCCGAACTACCACTCTGTAGAACTTACCTTTAAGCTTCAGGGGTACCTTCTTATCACAAAGGACTCCAGAAGCGAGCTTCCACTTCAACCAACCTGACCCAATACGATACGTGACATCCTCATCAATCTCACCATTACCCTGAATTATGAACCCCAGATACTTGAAACTCTCCCTCTTCTGGATGGACTGAGAGTCTAGCTTCATAACCACTCTATCTTCTTGCGACATATCACTGAACTTACACTCCAAGTACTTCGTTTTGGTTCTACTTACCCGAAAACCTTTAGATTCAAGCATCTGTCTCCAAATCTCCAACTTATCATTAACTCTCCCCGAGTATCGTCGATCAGAACCTCATCATCTGCAGATAACATACACCAAAGAACCTCCCTTTGAATATATCGCGTCAAAACATCCATCACCAAGGCAAATAGAAATGGGCTAAGAGTAGATCCCTGGTGAAACCCTATCAAAGCTGTGAAGTGCTCCGAATCTCCACCTACCGTCCTCACACGAGTCTTCGCACCATCATACATATCCTAAGTCGACCTAGTGTACGCCAAGGTCACCCCTCTAGCCTCCAAGCACCTCTACAGAATCTCCCTAGGAACTCTGTCGCATGCCTTCTCTAAATCAATAAACACCTGTGCAAGTCCTTCTTCTTCTCTCGAAACTGCTCCACTAATCTTCTCACAGTGAAAGGCCTCAATGGTCGAGCGAACAGGCATTAAACTAAACTAATTCTCAGAGATTATCACGATCCTTCTTATCCTCAACTCTACCACCCTTTCCCAAACCTTTATAATATGACTCAACAACTTAATACCTCTATAGTTGTTACAACTCTAAATGTCTCCCTTGTTCTTATACACTAGAATCATCGTGCTCCACCTCTACACTTCAGGCATCTTAGCATCTCTAAAAATAATGTTAAACAACCTTGTCAACCACTCCAAACCTGCCCCGCTAGTGCTCTTCCAAAAATCTACTGGAATCTCGTCTGGCCCCGTCGCCCTACCCTGCCGCATCCTGCGAATAGCTCCCTTGATCTCCTCAACCTCGATAAGCCTACAAAAACTATAATCGCGACGCTCCTTAAATATCTGTAAGTCTGCCAACACAGAACCTTTGTCCCCCTCGTCGTTCAAAAGTTTATGAAAATAGGACTGCCACCTCTCCTTAATGAGGGCATCCTCAACCAGTACTATATCATCCTCTCATTTGATACACTTCACTTGGTCAAGGTCACGAGCCCTCAGCTCCATGGCCTTGTCCATCCTATACAACTTTTTATCTCCGTTTTTCTCCTCTAAAGCCCTATATAAACACTCAAAAACTATTGTCTTAGCCATTATAACCGCTAACTTAGCCTCTCTTCTAGCTACCTTATACTCCTCCTTATTCTTCTGTCTTTCCTCATTATCCTTGATCCTAACCAACTTAGCATAAGCCACCTTCTTAGACTCCACTTTTCTTTTGACCTCTTCGTTCTACCACCAGTCTCCTCGATGTTTGCCAGATCGACCTCTCGAGACACCTAACACCTCTCTAGCGGTCTCCCTAATGCAACTGGCAGTCGTCTCCCACATATTATCCATACCCCCTCTACTCTCCCAAGCCCCCTACTCTTCAACTTCTCTTCCATCTCCAAAGCACTAGCCAAAGTCAAGCTACCCCACTTAATCCTGGGTTGTGTCTCCCTACTTCTCTTCTTTTTGCCTTTATTGATAACCAAGTCCATCAACAAAAACCTATGTCGAGTCGAGAGATTCTCGCTAGGTATGACTTTACAGTTTTCACATAGCGCTCTATCCCCTTTTCTAAGAAGCAAAAAGTCTACCTGAGTCTTGGCCACTGAACTACGAAATGTAATAAGGTGATCCTCCTTCTTCGGAAAGCTTGAATTTGCTATCCACAACCCAAAAGCCCTAGAAAAATCCAATAGAGAAGCTCCTCCTTCATTCCGCTCACCAAAACCGAAACTGCCATGCACATCATCATACCCTCTCGACAAAGACCCAATATGCCTATTGAAATCCCCTTCCACGAAAAGCTTCTCAGTGCTCGGGATGCTCTTCACCACCTCATCTAAAACCTCCCAGAATTCGTTCTTCTCCTTTTCGTCCAAACTTACTTGTGAGGCATTGGCACTAATAACTTTCACCGTAGACCCTCCCATGACCAACTTAATAGACATCAGTCTAGCACTAACTCTCTTTATCTCTACTACCTTCTCCCTAAGATCTTCATCTACTATGATACCTACCCCATTTCTATGTCTCATACTACCCGAGTACCATAACTTATATCCATCCACATCTCTCGATTTAGTGCCTACCCATTTAGTTTCCTGAACACACACTACACTAACCCTCCTCTTTCTAAGAATCTTCACCAGCTCTATAGACTTACCCTGTAAAGTACCGATGTTCCAAGACCCAACTCGCAACCTAAAAACTCTTTTATCCCGCCTAACCTTACTACCCCTAGCCCCTAACCCCAAACTGGATCCTAGACCCGACCCATACCCAACCCCCCCAAACCTCGATCCAGACCTAACACCTCCTAACCCTGACCCCGACCCCGACCTATGGCATGACCCTAGTCTACCATTGCCAATCACAACCACTATGCAACAAAGGGGGATCAAGATTAGGTAAAAAGGCACACTAGTTAAAATGAAGTCAATAAAGGAGCTAGGGGCACAGACAACAATCTATAATAGATAGAGAGCAACAAAACCAATAATATAACGCAAAATTTGATAAACAATAGTCAATAGAGAGAACTAATACTACCAAAAATAATGTATATACTAGCACATCAAGTAACAGTAATCAGAGAAGGTAACACACTCCAAAACTACTAAGAAAAATAAAAAGATTCACACGTAAAACACTATTAAAAAGTAATCAATCAACAAGAAATTCTACATCCACAACCAGATAATCAGCCAAGACGCTACGACACAAGAATCCCAACAAGAATAGTGCAGAACACTACCAGTAGCAGATCCTAAAAATCAAGAAAGCTATACACAACTAGAAAAGATGGATCGCGTGCACCTGATCGAAGCTGGGTTGTGTTCGTATACTTGGTTGAGTCGCTGGATTCCGGCAATTTATGGTAGAAATTGGTCACCGGAATAGTATCACCAAAATAGTGTCACCGAAATAGTGTCGCCGGAATTAATAATAAGGATATAGTTACAAAAAAATAGTTAATTATCTTTTGATTTTTTAAACATGCCAACTATTTTGATATAAAAATTTTAGTGTACAATCAAAGTAATTTGAGATGGAGGGAGTATCTTTTTAGGATAGTAAATGGTTTTTTTTACTCCTTCCATTTCGAATTAGTTGGCCCTTATGGCCTTGACACGTTCATTGAGAAATCAATAATTAGAGGTGCATTTTACTCTTTTACCCTTATTTGCATTTTAAAATTCAATAATCAATGCAATTTTTAAACATAAAATTTGATGCACTTACTCCATGTCATGCATGCATCAAGTCTAGAACCTATAAATTTAGAATTGAAATTAAATAATTAACTTTTTTTTGGAGAATTAAAGTCTTCAGCACTCTATTTCATTACTATATCTAAGCATATGCATGAAATCTAAATGCTCAGCAAGACGCTTTATTTTCACAATTACTTTATTTTTGTAAATGTATTTATTCTAACTAAGCATTTTGCAAATTCATTTATTAAGATGCAAGTTTTAAATTTTGTTTCAAATTATAAAATTTAAGTAAGTACTTAAATAAGAATGACTTAACAAGAAAAAGTAAAGTTGCACATTTAATGATAGTTTTGAAAATGTAAAATTATTTACTTTCAATAATTTTGAAAAATGTGGATATACTTAATACTATCAAAAGTAGAATGTGAAAAATATATATAAAATTGTCTTGATTTTACAGCTTGAACACTAAAGTGAAATAAATATTTTTTACAAGAAGGACAACTAACTCGAAATGAAGAGAGTATTTTTCTGTGTGTTTGGTGTGTAAGAAAAAAAATATTATTCTAGAATAATTTTATATAATTTAAATAAATATTATGAAATCTAGGAGTGGGGCATAGAGTGGGGGTGATGAGGATGGAGGCTACGGGGGTGGGGGGTAAGGATGATGTGTATTGAATATAGGAAGACACAATTTACATTGAATGCCACTTGTGAAATTTATTTTCCTACTTTTTCTAGAAGTAAATCTTTTTCATTTTTAAAGACCTTATGAACTTATATTCAAATAAAATAGTTTTCAAATTTTTAAACTAATCGAGCATGAAAATTTTGAAAAATATTTTTCTATACCGAACACATCTGATGGATCACGAGCTTTCCAAATAATTATTTTGATGGCATATACATTGGGATGTGCATATATACCAATGTTACTCCCTCCATTCATATTTATGTTTTGATATTATATAAAAAAGGTGTTCAACAATATTTTTCTAGTTTGGATAAGAAATGGATAGTTTATTCATTTACTCTTACTGTTAAATATTACTAGTATGCATACTTGCGTAAACCATTATCAAAAACATGTATAAACACAAGTTAAACAAAGAGTAAACAATACTCAACCATATGCAAAAAAAACCTCAACTTTGGTTTTCAAGACCACCATTAATGAATAATAAACAATATTTAAAACACATGGTATTTGTGAACTAACAATGAGGGAAGAGTCACATGCCTTATTCACAAAGATTCACTAAAGAAACTTGACTCTTGAGCCTCTAGATGAACACCTTTGAAGAACCTTAGCCTCAATCTTGTTGAGAGAGTTTAGAGAGGTTTTTGATGTATTTTGATCTTTCAAAGTATGTTATGAGAGGCCATAATGTGTTTAAAGACGTGGGGACTTAAGGTTTTTGGTGTGGGAAATGTCTAAAATGTCCTCATCTTAAAAGCTATAAAATATGCACAGGAGGGTACGAATCCCCCCTTAACTCGTACACAAACATACGAGTGGTACACATCACTTGTACCCTAGGCATCAAGTTGGACTCCAATACTGTCCAATATAAGAGTCCCTAGACCAAATCGTACCCAATTATACAATTAGTACCTCCTAACTCATACCCTAGACAGAATCCTACAGGCTAGACATAGGACATCATACATTTAGGTACCATACTACTCATACCATAACATACAACTAGTATGATGCCTAATCGTACCTTAGACAAAATGCAACAAAACCACACTAATTTTCATACGAGTGGAGAGACCCTAAACCGTACCGCATCATACGACTGGTATGCACAAGTCATATGATGTCCAGAATGCTTAACTTAGGAAATTTTCTAAGGGTCCAAAGACAAGGTGTTTCAGTTCTCCCCCACTAGGATTATTCAACCTCGAATGACGGGTAAGGTAAGCACAAGCATGAGTTAACACATTATTACACACCAAACTAACCTTTAACCAAGTTAGAAAACAAAGAAATAAAATAAAGATATTAAGAACAACTCATACCTCAAGCACGAATTTCCGAAAGGGGAAACAAATGTGGATATTTGGACTTCATGTCCTCTTTCGCTTCCCAAGTTGCTTCTTCAACCCTACGGTTTATCCAAAGAACCTTTACCAAAGCCACATACTTTGTCCATAACAGACGAACTTGACAATCCAAGATCTCAACCGGGACCACCTCATAAGATAAGTAATCCGAGATACCCAACCCTTCCAAAGGAACAACAGATGAAGTATAACCTATACACTTTCTCAACATAGAGACATGGAAGACCAGATGAATGAAGCTCAAACTAGAAGACAATTCCAACTCATAGGCAACATTACCAACCCTCTTCAAAACCAAATACGGACCAACATACTGGGGACTGAGCTTCTCTTTCTTACAAAACTGCATCACTCCCTTTATGGGAGACACCTTCAAGAATGACCAATTGCCAACCTTGAACTCCAACTCCATATGCCTCACATTCGTATAGGACTTTTGGAGACTTTGAGCGGCTTTAAATCTATCACAAATCACCTTCACCTTCTCCAAGGTTTGGTGAACCAAATTAGGGCCCAATAACTTACCCTCGCCAACCTCATACCACCCAATAGGAGAACGACATCTCCTACCATATAATGCTTCAAAAGGAGACATACCAATGCTAGAGTGATAACTATTATTATAAGCAAATTCAATCAAAGAAAAATGGTCAAACCAACTACCATCATAGTCAATCACACAAGCACGAAACATATCTTCCAATGTCTGGATGGTCCTCTCTACTTATCTATCCGACTGTGGGTGGAAAGCGGTACTAAGGCACACCTTAGTTCCCAAACCCTTTGGAAATGACTTAAAATGATAGAAACTGGAGTACCATGCAACTTCACAATCTCCATAAGATACAACTTGACATAATCGTTTGGCGAATAGATAGTCCTCACAGGCAAGAAGTGAGCGGACTTGGCCATCCTATCCACAATGACCCAAATTGAATCACACTGATTTCGAGTATGAGGAAGACCGGTTATTAAATCCATATTAATTACCTCCCACTTCCATTCATATAACTCTATCTCTTGGTACAAACCCTCGAGTCTCATGTGCTCAACTTTCACTTGTTGACACACCATACACTTAGCCACATAGTTAGCCTTATACACCAGGATGAATATCATAACGAGATCCATAAGCTTCCGCCAAAATCCTTTCCCTCAATCCATCGACGTCGGGAATACATAGCCTACCTTGGTACCTCACGATACCATCTCCACCAATTACAAAGTCAACAACCTTTTACTGACATACATTTTCTCTAATCTTCATCAAATCAGGATCCAATATTTTCTTTTCCTTTATTTCAACAATAAGGGATAAATGGAATACTTGATGCACAAACACAACACCATTCTTAGAGTCCGTGAGACGAACTCCAAGACAAGCCAAATGGTGAATGTCCTTCACTAACTCCCGCTTATCCTCATCTATATGAGCTAGAATCCCCATGGATAACATGTTAAGAGCATCAAAAACTATATTAGCTTTACCTGCATGGCAATGGAGACTCATATCATAGTCCTTCAACAACTCAAGCCATCTCATTTGCCTGAGATTTAACTCTTTCTGAGTAAACACATACTATAGGCTCTTATGATCAGAAAAGATGTCAACATGAACCCCATAGACATAGTGACACCAGATCTTCTATGCAAATACCAAAACTAATAATTCCAAGTCATGAGTAGGGTAGTACCTCTCATGAACTTTTAATTGCCTAAAAGCATAGGCTACCACCCTACTTTACTGCATCAGCACAACCAAGCCCAACACAAGAAGCATTAGAATACAATATGAAGCTATCATTACTCTTGGACAGGGTTAAGACCAAAGCTGAAGTCAACTTATCCTTCAACTTCTCAAAACTACTCTCACACGCATCCGACTATAAGAACTTGACTTTCTTCTGGGTCAACTTAGTTAATGAGGCAACTATTGTCAAAAAATTCTCCACAAATCTCCTACACTAATTGGCTAAACCCAAAAAGCTCTAAATATCGATTGGATTCGCGGGTCTAGGACACTTCATAACCACTGCAATCTTTTGTGGATCCATCATGATCCCTTCGCCAGAGATAACATGACCAAGAAAAGTCACAGCCTTCAACTAAAACTCATACTTTGAGAACTTGGCATACAAACACTGATCTTTTAAGGTCTGAAATACAACATGGAGGCGATCGACATGATCCACCTCATTCTTAGAGTAGACCAAGATGTCAACAATGAAAATAATGACAAAAAAATCCAGAAACTGATGGAAGACCCTATTCATCTAATCTATGAACACTGATCCTAAAAGACATAACTAGGAACTCATAGTGACCATATCGGGTCCTGAAGGTAGTCTTAGGGATATCCACTTCCCTAATCTTAAGATAATGATACCCCAACTTAAGATCAATCTTAGATAAATACTTTGCACCTTGAAGCTGATCGAACAAGTCATTGATCCTAGGAAGAGGATATTTATTCTTTATGGTCACCTTATTCAGATGACAATAATTAATTCATATTTAAAAGGAACCATCTTTCTTACGCATAAATAACATAGGAGAACCCCATAGAGACACACTAGTATGAATAAACCTTTATCTAAGAGATTCTTCAATTTCTCTTTAAGCTCCTTCAACTCGGCTGGAGCCATTCTATAAGAGGGGATATAGATAGGATGAATGTCTAAAACAAGATCAATCCCAAAGTTAATTTCCCTATTGGGAGGAATACTAGGAAGATCATCAGGGAAAACCTTGAGAAACTCACTAACCATAGACACAAATTCGAGATAAGGACCTTCTGAGTTGGAATCTTTAACCCAAACCAAATGAAACAAACACTCTTTGGAAATTAACTTTTGGGCTCTGATATATAAGATGAACCTTTCCTTATGCACTGAAGAACCCTCTTCCCATACAATGACCAGCTCATTAGGGAATTTAAACATGACCTTATGGGTACGACAATCTAGGGAAGCATAACACGAATGCAATCAATCTATCCCCAATATAATATCAAAATCCACCATATCTAATTCCAATAGATCCGCCAAAGTTTCTTTACTACCAACAGATTCCACACACCCCCTATAGACTCTTCTAGCAATAACAGAGTCACCTACTAGGGTAGAAATAGAAAAGGTTTCAAAGCACACTTGGGACCAAAATTAAAATTCACAGTCAAAAATGGGGTCACATCAGAAAGAGTGGACCTTGGATCAAGTAAAAAATACACACCACGGGAGAAAAGTTTCAACATACCAGTAACCACATCAGGAGATGCCTTATAAGCATGGCAATATGCAAAAGCATATAACCGATTCAGGCCAGTGCCTATACCAGTAGCAGAAGTAGATGCAAAAATAACACCCTTTGTTGCAGGAGAAAATAAAGAGGCAACCAAAGCCTTGTTAGCCCCAGAGGCCATTCTAGCACGAAAGTTACATTGCATATGACAAATCTAACCATAATAAAAATATATATTCTTCCCTTCCTGACAGAGAACACGGTGTGACTGCCCATAAAATCTATAAAGATGGTGGGACAGAGATGACTGAGCCCCACTAGCCAGAGATTAGGCGCCCTGTGCCCGGGACCCACCATCATGTTGAGACCTACGATCACCCAATATCCTTGGGTAAGAAGAATTAGTCGTGGAGAAAGAACAAGAACTCCCCTATTTTTTCTTTGGACACTTATCATCTTCTCTACTACTTTGCTCAGAAGGCCTAAATTCCTTACCTTGAGTTTTACTAAACTCAGCCTGCTTCCTCTTTTCTTCTTCCACCTGCTCCATATATATAACCAACCTAGAGATATCCATGTCCTTGATCAACAAGGCATCCTTACTCTCAAGAATCAACTCACAAGACAATCTCAAAGCAAACTTATGCATTCTAGACGTCATACTAGAAACTAACTCGGGAGCATACCTGGACAACTGATGAAATTTCAAGGCATACTCCTTGATAGACATCCTACCTCACATCAAATTCACAAACTCTTCTGCATTCGCTTCCCTCAACTCCTGGGGAAAGAAGCGATCCAAAAAAGCACTAGAAAAATCATCTCCCTTCGACTGTGCCCACTATTCATACCACTGATACGCTATATCTTTCAATCACTAGGCAACAAACTTAACACCTTCAACCTCTAAAGCATGCATAACCCAGAAGATCTTCTCTATTTTATCAATAAAACTTTAAGAATCCTCTTCAACCTTAGTACCCATAAACATAGAAGGATGCAACCATATGAACTGGCCAATCCTTGTGGCCTCAAAATATAGAGTAACAGGAATACCATATGTAGACTAAAATGCTACTAACGGAGTTAATTAGGTAATGGAGCAACATAACTCAACATTAGTGGCCTCTTCTTGAGGCGACTGAGTATGAGTATCACCCTTAGAAGTAGGATTAGTGGGGACAGGTAGAACCCTACTAGGATAGTCAAATACAGCGACCCTTGACCAGGTCTGGACTCTAGAAGTTAGATGAGCTCCATCCACATTGTCCTCAGTTGGGACAGAAGAGTTTGCATAAACATCAGATCTTCTTGGAGGCAATGATCTGCAAGATAAGCAAATAGAAATAAAAAAGATTCAAGACCTTAAACTCTTAGCTCAAAGTAAGAAAACAAGAATGTGAAACATTCCTAAATGTGTCATAGCATATCCTTTATAAGTATGGTATGCTAAACACCCATAAAAGAGACTATACTTGACATGGCTTTGTGGATACCTAACTAACCATGAACCTAGGCTTTGATACCAACTTGACACGACTCGAACCAGCGCCTAGTCGTAATGGGCATCTCAATCCCAACAAAGACCATAGTTTACTCCGCTACCCAATTCAACCACCAATATATGCCTCGAGTTGGATAAATTCCAAATATATAATAAGATAACGCGATTAAAAATACAAAGACTTTGGGATAGGTCCAAGACTATGACCAACCCAAACAAGTCTAACTGTCCAATGCCCAACCAAAAACCATAAGAAAACCAAAGTAATAACCAAGTCCATATCTATACCATAATGTACCTAAGTCCACAGTTAGTCCAAACAAAGCCTCTAAAAGAAATCTAAGAATGTCCGATCGGGACATGCCCCCGACCATAGAAAAAAGCAATGTCCAAGTCTAAACTAGCAAAGACATTAAAAACTTAAAGCAATAAATAGAGCCTTTTGAAGTATGGAAGCTCACCACTTCAAGTCAACACAAGTTGTTCCCAAGTCCAATCACTGAGTTGGAGGCGTAAGAATATAACTAACACCTGCATCACATGGGGATACAATATTGAATATGGTTAAAGGTTGGAGGGCTAACATGCAACTCAAGAATAAGGATAAAATAATGTCAATAGTTCAAATCAAATTAATCAATGCATATAACCAATGCAATATATACATATACATATACATATATACAATGTTGGGGTAGAGAATAAGATTAGCATAAAGTTTTAAAACTAACCTGGGATGTGTAGCATGATAGTCATCGAACAAGGATCCCACAGACTATATGGGCCTAATTCTCACCTAGCTGGAAGGGACCCAGTATGTATAGCCGCACGAACCAGAGAATATCCATAATCGTATATGCCTATATGGGGGTCTCGAATTGCCCGAAATAGTCAAGGTAACTTAAGAACCAATACATATATTATGGGGGACTCAAACCTTCCATTTACTTATTCATTTGGGGGACTCAAACCACTCGATCATAAAAACACCCACACTGGCTAGTGCGGTTTCCAGTGTTAGTCCTTCAGACTCCACTTTTATGGCCCAACTATACATCCTACTTTTAAATCCTAATTTAAAACTAATATTTCACATACACAACCATTAAGCCATTTACTTACCAAAGGCACTTCGTTGGTATAATCATACCAACACCACTTGCAAGCATACAATATGCCATTACCATTATTAATCAATAAATTATTTATTTGAATTTGGGACTCGAGCCCATTGTCTAACAAAGACACTTATTTAATTTTATGTTTAGGGACTCGAACCCATTGTCTAACAAGGACATAAATCAAGTTAATGTTTAGGGACTCAAACCCATTTTTTCTTATTAAAACACCAAGGTTACCAGTTAAATCATAGCATGGCAAACAAGGACTTTACAAAACCATTTAACAACCATTCGCATTCATTAGGCCAATGCCTTAGTTTAAAACATAACTAACATGTGACTAGTTTATTCTCTTAGGCATTTCACAAACACTTTGAGGGCATACCTTTACCAAGTCCAAAACCAAAGTAAAAAACATCAAGTTTAGGGTAAACCATGACACATTTGTTAAACCACAATTGCCAAGCACCCACACGTGAAAACCATCATTAAAAACATGGATAAATATAAGTTAAACTAAGTGTAAACAATACTCAACCATATGTAACAAAACCCTCAAGTTAGGATGGATTGGTTGCATTTGTGCTATGCTTCTCTAGACTGTCGGACCCATAATATTATATTTAAATTCCCTAAAGAGTCAGTTATTAAATGGGAGAGTAGTTCCCTATCTCCTAAGGGGAAGTTCATATCGTATCTTAGAGCTCGAAGATTGATCTCTAAGACTGTCTCTATTATCTGGTCTGTGTTAAGGATTCTAACTTGGAGGTCCTTCTTTGCATTCTGTCCTAGTGGTGAATGAATTTTTGGATGTCTTCCTCGATGAACTTCTTGGTATTCCTCCTGATAGAGAGATTGATTTTGGTATAAATCTTGTTTTGAACACTCATCCTATCTCTATTCCTCCATATAAAATGGCTCCAGCTGAGTTAAGGAGCTTTAGGAGTAATTAAATGATCTCTTGGATAGGGTTTCATCTATTCTAGTGTGTCCCCGTAGGATGCACCGGTTTTATTTGTGCGTAAGAAGGATGATTTACTTCGGATGTGTGTTGATTACCAAAATTTGAATAAGGCAATGGTAAAGAATAAGTACCCTCTTCCAAGGATAAATGATTTGTTTGATCAACTTTAGGGTGCTAAGTTTTTCTCCAAGATTGATCTTTGGTCCGCGTATCATCAGTTAAAGATTAGGGAGATAGATATCCTAAGAATAATTTTCAGACTCAGTATGGGCATTTTGAGTTTCTGGTTATGTCCTTTGGGTTGACCAATGCCCCGACGGTATTCATGGATCTGATGAATAGAGTCTTTCGACAATTTTTAGATTTCTTCATCATTGTATTCATAGACGATATTCTAGTGTATTCAAAGAGTGAGGTGGATCATGCTAATCACCTTTGTATAGTATTGTAGACCCTGAAAGAGCAGTAGTTGTATGCTAAATTTTTAAAATGTGAGTTCTGGTTGAACCTTATCACTTTTCTAGGTCATGTCATTTCTAGTGAAGGGATCATGGTGGATCCATAGAAAGTTACAGTGGTTAAGAAATGGACTAGACCCATGATTCTAACCTATATTCAGAGCTTCTTAGGTTTAGCTAGTTACTATAGGAGGTTTGTAGAGATTTTTTATGTATAGCTGCCCCATTGATTAAGTCATCTTAGAAAAAGGTAAAGTCCTTGTGGTCTGATATTTATGAGGATAGTTTTGAAAAGCTGTAGGATAATCTAACTTTGGCTCCATTCTTGACCTTGCTTGAAGGCACTAATAGATTTGTGGTCTATTGTGATGCGTCCCGTGTGGGGCTTGGTTGCATCTTGGTGTAACGTGGCAAGGTAATAACTTATGTTGTAGACAATGGAAGGTGCATAAGTAGAATTATCTGACCTATGACTTGGAACTGTTGGTTGTGGCATTCATGCTGAAAATATGGCATCACTATCTATATGGCGTGCATGTGGATATCTTTTCTGATCATAAGAGACTGCAATATGAGTTTACTCAGAAAGAGCTCAACCTGAGGTAAAAGAGATGGCTTGAGTTGCTCAAGGATTATGACATGAGTCTTCATTATCATCTAAGTAAAGCTAATATGGTTGCTAATGCTCTTATCAGGTTATCCATAGGAAGTATAGCTCATGTGGATGAAGGAAAGTAGAAGTTGGTGAAATATATTTACCCTTTGGCTAAATTTAGAGTTTGTCTCTTGAACTCTGAGGGTGGTGTTGTGGTTGTGTAGGAGGTGGCGCAGTCATCTCTTGGTGCTGAAGTAAAGGAGAAACAACTGTTGGATCCTATATTGATGAGGATCAAAGGTGATGTAGGTGGGCAGAAGGTGATGGCCTTTGAGATTAGTGGTGATGGTACCTTGCTAGTACCAAGGGAGGTTATATATTCTTGATATAGATGGCTTGGGAGAAAAGATCTTGGCTGAGGCGCATGAGTCGAGCTTATGCTATTTATCATGGTTCGATAAAAATATATCATGACCTTAAAGAAATGTATTTGTTGAACAATATGATGTGGGATGTGGCTAGTTTTGTGACTAAGTGAATGGTGTGCCAACATATAAAGGTTGAGCACATAAGGCCCGAAGAATTGTATCAAGAAATTGAGTTGCCTGTTTTGAAGTGGAAGGTGATCAACATAGATTTCATTATTGATCTTCCTCAGTCTTGAAATTAGTTTGATTTGATTTGGGTCATCGTGGATAAGATGACTAAGTCTACTCACTTCTTGCTAGTACGGATAATTTTCTCGGTGAAGGATTATGAAAGATCGTATCTCCAAGAAATTGTGAAGTTATATAGGGTACCTGTTTCCATCATCTCAGATTATAGTATTCAGTTTTTAGAGCACTTTTGGCTATTATTTCAAAAAGGTTTGCAGACCATGGTGAGTCTTAGTACTGCTTTCCACCCACAGTTGGATGGACAAGAGAAAAACACTATTTAGACATTGGAGGACATGCTTATAGCTTGCGTAATTAACTATGGTGGTATTTGGTTTGAGCATTTGCCTCTTATAGAGTTTGAACACAATAATAGCTACCATTCTAGCATTGGTATGGGTCTATTTGAGGTGTTATATGGCAGAAGGTATAGATCTCCTATTGGGTTGTTCAAAGTCAGAGAGGCGAAGATGTTTGGCCTAGATTTAGTTCTCCAAGCTTTAAAGAAGGTGAATATGATTTGAGATAGTATTAAATCTGTCCAAAGTCGCCAAATGACTATGCAGCCATGTGACATAGGAAGTTAGAGTTTAAGGTTGGGGATAGGGTGTTCTTAAAGGTATCTCCCATGAAGGGAGTAATGAGGATTGGGATGAAAGAGAAGCTCAGTCCCCGGTAAGTTAGTCCGTACTTGGTTTTGAGAAGGGTTGGCAATATTGCGTATGAGTTGAAGTTGCCTTCTAGTTTGAGCCCCATTCACCCGGTGTTCCATATTTTGATGTTGAAGAAGTGAATGGGTGATTCGTTGCTAATAGTTACTATCAAGGATATTGGTATTTCAGATTCTCTATCTTATAAGGAGATCCTGGTTGAGATCTTGGATTAATAAGTTCTTCAATTGCGTACCCAAGACGTAGCTTCGATAAAGGTTCTATGGAGAAACCACAAGGTAGAAGAAGCTACATGGGAAGTGGAAGAAGGCATGAAGTCCACGAATCCATTCATATTCTCCATTCCAAAAAATTATGCTTAAGGTATGTGTTACTCTTAGCATCTTATTTTCTAACTTTGTTAAAGGAAAGATTGATTTCCTTGGTATCTTTATTTTCTGTCTTAAAGGTAAGAGTAGAGATGTTTGGGGGTCTAATCATGCTAGTCACTTCTTTTTTCCATCATTCGAGGATGAATGATCCAAGTAGGGGAGAATTAAAATACCCTGGATTTTGTCCCTTGGACATTTCCTGCGTTTTGGACTCACTGCCCTTGTAATGACTCACCATACGAGTTGTATGGTATGGGAACAGGTTAGGAGACCTTAGTCGTTAGGAGACCAGTAAAGGGTGGTTGGGTTTCTGTTGTCGTTACAGTTTGGTGGGTATGGATCGTTAGGGGTGGTGACTATTTATTTGGGTCGATCCCTTAATAAAATCAGTAACATAGTAACTTCACTTGGCTCTGAGTATGAGTGGATTACTAAGAGCTGTGAGGATAGGGTATGAGTGGTACGCTTGAGTCGTATGTTGTCCAGTGTCCAATCCCTTTGGTTTCTATCTTGGGTATGATCGAACCATACCAGTCATATGATTTGGTCACGAGTTGGGGTTAGGGAGACGTATGGTGGATAGTGTATAGGTGTCTAACTCAGCATCTTGGTGATGACTCCATGGTATAAGTCATATGTTGTGGTTACAAGTCATATGTCTTGGCGGTGACTGCATGTTTCTTTCATGCTTTTAATATGATTTTCACATTGTGGAATGCATGGTTATGGTAAATGGATTTAGGGGTACTTTGGATTTCCCCAAATTACTTGGTTATGGTTTTTAAACATATGTACCTTTAACCTATTTGTTAAAATGCCAATGAGAATGATTTTGTCATATAGTGTGGCTATTCTTGAAATCTTTGCATTACATAAAAGGTAATGGAACTTAAATTGGTTTGGTTAGTTTTAAATGGTTTGGAAAGGCCTTGATGGCCATGATTTTGGTTTAATTGGAAACTTTGAAGTCAATTTGGTTTAATGGTTCTGGTATAGCTTAAAAGGATAGACTCGCAAGCTCTAATTTTGGTATGACGATACAAACGGTTAATGCTTAAACAAAAGACTCCTTGGTAATGTGTAAATGGTTTTAATATAGGCTTAAGGAAGGTCGAGTAGCAAAGCCGTGGAAGGTGGGGGTCCCGGGGGGGCCGAAACTAGAAACTCACATTTGCCGATATGAGGTGGTCTTGGTGACCATGTACATGATGGAACACTTTATATTTTGGGAGATGTACTAGTCATCTCAGGTTTTTTTTATCCGATCGTGCGGCTAACATGCACTGTGGCCTTTTCAGAAGGGAGAGTTGAACCTATATAGCCCATGGGTGGTTTTAGGATAGTCAAGCTACTCAACCCACGTTAAAGTTTTAAATGCATGCTAAACTTGGTTCCCTATCCCGACACGATATGTATATGTATATGTGTGATTGCATATCGTTATTTGATTTGGTTTTAAATAGTGGTATTATTTTATTTTATCTCTGAGTAGATGCTAGCATTCACTCCACTAACCATCTTTGGGCTCTGTATCCCTATGCATTGCAGGAATCGACCATACTACCATTCTTTCTACTCAGTGACTTAGATTCGTGGACAACTTTGATTCATACTAAAGTGGTGAGCTTCCATACTCCGAAAGGTTCCATTTCATGCTATGTACTTCTTTTATTTTTGTTATTTCTTTAGTTTGGATTTGGCTATGGTCAGGGGCATGTCTCAACCAAATGTTATTGATTTTGGATTGGGGCGTTGTCAGACAACTATGGGTATGGGCGATGTTGGTATTGGTGTCAACCTTGGTACTGGTATTGGCATTAAGGTTGGCACCGGTTGGATACTTGATAGAGGTTGTTGGAAGTTGATTATAAACGTTGTTTAATATCCTTTAAATATTATTGTTTTATCTTATTATATGTTCGAAATTCACTCGACATAAGGTGCAGGGCGGTTATGGTTGGGTATTGGTGGTGGTCTCCTATCCCAGTTGGACTTGAGATGCCCGACACGACTAGGCCTTGGTTCGGGTCGTGTCACCTTACTACCCTTTTGTTTCTGCACTGACCATCTCAGAGGCAAGTCATCCTCATTAATCTCCTCTTCCTCATTTGGAGGTTGTACATAGACATTGGTGTGATAATTAGATTTAGGAAATGCATTACTTTTGGGGAGGATAATTTTCATCACCAACAACATATTTCTCTAACCCTGCAGAACTTTCCCTAAGATCATTTAATCGCAAAATTAGATTCTCAGCAACCTAATCCTCTCCGACAAACTCACTACTAGATGGGTTAGATTTTTTCACAGGGAGTTCTTCATCAAAGAGATTGGCAAAGATGGGATTTGACTCACCCAGGGTGGAAGAATCGGGTTCATTCAGAGTTCTTCAACTTCTATTAGGGACTTAAAGTCTTCATTTTGGTCAACTATTATATCAATATCACAAGAGGGTTCTACTATATTTAGGGTTTCTCCTATGGTTGACTCATCCATGGAAGTTGGTGAGGAAGATGATTCAGCCACTGGTATTTCAAGTGAGGGTATATAAAGGTGGAATAGACTTAGTGTCGTGAAGGGGGTTTCAAGGAGATGCTTTGTCAGTCATAGACACTGGCTAGGAAGAGGTCACAATAAGAGGATTTTTGGATAGGGGTGAAGAGGATTTGATGATTTCTGATTATTTTGTGGGGCTTGAAGGCGAGGTTTTATCATCCATTCAAAGTTTTAGAAGACAGTTGAAACAAATAAAGATTAATTTTGGAGAGGGGCAAAGATTTGCTTTGAGTTAATTTTGGAAAATAATATGTAAAGAAAAAGGTTTGATTTGATTTTAAAGAGAAAGTGGGTTGCACTGTTGGAAATTAAAGGACGTGGGACGTGTCTGGTCCCTATAGGTGTGACCTTTCATTTCTAATATGATATGACAGTTTTTAGACAGGCAGGAAAGGACATGGCTTTTTAAACAATAATTTATGCAATAATTTTAAAGTGCACTTGAATGATACTAACCTTTGGGATGGGACCAAGTCTCTCCCTTGTTTGAGTGAATCTTTTATGTTGTGTCTGTGTTATTGTTTCTTTTCAAAGTGGCTCATTATGCATATATACCTACAAAGGCATGAAACTGAGTTAGATCAAAAAGCATAGATTCCATCAAGGATATCTGACTTCTAAGCATAGCCAATGAATTGAGGAAATTGATCCACAAAGTAGGTCAATTCATCTTTATCAACCCTAACCTCAGCCTATTCTTCATAAATTGCTCTTTGTAAAGAGTCTTTGTGAAGATAACAGCTACTTGATCTTCATTTTATAGAATTTTATGATAATAGTACCGTTTTCAACATTGTCTCTCAGGAAATGATGCCTCACATCAATATGTTTTGTCCTTTTATGCTGCACTGGGTTTTTAGCCATGTTTAAAGCACTTGTATTATCACATATCAAGGGAATTGTATCAGAAACAATCCTAAAATCTTTCAGTTGTTGTTTGATCCATAATAATTAAGCACAACAAGAAGCTACAGCTACATATTTAGCTTCAACAGTAGATAGTGCATCTGAATTTTGTTTCTTAGATACCAAAGAAATTAGAGAGGAGCCTAGAAAATGAGCCATTCCTGAGGTTCTTTTTCTGTCCACCAAGTATCCAGCATAATCAGTATCAATGTACCCTATTAAATCAAAACTATCTACAGATGGATAGAACAGGACGAGGTCTTTTGTCCCTTTCAAATACATGAGAATTCTCTTGGCTGCTTTCAAATGAGATACTTTTGAACAAGCCTAAAATCTAGCACACATACTAATACTAAATACAATATCTGGTCTACTTGTAGTAAGGTATAATAGGATCCAATAATCCCTCTATACATGGTCTCGTTGATTGAGGTACCAGGTTCATTACTGTCCATCTTTGAACTGGTTCAATAGGGGTATCAATTGGCTTTGCATCTCCTATATTATATTTCTTTAGTAGCTCTTTGATGTATTTTTCTTGACAAATCATTGTACCTTGGGATGTCTATTTAATCGGCATCCCTAGGAAAAAGCTCAATTCACTCATCATGCTCATTTCAAACTCACTCCCTATTAGTTTGGAAAATTCATCACACAGAGATTCTGAGGTTTCTCTAAAGATTATGTCATCGACATAGATATACACAATTAGCAAGTTCTTTCCTCTGGACTTTAGAAAGAGGGTATTATCAATTTTCCCTCTTCTAAAACCATTTTCCAGAAAAAACTTTGATAGTCTCTCATATCAAGATCTAGGTGCCTGCTCCAACCCATAGAGAGCTTTATCCAGTTTGGGTATATGATGTGGAAAATCAGCATCCTAGAAGCCTGGAGGTTTCTTGACATAGGTTTTTTCCTTCAAATTTCCATTTAAAAGGGCACTATTAACATCTATTTGGAAGAGTTTGAAACCCATATAAGCTGCAAAAGCAATAAGAATCCTAATTGCTTCCATCCTTGCAACAAGAGAAAATGTCTCATCATAGTCCATACCTTCCTCCTGATTATATCCTTGAGCAACAAGCCTCACTTTATTTCTTTTGATAATGCCATAATCATCTTGTTTGTTTCTGTATACATATTTTGTCCCAATGATTATTTTGTCAACAGGCCCGGGGACCAGGTGCCAAACTTTGCTGCTCTTAAATTGCTAAAGTTCTTCCTGCATATTACTTATCAAGTTAGCATCTTTTAGTGCTTTTTTTACATTTTTGGTCTCAAACTATGACAAGAAAGCTGAAAAAACCATAAAATTCCTTGCTTGAGCTCTTTTTTGCATTCTAGATTCCAAAGGAGAGGTTAGATTTTCAAACGGGTAAGAAGATGGTGCTTCCAATTTGATCTTCTTGGCTAAGGTGTGTTGGGACCAGGTACTTGAGGATTTTGAGCAGGCACTTCTTGATGTTCCTCTTCTACATTTGGATTCATAAATGGAGGACCTGATTCACTATCACCTTCTTCATATGGAACTTTATTTTTCTGTTCTTAAACTTCAACTTTAGCTATACCATCCCTTTGAATAGGAATAAGTTCTTCTATGTCAAAATCTTCACTTAAAGCAGAATCTTTTAGATTTCTTGATTCATCAAAAACTACATGTACACTTTCTTGCAGAGACAGAGCCATTTTGTTGAAGACTCTATAATCTTTACTTGTATATGAGTAGCCTATAAATATAGCTTCATCACTTTTAGAGTCAAATTTCCCTATCTCATTGTTTCCATTGTTTAGAATTAAATATTTGCACCTAAAGGGTCTAAAATAATCAAGTTTATGCTTTTTTTGAAAACAAGTTCATATGTATTTTTATTCATGAGTGATCTGATAGGCATCTATTTGTCATATAATAGGCAGTATTGACAACTTTATCCCAAAAACTTTTTGGAAGACCACTATCAATCAACATGGTCCTGACAATTCCAATGAGAGTTTTGTTCTTCCTTTCAACAACACCATTTTGTTGAAGAGTTCTTAGAGTAGAGAAGTTGTGGCTAATACTATTTTCAGCATGAAATTCTTCAACTTTGGTGTTTTCAAACATAGTCCATGATCATATCTGAATCCAATAATAGTGTAGTTCAGTTTCATTTGAATTTTCTTGGTAAAAACCACTAGTACTTTATAAGTTTCATCCTTAGCTCTTAGGAACATGGTCTAGGTGAATCTAGAATAGTCATTCACAATAATAAACACATATCTTTTCCCATCTCTACTTTGGACTTTGACAGGTCCACATAGGTCTATGTGCAACAATTCAAGAGGTCTTGAAGTACTTACTCGCTTCTTCTACTTGAAAAAAGATCTGGTTGTTTTTTCATTCATATAAGCATTACATACCTTGTTTTTTGAAAATTATAGCTTTGAAACACCACAAAATAAGTCTTTTGAGATCAGTTTGTTGAGTAGAGAGGAGCTTACATGTCCTAACCTTCTGTGCCAAAGATCAATATTTTTACCTTGAGCACTTAGTAGGTCTTTTCACAATCAACTATGGGTCTAAATCAACTACATACATATTCTTGCATCTTTTAGCTTTGAGAATAACCTTCCCAGTCTTCAGATCAGAAATAGTGCACCCATTAGATATGAACTTCACTTTATTTCCTTTGTCACAGATTTAGATGCACTTAAAAGGCTATACTTTAGATTATTTACATAATACACATCCTCAATTGCATGATTTAAAGATTTTTGTATATTTCCAACACTATAGATATAACCCTTCTTTCTGTTTCTAAAAGAGACACCTATACCTTAAAGTGCCTTGAGTGAGAGAAAAAAGTCAGTTCTTCCAGTCATACGTTTAGAGCATCCTCTATCCATGAACCAACTTTGACTGCCTTCTTTTACTCCCACCTACATACATAGATCATTTTTTGATTTGTGAACCCACTTGAGTTTGAGTTCCCAAAAGGAAGACAAGGGAGTGATCACAACTTTCTTGGTCCAACTAGGTAATTTATTCTTCTTATAATTTATCAAGGAGTTTGATACCTTGGGGTAAGACTGCTTCAACTAGATATATATAGTAGTGTTTATTCTAACTCTAAGCCATCCTTAACATTTCTCTCTTAAATGACCATCACTTCCATGGTGAGTGAATAGAGGATTATTGGCTTTGTTTTTAGAAATAATGACATACTTGCCTTGGGACTTAAGAACATGAGAGTTGTACTGATATCCAAGACCTCTTCCATTATTGATCCCCTGACTGGTTAGATTAGTCTATAAGGATGTGGTCTAGTTTAGAGATTTGTTAAGATCTTCTTTTATACAGTCTCTTTCTAATTCTTCATTCTTATGAAGTGAAATCATAAGAAGCTTTTGAGAAGTCTTCAAATTTTCTTCAAGATCAGTTTGAAGCTTTGAAGCTTCCTTCTTGACCTTCACATCAGACTCATCAAGTTTCTTAAGTTGATGCATCAAAACCTTGTTTTCAAATTTAAATTTTAAAGTTTGTTCTCCTACTTTAGACAACTAGAACTTAAGGCAAGTTTTTTATGTTCTAGATTTTGTACCTTATATTCAAGTAATTCCCTCTCAGCAGTAAGCTCACTCACAAAATCAAGCAAGAAATTTGCAAGTTTCTTTATCTTCTTAAGGGAACTATCATTCAAGTTCTGCTTAATATCAAAATGAGTTACCTCATTCTCCTCTTCATTATCTAATTTTTTCATGAGTGCAAATAGAGAGTTATAGGAGGTTTCACTATCTTACATAGCTAACATATAGGTATCCTTAATCTTTTTAGATTCATTAGATTTACTTGAGGTATCTCCCTAGACAGCTAGGGCTTGCTTCACTACATAATCAACAACGACCTTTCTTCTTGACTTCTCAGGAACCTAGTTCTTCTTATTTTATTTGTCTTCTCATGACTTTAAATACTCTTGATAGTTACTAAATGTTTTCCTTCATAATGATATTGTGGAGTTGATAACAATACTTCTATTGGTAGTGCGTGTTGTGATTTTGATGGTTGAATAATGATGTTGATGTTAGATTTTTAAAAATGATGGCAATGATAATGAAGAACTTAATGTTGAAACGTGGGGGGGGGGGGGTACACCACAACTAAGGGACCAGATCCCTATAGAGATTAATATGGCAATAAAATAGTGAACACACAAATATGCAGTAAATAAACCAACCCAAAGATTTACGTGAAAATCTACTTGCCCAAGGAGGAAAAACAATGACCTGCACTCATAAGCTCTCAATCTACACTACAGTCAAAACACATCTTGATTACAGGATTCTTTAGAACTTAACTATAAGTTCTTCAATTTTTAATAACTCTATTACAATCACCTATTCACACCTCTGTTAATTTCACTCTCAATAATGGTTAACTTCTAACCAACACAAACTCATGTAACTCTACCTAAGAGACAAATATGCTCTAGAGATATAGCACTTTCTATGCTTAAAACGAGGGAAATATACAAGTTTTTGTGGCCTTCTTATTAGATATGATTCATTTTGGGCATGTTTTGCAGAAAATCATAATTTGGATGATAAGTTCGTGAAAATGGTGAAAAAGGTGTTTTTGGTTACTTTTGGAGAGATTATGGATGAGTGGGATGTTTTTCGGCTTGATCCAGATCAAAGAATGTTCGAGATTCAAAGTAAAGCTAAAAAACTGACTCCCGGCACCTACAAAGTCAACCTACGGACCGCATTTAGACAAAGCGGGTAGTAGAAAGTCAAAAATCTCGAGAGTTGATTTGCAGGAAATTTCCCATCCAATACTTGCAGTTTGTACTTACGCTCGGAGAAGACCATAGGTACAACCTTCTCCCAGGGTAAACCGCAGGTGGAGGAAGTGGGTAGCCACCGACCCTATTTTCTCTTATTCCATTCAGGCTTAGCTTTTAGGGTTTTATCTTGTACTCTAAATACCTCTTATGTACTTTTTAGTAGATGTTTGACACTTTTGACACTTAGAAACATATGTTGATTTTAAGATCTATCTTCGATCTTGGGATTTCATTGTGCTAACTTGGGTTGATTATTCAGTTTACGATTGTGGATTTTCTTTCATCTTATCATAATGATTTCATATTTGCTTTCCACTGTGAATGTTATTGATTTCCTCATAATCATGAGCGGCTAAAACTCATAGCTAGGGTTGTGGAAACCCTAGAAAATTAACAAAGTAGGGGAAATGCGATTGTTTCCAGGAACCAATACCCATGGCATGCATTGCTTTATATTCATTATAATAGTTGTCTTAGCGGTTGCAAACATTAGGATCTCACCGAGATATTACTACTTTCACTAAAAAAGGGGTAGTAACTAGGAAAAGATAAAGACAACAGTAAATTAGGAGTTAATAGTCGATCCATTAGAGCACAACGGTATATGTAAATGATTATTATCTTTCATCTAATAACTTGAGAATCAAAAGATGATGGTTAACTGGGATCATGGTAAGGGTTAGTAATACGACACCCTGAGACTCAATAGGTAAAGGGTGAAATCCTCCTGCTTATCAAAAAGACTATAGATGGTACATAACTTATCGGTTCTGTATGTAAGTTATTAGGTTGGTTCAACAAATAACAATAAACCTACAGAGTTGAGATTCCAGGAGGAGCACAATCGTAGTGTTCACCCATAACTGATGTTAACTAGTTTATATTGTTACCTGCTCGAGATAATTACAAACTAACCCCCCATTTACTTTCTAGTACTGCCTGTAGACTACAACTGCCGATACCTGCAAACCACGTGTTCCCTTGGGATTTGACCCCAACCTTAGTTGGATTACTATATCTTGACAATGATCGTATCATAACCTAAAAGGAGTTGTTGCTTGGATGTCATCAAAGAAATTAGTGTCGTCATCGGAGAGCACGGTTTTGATTTGTGGACTAAATTCGTTATAGTTTTCAGATTTTTCTTTATCTATTCTTAGTTGTACAAACGCCGGTGTATGCCTAGAATATGGAGTAGAGGGTAATCCCTTACTCCTACTTATTTCAGAGAAGATCCTACAACCATATTGTAGGATGCCGAAGCTAAAGATGGACAATCTCCCCGAAGACGGAGTTTAGGATGTTGATGAGAGACAGACAGTAGACTTTCAAGCAACACTCATGGAAATCAGAATAGAGGCTGAGCGTAAGTTACCCCAACATATAAGTTTGTTCGGATATATGTTGATGATGAAGAAGATTTGGGAGACGAGGAGCTGTCTAATATAGGAGCTATTATCCCTTCTACTTTACCTCCTGATGTCAAATTAAATATCTCTAGTTCTATGATCTAGCTCTTGTTCTTGAAGAGTGCATTTGCGGGGTTGCCTACAGATGACACAAACTTGCCTCTGGCAAATTGTACTGGGATCTGCACTTCATATACCACACCAGGGGTAGATCAGTAGGCACTAAGACTGAGTCTATTCCCTTTATCACTTACTGGATAAGCATCATTATGGCCTAGGTAACTACCAAGAGGGTTTATCACTACGTAGAAGGAGTTGTGCAAAAAATTCTTGAATAGGTTCTTTCTTTCATCTAGGGTGTTGTAGCTCAAGGGCGAGATGTATAGTTTCAGGTAACTGTAGTTTGAGCCCATGTACGAGGCTTGGTTCAGGTTTAAGAAAAAGCTTACTATGGTTCCCAACCATCAAATTTTAGGTATGAACTTAATGGAGTTATTCTACAGAGACTTGACCATTAGTTATAGAGCTATGATAGATACTATCTCTGGATGAGCTTTTATGAGATTATGCTGGGAGGTAGTTTCTGATATTTTAGACCAGATCACTCTTACTAACTGAGAGTGGAAAACTCAGGAGGTGGAGGGAAGTTCTGGAACTTATTCCATTGAAGATGCTGGTAACCAGAGTAGCTCATGATTCTATTGCGCAAGAGATTATGCTACTGAGGGTTGATCTTCGGTTGATGGCAAAATAGTTTGAAATTGTGAATTCTGAGAAAGTTCACACAGTAGGAGCATAAGGTGCAGATTTCAGAGCTTATGAGTCTACATTAGAATATGAGGCTAGGTATTCAGATCGTCAGTTGGAAGGTTTCCAAGCACAAGGTCACGGAAACCAAGGTCAGAACTACTATGATGATATATATAAAGACCACAGTAGGGACAAAGACAGTGACTGGTTATAGAAAGATGATTACTTGTAAAAGGGAGATAGGTACATTCCACCTGGAAGACGAGATATGGAATCAAGAATGGAAGAAATGTTGACCAAACTAGTGAAGGGTCAAGAAAATTAGGAGAATAACCTTAAGAAGATTAAGGCTGACATTTTAGGTTTTACCCATAAGGTGAAGTCTCATGCCACTACTATCAAGCAGTTGAAGCACAAGTTTGGGAAAATATCTAGTACGATCAAACGAAATAGTCTGTAACTCTTTTGAGTGAAAAAGTTCAAAGTCCACCTTCTATAAGTCATTGTCTATCTACCACCACTAATTGTGGTGCCACTATGTCACGACCCAAGACTACCCGCTAGTTGCGATAATGGTGCTTACGGTCATAAGTGACCACAAAATAACCCATGAGCTGGCACCTGCTGTGAGTACTGAGTAAAATGGCATTGATATAACTTATACAGAAGATAAGCTAATAAAATACTAAAAATATTAATGCCGAATATATATGTAAATGACAAGATTAAAATGTCTATGACAACTGATAATACTGAAATGACTGATTGATTGTCTAACTGATTGTCTGAAAGCCTCTAAGCATTCATGAGGAGTTGATGGGACAATCCCCCAACTAAATCTGACTATCTGGACATAAGAAAATATTGAAATAAATGATATAAATAAGCCATGTCCTCAATGGATGAGGACTCACCACTACTACCACTGAGTAACGTTGAGCTGTCAAAGAACAAGGGGAAATTGAGCGTCCAAACCTATGTTATAAGAAAACATAGCACAATGAAAAGTATGCAATCAGTACTTTGAATGTACTGGTACGTGAGATAAGAAATGACTAAAATACATGAGATAACTAAGCATAAATACATGAACATGTAATAACTGAGAATGCATGACCAAGCATAATCATGTTTCTGAGATAATTTATAATCTGAAAGACTGAAAGCTATATAACTGAAGATTTGTACACTTGGTTAAGCAAAGCTAAACTGAAATACATTAAATACTGTGCTGATATTGTGGGAGCTAGATATAACCGACATGCCCCAATCTGAGCTATCGTATTCCAACTTGTAACCCCAATTGGAAGGGTGTTGATACCTTGCCAAGGGTACTAACACTGACTGACAATGTGGATCCATAAAGCTGAGCTGAAGTCCCGAAGGATGAGGGTGTCATGCCTAACTGTCCGGGGACCTCTCAAAATCTACAATGGCTCTGTAGGTATGGAACCTAGGGATTGCTACTAACGGCTTATGCCTAACTGACAGGAGAGACGTCATCCCTACATTCACTCGTTGCTAAGTGTTACTCTCAGCTGAATGACACTGATACTGGACTGAACTGAATTAAATTCAAATAAACATAACAACTAACATTGCTCATCATGATCATAACATCTTAGTAAATGGTAATATTCATGGCTTAACTGAAATTATTACTTAAAAGGTTGAAGTCATGTAAAACATGTAGGTATCGAGTGTTCATAACCCTCCAGCACTGAATGACCATAATTTACAACAATAAGCTTTTAAAATAATAACATGGGATCATAGTTCAAACCCAAAAGCAAAGACATTTCATCAAACATGTGAGAATCATGAACTTTAACATGGAAAAGTGTTAAACATAGGAAATCAACATGATTCATATGGCTAAATTCATAAATTGGAGAATTTAATATGAAATTCACTTAAACAAGACATGGTGGGATCTAAAATTTTAAGCATGAAAAAATCAAATCTTCCATGGGATCATACATGGGCTGAATTGAATTTGAATTACCAAGGAAAAACATAAATTAAACCAATCTTGAACATATAAAAACCAGAATAAAGGAATATTTCATAATTCAGTTAAAAATAAAGTTTTTGGGATCCATGGGTGAAAGGGACCTATTGATGAACATACCGCATACCTTAACTTGGAAAAGAAACCCTATTCTTGATGCATCATTGAAGGTTCTTGCACTTGGGGAGCTTGAATTATTTATTACTTGGTTAAAAAGGAATTGAATTTGTTCTTAGGGAAAGGAGGAGGGTTTTCTTGAGAATAATTTTGAGAAGAAGGGCAAATAATGCCCTAAAAGATGCCCCAAGTCGTGTTATAGGTGATTTGGGTTGAGAGAGAAAAGGACCAATTGCCCCTCAATTATTTAAATCAAGAACTAGACGCAACACCCTAATCGCAATGCGGTATTATTGCAGACGAAGGATTCCCTCACCACAATGTGGTCAGCATGAGGTCGGGACTAGATACCACGACATGGGCTTATCACGGTGACCCACTAGTTTCATGATCCAAACGTGCCCCAAACCTTATTTGAAAAATTTAAAACTCCTTTGGGGCATACCTTTTACATCCCTGAACATAAATTAACTCAAAAACCAACGTCTTCGGGTCAGGAAGACCAAAATTAAAATCCTCAAAGTTTAGGGGTCTTGAAAATTACTAAGTCCTCAACACTCAGTGAAAATTTCAAGCCTTAATCCCCTTATGCATGCAACTATTAGCTGAATTAAGCTAAGAATATTATGGGGTATTACAATATCTCTCCCTTAGGAATATTCATTCTCGAATGACACCGATTAGATTGAGAGTACTGTACTGAGGCATCTGTGATCATATACTAAACATGAATGAATTGGAACATGATTACACAACTGAGTCTGAAACAAGATACATGAATTGAATTAATTTTGGGAATGCATTTAATAACATGGAAATGGCTACATAGATGGAACAGAGAATGGAAAAGAGTCAATTTAATGAAGAAACATTACCTTAAGCTAAATATGTATTCATGTACAAAAGATGAGGATACTTGGTTCGCATATATGCTTTTGTTTCCCAAGTAACTCCCTCAAAAGGCTGATTCCGCCCAAGGACTTTAACCAAGGGAAATTCTTTATTCCTTAGCCTACGATCCTAACGATCAAGGATCTAAACTGGGACTTCTTCGTAAGAAAGGTTATCCTTAATGTTCATATCTTCTAAAGGAATAACTACAACTAAATCACTAATGCACTTCTTTAACAAGGAAACATGGAACACTGGATCTACTGACGCCGAATCTGCAGGCAAATCTAGCTCATAAGCTATGTTTCCAAAATGGTTCAAGATTCTATAGGGGGCAACATAGTGGGGACTGAGTTTCCCCTTCTTACCAAATATCTTCACCCCCTTAATAGGAAATTTTTTTAAATAAACTAAGTCACCAACATCAAACTCAATATCTCTTCTCCTAACATCTACATAAGATTTTAGATGACTTTGGGCTATCTTCAGCCTCTCTTGAATTAACAAAACTTTCTCCATTGCCTCAAACACTGAATCTGGCCCTATCAAAGGAGCCTCACCTGCTTTAAACAAACCAATAAAATATCTATATCTCTTTTCATAGAGAGCCTCTAACGGAGCCATCTGAATGCCAGAGTGATAACTGTTGGTGTAAGAAAGCTCAATCAAAGGTAAGTGGTCATTCCAACTACCTTCAAAGTTAATAACACATGCCCTTAACATATCTTCCAAGGTCTAAATTGTCCTCATTGCCTGACAATCTATCTGAGGATGGAAAGTTATACTGAGATAAACTTGGGTACCAAACCTCTTTTGAAAACCCTTCCAAAAGTGAGAAGTAAATTGAGTACCTCTATCTGAAATGATGGATAATGGATTATCATATAGCTTAATCAACTCCCTAATGTAAATCCTGGCATAATCCTCAGTAGAGTACGAAGTATGAACTGGTAAAAATTGAGCTAACTTGGTCATTCTATCCACAATGCCCATATTGAATCATGTTGACGATGTGTATAAGGCAATCCTGTCACAAAATACATGTTCACCATATCCCACTTCCAAGTGGGGATGCTAAACTCCTGAAATGTACCACTAGGCCTTTGGTGCTTAGCTATAACACCTCGAGTCTACACCATGGATGTCAAACGGTGCTTACGATCCTGAAGGTTCATAAGCTAACCCATGACTGGTACCTGTTGTGAGAATTGAAAAATAATAATAAAAATATATGTGAAAGTATAACTAAAAATTCCATAAGGTTCTTAAAATACTAAAATAAATACTGAGTTCACTGATAATAACATCTAAAAATGGAGTAACTTACTTGATAGTTTGAAGGCCTCTAACTGTCTGAATATGGAGTTGATGGGACAAGTCCCCAACTAAGTCTGACTGAAATAACTACTGAACTAACTGAAATTACATAATATACTCAATGGATGAGGACTCACTACTGAATCTGTTGCTGATATCCTAAGCTGCTAAGTATGATCAGGAACCCGTGCATCTGAACCTATGATATGAGACATCATAGCACAAAGAAAAAGTATGCATCAGTACATTGAATGTACTGGTATGCTAAGTGAGGTAGGATAATATACATGGGTTCATATGCATGAGATGATAACTAACTGAATAAACATCATAAAGTAACTAGATGAGAGTACATGCAAAGCTGTAACTACTGAACATGTTGAATATACAATACTGTGCATATACCGTTTGTCTGATTTGTACTGAAACTAAAGTATTGAGTTCTGATAACTGAATACTAGTAACAAAAATCTTAGACTGATACTGAAGTACTGAATTCTAATGTCTATGTAACTGATAACTATAGCCATGGTTCTGTAGAACTATCTGAGTTTTTTTACTAAATACTGAGACTAAAACTGTAATTGTGGGAGTGTTCATCTAACCGACATACCCCAATTATAAACTGAGTTGGGGCCCAACCTGTGACCCTAGTTGGAAGGGCGTTAGAACTTTGCCATGGGATACTAACAATGTTGAGTCAATCCTAATCTAACAGGAAGAGTTATGAAATATATATATGATTGCGTAAACCCTAGTCTGGCAGGAGGACGACTTACCCTAGGTTAGCTACGTAGTTCTGTAACATAGGGACTACTATTAGGGGTCAAACCTTTTGCTGGAAGGAATTCCCCTACCCTGGGTTAGCTTGGTGTTGAATCCTACTTCCAGCTGAACTGACACTGAACTGATCACTAGACTGTACTAGGCTTAACTGAACTGACACTGATCATATTGACTGACTGAACTGGACTGAGTTCACTGAGTTATGTTACTGACTAAGTACTACTATTCTTAACCTTTACTGGGACTATTCTTTAGCTACTGCAACTAAGTAAATAGCTAAATTTTGGGTAATAAATACCCCCAGGACTCGATAGCATAATGGATAAAACATAGCAAATCTTGAAAGCATAACAATAGTCAATCGTTCACAATTCCCTCATTGAGTCATTTTGTCAAACACTTGGAGGTCATGGACTTGTACATGAGTAAGAAAACATACTAACGTATCATGATTTCACTATTTAATTCACATGGACATTCTATCAAACACTTGGGGAGCATAATTAATGCATATGATAATGAACAATACATAAGCATCATGACTACAATTAAACTTGCAAATTCAAGGGTTTTGACATGAAAGATTCATAATTCAACACACATTCTAATGCAATTTCATTGAACCCATAAAATATCTCAACTTGAAATCCATACAACAACTCAAACATGGACATAATTTAATTCACAACATGGAAATCATAATTCAAGTTTTCAAAAAGGTTTCTTGAACTCTAAGGGTGGAAGGAGACCCAAGGATGAACACCTAAATACCTTAATTTTTTATTTCGTGGGAATTGCGGTGAATTCTTGGGACTTGATCTTGAGCTTGATGAAACTAGGGCTTGTTCTTGATAGTGTTTCAAGAAGAATGATTGTAATTTGCCCTTTTGGATATTAAATTTCGTATTTTAGCTGAATTGGGTTTAGAACAAAGGACCTAAATGCCCTCAAAACCCGTAACTTGACACACAAAACTAGCCCAAAGATACGATACCCGATGCACTGCATTGATGGGGTTGATCCGATCACCGATACATTGCGTCAATGGGCACAAATTTGATAGCCAACGCAACGCGTCAAGATCGCATTGGCTTGCATTTTTAGGCATCCAAACACGACCCAAACAAAGTCTAAAAATTCCAAAACTTACCCAATATGACCTATTGACATCCCTGATCATGAATTAATTTAAATATCGATATTCTAATGTCGGAAAGATTATAAATGATGCCATTTAAATATCATGGCCAAAAATGAGACTAAGTGTCAACACTTGGCTAAAATTTTCCAAGTCTAGGACCTTTATTGGCATGCTATAAAGGACTAAAGTGGCTAGGATTTTTGCTGGGTCTTACAATATCTCTCCCTTAGGAATATTCTCCCTCGAATGAGACTGACGGAACTGAGAAGTTGTACCTACACTAACATGCATACAGAAGAATGACTGAATTCTGAAGATATGACACATGACTGAACTATTTCATGAATGCATGAATGATATGAGAATGTTATGCAGCTGTAACTGAGAAAGGAATAGAGTAAATCTAAGGATGACTATTACCTTAGGCTGAGTCTGAGTTTGCAGAGAAGAGGTGAGGATACTTGGTTTATATGTCTGCTTTTGCATCCCTAGTAGCTCCTTCAATGGATTGATTCCACTAAAGAACTTTGACCAAAGAAACTTCTTTGCTCCTTAGTCTGCAAATATGACGATCAAGGAATTCGACTGAAACCTCCTCATAAGAGAGACTGTTCTGAACATCTACACCCTCTATAGGGACTAGAACTGCTGGGTCACCTCTACACTTTTTTAGCAAGGAGATGTGAAACACTGGGTGCACTGATGTTAAGTCTGCAGGCAACTCAAGCTCATAAGCTAGCTTATCGAAACAACTGGGAATCCTATTAGGACCAACATATCGAGGACTAATCTTCACCTTCTATCCAAATCTCTTTACTCACTTTATGGGAGAGATTTTCAAATACACAAAGTCGCCAACCTCAAACTCGAGATCTTTTGTTCTCATATCTGCATACGATTTCTGTTGGCTCAGAGCTGTCTTAAGCTTCTCTATGATTAACTGCACTTTCTCTAAGGCATCAAACACCAAGTCAAGCCCTACAATTGTAGCCTCACCTACTTCAAACCAACCAATGGGAGATTCGTATCTTCTCACATAAAAAGCCTCAAACAATGCCATCTAAATACTGGAATAAAAGTTGTTATTATATGCGAACTCAATCAAAGGTAAGTGGTCATCCCAACTGCCCTTAAAGTCAATGATATACGTTCTTAACATATCTTCTAAGGTCTGAATGATCCTTTCTGCTTGACCATCTGTCTGAGGGTAGAAGGATTTACTATGGTGAACTTGGGTACCAAGACCCTACATCCATAACGTTGCTAATGGCTAACTCATCTATGAAGAATCCGATTGGTGTTTTGTGTGACTTTGAAGTAAGGGTTGCATCCTTTATGTTCCCTACTAATTTCATAGTTCTTGATTGTGAGGTGAATCCTCAAGCCCCCATTATAATGGGTAGACCCTTCCTATCTACTGGTAGTGTATTAATTGTTATGGACTTGGGGAAGATCACCTTTAAACTGAAGGATGAGCATGTAGTATTTGATGTGTGTATAATAGTGCAACATCCATATGATATGCAAGTGGTGTTTATAGTAGACACTATTGCTAGAGATATTGTTGCAGAGGCTAGTATACCAAATGCACCAGGTGTTGAGGAGATATGTGTGGCTGATCGGTTTGTAGAGATTGAGATACCAAATCTAAGACATATGAGGGGGGAGGTAGATATCCTATGAGTAGAGGTGTGCTCTCTCACTAAGAGCCACATATTAGTCATCCCTCCAATTTTAGCCCCAAGCATTCAACCATCACCTTTTCGTGTTCCCAAACATGTTGATTTATTTGTGAATGATGATGTGTCAGTCCCTGTGGTTGGAACCAAGAAATGCCAAGAGGGGGACCTGCAGAATCCATACAGGCCATATGAGCAAGCCCTAAAAAGAGTCACCCATGATTCGATGAAGACTGTATTTATTGATAGAAAGAGCTATGCCGAGCTAGCTGCGGGTGCATTATCTCATAGTGCATCCCAGATATGTTCTCTGCCTGTGGATATACCTCTATCCGGGGAATATCATGACAAGGATGCTTAGTGCATCCCAGATATGTTCTCAGTTCCTTTTATTTTATTTTAGCACATTGTGGATAGTGCATAATTTTTAATAGGGGTGGGATGTACCATAGCCGCCGTGGGTTTTTATTGCCATACTTCTTTTCCTATCGTCCACGGTATGATTGAAAAACTGGCATGTCTAGGATAACTTTTTTTCATATTGTATTTTTCTTCGTATTGTGTTATTTTTAAGTAATTAGGAGATTTCTAAGCAATTAGAGTAGTAGTCCTATCTTGATTGATTTTTGATACCCCTCCAAAATTTTATGTTTTAGAACTATGTGGATGTATATATGTGTGAACTTTGTTGATCTTGTTATGGCATTAGGATTAGGAACATAATAATCATTTATTGACAATTTCATGAACTGGATAGGTAGTAGCTGATAATATTGACTCTGCACTATGTGTGTGTGAGATACTACCTAGTTCCCTTTGTTTATTGAATTTAGAACTTACCTGGTTAGTCTTTCCTAGGTTTAAAGATAGTCAGTTAGGAAAGGATCATTGGTCGTTTTTTATTGTAGTCCACTTTTAGCCTAAATGACCTTCCATGTGCGAATTGTATCCCTTGTTCCCTGTTTTGAGCTATGGGGATTTCGTTTTTGGAACAGACAACAGTGTTTTGCTGACACCTCGAGCATTATAGCCTATTTTTGTTTTTTCACCTATTCACCTTCCTATTTGTATTACAATGAACTTGTTTTGGCCCTGGTCCTCCTTGAAAATTATGCACCTTGACTCAAGCAAAAAGCCTAAGTTGAGGGTGGCTATCATAGGGGTGCATAGTGTAAAAATGGGTATGAAGAAGAGTAAAATAAGAGAAAAAGTTAGTAGGGTTGGGTATGGTAGAAAAATAAAGAAAAAGACATTTGTAAAAAAGTGAAAAAGAAAGAATAAAAAACCACACCCAACCTGAATGTGTAATAAAAGAATAAAAGGGAGACATTAGGGTGGAATAAAAATAAAATTGGCTAGTAGTGAGACTCCAAAGTTAGTGTAGTGCCAAGGAGGCTTTGTCACTTTAAATTTTCATATATATCATATCATCCCCTAATCCTACATTACAAGGCAGTAAAAGCCCTACAGTGATCTTAACTTGACTATCTGAATGCTAAGGTAAAGAAAGTAAGGGAAATGGTATTTGACATGCATTGACTGAAACTACTTTGTTAAGTATGAGTGTCTCTTGACCGTCCTTGCATTGACATGCATAATTTCATATGAGTGATGAGACATTCTTGTTTTGAGGGCATTTGAGTTTTGTTGCTAGCTATATGCTTGTTTTGGGTAGTAATTTGTACATATGAGTGGTTGTCTATTTCTAATGTAGTTTACATACCTTGTTTCCTTTGTTTCACATTGATGTGCTACATATTCATGCACAGTTAATTTTGATAGGAGGGGATGTTGTGATTTGAACTAAATATGAGGACTGACTGCCTTGAGTATCTTAGATTCTCCTAGTTAAGCATTGTTTTTATTTTATCGTATTTTTGTTGCTTAAAGACATGCAAATGTTCTAAGTTGAGTATGTTGATGTGCTATAGAAATATAGCACTTTCGATGCTTAAAACAAGGAAAATATGCAAGTTTCTGAGGCCTTCTTATTAGATATGATCCATTTTAGGTATTTTTTTTTTTGCAGAAAACCATAATTTGGATGATAAGTTTGTGAAAATGGTGAAAATTTGGTTACTTTTAGAGATGTTATGGATGACTGGGATGTTTTTCAGCTTGATCACGATCAAGGCATGTTTGAGATTCGAAGTAAAGTTGAAAAACTGACTCCCGATACCTACTAAGTCAATCTACGGACCACATGCTGACAAAGAGGGTACTAGAAAGTCCAAAAATACCGAGGGCTGACTTGCAGAAAATTTCCTATATGGTACCTATGGTTTGTACTTACACCCAGAGTAGACCGCAGGTACAACCTGCGCCCGGAGCAAACTGAAAATACAGGAAGCGTGTAGCCACCGGCCATGTTTTCTCCTTTTCTGTTTGGGCTTAGTTTTTAGGGTTTTCTGTTGCACTATAAATACCCCTTATGTACTTTTTAGTAGAGGTTCGACACTTTTAATACTTAGAAATAAATGTTGATTTCAAGATCTATCTTCTATTTTGGGATTTCATTATATTGACTTAGGTTAATTATTCAGTTTATGGTTGTGGATTTTCTTTCATCTTATCATTGTGATTTTATCTTTGCTTTCCAATATGATTGTTATTAATTTCTTCACAATTATGAATGGCTAAAACCCATAGCTAGGGTTGTGGAAATCTTGGCGAATTGACAAAGTAGGAAAAGTGAGATTTTAGACAGGAACTAATACCCATGGAATGCTTTGCTTTATCTTCAATCTTATAGTTGTCTTAGCGGTTGTAAATGTTAGGATCCCACCTAGATATTACTACTCGCTCTAAAAAAGGGGTAGTGACTAAAAAAAAGATAAAGACAACAGTAATTTGGGAGTTAATAGTTGATTCATTGCAGCAAAACGATATATATGAATGATTATTAGCTTTCATCTAAAAACTTAAGACTCAAAATGTGATAGTTAACTGGGATCATGGTAAGGGTTAGTAACGTGACACCCTAAGACTCAATAGGTAAAGGGTGAAATCCTTTTGCTCGTCCAAAATACTGTAGGAGGAACATAACTTATCAGTTTTGCATGCTAGGCATTGGGTTGGTTCAATAAAGCACAATAAACCTACGGAGTTAACATGCCAGGTGGAGCACAATCCTAGTGTTCACCCATAACTGATTTCAACCAGATTTAATATTGTTACTTGCTCAAGACTACTGTAAATTAATCCCCTTTTTTACTTTCCAGTGCTACCTATAGACTAAAACTATTGATACCTACAAACCACGTGTTCCCTTGGGATTCGACCCCAACCTTAGTTGGATTACTATATCTTGACATCGATCGTATCATCACCTAAAAGGAGGTATTTCTTGAACATCATCAAGGAGTTAACAACAAATAAAAAGCTTTACACTTAATCTTTGAGTAAATCTTTACAAAGCTCGACTCAAGCATGCTAAACTTTAAGCATAAAGAGATTTGGATCTTAATCTTAGAAAGGGTTTATGCCGCTACCATGAGATTCTTCAATTGAAAAAACTATGGAGGAAAAAGAAATATTAAGTATTTATATTAGTGTAGAATTGAGAATAGAATTTTATTGGACCAGGTGTAATTTCTGGTATGTTGTGTACCTGCACAGTTGTTGAACTAGCAAACAAAACTATGCAAAAATGTGATGGTTGTACTTGGGCAAAATGTGCAAGGGACCTGTTCCTCCAATATATTCTTGTCATCATCTAAACATGAGACAACACTTAAGGAATATTGTAATGAATAGCCTAAAGTAATGGTGGAATGAAAATGATAGAATTGGGTAGGTAATGAAAATCTATATATTAACATAAAGTAGAAACATAACCCAACTGATGTGGCATGCTTGATTGATCAAGGATTGCCTTTATTTTTTTCCTTCAATTTTTAATTTCTTTTTTTTTCTCCTATTTATCTCATTTCATTAATTAAAAATTGGAAAAGGATTAGAAATATCCTTCAAGTTTTGAAATTGGATCAAGAATACCCTTTGTTTACATATTGGCCTAGAAATAGCCTTCCATCTATCTTTTTGGGTCAAATATACCTTATAACTAATAGAATTTTTTTAAACCATAATTAGAAATTCTTTTAAACACGTGGCACCTTTCTATTGGTTGTAAATTAAATTAATTAAAATATTAAATTAAATTCAGATTCAACTAAAATGCCGATATGCACTCAGAGGCACCCTGCAAGAATTTGGCTAGGCCAAAATCAGCAACATGATCTTTATAATCAAAATCTAGCAGGATATTTTTGGACTTAACAACCCTATGAATAATTGAAGGCGAACAATCATGGTGCAAATAACACAATCCTTTTGCAGCTTCTACAGCAATACGGTACCTCGTCTCCCACTTCAAATGTGCACCTTTTGCACCATGTAACATTTCACCTAAGCTCTCATTCGACATGTACTCATACATGAGCAAGTTTATGCCTTTGTTATAGACATATCCTAGTAAACACACGATGTTCCTGTGCCTTATCCTTCCTAGTGTTTGGATTTTAGCAGAGAAACCGTGATCATGGTGTCCGGTTCCTCAGCCTACTAGCTTCTTAATTGCAACGTCGATGCCATTTGACATCGACCTTCGATACACTACGCCAGCTCCGCCTTTCCCAATTATGTTCTCCTCTTTTAAACACTCCAAAACATCATCAGCTCTGAAATCAAGTTCCTGGAATTCTGTTAACTTCCAAAATTTTGAATTCTTAAACTTTTCCTTCTTGATGAACAACACAGTAACTGCCAATAGCAATGCAACAGTGACTAAGATGATTATTGTAATCACCAACTGGGTAGTTGTAAACTTCCCAGAATGGATTTTCTAGCCGCTTTGTGGTGAATTGGAAGCCGACGGACAAAAAGTAGCTCGAGGGTAAAAGAGTTTTAGGTTTCCTTCAAAAGACCTACCGCTGAAGAACTTTAACTGTCCATTGATCGGGCTCCTTATAGAAAGATCATTCTAAGAAAGATTCTTAACTGTTAAACCATTCATCCCTCCAATTTTCCCAGGAATGGCGCCATTCAGTTGGTTTCTTGACAAGTTGAGCACGTTCAAGATTTTTAATTTGGTGATTTCTTTTGGTACTTCACCAACAAGTTGGTTTTTGCTCAAGTCAACCAATGTTAGTTCTGAACATAGAGCCATTGAACTCGGGATTTCACCTGTTAAACTGTTGCCACTCTAGTCGATGGTCAGAAGCTTTTTCTAATTTGCAATTTCTTCAGGAATTTCATCAGATAATCTGTTCATATCAAGTGACAGAGTCACTAGGTTCTTCAAGTTCCCTATTGATGGAGGAATGGTCCGAGTATCCAGTTGTTGAAAAGTACAAGTTTAGTGAGATTATTCGCGTTAATCTCTGTCGGCAGCTGACCAGTGAAATAGTTGTTATCAAGTTCAAGAATATTCAGTGCAGGTAACTTGAAAAAAACAGCTGGAATAGTAACATTTAGGTAATTCTTCCTAACGCGAATTCAGGTTTGGGTCAGACATTTTAATTGAATTTGAGTTTAATTTAATATTTTAATTAAGTTAATTTACGACTAATAGAAAAGTGCCATGTGTTTAAAAGATTTTTAATTATGGTTTAAAAAATTCTATTAGTTATAAGGGTATATTTGACCCAAAAAGGTGGATGAAAGGGTATTTCTGGACCAATAGATAAACGACGGGTATTCTTGGACCAATTTCAATACTTAAAGGGTATTTCTAACCCTTTTTCGATTAAAAATTACTACCCAACCAAACCCACTAATTAAAGCCTGTATTTTTTTTTTCAAATTGAAACCCATTAATTTCTCTGAAATTGTGTTTTATTCCTTAAGAATAGTTTGTTATCCCTTCGATCATCAGATAAAACTAATTGAATTCTTTAACTCTCTACTTTCTTTTTCACGGGAAAATAAATTTTGCTCAATATCCATTACGGTGAAATTTTTTATTTAAATAAAGTATGATATTTCACATTCTTTGCATCCTTCATTTATTCAATAGGAAAAATTATTTTAGATTGTGTTTCCGTTACATGTCATCGTTAAATTTTCCATTTTTTAGTTATTTCACTTTACTTTATTGCAGATTAGATCAGGAAGTGAGGAGAAACATATTTTTCTATAATCGGAGTAAAAGTTCAACCACTATGATCGGTACTTGATAATGCTTTCTTCTCCCCCTTTTCTTCTAAATTAATTTCCTTGGGTCAGCACTAACTACTTTATTTTAATTATTGTACGTAATTGTAGTAAAAATATGGACTTAGTTTAATTTATACTAATTGACTATCTGCCGTTACTGTTCAATTGGAATTTTTATGCTTTTACATTCGTTTCTTTTTTTTTTTCTGAATTGCTTTGATTTATTTTTTCTTGAGTCGAGGGTGTCTCATGAATAACCTCTCTATCTATGAGGTAGTAATAAGGTTTGCGTTCACTCAACTCTCTCCAAACATCATTGTATGGGACTATACTAGGTATGTTGTAGTCCATTATATTAATTTAATTACTCTCAAATTTATTTTTCATAGTGAATGTTCATCTAACTTTTTCACATAGATAATGTTACTGAGGCAAGATGTTTGTTTAGTCGTTCGTTGTATTTATTTGTTAAACTTCTTTCTTGATTTCAAGTCAGAATTTTGGCATCTGTAAGTACTCCTCTCAGTCAAATAATTATATTAAAATTGATAGCTTGTACGAAATCATCTGTAAATAATGTTTGAGGTGTACCTTATCCAATGCATAGAACATATGCACCACTACTTCTTATGGTCATAATTTCTCCTCCATGACAACATATCATAGATCTATGAGGTAAATACTCGAATAAAGAAATTAATTCTCTTTCGAGTATGATTTACAAGTTATTAAAACCATCTACTAGGACAATGGTTTCTGCATTCTCTTAGTTTAAGAGTTTTCGAGACGAGGTGATTTTCAGGGTGAGAAGGGCATACTTGCTTTTTGTCTTTGACATATCTTCAAGAAATTGATGCTCTCTGATTTGCAGGTTATTGAAATTTATTAGTAAATCGTATGTTTTCTCTATTTCTCTGAGTTTTCTTGAATTCAGAATCTATATGCTAAAGTTGCTTGTATTCTTCACTTCAATTTAGGACATATTTCAATAAATTTCAAAGAATTGTAATGTACATATTTTATTGCATATTTTATCTTTAATAGAGTAGTAAATAATTTGCAGACTACAATATAATAAACTAGGGTTCATTTGCTTATTGGTTAAAATTCTGTAGGTATTAGTAGTGCAAGATTACATGATGTCACCGTTTCTAGATAAGTGAGATTGAAAGGTGTGTTTTTGTTCATTAGTATTAATTAAGTTGTAAGTGGGTAGACCATTAGATTTGGAGATTAGAGGTTCTCCTATGTTTTTTTCTCTATTTGAAACTATATGAACGAACATGTTTTAAAAGTCACGATAGATCATTATTTTCTATTGTATCAACATGACCATTTATAGGAGGTAGCTTACATATTTTAGTGCAACTTTTGTAACTCCTCCAAAAGAGAAAAGACCATTTCTTGTCTAAAGAGTAGATTGACACATTTTCTTTTGATCATTTACTTATTGAAGAATGAAAATCATATTAAACTTCGTACTGAATAGTGATCTTTAAATTGATCATTTACTTATGGTCCTTTCTAAAGAGTAGTCAACTTTGATTTTTGTGTACTTATGGACTTACTATATTTTCTTACGGCCTTACCGATGAATGAGGGGAGGGGGAATTAAGCACAACCTGACGCCTTAAATTTGTGCAGAAGAATGACAAATTTAGATAAGCCATGGGAATCAAATTTCCTAAAAACAGGCTTAAATAAAAGTTTGGATGCCTATTGAAATAAAATAAAATGTATGGGAAGGGATGAAATAAATATACATGACCAAGTTTCTAAGCACCAGTCTAGAATAATAGAGGTGTGTGGTGCATAACAACCAAAAAATTCAGTAGCTGATACAAAGATAACTGTTGAATATAAGATGCAAAGGGAACAACAACTCTTTGTTGAAAGAGTATATGAATGTTTCCCCTAAGTGCCTATTATTATATCTTATCTTGTAGGTGTTGAGCATTATAAAGAGGATAAGAGATGACGATTCTCTCTTGCTTGGCCTAAGTCCCGAGTATGCTCGCCCAGATTGGATGATTCTTCAAGCGCTTCCTATACACCGCCACCTATTTGGCTTTCTATGATGATGGATACTTCATTAAGGTATTTATTTTTTATTGAGGTTGAAAGCTTAATTCACTATTGTTGAAAGTTTTGCTTTATTTGCACTTTCTCATGTTCCTTCCATAAAATTATACAAAGTTGTGTCAATATGTGGATTATCTTTTTCTTATAATTAAATGTAGGATGATTAGCAAATCAATCAGTCATGATTATTCATCACAATTAGAAGTTGAAGAGATGGGAAAGAACTGGGACACCGACACACATTATTTTAAAGTTTGCACAGTTATCACATTTTCATGTAGCTGTATTTTTTATAATGATAGTTTGATGCTCCGCACTCTGGTTTCAACTATTGACATTGATCAATTGGGAGTCCCATGAAGTATTTCTTTGAATCTCACTTGCCCAGAAGCGGTGACATCTTAAAATATTGAAGTTATTTGTGACACACAACTACTAGACGCAAGAAGTATACCCATACTCACATTTCAATATGCAAAATAGTTATTCCATACTCGTGTTTCAATATGCAAAATAGCTATTTAATTTCTAATACTTTATTGATCAATTGTATTATATTAAAAAGTTATGTTATTGTTAGGACAATACTAAAAATTTATTTTTCCTTTAGTGTGGTGTTGCATAACTTTATTGTCATGGCACGTGTGTATTAAGTTACATTGATGGATGTCACGATCCAACTCATCAGATCGTATTGGGCATCAACCTACACCTACCCTAGATAGGAGAATCTTGAATAACCCACTATTCAATCAATGCAGAAATAATACAATATTCACTTTGTCAATTTATTTCTGCCGTATGAATAACTAATCTACAATTCAAATATGATTGTTTGATCCATTCTTTCCATACTTATTTTAGTACGTATGAAACATAAAATAAATGTGAAAAATAACAAGAAACTCCCTAGAATGTTATTTAAATTGGCACAAGAGCACTAGACACAGAATAGGGACATCCACGATTCAACGTTCATGCAGAATAGAAATAGTAGGAGTTGCTACTGAGTGATTGACATCGCTGATATAGAAACGCCCACTAACTTGCACCATGATTATAGCTTCAAATGAAGATATAGTAAGTGTAGCATCAGTACAATCACATGTACTGGTAAGCATCATCAGCTGATCAAGATTAGATATAATTTATACCAATAATAAATACAGAGAGATCATAATATTAAGTAATGTTTTAGTTCTAACTTCCCAAACACGGAATCTGTAACACCCCACTTTAGCATTCCTGTTATCTACCTTCCATTTAACTTTTCGCATATCTTTGTTCCTTGACTAACCATTTCAACCTATACCTCTTCTTCCCCTACAGAATTGTTCCTGTGGTACCTAAAATTCTTAATCTACATTAACCCCCAAATTCTCTCAGTAATTATTATCTCTGATATCACTATGCCACACTACTATAAAATTAAAATTCTACCCAAATATATTCTACAGTAACCTGTTCACTCAGGAAATCATGGATTTTCACCTCTCAGTTGGTCTATACAAGAGATTAACGTACATCTATAATGTCTTCCAGCACTTTCCATAACAAAAACATATATAAGAATGCATACAAAAATAGTGTTACATTCAAGACACATAAATAAATGCATGTACATAAATGTGTGCACCATCTCCTGTTATATTTTCTCGAAAACCTCATCACCATTATCAATATCATATCATACCAGTGTGTTACCCAAATCATATCACAAACATATCGTATTCATATAGGCGTGGTACCCAACCCATATCACATAAGCTCATATTCATACTAGCATGGTACCCGACCTATATCACAACACATCATATTTGTACCGATGTGGCACCTGATCTATTATCTTCACACATCAACCTCGTGCAAATAAAATACAGTGCAGTCAATAAATCACAAGTCAATGTTGTAAGAAAATCATGGATGTCAAGTTCACAACAAGCATAAAGACAAGGAAGTCTAAGTGTTATAACAAACCATAACTCATATTAAACATGGACCTTAATTTATACATATGTATTCCCAACCATCATATACCACATACCTCTGTGGATTGTTAAAATCCAAATTCACGCTATCACCACTTTCTCTCTGCTCATATTCCAACTTCACATTTTTCATATTATTCTCTATATTTTCTTAGTAACTTTTAATAGGATACCTATCTTTACTTCACAATATTTACTCATTTATGTTCACTCGTCAGCCAAAAGATTCAATTATGATAGTTAATTATCTAGGATTATCCTACCTCACCCTCGAGCCACTTTCTCAATGCTATTGGAACATCCTTTGCCATTATATCTAATCGAGTCACCTCAATATTTTTCTACTATCCTTCACTAGACATCTAATAATCCACTAATCTAAATGTCTTGGAAGATAATAAACTACATACCTTTGCCCACCATCTAACCGTCATCTATCATGATCAAACATTAATGTAACAAAGAGTCTAACAACATATTCGGGCCTAACCAAATTTTAAACGTGTCCATTCATTCAACTCCTTACTCAAAAACCTAATGCATGATACTCCTGACATAATCACTGATGTTAGATCCATCTAGCCTAAGTCTAGTTGATACAAAGTATACCATAACTTCCTTTTAGATGAGAAATACTGCTATAGAGAGGAGTGAGTTGTCCTGTCTTTGGTAAACATATTCTCATATGGGGTTTCTTCTGGATGCATCTCAAAGCTATCATATGAATCTTGACTTTTTAAATCTCATAGTTGTAGAGATGGAGATTTTCAGAGTATTTTGGGAGGAGGGGTGAAGGAGCGACCTAGGGAGATAAAGAGAAAGGGTTTTTTTTTTATAAATTTCTTGATTAGGTTCCTGTTGTCTACGTTGTAGCAGTTATAGACAATTTAGACCTACCCCATTTTGGCTCTCTTGGGCCTCATTTTTCTATCCCGATTTAATTTTTGTAAAAATTACATATATAGTGACATGTTTACTGGTATTTACCAAAAATTCCATCTATTTTCGAAACTTATATTAGATACATATAACTTATATTAGATACATGTAATAATTAAACTAATTAGCATATTTTAAGGATTGTAACAGCTAAACTTGCATTAATGCAGTAATTAACCTAACTAATTATGGTAAAGGAGCAATAATATCCCACGAAAAAAAGGTAATTAGTTTGTTATTCCATTTTTAAAAACAAAATCCTTTCCATAATCAGTTTTCAAATCTCAAATTATCCATACGCTTCTTTTTTCTTGATTTGGTTTGAGGTAATTGCAATGAATATTTCAGTGTTATTATGTCATTCTGGCATTTGAATTAACGATGTAAGGTGTGAGGGTTATAAGAGAGATGGAATCGTTGTTAGTGAACATGTATGTTATGATAAACTGCTTTCAACAATTGTTGTAGAACTGGAAATTGACAAAAGCAGGAAAAAAATTGAGGCTCGTTACATAGTTGATGGTAATACGACACCGTTGTTGATTCGTAATGCAATTGAGCATTCCTTCAACTTCTATGAGAAAAGATCGAACAAGAAAAGGTATGTATCTTATTTAACGTATTAGTTTCTGTTAATTGTCTCTAGTTTAATGAATTATGTATCTAACTTTAAATTGATAAGTTTTTGATGTAACTCTCTTTAGTTATGTTAATATGGCCGAGATACATATTTTTTGGGTTCATGATACATTTTTCGTGTTCTTGTATCTGTGGTTCTATATTTGAGAATAATTATATATCTTGTGATGTTTTAGTTTTAGATATATAAACATATGAAAGATACATATGAGTATAGTTAAAGATACATATTGTACATGATTGTGCAGTTTATGTATCGATCATTTTGTTTTCCAGTATGTTAAGAGATATCTTATTTTTATAACATATTCTGAATTTTAGTTTGCATGATTGTAGTTATGTCCTAAGATATCGTTCGGAGAATTGTATTTGTCTATTTAAAGCATCCTGTCAGCGGAGGACTGACCTTTTTAAAGTGTCCGGGTAAGTACTAATATACAGATTCCTTCATCTGCTACTCGCCATAAGCAAAGCGTCTTGTATTTTCCCTTCACTTTAACGGAGGTCTAGTATGGACTAGGTTGATTTCAAGTGTCAAAACCGCATAATAAACTACCTACCTTACAGTCAAGAGCAGATATGAGATGATTTGCTAACGATAAGAGCATGCTTTAATATTGTTGGCTGGTTTCTGATTTATGTTTAGAATTTGTGTATATTGTTATTATACAACAGGAACTGTGTTGTGCAGCATGTTCTTGAACTCTAGGACGAAGGGATTTTGTGTAAGATATTCAGTCAATTTGAGAAGCAGTACTTATTATTAGACTTCAAAAGAGGTGGTAGTCATGTTGTTGAGAGATGCATCGAGTAAAAAAAATCTGAAATGATTTCAATAGTTGATGTTCTTTTATCTGATGCAAAAACACTACTTCAACTTGCCAAAGATCCCTTTGGCAATTATGTGATTCAGAAAGCATTAAAATCCACTAAGGTAAGTTGTTGGATCTTCTCTTTTTTATCACTATAGTCAAACGTCTCTACAACGCTAGTTGTACAAAAACTTGGTTGCTACAGAGGATGCCTATTATAGAAGGGTCCGAATTTAATTGTAAATTAACATGGTTGTAAAAGCTAATTTAAGATTCATTTTCTTTTGGCAGGAATATCGAGAAGAAACGCGCCATCAAGCTTTAGCAAGAGTTCTAATGGCACGTAGCTCGGTTCTCGTAAACAACAATCCTGAAAACATGTGATCATTAGTATCAAAAATCTAAATCCAATTTTTTTAGAGAGCTTTGAATATAATCAAGATTCAAGACAATGTAGAGGAAGACAAACTTGTTTCTGTGTTTTTTCTATTTATGTTACTTCTGTGTAATCTGTCTCTTTTGTTAGTACTTTGTAACACAAGGGTGAATTTAGGATGATGCAAATTAGTGTAGCTGGTACTTTGGTAGAAATATTTTGTAAGAGCTTTTGTGTGTAGTACAACAATATTTGTTTATCTGTAGTGTTGTTCAGTAGCCTGAGATCTTTTATGTTTTTTACACTTGGGATATGCATTTGGGACAAAAAATTTAATCCCTGTGATCCAAAATTGTATATTCATTACTTAAAATTTTAAACAAAACATAGTAATGCACTTGTATCAACCACATTTGGAGTTAAAAACATGAAGACAAAGGAAATTAAAAGTGCTATAAATACAATAATCATAGATAGTCATTTAACTTTCATCATTTTGAGGGAACACTCCCCAAAATATGACTTAAAGTACAATAGTATATTTTTAATTATGGTGTCCTAGATAACTTACTCACACCTAAAATATTCCACCGAACTCTTAACAACCTCCCACCAATATATACACCGAGAAACTCTGTCCTTAAAGACTTTGAAAGATGAGAGACTTGGAACTACAATAGTTGCTTAACATTTCTAAGCAAATGGACTATTTACTACCTAGCTATTAGAAGTGCTAAGCTTCATACAAGAAAGTTACACCAATTCCTCTATTATATTGCAAAGACAAATGACGCTTGATATATTACAAAATAGAGCTGCATTCAACTTTCTAAGACCCATGAACACTTTTAGCAGCCTCTTTGACTACTTGCTCACTCACATAGTGCTTGCGGCACACGGGCATATATACTTGTGCTCCTGCAATCAACTTCTCCTCGTCTCTTCTATCTTCCTCAAGGTGAAAGAATCACGTTCACCATAAAGTTTACATCGTGCAGTAAGCTTGGTCACAGAATCAACAATCGGTATTATGTCTAGGACTGAACCAAAGCTTCTTCTGTAAAACCCGAAATACGAATCAAATACAAAATGACTACACTAGTAAACTCACATTCAAAACATCAAAGTATTGAAGCAGAAACAGAACACTTCTTTCCAAAGAAGGAAATCTATCTGATTAAGATACCTATAAATGTACAAACAGATAACAATTTATACAAGATGATACAATATGTATCTTTAATATTAAAAACATGTATCTTTTGTTTGCTTATTTCAATAATAATTAAAAAACACTAGATACATTTAAAAGCATACTCAGGTAACCATATATACAAGATAGTACAATATGTATCTTAGATGAAATAACATGTATCTATTGTAATGTTTATTTCAATAAAAGACAAACAACATGGGATACATATAGATGCATTAACAGTAGACAACTGATACAAGATGATACAATATGTATCTATAATCTTATAAACATGTATCTCTTGTTATGTTAATTTCAAAACTACTTAAAAAATATGAGATACATATAAAATCATAAACAAAGAACCACATAAACAAGAAATTTTAAAACGTATTATGCATGTCTAAATATGTATCTCGGTCTAATATTCAATAGATTTTAACATACAAATACCTTTGGAATCTCAATTTTGGAAATAACTTCAACAACTCTTCTTCTTTTAGCGAGAGTTTTACTTCTAAAAGTGTTAGATCCTCTTTTCGTAGAACCATAAATTTCTTTCTTCTTATCCTTCTTGGCATGCTTTTACCACAATTTCTTCATAGTATGTGGATCATTTCTGTGCTTGGATCTATTTTCATCAAAATCAATAGATTCGTAGTCAAAACTACCAGGAACGAAGTTTACAACTTCTTCATATTCTTTGATACTTTCTAATTGAGAGAATCCAAGATTAAAAGATGGTCCCAAATTTCTATTCATAATGTTAATTCAAAATAATATAGACTAAAAAAATGATAATCAAAGAATTTGCTCAACAAAAACACTGAAAAAACGCTTTGTAAACGCAGAGGCAAAATTATTATTTTTTTGAAAAAAAATGTAAAATAAGATTAGAAAAAATTGAATATGATTTTAGGGAAAAAATTTAACTTAATTCAAAGGCTGAATTAGAGGGAGAAATTGGATTGAAACTGTTGCTCAAATTAAGGCGTAAAGTGAGGAAGAAAACTGGTAAGTTTTGATAAAGTAACGGCATATGAATAGGAGGTTTAAAGATGTATCTCAACTTTTAGTAAAAATAGTAAATGTTGGGATATACGTAATATTTTAGAAGTGGGGGGATTTTTAGTAGTTTAGAAACTTAAATTATTCTTTTAGGTAATTTTTCCTAATTTCATCTCCCATGACCAAATATATAAATTAGATTATAAGCCGTTATTTAACCCGTTTTGACCCAAATAAATTTAGATTGGATTAACTCTTAATCCATTTATTATCTTAATCCATTTTAATCCGCTCTATATCCCGACATGTTTACCACTATTTACCTAAAATCATAATTTTTTATAAAATTTCAAAAAAAATTCCACTTTTTAGACATTGAAGATATATAATTAACGTTAGATACATATAACAGATATGTTTAATTAGTAAACTAATTTTCTTACTTTAAGGCCTATAATGACTAAATTCCCATTAATGTAGCAATTAACCTAACTAATAATAGTAAAGGATCAATTAAATCCCACAAAAATAAGTCGTTTGCTTTTTATTCCAAATTTATAAACAAATTATCTTCCATTGTCAATTTTGTTTCCAAATTAGAGGTTTTTTTTTTTTTTTTTTGAGATGTTGTTTGAGGTACTTGTAATGAACATTTTCGTGTTGTTACGTCATTTCGACGTTTAGATTGACGATATAAAGTACGAGGGTTATAAGAATGATGGAATCGTTGTGAGTGAACATGTAACGTATGAGAAATTTATGGTAAAATGATAAACTGAAATGGTTTAATTTGATGTATGTGTACCCGGTCCAAATTAGTTGTTCCGTATATTATATGTGACTTATATTTTTCTTCAACCTAATTTACTTATATGTTTCTTCCAACTAATAAATTATGATTAATCCATTAGATACGTTGTTATATATTAGGATGATAAAAGGGGTTACGTTTGAAGGAAATTATTTTTTTTATTTTATTCTTTTGGTTAGGTCAAGTCACATGATTCACCTTAACTCTTTTTTAAGAAAAAAATATCAGAACTCCATATTTGCATAGGCTAATTTTGTTGTTTTACACCTACGATTTTTATAAAATAACAATAGATACATACACCTACATTAACACAAAATCATAGATATAAATTGTATTAAATGTATTTTTTGTTTTACACCTATAATTTTTTATAAAATAACAAGAGATACATACACATACATTAACACATAACCATAGATACAAATTATATAAAATGTATCAGCTATTTTACACCTATGTTTTACACCTATAAGTTTTATAAAAATAACAATAGATACATACACCCACATTAACACAGAACCATAGATACAAATTATATAATATGTATCAGTTGTTTTACACCTATGTTTTACACCTACAATTTTTATACAATAATAATAGATACATACATCCACATTAACACAGAACCATAGATACAAATTATATAAAATGTATCAGTTGTTTACACTACAACAAACTGCATCTATCGCTACATAATATGTTATAGCTAAATAAGCAAAGTTTCATGGCTAAATAGTTTAGCCACATTTTTTCTTTCCGTAGCATTCGTAGCAAGAAGTGACGTAACTAAAAGTTAGCTACAGACTTTACATGGTCCGTGATTAAGGACAAATACTTACATCTATAAAAAATTATATTGTAGTTGTGGTGGTTAAAAAATCTTGCTACAAAATATATACTTATAGCAAAAAAATTTTACTCTTTGCCACGACAAATAGAAATTATAGCAATTTTTTTTATATTATAGCCATAATATATGCTATTGTGGCAAAATCTTTGATATCTTTGTATTGAAAATTTAAAATTTGTGGCTATCATACATTTTAGTCCGGTGACAATAAATACTTGTATTTAGCTACAAGTTAGAAAATCTAGAGCTATAAAATGAAGTATTTGCCACAATTTTTTTTTGACATGGCTAAGAATTATTCATTTTTTCATGAAATATATGAATTATTATCTCTTTTTAATTTTCTAGAAAAAGTGAACATACACCCATTTTTGTTACAATAATGGAGTTTAGCCACAACTATAAAAATTCATCGCTACAAATTGAAGAATATTTTCATAAATATTATTAATAACAAAAATTTATGTAATGTTTCTAAATTAAAAAAAATATTATGTTATTATAAATTAAAGAATTTTTTACAAGCTTTGTAAATAAGAAAAGTTACATAAATTCTAAAACAATTACCAAATACGTGTATGGTAGTTTACAATTTCAGAAATAGTCACAATATATAATTCTTTTGAGACACTTTCTAGTTTGAGTCCAAAGCAGCATAGTCTTCTATCTCTTCTTTTGTAGTCTTCAATTGCACCTTAGCTTGATCAAAATCCATCCTAATTTGCCATTTATATGCTCCTATTCCATTAATATCCCTATAAATAATGATACAATATTTTAGCATCAATAAAATTAAGACCACTAATTATATATGCAAGTGTGTGCATACGTAGAATTTTAAGAAGAAAATTATGTCTTAATTCTTTTACTGGAATTTTTAACAAATAAAAATTTAAAAAATTACAAAGCAACCAAAGAATAAACAAACCTGTAAACTTTTAAAATTTCTTGAAAACCTGTAATAGGATTCAAATTTCAATATAACAACAAGAAACATATTCAGTGTAATCCCATAAACGATAGATCTCAAATCTCAAAATCAATTTAAAATTCATGCTGACAAAATATTACCTTCAAATTAACAAAACTATATACAATCCGACGCAATCGTCTCGTATTGTAAAACTTATTTCATCTATTTGAAGAATTTCATGTTGTAATACCTACCTTAAAAAGATATATTAATGAAAAATACATCATCGTAATTTTAAAATCAAAACAAAATCTGAGAAGAAAAATGATGAGGGGCGCAGAGGGAGGAAGAGGGTGCAGGGAGGGAGGGGGTAAGAGGAAAGAGATATGTGTGTTTGTTAAGTGGGAAGGATTAGGTTATTTTAATTAGATTTTAAATTTTAGGGGGGGAATTTTTAGTTTTGTGGGGAGATTTGGGGTTTAATATAAATTGGAAAATCTATGGATGGCAGAAAATTTGTTTGCCAATTGGTCTTTATGTTTTCCTTTACTTTTTTTTTTTGGGTAAACTTTTCTTTGCCTAATATATTAAACTGTATACTTTTTTGTAGCCGTTTGGGCATGAAAACTAAAATTTTCTGGAGTTGGAGTTGTGTTTGACTATGTCTTTTTTTTTTTTTTTGACTTTTGAAAAAACTTTTTTAAATATGATTTTATGCCCCAACTTTTACAAACTATCAAAATCATCCAACTAAAATTTACCTACTAACGGGAAAAGAACACAATTAGCCACTTTTATAAAAACTAGTTTAGGTATACGCGTCTCGCGCATGTACCTCAATTTAGTGAATTCAATTAATAAAATCATTCAAGAGATAAAAAAACATGAACGTCTTTCAAAATGTTTATTGCATTTTTTATTTGCTACCATCTTCACATTATGGTTGCTTTCAGTTATTATCCAATTCTATAAAAAAAATAGAAATTAGCCAACCGAAAAGTGTGTATCTTAGTTTAAACACAAGAACGTTTACAAAAAAGAGTATATTCTCTTTAGTTTTCCCTTGAACCATTCTCCTTAGCCCTTATCTTTTTCTTTAATCTTTTCAATCTCCCTTTTCAACTTCTCTCATTTCATATCAACATAATTATTATTTTGTTTGAATGTTTTAGGCTTGTTAGCTTCTTCAGGAGATTCCTCAACTAATCTAGTCAACCCAATTAATTTCTCAACTTCATTGGCTGATGTATGATATTCAATATATTGAGAAGATTTCTCGAAAGATATTTTTGTCAACTATCATTTATATTTAGGATTTAATAATAGTAGGTAGATAGATTAACTCAATTTTCAACGAATAATGTACTTGATCCGCCTTCAAACTTAATTAGTTAGGCCAAAATTGAAAGAGTCGGCTATAATCCTAAATTTATATGCTCACCATTCAAACAAAAGTTATGCATATCACGATTCAACATTATAACCTTACATTTAGAACTCGACCAATAAATTTAATTAAAGATTCAAGTATAATACCAACGAAATTAAATAACATAATCAAAACAAAGTCACAATTAAACAAAGGACGAAAAAAAAAGAGATAAACCTTTGATATTTTTGACCACTTTAATCGGTGACGACATGCTTATTTCTTTTAATTTTTGATTAAAAAATTTTCACTGAAAAAGAAACCCGAGAAATTATCAAAAGAGAAAAATTTATTGTGAGTTGTGGATGATTTAATCATAATTTATATATAATCTTTAAAGTTATTAACCAAAAGGAATAAAGAAAGACGGAGAAGATGATAATTAATGACTACACACACAAAAAAAAAAGAAAAAAAACAACTTGAATTAATAACGAAATAAGGAGAAAAAAATTAAAGTAGAGTTATGTTTCTTGTAAATTTGATCCAAAATATATTAATTAAATAGAATTGTAGATATTTTTTTATAAGGTAAAATTCTAAGTGATTTAAAAGTGATAAATATTACGAATTCTTACTTAAATTAAATAATCAAACCAAAAGAAGTTATTATAACTAAAATAAACTGGGAACAAAAATTTTAGCCAAAAGGATTCTTACGTGAAGAAAAAATTGTCGAAATAGTACTACCAATTAATTAAAAAAAAATTAAGATTTAATTACAATACAGTTTTTCATTGATTTAAAATTCCTAAATTTTATCTATATAATTCAAATAAGGAAAGGTTTAAGAAATAAATTTTAATGAATTTTTAATTTTTAAAATTTTTAAAAAATAGTAAAATGACATTTTTGTCTATTGCAGAGTTTTTTAATGAAGGGTAAAAAGTTCAAATCAATTTTCTAAGGGTCTTCACACTTTTAATATATTATAGATAATTACATATACATGGTCATATTTAATGAATTTCAATTATGACATATATAATATTTACATTAATAGTCGTTTCTCATATTTGGAAATTTTAAATATGGATGTTATATTAACAGGTCACTGCTTCCTATTTTTTAGGTAACAAATATTATCTTTCAAACAAATTTATTTTTTTAGGAATTTATTTAATTTATTTCCTTTATTTTCCATTCCTAAAAAATAGGAAATGATGAGTTATTAAATTTTAGGGTGCCGCTAATTTATTTCTTTAATTTTCTTATACATGAAAATTTTTACTGCGTGTGAATAAATTATTTCTATGTAAAACATACTTTTCATATTTATGGTATATTATATCATATACCATAAATATATAAATATGCTTAGTATGTTTCTTTATACTTTGTATATTTATATATGTGTGTATATTCATGGTATAAACTTCATATATAACATACTTTGTATATTTATGTTATAAATATGCTTAGTATGTTTCTTAGTACTTTGTATATTTATATATGTGTGTATATGGTATATACATGGTATAAACTTTATAAATATAATACTTTATATATTTATGGGTATAAATATAATACTTTGTGTATAAAGATACCAAGTATTATGGTATATAAAGGTAGCAGTTGCAGTTTAAGGTATAAATTTGTTAAATTGGACATATTTTTTTATGAAAAATATGTATCACTAATTTATATTTTTAGCATATATATGGTATAAACTATTTATATTTGAATAGTATAATAAAGATGTACACAATATAATATATATAATTAAATTAAAAATGAGAATAATTTGTGGCAGTGGTAAACTAATCTGCAACAACTTTATTAATTCATAAATATAGAAAACGATTATCCATTATTAATTACACGACTATAATTCCTTAAACGTCCGTATCACAACAGAAAAATTATTAGTATTATTATTATATTATAGTAATTAGGATCATTAGCAGTAAAATAATGTCTTAAATAAGGAAGAAAATTAAATAAGGGAGAAAAATAATGATGAGAGAGAAAAAGAGAGATATATTAATTAGAATAGCATTAAGTTTGAAATTATAATTATCTTATTCTTTAAAACTGCTATATACGTAATATTATAAGGAGAATTTTAAGTATAAATTTAAAAGATTGGGATTATATGTAATAATAATAAAAGTTAAAATTGGAGTTGGAAAATTGTGAAAACATCAAAAACCTATTTTTCCTTTTCAGAAAAAATTTTCGAAATTATTTTCCGAATTTTCATAGCCAAACACCACAATTTCCAACTCCGAAAAAAAGTGAAATTTTCATGGCCAAATGGGCACTTTTTTTTTTTTTTTTTTACAAATGCTACTACAGTATTATATAACTAATAAATATAATAATTGTACCAAACCAAATTAATATAACAAAGAAAATTATTTAATAAAATTTTTAATAAGTATATGCTTTACTTTAAGTTAATAGAGAAAGTCAATTATTTATATGAAATAAATATTATTCTAAAATATATTATTTCTTTTCAACTTTTTTGACTATGATGTTATTAGTTTTGTTACGTACTCTCCTATTTCAATAAATTATTAATTTAATAGTGTTTGGTTAAACTTATGATTATTCTGAATTACAATTTTTAGTTTGAATTATCAATACAAAATATATATAATTTAAAACAAAGTTTTCTATCTTTGAAGTAAGATTAAGATCTGCATACACTCTACTCTCTCGCAAAACCCCACTTTGCGATGTTATTTTTATTATTGTATATGGATTATAAATGATTTATATGGATTAGAATGTCAAGTTAATATTTTCACAATATTCAATCATTTCAATTTATATGATGGTTTTATACTTTCACAGCATTCGATCATTTCAATTTAAATTAAACAATCTAAATTGATTTATACAGATTAATTTTGTTGTTGTTATACATACATATTCATACATACATACATACATACATACATACATATATGTGTGTGTGTATATATATATATGGAAAAGAGTCAGAAATATATCTAAGCTTTGGTGAAATTTGTTGTAACATCTCAACTTTGTAGGGGTTCTATGACCCCCCTCGACTATTTATTACCGTATTTTTGTGACATATATTTGTCCAATTGAACCACTCCATACCCTTACGCGCTCGGTGTATATGTATTCATGCAGTAGTCTAGTTGGACAAATATATGCCACAGAAATACGATAATAAATAGTCGGCGGGGGGAGGGGGTTATAGGAGCCCCGCAAAGTTGAGGTGTATTACAGCAATATATATGTAACACCCCACATTTTTTATTTAGAAATAGAACTGTCATTCCTACGTGCATACTCTAATTCCATGGTTGATATCTAAATTCATGTGTCATGATCCTTCTTGTAACGACCCGCATGTCGGGCTAGAATGTAAACCGTTATCCCTACGCGAAAATATTCTAAAAGCCATAAATACTATGAAAATTTAGTGTGTTAATCAATTATGTAGTGCGGGAATCTATTTGAGCATGAATTGAGATCATAGAGGTCCCTTAACTCAAGGATGAGTTGAAAGCCTTCCTATCTATTGATTTTTGGTTAGCATTTAAACTTGGTTCAACTTCAATCGACTATAAATTTTTTTATATAACGAATTATAGGGCTACTAAATATCAAATTAAAGGTCTTTGAGTCCTCTTTCCAACGCCACTAATTTTGCCTAAATTTGATATCGGGGTAAAAAGTTATGGTCGTTTTACAGTGAGCTATCCGAACTGCCAATGTGCGATGGGAAGGCCGACGGACCATCGCAACTGAGGCAGTAAGACCGTTTTTTGGACATAAAGCGATGGTTTGAGGGACAGTCCGTCCCCAGGGTGACGGTTCGTCGCCCAAACCGTCCTGCACCTCCGTTTAGCGATCTGATGCCATTTTTAAAGGGATTTTTGGGTCTTTCCACCCTTTTTAACACTTAATTACATCAAATCAAAGCATATAACTCCTCATTCATCCATAACATCAAAATTAGGGTTTTTTTCCAAAAACAAAGAATCAAGAACCAACCTCTAAGTTTAAGATTTCCAAGGAACGAGTCGAGATTTGAGTTCTTATCTTCAAGATAATTAATCTAAGGTACGTGGGGGTTTTCTAAACTATATGGGCATAAGAAATTTATTTCAACAACATTTAAAAATTGTGAAATCATGAGTTTTTGAAGGGGTTTTGGAATTTATGTTACAATTTTGCTTTATGAATTCTTTAATGATATTATTGTTTTGGTCTTGAGACTTTCCCCCCAAATTTAATTTATAATCATATATAAGTATATATATGTATGTGTTTGATGAGTTTTAATGATGAATTGAGAGCATGAACTATTAGAAATCCCTCTCTTGCTTACAAGCTTCTTGTTTTCGTAAGTTATGATTTATTTGAAATGCATTGTTAGAAGTATGATACAAATGTCTTTATTTTTTGTTTATGACTTAGTTTTGATTATGAATTCAAGAGAAGGAGGTTTTACATATTGATAAATGTTGAAGACATATAATAAAAGAATTGCATGGTGTGTCAAAAATACATGACCACCACATGTTTGTTGAAATGTTGAAAAGAAAGATTCTTTGCATATTTTGACACATATTTTGACGTATGTATTCTCTTGAACTTCTTAAATAATATGGTGGCCCAAACTTTATGTTTTAAATGAAGAGATTATGACACGATATTTTATGGATTAGAAATACGACTTGCAAGTCTTGGTATGACAATACCAAAACAAACAATGCCATAACAGACACAGAATAGAATAGAAATCAGATTTTACTCAGACTTACGGATTTTGAATTTAGAAAGATGTATGTTTAGAAAAGGCTAAAATTAGGCATGAAGAAATGTTAGGTGGTTACCCGAAGAAGGAGCGAGTCTAGAATACTCATTGCCTGAAACCGTGTTTTGCCGATACGGGTTATTATGTCCCTATCACACCTCTTTTTTACCAAAAAGATTAGATTTTAAGTTTCGAAAGGGTTTTATTATTAAAGTGACAAAAATAAAGATTTATTTCGAAAAATACCTTTTATATTCAATACTCAGAGTCACCACTTGACATAATCGGGTATGCCAAGTCACCTTTGGAAATCCTTTTACAAAACAGTTTTTGACTCTTTTAAACTAGTTTGCGAATAGAGATTCCGTCTAAGGAATTCTGTTGACCGAGGGAAAGGTGTTAGGCACCCCTCGATCCCGTGGTTCGACCACGGTCGCTTGGTGGATCTATATCGGCTAATTTGACACTATAAAATGTATAACCTTCTTAAAACACGTAAAACAATCAAACCAACAAACAAAACAGAATGAATAAAAAATAGTGTCCAGTCCTAATTATACAGTCCAAAAATAAAACAATACAAAAATAGAAATCCTATTTAGACTAATCCTAAACTATACTCCAATGCTTTATCCGATGTCTCGGGCCTTCATCACGAACCTCCTTTGCGTACATGATACGTCGGGGCATTCCCTAGTGAATAGATATAAGTACCTCGGGGCATTCCCCGGCCAAATGAGTATAATTGAATGAAATGCGATAAAACAAAACCATTCCAACAAATATTTCAAACATGCCATCAATCCACCATGCCTAAATTTTCCTACCCAAACCTACGGTTTGCCTATTAATTCTTGACTAAAACATGATACTATCGACGTTCAACATCAACAATGAATCAAAATACCACAATATTCACCAATTTTAACAAGTTTTCAATTCTAATCCCAGATTAATTTTCAACCACATGATTAACCAATTTCGATAAAGAATCAACAAATCGATATCAATAATCATTCACGGTGATCCAAAATATATCAATATCAACAAAATAAAATCCACACATAATGAATTTAACAAGCAAAAATATCAAACAATTAGGAATTAATAGAGAACAAGATTAAAATTGGACCTTAATGTCGCTTTTCAACTAAAACTGCTTTTCCGATTAGAACCACGACCAAAATCCGAAACCTTCGATTCAAACCTCAACAGTGAACTAAATCCAAACTCAGTTTCACTAAAATTGAAACTCGGAACTGCACTCGAAACTAACTCAAAAATCCATTCAAAACAAGGCCGATTTCAGTAAAAATCTGCTACTGGTTCATGTTTTCCGATGACGGTGTAAGAAAGATGACTGGCGGTACTTTTCCGATGGCGATTTCGGTAAGGGTTTTGCTAAAAAATTCTACCCTTGCTGTTTTCCTCACTCCGATCAGCTCTCTCTCTCTCTCTACTATTTTTCTCCCTATTCTCTTTTTGATTCCCTCTCCTCATCCGATCTCAATGTGTATGTACGTGTTTTGTTCGGTGCTTGAGTGTTTTTCCGTGAGGGGATGGTTTTTCTGGTGACTAGCTGTGTGTGTAGAATTGAAGAAGATGATAGTTATGTGAGTCTGTGCGTATATCGTGTATGTGTGTGTTGATGGTGAAGGTAGATTTGATGGGGATGAGTGGTGTGTGACAAAAAATGGAAGGGAATCTTGGTTCTCTCTATGAAGATGATGATGAAGAAGCAAAAGGAAAAAATCAAAGAATGGCCTCCTCCTAGATGATGATTAGGTGTATATATGTGAAGGATGGATCCAAATCCATGGGCCCCTTTCCTTTTGTTTGTTTTAAATTATATGCCTCCTCCTTTTTTTGCTTTGTGTCCAAGAAAGGTGAGGAAAAGGGGGGTCATATGATGTGGTGAGGTGTCCACTTTTAATTGGAGAGGTTGTTAGGATAGGATTAAAATAAGATAAAATTTATTAAGGGTTATTATTTTTATATTTTTGTGGGATATAATCACATGGGTGAGGGTGTGTGGTAACGTGAGCAAGAAATGAATAAAATTGGACTTGGGAGGGACAAAATTAGGTGTCTACAGCATGCCCCCTTTGAATGTAAACATGAAGTATTTTCAGACAAAGAAGTAGACAACGGGACAAAATTTTGTCCTGACCATTATTAAAAGAATGAAACAGAAGGAAGGAGGGACACCAAGTCTTGACTTAGGACATCCTACCTACCCAAGTTATGTGGAAATCAAGTGACAGGTATCTCAAAGGATTGGAAGGAGATGGACTATACCGAGTTGGAGAGTCGAGTGAGATCCCATTGAGGTTTCGGTCGCGGCTCTGTCATTACATCAAAAAATAAAAAAATTATAAGAGTTAAACAGATAAATAAAATTACAAAAGTCCTATCTATGCAGCTTCTTTTGAACTCTTGACTTGAGTTTCATCACCCTATTCTTCAGGCGGTCTCCTGACTTGCAATTTTTCAATTTGTTTCTTGGATTTCAATTGTTTCACCTTGTTGCTTGACTTTCCATTTATTTTCCTTGTGCTTCGGGCGGGCTCCAATGTTGCTTGAGTTATCAAAACAAGGAAGTGTGTCTCCTTACAAATGCTGCTTGAATTACCCAAAAAAGAAAGTGTCTCCTTATAGATGTCGTTTGAATTACCCAAATAAGGAAGTACGTCTCCTTACATATGTTACTTGAATTACCAAAACAAGGAAGTGCATCTCCTTACAAATACCGGTTGAATTACCCAAACAAGGAAGTGCGTCTCCTTACAAATGCCGCTTGAATTATCCAAACAAAGAAATTCATCTCCTTACAAATGTTGCTAGAAATACCCAAACAGGAAAGTGTGTCTCCTTACCAATGCCTCTTGAATTACCAAAATAAGGAAGTGCATCTCCTTACCAATGCCGCTTAAATTACCAAAACAAGGAAGTGTGTCTCCTTACCAATGCTTCTTGAATTACCCAAACAAGGAACTGTGTCTCCTTACAAATGTTTCTAGAAATACCCAAATAGGAAAGTGTGTCTCCTTACCAATGCCTCTTAAATTAACAAAACAAGTAAGTGCGTCTCCTTACCAATGCCGCTTAAATTACCAAAACAAGGAAGTGTGTCTCCTTACCAATGTTGCTTGAATTACCCAAATAAGGAAGTGCGTCTCCTTACAAATGTTGCTTGAATTGCCCAAACAAGGAAGTGCATCTCCTTACAAATACCATTTGAATTACCAAACAAGAAATTGCGTCTCTTACAAATACCTCTTGAATTACCAAACAAGAAAGTGTGTTTCCTTACAAATGTTGCTTGAATTACCAAAACAAGGAAGTGTGTCTCCTTAAAAATATTGCTTGAATTGTCCAAACAAGGAAGTGCGTCTCCTTACAAATACCACTTGAATTACCAAACAAGGAAGTGCGTCTCCTTACAAATACCGATTGAATTACCAAACAAGGAAGTGCATCTCCTTACAAATGTTGCTTGAATTGCCCAAACAAGAAGTGTGTCTCCTTATAAATACTACTTGAATTACCCAAATATGGAAGTGCGTCTCTCTACAAATATTGCTTGAATTACCCAAACAAGGAAGTGCATCTCCTTACAAATGTCACTTGAATTTTCCAAGGAAATGTGTCTCCTTGACAAGGAAGTGTGTCTCCTAAAGATCTTGAATTATGAGTTTTAACATGGTTTTGATTACCAAACTTGTGCAACAACATTGCCTCTTGCATTTGTAGAAGTGAGAAATTACGGTCTTTGATGTTTAAGCTCCGAAATCCTTAATCTGAATGTAACATGTGTTCCTGTTTCATACAAAGAAAAATTATGAGTTTAAGAACATGGCGGCTGGTTTATGGCTTTAGCTTTTGCGGCAATTGCTCTTGCCCTCATCACATTTAACCTTGCTTTCGACCATTAGCATATGTCACTGACTTGATGCATCATTGACCCAAACTCAGATTATTAAGAGTGACTCTGAAACAAACACAGTATCTCTGCTTTTCCGTGCTTCTTAGATAAATCCTTTGAACCTTGGTATTTCTATGAGTTTCCAGACTTGTCAGTTGACAAAAAATTCTGCATGTCTTATTTCGGCTCATAATCATGTCTCTTTCATGTATTGGCATTTTGTCTTGCTTTGTGCAATTGAAGAAGCTGGTAGCCAGTTTTGAAATCTTTTCTCACTTATTTTGATATGGACTTGACTCAAAGACAAGAGAAAAATGATGATAACTTTTATTTGGACAACTGACTCAAGAAAATAAAATAAAAATAAAAGAAGAAAGAAAAGACAATGAATGTCTCTATTTGAAATAAAGAAATAAAAAATTTATCTAGAAATGACAGTCAACTCTAATGATTATTCCATGCATTTTGGATTAAGCTGCCTGATCTTTCCATCCAAACTTTCTACCAATTGTTGTTGAGTTAATGGCCATGAAACTATGTTGTTTCTTAGGTCAATTTCATTTAAGACCTCATTCGGCTAGTGACACCTTGAAAGGTTTTTACCAACAAGCCTCTCTTATTCTTTTTTTCTCAGTTCACCATTGTCTTATGGTGTCTGTGAGGGTTTTTTCACCAATGAGACTCTTATTTTCATTTTTCTCAACTTACAGTCGTCTTACAGTGCCCGTGAGGGTTTTCACCGATAAGACTCTCTCAATTTTATCTCTCTCGACTTACCATCGCCTTATGGTGCCCGTGAGGGTTTTCACCAATAAGACTCTCTCATTTATATTTCTCTCCTGATTTTTTATGTGAGATAAGTAGTTCCCAAAATGCGTCATTATATCCCTTGTATGCTTAGCCTTAACATTCTCAAAGATTGATCCGAAGGTCTTTCTTTGGTTGTACATTGACTTTTGGATAGGGTTAGAAATAAAGGATGACATGAGGCTCAAACGACACTTGAAGTGGGGTAGGACTTACAGCTTTTGGAATCGACTCAAACAATGAGGATTAACTCATGCCCCAGTTTCTTTGACTGGGAAATTCTAAATTGTTTATTTGGTTGGACCGAGCCCAGAGTAGGGCAGCCTACGTATCTCACCCCGAAAGAGGAGAATCAGGTCACACGTAGTTCTGGCAACTCATTCTTTTGCTTGATTCTGATTTCATTTTCTTTTCTTTTATTGACTCTCTTCTTTTGAATTTTTTTGACTCTATTTTTCTTGATACTCTTCTTTTTTCCTTCCTTTTTGACACATTTTCTCTTTTTCTTTTTTTGAAACTTTTCTGACTCTATTATTTTGTTCGACACTTTTTCTTTGGAGTCTTGCTAAATCTATCTTGATTTCAAAAGAGGGGTATGAAAGAAAATAACACTAAGTTTCAAATAGGGTAAACAAAGGATGACATAATGTTTGGATAGCAGAATGAAATGTCTTTGTCATATCAATCCTTGAAAATGCCAGTACGCATCATGTAATATGAAAATGAAAGATGAAGATCATTTGTGACATTTTTTTAGCATTAACTTTGACTGAATCTATGCATCACTACTTCTTCTGTGCTTGTCAAACATACAACTCCACCGTTGTTGTACATCCCTCACATTTAATGACTCATGATTTTGTGGGGATGATTTTCTTCCCGTTTCTTTTGATATAGGATCACACATTCCTTGTTTGACCTAATTGGGATATGCCTTTCGATTGATGACCAAGTTATCCTTGTGATTCTCAAAATAAATGTCTTAATTTGCAAAGAAGGCTTCAACTTGATCACCAAATGCCTCAGCACTCTACCTATTTTCTCAAATGCTCTCTTTTCCTAACTTTAACTCTCTGATTCAATGTTCATGATTAAACTGGATTTTAAGATCTGGCTGAAAATTCTGCTAGCATGTCATATCACTAGAGTCAACATAAAATGTACTGTGGAAAGAAAACAAACAAAAACATATTTAAAACACAAAGGAAAAAGGGACATTTTATTTAATTAAAATGAAAGATAGAAGGATTTGAACATAATGACAAATAGACAAAACAAGATAGATCCCGAACTACAACCCTGAAATAATTCGGATAATAGAAAATAAAACAAAACAAACTACCAGACCTCTTCCTAGTAGGGAGAGAGGTGACTTCTCAATTGCTCAGTCTGACATCTTAGCCACTGGTTTGCATATCAGCATGACTAGAGCTTTCATAACGATCAGACATATTCCCTTCAACAAATAAGTTTTGGGTCCTCATGTTTAACTCATTACTTCCCACATATCATATCATGCATTACCGTGTGTGGGTGAAGGATTCTGTGTGACCTTCGTAGTGTCAATTTTTTGCACTACGATCAAATTTTCTTGAATCAACCTTTCCATTTCTCTTTTCAAAGAACTACAACCTTCAACATTGTGACCCGAGAAGCTAGAGAATGAGTGGTGGATATATTGAGATGTAGCTAATATGACATGAATTTCGAGGCATGTTGTGGTGCGTCAATCAACAATAGGGAACTGACTTTTTCAATTGTGATGGAAAACTCAAGATATTGGCAGGATCAATAGTGGGGAATGGAGGGGAAGGTAGCCCACTAGCCCAAGCTCGATACATTTCCATCATTTGTTGTCTTAGTCTCAAATTCTCTTCCTTTAAACTCTTATTTTCCTGCCTCTTTATTTGATTCATGAGGTCACTCTCCGTATCCTTGTTGAACACAGCTAAACCTTTTTTAGATTTGGTGTGATGTGGATGACCAGCTAGGATGCCAAAACCCAACCACCTTAAACTAACTGAACAAGAGGCAACAGATATGTTAGAGTTCAACATTTTCTTCAAAACCTTTTTTTTCTTTTTGAAAAGATCACCGAACCGAAGAAGGGATCCTATGTATCTCACCCGAGAAAGAGGAGAATCAGGTGTGCGTAGTTCGTGAAGTCTTGCCAAAATGGCCAATTAATTCTTTTCCCTTTCTTTTTATTTCTTTTTCTTGAAACTTTAAAAAGAAAAGAAATAACAAATTGTCAAAAGAATCAATTTTTTTGTTGTATTTTTCAAGTTTAAACTCCCTATACAAAATGAAACCTATGATTACCAAAGAAAAATCCTTTTGGGTTTTCGATTTTGAATTTCATATGAAAATGAAACTTGAACCTATTAAAGGAAAAATCTTTTTTGTAGTTTTCTTTTAAAGATGTATATGAAACACCTACTCTAATAAAGAGTGAAGAAAATCTCTTTTTTTTTGAATTTTTGAAATAAGATCCCCGAACCAACAATAGGCTGCCTACGTATCTCACTCCCGAGAGAGGAGAATCAGGGGTGCATAGTTCATCCAGATTGGACAATTAAGGATTAAAGAACAAACAAAACCTTGACTTGGGAGACACGACTACAACGATAAAGATAAAATCTTTTTTTTTTTGAATTTTTGAATCGTGGAAAACAAAAGCCATAAAGAACTCTAAAAACTACAAAACTCTTTTTTTTCTTTTCGACTCACTTTTCACTTTTTTTTCTATTTTTTTCTCAACATTTCTTGCCTACGCACTTTACTTCTAACACATGTTTTCCTCAAATCAGTCTATCAAATGACCACGTTACCCTCAAAGATGCAACATTTAGCACGCATGGATGCTTTAGAGGTGAGTCTCCTACAAAGGGCCACGTGGGTCCCACTAGGTCTCAATATGATGCAGATAAGCATGACCTAAAGGCTGACCTACGCTGGGGTTTACTAATAAGGATATTCGGGGGAGCATATGATCGATAGTGGCTGGTTTGCTTTCCACCCACTCCATATGTCTGACGGCTCCCCCTCCTAAACTAAGGGTGACTCAACTAGAGTCTGTGTGCACGATGTGCACTCCAGGACTTGTTAAAGAAATAATTGACTCGGGTTATGCACATGACGTCAGATATAGAGTGGTAACACACAAGAGAAAAACTGTAAACACGTAGCACGTAAGCACTCAACAATGATAAAATAAACACAAATAATAACAAAAACAATGTTTATACACTCATAATGTTAAACTAAGCCAATACAACTCCAAAAATAAGCTCGAATTCTGAAAAGGTCCCCAGCAAAGTCGCCAGAGCTGTCACACCCCTTTTTTTACCAAAAAGATTAGATTTTAAGTTTTAAAAGGGTTTTATTATTAAAGTGACAAAAATGAGGATTTGTTTCGAAAAGGACCTTTTATATTTAATACTCAGAGTCACCACTTGACATAATCGGGTGTGCCAAGTCACCTTTGGAAATTCTTTTACAAAACAGTTTTTGACTCTTTTAAACTGGTTTGCGAATAGAGATTCCGTCTAAGGAATTCTGTTGACCGAGGGAAAGGTGTTAGGCACCCCTCAATCCCGTGGTTCGACCACGGTCTCTTGGTGGATCTATATCGGCTAATTTGACACTATAAAATGTATAACCTTCTTAAAACACGTAAAACAATCAAACCAACAAACAAAATAGAACGAATAAAAAATTGTGTCCAGTCCTAATTATACAGTCCAAAAATAGAACAATACAAAAATAGAAATCCTATTTAGACCAATCCTAAACTATACTCCAATGCTTTATCTGATGCCTCGGGCCTTCATCACGAACCTCCTTTGCGTACATGATACGTCGGGGCATTCCCTGGTGAATAGATACAAGTTCCTTGGGGCATTCCCCAGCAAAATGAGTACAATTGAATTAAATGCGATAAAACAAAACCATTCCAACAAATATTTCAAACATGCCATCAATCCACCATGCCTAAATTTGCCTACCCAAACCTACAGTTTGCCTATTAATTCTTGACTAAAACATGATACTATCGACGTTCAACATCAACAATGAATCAAAATACCACAATATTCACCAATTTTAACAAGTTTTCAATTCTAATCCCAGATTAATTTTCAACCACATGATTAACCAATTTTGATAAAAAATCAACAAATCGATATCAATAATCATTCATGGTGATCCAAAATATATCAACATTAACAAAACAAAATCCACACATAATGAATTTAACAAGCAAAAATATCAAACAATTAGGAATTAATAGAGAACAAGATGAAAATTGGACCTTAATGTCGCTTTTCAATTGTAACTGCTTCCGATTAGAACCACAACCAAAATTTGAAACCTTCGATTCAAACCTCAACAGTGAACCAAATCCAAACTTGGTATTACCAAAATTGAAACTCGGAACTGCACTTAAAATTAACTAAAAAATCCATTCAAAACAAGGTCAATTTTGATAAAAATCTGCTACTGGTTTATGGTTTTTGGTGATGGTGTAAGAAAGATGACTGGCGGTACTTTTCTGGTGGCGATTCCGGTAACGGTTTTGCCAAAAAACTCTACCCTTGCTATTTTCCTCACTCCGATCATCTCTCTCTCTCAATCTCCACTATTTTTCTCCCTATTCTTTTTTTTATTCCCTCTGCTCATCGGATCTCAGTGTATGTGTACGTGTATTGTTCGATGCTTGAGTGTTTTTCGGTGAGTGGATGGTTTTTCTGGTGACTAACTGTGTGTGTAGAATCAAAGAAGATGATATCTATGTACATCTGTGCGTATATCGTGTATGTGTGTGTTGATGGTGAATGTAGATTTGATGGGGATGAGTGGTGTGTTACCAAAAATGGAAGGAAATCTCGGTTCTCTCTATGAAGATGATGATGAAGAAGCAAAAGGGAAAAATCAAAGAATGGCCTCCTCCTAGATGATGATTAGGTGTATATATGTGAAGGATGGATCCAAATCCATGGGCCTCTTTCCTTTTATTTATTTTGTATTATATGCCTCCTCCCTTTTTTGCTTTGTGTCCAAGAAAGGTGAGGAGAGGGGGTCATGTGGGCTGGTGAGGTGTCCATTTTTAATTAAAGAGATTGTTAAGATAGGATTAAAACAAGATAAAATTTGTTAAGGGTTATTATTTTTGTATTTTTATGGGATATAATCACATGGGTGAGGGCGTGTGGTAATATGAGCTAAAAATGAATAAAATTAGACTTAAGAGGGACAAAATTAGGTGTCTTCAGTCTCCTAGAGGGATTATACGCTGTCCTGGAGCCATGTGGAATATCAGACTCAAATACTCTAACTCTTGCAGCAAACTTGACTTGGGGGCTTGGCTGCCGAGTTAAGGGCGGACTCCATATAGCCCGTGGGGTTGAAGTCTTATAGGGGTACCACCTAACTCAAAAGTAATACAAAGATTAGAATTGCATTGACAAGATTGTTTTAAGATCATTTAGGATTTGCCCATGTATTTTTAAACTACTTCATGTACATTGTTTTATGACTTGATCTCACCTATGTTATATATAAATTCATTATTTTGGATTACTCTGCATACCAGTACATCTGTATTGACCCCCTGTATTCCAAGATCTGAGGCACAGTTCCACGATCCCACACAACAATAGATTTGTGTGTGTCAGAGGTTGCAGTTGGTGAGCCTTCTTTTTTTCGGAAGGCCTGATTTCCAGATTTCAGTGTTTCTTTATTTTTCTGGTCTACTGGGGGCCTTGTCCCAATTTTGTTTCAGACTTATGTTGGATCTTGTGATGTTAGAGATTACGCAGACGGGTGTCATATGTCTTGAATATTCAGAACTTCTTTTCAAATTGTTTAAGTTTATGAGTTTGACCATGGTACCATCTTGTATTGTTTTCTACAAATTTTCTTTTACTATATGAATATTGTGAACGATTACCAGATTTAGAAGAGTGACCAGGCCTTCACCAAACTTGGTATCAGAGCACGGCTTATGGTCCCAGGGTGTCTGTAAAATTATGTCTGGTAGAATCTTGCTTATGGGTGTGTTGTGCACCACATTTATAATCAGGAGGCTATCGGGTATTTAGGAGTTGTTTCCCATTCTTTCATACTCTAGTTCGTGTTATAGAGTCATCCATAAGAAATTTATCCAAGTTCATTCCTCGTTGTAACTTCATAGGTCATGCCTTATTGTCGAGGCGATACAAGTCTAAGAGTCTAAATCTCCAGCGATGTGGTTCTCCCTAATTGAGTCATTTAGAAAAGTTATGAGATAGCACAAGGACTTGAGAGGAGTCCAGTAGTGCTTCAAGGTGTATTTATTCGGGAGTATGCCTTTATCTTGATGAAATTGTGCTTTCCAGCCTGAGGTACGAAGTGTATTCGGTCTACTTTAATAAAAATTCTTATTGGGGATGTGATGTTTAAGGATAATGATGTGTAGCAGAATGTTGGAACTGTATTTCCACCCAAATAATAGTGCATGTTAAAGTGTCATGACCTATTAGTAGTGAGATGGTCTAGAAGTTGGTGACATGAAGTCACAAGGTTAGTAGTCAGAGTGAGGGTGACATTTGCGTAAAGAGTAGTTTTAGTTGTATAATCATGGATTGAGGAGTGGGTTACCATTGCATAGTGATAAACTAATATGGTATAATGATAGACTAATGTGCAACAATATTTATGATTGCATGGTAGTCTGTGAAGGAAGATACAGGATATGATTATTATTTATTCAGAATAAGGAAGGATCACAGAATGGATGGTTATGGTGGTTGTAGGAATCATTTATAGGATGTGAATGGAAAGAGGTAGATTAGTTAATAAGTTATAAGTAGATACTCATTAGTGTTTATTGAATTTTGAAGATCATTGTGATGTACGATTAGGTAAGTAAGTATGATGTGGGAAATTAGAATATATTGATAAGAATGAAATGGGTTATATTGCAAGATTAAGATCGACTAAGCCAATCAGGTGACTTTACCCCTTTGATGGTCTTTTCTTTTGTAGTATATTTTGAGTTGTAATAGTGGGGTTATGGCGGGGATATGATTGTAGGTAGTAGCTAAGTGATGTGAAGTGTTTGGGTTGATTTCCCAATATGATGGACTAGTGTAGTATGTGGCATGCTTTACTAGTGGTATATAATTGAGGATAGACAACAGGCTTGAACTTTAGTTGTGGAGTTTAGGTGTGGAGTGTAGTGGTGAGAGTAATAGCTTAAGATTAATGATGCATGTTTTGTGGAGTAATTAGACGGCTTGATGTGATGTGCGAAATGGCCTAGGATTGATAATTTATAAAAAGTTTAAGTAGTAATCGTGAGTTATATGTGTACATGAGGACTAGTGTTAAAATAATGAATTGTGGTTGAATCATTAAGTGAATAAGAACATGAGTATTTGGGAATAAGTGGTAGCAGGTTGCTAAATAAAATCTTATGTGTATAAGTGTTTTATGTACCTAGATTTAATTCTTGAATCTTGTAGTATGGAGAAGTCTGGGAAGTTATTGTACGGTGCTCTTTAGAGTTGGATTGAGGAAAAATAGGTAGCCAATATGTGCCCTTGGTATAGTCTTACAGATTTTGTGAAGTTGTAGGTTATGTGATTAGAGTTGTAATTATAGTATTCTAAGGAATTAAAGATGAAGCGTTAAGTATTTAGGAGCATGGGTGTCTATGCCCATGAAAATTTTAGTCGTAAGTTGATGACTTTGAGAGTTAGAAGAAATTTTGATTAGTGTCCCTGAAAGAGGGTGGCCTAAAAATGATTTAGTGTCTTTGTACTAGAGATTAATGAGAGGAGTTATGTTCACGGGTATTTTTATACCCCCTTTTGTTATAAGGAGTGTGAATACATGCACTCACGAGAGTGAGAGTTGTAGAGTGATGGCTATAGAGGCTAGCGGAAGTTAAAAGTAGCATTTACAGAAAAGCAAGGCCTTCAGAGTATAGTTCTTAAGGGAGAGTTTAGAGTTTAAGTATATGGTGATATCTCATTGTGCAGAGTTGTGGTTATAGATTTGATAAGGGGATATGTCTGTAAGTCTAGGATTGTGACTTTGATATAAAGGGGAGATGGTAAATTAAAATAGTTCCTGAATATTCTCGGTGTGGCAAGTTGCGGGGAGGAACCATGATAAACCTAATTCTACTCAAGCATGATCCTCCTACTTCCATTTAGGAGAGTATCTTTCTAATGTCCTACGTCATCTGTTCAAGTCATGCCTATGGTTCGAGTTCTCTATAGACTTATGTTTATGATTTGACCTCCAAACAAGAAGTAATTATGTCCTTCAGTAATCCATTCTTTCATGTATTCAAGCCATATGTTATGTTGTTTGTGATCGATGAAAATCTATGTCTCTCAGCATGCTTGGTCCTAAGAAAATATGTTTTATATGTCACCGATCATCCTATGTCGAGTTTAGCCAAAGTGATAAAGTTTATGCAAACTAATGGCAAAATCTCAGTTCCTTAAATGAGGAGCAATTTCTTCAAGCAGCAATCTTTGTCTTAGTTGTAATGTAACACCCCGTAACATTCTCGACTCAATACCACTCTGGGTTACATGTATGGAGAGTTAACAATCTGAAAATTTTTCTAATTGTTAAAAGACTTAGTCACATTCTAAGATCCTAATCTTTGATGATTTTATTTTTGACCTTCTTGGCCTTAGAATGTCTATTTGTAAGTTGATTCATGAGCGGGGGTGTCAAGGGTACATCTGGGGTAAGTTTCTAAAATTTTGAATGAGCGTAAGGGCATGTTTGGAATTACAAAATAGTAGCTACGTGCGATTAGAGCGCGACATATGCTCCAATCCATACCTCGGGTAGCATGCGATAAAGCATATGGTGCACGCTCTATTTCGGGGTTCTAGAGCGTGCAACGCACGCTCCCTAAGAACTTTTTTCTTTCAGTTATGTTTTCCAGGGACGTTTGGGTCAATTCTACTCACTTTAATTTGGCTCGTGTTTCCTGATATGGTCTTTCCTAAGTACTCGTACTATGTTGTGTTTATACCAGAGCGTCTCTTTGCTTGCAATTTAGATACTTGATATATGAAACACTTTGTGTCTATTTTATCGTGTGTTCACCTCATGTCCCTCCTTGAGTAGTGCAATAAGTATAAGTTATGGTCTGATAAGTGTTACTTTCATTCATGATGTGTATGCTCGGGTCCCTCAATGAGCCTTCGTATGTTGGTATGATGGTGGTTGTGGAGGTGTAGTAATGTGTTAGGTAGGGGAGTAGATGTTCTTGAAGGTGAAAATTTCTTATGTGATTTCTTAAGCTAAGGCTTTAGAGGAAGGGGGAAGAAGGATATGAACTTTCATTATGTGAGATAGTTAAGAAGGAGCTATGTGGTGAAAATCTTAGTGAGAATGATTTAATTAGAGGGACTTAGTGGGGAGATCCATGAAGTGGGTGTAGTAATGATAGGCTTGAATGTTGTGATTGATTAAAATGCAAATCACTGGTTTATGTAGTTGGTGCTCCTTGATTAAAAACTCTAGTGTGTTTGGTGGTAGTGATAAGGTGAAGTAATTTTCTTAATGGGATGTAGATTACAGGTGACTGTAGCTTAAGTTAGCATCTTGTTACTCCGGGTTAGGCTTCAACGTAAAACCCCTTTGGAGTGGACTCAAATTTTTGTGGTTAGATGCATGGTGGGAGAATTGTAAGTTGGAAAATATGAAGTATGTTATTTATTGTTCAGGGCGTGGATGAGTAGTGTCGCTAAGTGTAAGTCTATTCGATGTATTTTTGAGGTAGAAAATGTTTCTAATCTATTCTTATGTCCCGCAGGAATCTCATCTCATGTTTTGTACTAATCTTAATCGAGCTGAGGAGTCTAGGAAAAATTCATGCCTTATAATGTTTTGATCATGTGCCATATAACACATGTTGAGATCACGTCGATGTCAAGTTTCGTTATCTCATGATGATACAAATGTAAATCAGGCCTACTATCATCAAATAAACCCTTGCTTATGTTGTAATGATTAGGACTCATAGGACCCATGTGCAAGATCAGGGAATCCCTATGTAAAGTCTCATTATCCTATGTTTCGTGCTTGTATATTTCAATTAAAATAATTAATATTCTAGACAATATAAATATTTCAATATAGTAAAATAATTAATATTTTCATAAAGGCGATAAAATGCGATAGAATATGAGCGATATTTTAAATTTTTTGTAAAAATCCTACTTAGTACTCCCTCTTTTCCCTTGTTTCTTCACGTTTATCATTCTTATATTCTATATTTTCCCCTAATTTTTTTTAATTTTTTTTAACACCCGATTCATCTCTTCCTCTTAACCTATGTTCCTAACAACTTTCTTCTTTAACCACACCCCAGGACTTTTATCTGGCAACTAACACTCGTCCTTAGTCTATTCTGCAGACATAGCGGACTATCAAGGCCAGAATTCCTAGAAATTTACAGGTTAATCCATCATTGTTATTAAGAAATTAAGAGGTTAACCATATACTAAGGGTGGTAATAGATTTCAACAAACATTTAATATACATGATGTTCTGCGAATATAAACATTTAAAAACATATTTTTGATGGGAAAATATAAAATAAATAAGAACTTACATGAAGTAACTGGAATAGAGGTTTCCCTTTCGGGAATCCCCTAAAGACTTTGGAAAACTGAAAGTTTTTTTAATCAACTTCCTTATATTAAAAACTTGGATTTACACCCAGAGGAAAGATTGGTTGGAAAATGAGGAGTTATACATAGTATGTTGAGAGGTTCTAGGATTTTTCGACCTGCTCTCTTCTACTAAGTTACAAGTCTTATATAGACTGAAGTAAGAAAAAAAGAGTGGACTAGGATCAAACTACGTGGCCTTGACAATATGGCCGACAAGTAAGGATAAGATTCTTTAATAATGCAGGTCGGGTACACATTGGGCCCCATCATCACATGCATTATTATTTCTCTTTTCCTGACGCGTGCTTCAACAGTTTTTCTTTCTTTTCGAAAGTAATGATAAAGGAAGCACTCACTCTGACACAGACTTAATTACAAGACTAAAAATGGGCATTCCCATATGGCACTCTTATCATAATTACAATACTTTGTACCTTATAGTATCAATCTCCTTTATTACTTGTCTTTGTTTGCTTATGTGTCCAAGTTGTGCAGGGCTATGGTGTCGAAACTCATTCCAGAGTCATCATCTTCATAGGAATCCTGAGCATCTTGGAGTAGACTGTCTTCAAATCTATCATCTTCTTCGTCTGATGATCTTGGAATACTAATGTCTGTATTATTCATGTCGTTTGTATTATTCATGTCTGGAACTACTCTATCTGTGCTTGTACATGGCTTGTCTTTATTATCCATATGCTTGTCTTGTTCTTGGCTACTAAAGAATTTTTCTAATGTTTGTTTTACAATAATCTCAATTTGTTTATTCTTCTTTTTTGCCACTAATGTCTTTTTTAAGGTACTAGTCTTATGTGGTTTTGATGAAGGTCCTTCTTCATCTTCACTTTTTGGCAAAGTGACAGCCCTTAACAGATTTGATTTGTCTTTATCGGTTACCGTTTGAGACGGACTAGCTGCACCAATATCCGGTACAGTGGATTTCTGAGCAATCAGAGGGGAATGCACACCCTTCTCATCCATTTTTTGTGGAGATGGAGAACTCTGTGTCTGAGTACTGGCATTAGTCTTTCTTGTATGAAATTTACTCAGTTTGTCTTGTAAAGTATGTATTTGCTCCATGAGTCTAGAGTTTTCTGTAATAAGAGTCTCCTTTTGAAGATTTAATCTCTTGAAGGCCTCGGTCATAGAGTAGAAAGGTCATAGAAATTTTTTTTATGAGTATTTTTGGATATTGTACTGAGGAATCTGGTTAGGATTTTATCTTAATGCTGGAGATAAGAAAAAAATTAGGTCCTAGATGTCCTCTTGCATAATCAGAAGCTTCAGAAAAATCATTGAAACCTTTGTAAAGAGGATTTTTTATACCACTTATAGAGTCTAGTACTTCTATCCATGTCTGAAAAATTCCGTTTGTCTTACCATGTATAATTACATAATATTTGAATCTAGGCTTACTTTTATCTGATATATATTGACATAAAGCATTCATTATCTGATATATATTGACATAAAACATTCATGGCGACTAAAATATGTTTATGGTCTGGTTTATGGTGTGCTATCCACAAATTGTCTATTAGGCATTTTTGGGGTCTATCTAAAATATGTTCTGGTCTTAGGTTAAAAGAATAATTATTAGGTGGGAAAACAATTAAATTAAAAGGCCTAAAGTCTATTCTCTCCAGTGGTTGCATGGATTTTTGGAGTTCGATAGAGTTTGGCTACTAAAGAATTTTTCTAATGTCTGTTTTACAATAATCTCAATTTGTTTATTCTTCTTTTTTGCCATTAATGTCTTTTTTAAGGTACTAGTCTTATGTGGTTTTGATAAAGGTCCTGCTTCATCTTCACTTTTTGGCAAAGTGACAGCCCTTAACAGATTTGATTTGTCTTTATCGGTTACCGTTTGAGACAGACTAGCTGCACCAATATCCGGTACAGTGGATTTCTGAGCATTTAGAGGGGAATGCACACCCTTCTCATCCATTTTTTGTGGAGATGGAGAACTCTGTGTCTGAGTACTGGCATTAGTCTTTCTTGTATGAAATTTACTCAGTTTGTCTTGTAAAGTCTGTATTTGCTCCATGAGTCTAGAGTTTTCTATAATAAGGGCCTCCTTTTGAAGATTTAATCTCTTGAAGGCCTCGGTCATAGAGTGGCAATGGTCACAGAAAATTAGTTTTCCTGAGTCTTTTTGGATATTGTACTGAGGAATCTTGTTTCAGAATATGTAGAAGACAACCAAATATGGAGCAGAACCAAGAACTAAATGAAATAATAGATTGTAGATAGAGATTTGCAAATTTTCCAAAAACATCAATTAAAATTATTAAATCCGAAAATATTATATAATACAGGATATTTTTCTACGGATAATCAGCTATATAGACATTATAGAGAAGAACAAATATCAGCTATAGGAGAAGATTTTAAAATACTAGATTTAGTAAATGCTAACTCTTTTAGACATATAAAAAATAATAAAATGATACTAATGCATATGGGTTTAATTGTTATAGGAATAAAAGGTCTAACTATAAAAAATCTAGGATCCAAAGTGTTAATAACAATATATGATGATAGGTGGTCAGACATTAAAAAATCAATAATAGGATTAACTGAAGTAGATATGACAAATAATGAGGGAATATTCTATATAAGTTCATATTTTTTAATGAACTTGAAAGAATTTGGAAAAAATATTAAAATAGGAATCCAAACTAAAGGGTATAAAGAAATGAATAGTGGTAATAATTTATTAATGTGCATAGGATTTATCGAAAAATTAACTTTAAGTAGTAATACTAAATTTAAACTAAAAGTAAATGATGTAGTTGAAATAATGGGAAATAAAGGCATAAGTTTAATAAAACCAATAAAAATAGACCCAGAAGTATATGCAGGTTTAGAATGGAATCTAAATAAATTTAATAAACCAAAAATCCTCACACCAGACTCTCATTTATTATACACTACAAGTAAAGGAGAAACTTCAGTTAGATTTACAGATTATAGTTATACAACAAAAAGAAATTTAGATGATGTCGAAACAGAGAGTAATATAGAAACAGAGAGCGAATTTATGAATATAGAAATTCTACAAGAAGGTTATGAAGTAGATATGGTCATAGAAAAAACTGAAAATTTAGCAGAAGAATATAAACATATAACTTTTAAATGTAAAGGATGTCAAAAAGATGAAATGAAAATAGAAGAATGTATAGAACATTTTAAAAATTGTTTGGAAAGAAGTGATAATTTAGGATATAGAAATAATAAAAAACTATTCCTTGAAAGAAAAGATGAAGACACAATATCTATATTAAGTTCCACAATAAGTTATAAAGAACTAGCAGAATTAGAACCAACTAGCTCGTCAAGTGCTAGCCCATTTCAACAGACAAACCCTAATCCTCAACCAATAGATTATAGTACAGGTAATGTACCTAGAAGACCGACAATTAGGATAAATCCAGATACAGAACTTAGAGGAGATAATATGAGACCAGCAGGTAAGAGAATGCCAATAGAAGAACCAATTAAACTACAAGAAGGAGGTAGTAAAGGTAAAATTCTAAATATAGCAGCACACGACCCACAAATGTGAGATACAGTAATAGATCTATGGAAAGGAATAGTAATAGCAGATTACTTAAGACATTATACAGAAACAATGTACAAATATTTGGAAACCTTTTTAGGAGAATCTGCAAAAGTCACATGGGAAAGTTTTAAGACAAACTGCCCATATGATTTCCAGGTTGTATTAAGTATGGGACCGAACCCCTATAATTTCACAAATAAAATGCATATGTTATTAACCGAAAAAGATCCAAATAGTGGATTATTAGCATTACAAAAATAAGCATTAATAAAACTAGAACAACTAAGCATTTCACATTGGGTATATATAAAGAAATTTCTACAAGACTATTTTTATTATTGCACTGTCAGCGGAAACACTTTTAATGAAGAATTAGGCAAAAAATTATTTAATAAATTACCTGGAGCTTTAGGAAGAGAAATAGAAGATAGATGGTATAAAAGAGATGGTGTAGTAGCCAACCCAAACCTAAAATGGACAATAGGGCATAGAACACAACATATAATGGATATACTAACAGAAAAATGTACAAACATGCAAATACAAAAACAACTAAAAAGAAATGAAATGAATTTCTGTAAATCTGTTATATACAAAACCCAAAATAATGATAAAAAACAATATAGAAAATATAAGAAGAAACATAATCAGAAACCATATAGTCGTAAACAATACTTCTTAAGAAAATCAAAAGCCAAAAAATCATGGTTAAATAGAGATAGACATGTTAGGAAATATAGAAATGATAGAAACTATAAAAATAAATTAGAATGCTATACTTGTGGAAGCATAGACCATTTAGCTAATGTATGTCCTAAAAAAAATAATAATAGAACTAGAAATTCTCAATTAATAGAAGATTTTCAAGAAACTTTACTAAATGTAGACGAATACATGTCAGATACAGAAAGTATATACTCAATAATAAGTATTGATATAAAAGATAACGATAATTCTAAATCTGATTCTGAAGAATCAGAAGAAGATAATTTAGTAAATGAATTAGGACAAGAGATAGAAGATCTAGACTTAAACAATCTAGTAATAAAAAATTTAATGAATGTCACTCAAGAATGTATACATGAATTCCAAAGAAACAAAGGTTTAGACAGTAATAGATGTCGTATATGCAATTGGTATCCAAGTAAAGACAACAGAGCTAAATGCAAAAAATGTTACTTAGAAGCTTGTATAAACTGTATAGAAAACACTTTAAAGATAAAAATAGAATCAGAAATAAATAGCGTACAAAAATATACAAATAATCAAATCTTAAATTTAAGAGTATCAACTCTAGAAACCCGAGTAAATGATCTAGAACAAAGATTAACCATCCTAGAAAAAGGAAAAACCAAAATCACTATAGAAGAATCAGATACACAAGAAGCTATACATTTAGAAAAACTAGAGGCAGAACTTATGAATTTGGAAGATAATGACACTAGCCTAATATGCAATGAAGATAAATAATTCTCTACTATAAAAGTATTAGTAAAAATTAAAATAAAAAATTAGAAATTGAAAAGCTAGTAAAAACTATAATTGAAAAACTTAAAGAATTAGAAGTAAAAACTACTCAACTAATATCTAAACTAATAGAACAAATAGAAATTATGATAGAACAAAATTTAGATTATTTAAAGTCACAAGAAATAGAAATAGATAGAAAAATTCAGTATTTAAATCACAAATTCAATTTAGAAAAGATAACTGCAAAATTAGAAATTGAAAAGTTAGTAAAAACTATAATAGAAAAACCTAAAGAATTAGAAGTAAAAACTACTCAACTAATATCTAAACTAATAGAACAAATAGAAATTATAACAGCATAAATCACTTTCAGTTTTCCAAAAAAAATAAAAAAATAAAAATAAAAGATAGAACAAAATATATATATATATATATATATATATATACACACACACACACACACATATATAAAGTTGAATTATTCAAATTATTTAAATTATATTTGAAACGTAGAAGTAAGATCATATAAAATTGAATCGAGTTGAATGATGAACACCTCTAATTACACTAAATTTTTAAAAGCACTGTCTCAATACATCATATCCAAATCAAATAATAATTCTTAAAATATTTGATCGAGATGAAGTTTGAATAATACTTATTGAAGTTTTTCTGAATTCTAGCATGACTAGTTAATTGAAATGAATATAATTAGATATTTATTTAAGTTATATTTAAGACTTACAAGCTATAAATTAAAATCGAACAATTAATATTTTCAGTCACATTAGATTGATAAATATATTATTTTGGTGAAACAAGTTCGAGTCAAATAACAATTTTGAAAGCACTTAATTAGGATTAAGTTTCAGCAAGACTTAGTGAACTTATATTTAAGTTCAACATAATTAGTTAATCAAAATTAATTACAAGTCCCTATATATTGAAATTATATTTACAATTCACAAGTAGGCATGTAGTATTAAATCGAATGAAACGATTAACACCTCTAGTTACCATAATTTTATATTGCAATAACAAAATTTTAGCTCATTATAAAAATTAATTACTAGCTACAAATTTTTATAATAATATTAAAATTCTCAAGTAGACATTAATGATGTTCTTCCAATTTTATCTTTCTTTAAATAAAGATAATTTTACATGGCTAGAAAGTTATCAAGGACTTGCATCCTCTCTAAGGTATTTGTCAAGAATAAGTTAATACAAACACCTTTTATATTTTAACAATGAATATTTCATAAGGGGTATGATCAAACTAAAAACACCACTTATTTAAGATCGGAGGAGTATAGCTACTATTATTAAGCTAATTATTTTCACGATTTTTTGGTAGTCAAAGAAAAAATATTTGTTAGCTATAATATTTTATTTTAACAACTTTTTTCTTCGCTAAACGATAACTATTACTACAATAAATTTAAACACACTTCAACAATTAATAGCCAGCTATGAAATTTTTTTGGTAGAAAAAACTCTATGGTTATATCATTTAACTTATTGCACTAACTTTTATAATTTGAAGCAAAAATATTTATTTAGCCGAAATATTTTATTTCAAATCATTTTATTATGGCTAAGAGGTGACTATTACTACAATAAATTTCTACTTGTGACAAAAATTAACAATTATCTACGAAACTATGTTATAACAAAAAAGACGTGGTTATATCATTTAACTCCTGCCATAATTTTTTCAAACTTGAAACAAAAAAATTCATTTACCTACAATATTTTATTTTAAATATTCTTTTGTGGCTAGAAGATTACTATTGCTACAATCACATATATCGTGTAGCAAAAACTTATTATTAGCTACAAATTTTTACTGCAGCAATAAAGTTGTAGCTATTTAGGTAATTACTGTCACGGTTGCTAGTAATTGTAATAAAATGAGGAATTAGCTTTGTCCAGTTTAATTTTCACGGCTAAGAAATTTTAGAAATTTTTAAATAGCTACAAAATTCAAAATTTTATAGCTATTACTAGTTAATAGCTATGGTTTCTAAATTCTTAGCTTCATTTTCGTAGCTATAGACGTCTTTTCATGTAGTGTTACACCTCCAAATTGTACTAAAAATTCATATATACATAGACCAACATTAGCACAGAACCCTAGATACAAATTATATAAACTGTATCTTTTGTTTTCCAAAAAAGGATATTTGGTAAATACATAAATATAGCACCAAAGATACAAGATAATGCAAAAGTATCATGTATGAAAAAATATGTATCTCGACGTAATATTGCCCAAATTTGAACATGCTTTTCACGTAATTTCTTTTTTCTTAGCCTTTTTTCATGCTTTTCACGCAATTTCTTCGTCATAGATGGATCGTTTCTATGTTTGGATCTATTTTAATTAAAATAAGCATAATCTTGCTCAAAAATACCAGGAACAAAGTTTACAACTTCTTCATACTGTTTGATATTTGTCTAATTGAAAATTTTCAAGATTAAAAGATGGTACCAAATTTCTATTAACAATGTAAAATCAAACAATATGGACTGAAAAAAATGATAATCAAATAATTAATTCAACAATGAAACCAAAATAAAACTTTGTAGAAGATGGAATCAAAAAATTGTTTTTTGATAGAAATTGAAAGATATGATAAGAACAAAGTGAATAGGAGGAATCAGTGTTAAATTTGGTAAAGGAGAAAGTGAAATTGATTTTGAAATCGTGGAAGAAAACTAATGGAAATCGCTGAAGAAATTCAGGAGTGGAAATAGGAGGAACCGGTGTTAAATTTGATAAAAGAGATCACAGTTGTCGGGAGTTGTAATATGTATCTCACCTATTTTTTAAACAAAAATAAAAGTAGTAAATATTGAGATATTTGTAAAATTTTAAAAGTGAAGAAATTTTTGATAGTTTAAAAACTTAACTTGTTGAATTATAAAACTTTTCCTTAATTTTTTTTTTTTAGTCCATTTTGAGTATATTATTCATCATAAATTACTTTTGGAGTGTTATGTAGCGATAGTTTGGGTCGTTACAATAGAATGGACAGAGATAACAAAGGGAATACACATTATATAATTTTTAAAAATAAAATGTGTAAATCTTTAATGTTTTAAATTCCTCAAGTTATTTTTTATATTATATATTTGGTTAGGTGAGGGTTTAATTTAGATAATAGATAGCTATATGGGTGAAATTAATTAGTGAAAAAAATTAGAACTTGCTGACTTCATCAATCATTAGATGCATCGTAGAAAACTGAAATTATGTTTAAGGGGTGCAATTGTAATACTCTTTATTTCTTCTTCTTCTTCTATTTTTTTTTTTTTTTCAGTTTTCTCATTTTCTTTATGAAACATTAATTTATGAGAAAGTTAAACCAAATTAAGTATTTACCAACTTTAAAGTAGACAAGCAAACACATCAGAACATTACATGTATAAGAAATAAAAATATAATATTTACATATGAAGATTCCAAAAATTATGTAAAAAAAAAAAACCAAAATCAAAAGAAAATTTATTTGTAATTTTCTGAGAACATATAATTGTGGAAAATGAGGTGTCATTTTTTTTTTTTTAGGTATAGAGCCTATTTTAATTAAACCGCGCGAAGCGCAAGTAATTTCACTGATAGAAAAAGAAAGGTATATTGATTGGCTTCAATGGAGAAGACAAGCAAATAGTGGACTGCAATGGAGAAGACAACCAAATAACAAAAAAGATTTTTTTTTCTTTTAAAAAGTGAGACCTACAAATTTCATTTATCTAAAAAAAACTATTTCCTCTATCTCATTTTATGTGTCATAGTTTAACAGAAGACAAGCAAATAGTGGACTGCAATGGAGAAGACAACCAAATAACAAAAAAGATTTTTTTTTCTTTTAAAAAGTGAGATTTACAAATTTCATTTATCTAAAAAGAAAACTATTCCCTCCATCTCATTTTATGTGTCATAGTTTAACAGAATACGGAGATTAAGAAATAAGAAAAAACTTGATCATTTTTATCAAATTATCTTTTATTAAAAAATATATTAGTACTATATTTAATTAAGTGAGACCAACATGGGTAAAAGTGAAATTATGTCTTTAAATAATTACCAAATAAAGAAAAGTGATACTCTTTTTGGGATGAATAAAAAAAATGACGACACATAAAATCAGACGAGGAGTGTATAATTAAAAAAATAAATATATCAAGAAACGAATACTAAAATACTAGTTATATGTTAGCGAATAAAATAGTGCCTTGTGTAAGATTTTGTCATTTTAGATTTTTTTTCTTTACTCAAACACTTTTAGGAGTGTGCACTCACTCTCTTGCCATGTCATTGTTTTGGGTATAAATAATTCACTTTATAGTTGTTAAGTAGGTAAATAAATGCTCGTGAAGTTAAAGTTCTAAAGTAAGTTTGTTGGTCAAGTTTAGAGGTTGTTTTATGTCTTTTCTCCTACTTTTCCTTTCATTTAACTTTCATTTCGATACTATTGTTATTTCTAGGTAACTCAACCTCACTCCGCATGGTCATAAAAATTAATTTAATATTACTAATTAGAATTTTTCTAAAAATGGAGAATCTCAATTAAACACAAACAAATGAAAGTTCAAAATGCATTCCTACTTACCAAATTTTATAAAATTAAGAAGATTTTAGAGTTAATTATTGAAACAAATTAATGCATATCTTAATTACAATCTCAAGAAAATCCAAGAAAAGTAATACTTCATTTGGATGATATGCATATGCAAAAGAATGAAATTTATACCTAAATTGAATCATAACCTTGCAAAATTTCTACACAAAATTTTTTCATTCAAATTTTACTTTTCCAGGAAAGGAACCTAAACTTAATTAAGAGACTATATTCAATTGATGACCGGGAAAGAAACAAATATTGTACCTCTAATGCTTTATTGCTTCACTATCTTTTATGCAACTTCTAAATTCTATTAACCTATCTCTCTCACCTCTCTCCCCATGCTCCACTTTGTATTTGTAATAATACACTGAGTATGTTGTTATCGTCATCTCTCTCACCCAATAAAAAGAACTACTAAAATTAGCTAGAAATTAATTCATGAAACTAGTTGCCTAATTTCTTTGATAATCCACTAACCCATCATTTAAGTATATTAATTCATTTTGCTGGTTACTGCTTGCAATATATTCTGATATAAGTGACGACTCTACTGCAGTTTGGATTACAACTCCTCTAGTCACCTTAGTCCAATAATCGACTTAGCATCTTTTATCGACCGTATATGGAGCTTTTAACAGGTAGTATGTGTTAGGGTTAGAAATTGAGAGGAGATTATGCAGAAGCTAATAGTTTGCAAATCATGGAGATGATAATTTAGATGAAAAAGAAAAACATAATGCTAAAAACATATTATTGATCTGGTTTTTAAAATGATCTACGTATTAAAAACTAATATTGGTAAAACATAAAATCTATTGGGAAGAATCTCTCCCTAAACAAGACTCTTTAACGATTACACTGTGGATATTATTGTGTTGTTAGAGTTCCAAAATCGTCAAATATGGAAAAAAAATTATATTTTCCTTTAAAAAAAAAAGTAAAAGTAATTATGGTATTACTTTTATTTTCCTTCTCAGAAAAGTAAAACTTAAATTTGGTTAGAAAATCAGGACAAAAATCCTAACAAATCTCGCATTTTTGGCTTGATTTTTTGACTTGATCCGCATTCTTCACATGCATGATCTTCGTTCTTCACATAATTCTTTATAGATCACTGTTGCTTGTCTTGATTAAAAGTTGATATGAGTTAAAAATTGAAGTTCTATGCGTTAAAAATAAAAACATGAGTTGATATTATTGGAGCCTTATTTTATAAGTAATGCGGGTTGAAAATAGAGCCTTGTGTTATAAGTAAACAGGGTTGAAAATGGAGCCTTGTGCATTGAAAGTGAACACAGGTTAAAAGTTGACCTCATGCGTTAAAAATATATGCACAAATTGAAAGAAGCTCAAACGATAAAGTAAGCAGGGGTTTAAAGTTGGAGCTCATAAGCATGAGTTGAAAATTGATTTTGTTTTAAAGATGGAGCAACAAGATAGTTGGAAAATGATTGAAATTTCTTCTCCACATGTAGTTGGACAAAAATCTTCATTATCATCAAAATGGTTGCATATTGATTTGAAACCGATTTGAACCTATCTTTAATTTCGTTTCATCAAACAATTGGACCTTTGAACCGTAGACTCTGATACCACTTGTTGTGTTCGAAATTAAGACGACGTCATGTGAAAGTTAATAGTTCGCAAACCATGAAGTTGATAATTTAGATGACAAAGAAAAACATAATACTAAAAACATACTATTTATATGATTGTCAAACGAACTTCATATTGAAACCTAATATCAAAATGTATAAAAAAACTATTAGGAGAAAATCTCTCCCTTAACAAGATTCTTTTATGAATACATTGTGGATAGTTCTGTGTTATTGTATGAGAAGAATAGTATTCTATATATAGAGTTTCAAAACCGCAAAATATGAAAAAGAATTATATTTTCCTTTCAGAAAAAGTAAAAGTAATTATGACATTACTTTTATTTTCCTCCTAAGAAAAGTAAAACTTAAATTTGGTAAGAAAATCAGGGCAAAATCCCTAACAATATGTTATCTTTGAAGTTGTTAAAAATTTGTATAATAATTGTAGGTACTAAAGAGCATATTTTGGTGGAGATAATTCTTAAATTCTAGCTAGCTATGGTAAGAAAAAGAGAATTTTTGACCAACAAGAATTTTTTTAAAAAGAGAGAACATGTATTAGGACATAATAGAATTATATGTTCATTCGGTTAGCTTATCCGAGCTTCTCGCAATCATCCATGACTTTAGATTACTAAAAATATGTGGTATTAATTATGAAAAGGAGACAAAGGACACTACCTTTTCCGTTAACTCTCTCCCTACACATTCTCTCTCTCTTCATCACTTTTCTTTTGATGCTGGTAACGGCTACCTGGAGCCGGTAGAGGCTATTTGCCTCGCTCTGGTGAGTACTATGAACACTCCGAAAATCAACATAGACCCTCAAAAACTCAAATTCCCTGGTCCTCCAGCCCCCAAATTGATTCATATTCCACCAATTCTAAGAAAACCTATGAAAATAGAACCAATTTCAACTCAAACCCAACAAGAATCGTATGCAGGTAAGGGTAGGCATGGTATGGTAGAATACGGTGTTTGAAGCTTTGGTACAATAATTTCGATACTCAGCTTTTGAAAATAATATATCATTACTATACCAAATTAATGGAATGATTTAATATTGTGAAGTTCGCTTTCAATATTTTTTGGTATGGTAAAACGGTATGTAATAAAGTATTATGACTTTGACTTTTTAAAAAAATATCTCAATTATATCATAGTAATATATTATATTTATAGAAAATATATATTTTTAAAAGGTACAAACAAGGCCTTTGTTAATCAACTGCATTAAAAAGATATTTCAATCAAGATAGAATAATAAAAGTTTCAATGTCTAAACATTTAATTTTATCCCAATAGGCCGAATACTTGTTATTATTTTGATATATATAAATTATTTTCTATGGTATTCAACAATTTGGTATTGCATTTATAAATACCAAATATCGAAAAAATTTAATATGTATACCATATATCATACCTGATAGTATAAAACCAAAACCACAATACCAAAAATTTCAGTTATATATGGTAATTCAGTATATACCATACCATGCTCACCACCCCTATATGCAGGTCTGGATTACAAAATTGGAAAGCGATCAAAACTAAAGGAGAGATTTCCACCCAGAAATCACGAGTTAATATATGAAAAACTAGTTGTAGTCTTCACCAAAGAGGAATACAAAATTCTTGTAGATACATGTTGATGGACCATTATAGGTAAATTCCTTATTGGAAGATCTTCTATGGCAAAATAGAAGATGATTTTGCAAAAAGTATTTTCTATAAAAGGGGAAGTCGATAGGTGTAAAAAAATAGGTTCCATGTTTTCCTCAATGTCGAAAATGAAGAAGATTTTACAAATCTTTATTCTAGAGATTCCATTCCCCTCTTTGGTAACACTGATATGAGGATCCTTAATTGGACTCTAAACTTTAAGCCTAACGCTGAAACATCTCTAGCTCCTGTCTTGGTAAACTTGTCAGACTTACCATGACATTACTATGAGTGGGATGCCTTATGTCGCATCGTCAACCCCATAGGCACACCATTGATAATGGACAGGGAAACCATCACAAAAACCAGGCCTACAACTGCCAAACTTAAGAGTGCAATTAGACCTTGCCAAGTCTCTAATTCATGTGGTAAGAGTGGAAATAAGAAAACAAGGTAAGATAGAGTCTTTTGATAAAAAATAGAATATAATAAAGCTATGCCAGCCTATTGTTCCAACTGCAAAGTTCAGGAGTATGTGATAACTAGTTGTAAGACTATCTAAATAGACCAACAACAGGGAAAAAGGAAAAGAACAATGCCTATTAAATAAGGAAGAAACAATCAAGTTACCCAAATCAATAATAGATGACACATCAATTGTACCAATAATAAACAAAAGATAAATATGGAGAAAGGAAGTACTATGCATCGCAACAAGCGCGAAGAATGGCAAAATGTTGACAAAAGAAAAGGAAAAGGAAGTAGTAGCACTGGAAAGTAGAGAGGATAGAATCACCAAAAAATCAACAATATGGAAATAGAACCATCCCAGTGATAGTTTAGAGCCCAACAATTCCTTTGATTTAATTTGAGGGATTAAAAGTGAAGTAATAGATACTGATGAGTGTTCAGATAAAAAAATTAATGAACAAAACAAGGCTCAGAGTGGTCAAGAATAGGAAAGAAGCACAATATAGGACAAGGCTCACCGCTGACAATAGAAAGAATGTACAAAAATCAAAAAACAACAGACTGCCTTGAACATAACAAATATCATGTTAGGATTTGCCCTGAATTTTTTATTTTACCTGATTTTCTAACATAATTAGAATTACCTTTCTTGATGGAAAAGGATTTCCTTGTTGAAAAGGATCTTTCCTAGTAAGTTTTTTCTTTCTTAGAGGAATGATTTTGTACCTGTATAAATAAAAGAACTTTCTTCTCAAGCCACAATACAATAGCATCCACAATGTAGTCATTTAAGAGTTTCTTTTAGGGAATATTTTTCACTCTCATTAGTTCTTATGATTTTCATATTAAGTTTTATATGTAGGCCAATTTACTTAATTATATAATAATATTAAGTTTTTTAGTATTATTTTATGTGTCTTCTAAATATCACCATGATGGTTTGCAACTAATAGCTTTCGCTTGACGCCTTCTCAATTTCGACCCCATCAAGTGGTATCAGAGCTGACATGTGGAGATTAAAAGTCCAATGACTTGGTGAAATGAGATTAAAGAAAAATTCAAGGCGGTTTTAAATCAATATGCAATCAATTTGATGATAATGAAGATTTTTGTCCAACTACATGTGGAGAAAAAAATTCCAACCATATTTCCAACAATCCAGTTGCTCCATCTTTAAAATAAAATAAATTTTCAATCCATGCTTATGGGCTCCAACTTTCAACTCCTGCTTACTTTTAACGCTTGGGCTACTTTCAATTCATGCATATACTTTCAACGCATAAGCTCCACTTTTAACCTATGCTCACTTTCAATGCACAAGACTTAACTTTCAACCTTGTTTACTTATAACATAGAACTCCAATAATATAATCCTTACTTTTATTTTCAATGCATAGGACTCCAATATTTAACCCATACTACTTTTAATCATGATAAACAATAGTGATATATGAAGATTATGTAAAGAAGAAGATCAAGATTGATATGTTAGAAAATCCAGGCCAAGGGGAGATTTGTTAGGATTTGCCCTCAATTTTCTATTTTACCTGATTTTCTACCATAATTAGAATTACCTTTCTTGATGGACGAAGATTTCCTTGTTGAAAAGGATCTCTTTCCTATTAGGTTTCTTCTTTCTTAGAGGAAGGATTTTGTACCTCTATAAATAGAAGATCTCTCTTCTTAAGACGCAACACAATAACATCCATATCATGACCCAAATCAAGGCCTGACCGTGATAGATCTCAAGCCACCATGGATCGGAGACCAACTCCATCACCTAACCTCATGAGCACAATAATAATAATAATAATATGGATCCCAATTAAATATTAATAAGAAAATGAATAGATAACTGAAAGAAGCTAAGTGTCAAAATAATAACCAACCCACATCGGTCCATAATAGCCTCTAAAACCAAAATAGCAATAAGTGGGAACATGCCCCCGACTATGACCAAAAGAATTCAAAAATACTGCGTCAATAAAGAAAGAATAATGAAATGATTAGGCCTTCTGGAGAATGGAGGATCACCACTTTACAACAACTCAACAAACGTGCTAATCTATCTAACGCTGCACTGGAGCAACAAAAAATTCTCCAGACCCTACATCATGAAATAAAGTAGGATCCTAGGATGGTTAATAGTATAAGCACTTGCATATAACTAAGAAAAAGTGAAAAAATAATGCCATGTCCAAAATAAGTCAAAATTACATGCACACCTTCATATATACATATATAGACATCAGGATAGGGTAAAGGTCATGAACATGAGAGTCTTAAAACTATTAACCTGGACTGTGTAGCTCAATCCATCTCAGGCGAGCGGAGGTCAGTCTATTTTTTCATACCCTCCTTGTCGGTTATGCATTCATCTTCATTGGGGATTCTCTGAGAAAGATAAAGATAAGTGCTTTAAGTATGGTCAGGTAGGCCATAGGTTCAAGTATTATCCATTCAATAAGGTCTCTACAAGGGTGAATAAGATTCCAGTGGCTTCATCTTCTGCTTGTACACCTAGTGGTGTGGTATCTTCTTCTGTTACTGCTCTTAATTCTAGTGATAGTCAGAATAAGTTTTATGCTTTAGCGTTCTAGTAGGAATTCAAGGCATTACCTGATGTTATTACTGGTATGTTACAACTCTTTTCCCGTGATGTATATTGTTTGCTTGATCCGAGCTTCACTCTTTCTTATGTCACTCCTTATATAGTTGTGTCTTTTGTTTTTTATCCAAAAATTATTTCAGATCCTTTTTTTTTCTACCCTGGTAGGAGACCCGGTTATTATTAAATGGGTCTATAGGGGATGTATGGTATCTGTTGGTGATAGGCAGACCTTGGTAGATCTGTTTGAGTTGAGAATAGTGGATTTTGATATGATTTTGGGTATGGATTGGTTGTATTCTTGTTATACATCTTTAGATTGTCGGACTCATAAGGTTCTCTTTAGGTTCCCTGGTGATCCAGAAATAGAATAGAAGAGTTGTTCTTTAGCTCCTAAGGGAAGGATTTTTTCTTTGCTTAGAGATCGAAGGTTAATCTCTAAAGGGTGTCTTTATCACTTGGTACGGGTTAAAGACTCTAACTCGAAAGGTCCTCCTTTGCAGTTAGTTCTGATATTTAATGAGTTTCCAAAGGTTTTTCTGGATGATCTTCCTGGTGTTCCTCCAGATAGAAAAATAGAGTTTGGTATTGATTTGCTTCCGGACACTCGTCCAATATTTATTCCTCCATATAGAATGGCTTTGATTGAGTTGAGGGAACTCAAGGAGCAAATTAAAGATCTTCTAGATAAGGGGTTTATTCATTCTAGTGTTTCTCCGTGGGGTGCACCAGTGTTGTTCGTGCGAAAGAAGAATGGTTCCCTTCAGATGTGCATTGACTATAGGCAGTTAAACAAGGTAACAGTCAAGAACAAGTATTCTCTCCCAAGTACAAATGATCTGTTTGATCAGTTCCAGGGTGCCAAGTTCTTTTCAAAGATAGATCTTCGGTCTGGGAACCATCATCTTAAGATTAGAGAGGTGGATATCCCTATGATGGCTTTTCGTACTCGATATGGACATTTTAAGTTCTTAGTGATGTCATTTGGGTTGACAAATGCTTCAACGATATTTATGGATTTGATGAACGGGGTGATTAGGCAGTATTTAGATCTCTTTGTCATTATGTTTATTATTGAGATTCTGGTGTATTCAAGGAGTGATATGGATCATGCTAATCACCTCCGTGTGATGTTGCATACCTTAAAGGAACAACGTTTGTTTGCCAAGTTCTCTAAGTGTGAGTTTTGGTTGAATGCTGTGACTTTCTTGGTCCACATTATTTTTAGTGAGGAGATAATGGTTGATCCTCTAAAGGTTGTTGCTGTAAAGGGGTGGCCTAGGCTCATGACTCCATTTGATGTTAGAAACTTCTTAGGTTTAGTCAGGTATTATAGGTGGTTTGTGGAAATCTTCTCATTGATAGATGCTCCTTTGACTAAGTTAACTAAGAAGAAGGTTAAGTTTTCTTTGTTGGATACTTGTGAGGGGAGTTTTGAGAAATTGAAAGATCGGTTGATATCGGCTCTAATTTTGACTTTGCTGGAAGGCAATGATGGGTTTCTGGTTTATTGTGATGCATCTCGGGTAGGGCTTGGTTGTGTTTTTATGAAGCATAGGAAGGTGATTGCCTATGCTTCCTAGTAGTTGAAGGTGCATGAGAGGAATTATCCTACCCATAATTTGGAGTTGTTGGCGGTTGTGTTTGCTTTGAAAATATGGTGGCATTATCTGTATGGTGTTCGTGCGGATATCTTTTCTGATCATAAGTCTTCGGAACGTCTTTACTAAAAAAGAGCTTAATCTCAGGCGAAAGAGATGGCTTGGGCTTCTCAAGGATTATGATATGAGTCTTCACTATCACCCAGGTAAGGCTAATATGGTTGCCGATGCTCTTAGCAGGTTTTCTATGAGGAGTTTGGATCTCATGGAGGAAGGCAAGTGGGAATTGGTGAAGGATATTCACCATTTGGCCAATATTAGAGTTCGTCTCATGGAATCCAAAGATGATGGTGTGATGGTGCAATAAGTGGTTCGATCATCTCTTGGTGTAGAGATTAAGGAGAACTAAGTGTTGGATTCGATCTTAATGAAAATAAAGAGTGATGTTGGTACGCAAAAGGTAGATGTGTTTGAGATTAGTGGTGATGGTACTTTGCGGTACCAAGGGAGTCTGTGTGTTTCGAATGTCGACGGGTTGCGACAAAGGGTTTTGGCTGAGGGTCACGAGTTGTGCTATGTTTTCCATCCTGGTTTGACAAAGATGTATCATGATCTTAAGGAAATCTATTAGTGGAATAGTATGAAGAGGGACAGAGTGTTCTTAAAGGTATCTCCCATGAAGTGAGTAGTGCGGTTTTGCAAGAAGGGGAAACTCATTCCTTGGTTTATTGTTCCTTATGGGATTTTGCGAGAGAGTGGGTAATCTTTCTTATGAGTTGGAGTTGCCTACGAATTTGAGTTTGGTTCATTCGGTCTTCTATTTTTCCATGTTGAGGAAGTACATAGGCAATCTTTCTTTGGTTGTTCCTTTGAAAGGGTTGGATATCTCAAATTCTCTGTCCTATGAAAAGGTCCCATTGAGATATTGGATAGGAAAGTTCTTTAGTTGCAGACCAAGGATGTGGCTTTTGTGAAGGTTCTGTGGTGAAACCATAAGGTAGAAGAAGGTACGTGGGAACCGAAAGAGGACTTGAAGTACAAGTATCCGTATTTGTTTTCTTCTCCTAGTATTCATGCGGAAGGTATGTGTTCTTGAACATATCTTTATTTTCTAAGTTTGTTAAAGGAAAGATTAATATCTTTGCCTATTTGTTTTCAAAATTTGTTAAAGGGATGTTTGATAATGCAAATGATTCTGTGTGTGGTTACCTTTACCTTGTCCGTCATTCAGGGATGAGTGCTCCTAGTGGGGGAGAATTTTACATCTTAGGTTTTGTCCTTAGATATTTTTCCTTGAAAACCATTCTCCGGACCCAATACGACTCAGGGTACGAGCCGTATGCTGGGATACGAGTTATATGGTCTTGTCGTAAGCTGACCAGTGTTAGTTGGTGAGTTGGTTTTGATCAATGGAATAGTCACGACTTAACTGGTACAAGTCGTAAGTCTTGGATACAAGTCGTATCGGTGACTCATATGTTGGGCAGTGTTTGATTCTCTTGGTAATTCATTCTGCCAAGGATACAAATCATGGATATGGATCGTATACTAAGGTTACAACTTGGTTAAATAAGTCGTATACTGGACAGTGTCTGATCCAAAGGTTAAGGCTTGGGTATGACTAGTGGAAACCAATCGTAAGGAAGGGTACGACTCGTAAGAGGGCCATTCGTATCCCTGCAATGGGTTTTTAAGAGATTAAGTAGGGGTATTATGGATATTTCTCTACTTACCCTAATTATGACCCACGAATTCTAATACACTTCAGAGGTTATTTACCCTATTATTATATTCATTAACAAGTAGAAAACTATTCCAAAACATTCAACAATTCTCTCAAGAGCTTTTGGGGAAAAAGATCTAGGGTTTTAACTTAGGGATTGCTTTGGGTCTTTCTTTGGTGATATTCTTCCATCATCTTTCTCGGTTTAAGGCATGTGTCTCTTCCCTACTTAATATTTCTAAAAAGGCATGAGTTTTATGGTTCTTTTCATGGTTTCAATGTTGCATGATTTATGGTTTCAACTAGTAATTGGGGGTTTTGTTTATAATGGCTTGGTTATGGTTTCTTATGGTTTAATTCTCCTTTTATATGCATCAATTATGGTTTTGGGTAATTAGTTTGCATGGTAATGGTTTAATGGTCTTTGAAATTGGTTTTGGTCATATTATGCCCCCTAGGTGTTTGATAAAATCCTTATTAAGATATGTTTATTGCATTGACTTCTTTAAATGAAACTCTTGCTTGTTTTCAGCTTATGCATGAAACTATAAATAGTTTACAAAGGTTAAAGACTTATTGGTTTTGCTTGTGGAGTACACGGAAGTCTCCCAAGAGGTTAATATGGTAAACGGAAAGGGCACTTGTAACGCTCCGAATCTGGTACCCGAAACTCTACACGGTGCTCATGACCTTGAAGGACCACAAGCTAACCCATGACTGATATCTGTATCTGCATACTGCCTAAAATACTTTATAATATAGAAACATGAACTGAAAGACCATAAGGTTCAATACTAAACATGATCTGAATGATATAACATTTGGTGGGGTAATAGAATACCCAAAACAAAATCGAACATACTGAAGTCTGAAACATGATAGTCTAGAAAGACTCTAACTGACTGAGCTGTCTGAGTAAGGAGTTGATGGGATATGTCCCCAACTAACTCCAACTAATAAACTAATTAATGAGATAATAGGAAATAATCATGTCCTCGAATGATAAGGACTCTCTTCTAACTCTGACTGCTGAAACTGGAATCTACTGCTGATCTGGAGCTCGTGTCTCTGAACCTATGGTGTAACATAAAAAGAAAGCACCATAGCACAAATGCGTCAGTACAATAGAATGTACTGAGTATGCATGTGAGGTAGGCTATATGCAAGGGTTCACATGGATGATCAATGCTAACTGACTGTCTAACATGAACGTAAGAGTACATGCATGAATACATAACTGTAACTGATACCGTGATAACATGATTACTGAATTTGAATACTGATAACATGAAATACTGATAACTGATATAACTGATAACATGAGTGACTGTATCTGACAGTCCTGAATCTGATGGAACTATCTGAGTTCCGTTCTCTATCTGAGTCGACTGTATCTGATAGTCCTGAATGCTGAAGAACTATCTGAGTTCTTTTACCGAGACTGATACTGAAACTATGGGAAGTAGTTATCTAACCGACATGCCCCTGATACACCATTATGGCTGAGTTGGGTTCCAATTTGTAATCCCAATTGGAAGGGTATCAATATCGCGCCACCGGTAAGGACAAACTATGGGCGACCCTCATCTGATAGTGTCCCCTATACGAGAATGGTAGGGCCCTTATCTGACAGTGCTTATCCACCTCATCAACCCTCATCAGACAGTGTCAATGTCTCAACCTATGCTGGCTACATAGTTCTGGAACGCAAGGATGACTTCTAAGAATCACACGCTCATTTGATAGTGTGTGTTCCCATCCTAGGGTTCACTCGGTGCTAATTCCTACTCCCATCTGAATAGACTTGAACATGATTTATTGAACTGAACATGGGCTGAGTTATTGAATTCCGTTGACTGATGGAATACTACCGATATCTGACAACTGGCTGAGTTCATGAGATCATGGAAATTTCCTGAGTCATAAGACTATCTGAAGTCTAAGGATTATAACTTGACTGAGAGTATCGTGAAAACATAAAATGGTTCTAGGCACACAACTAATGTTTCTAGTACGAGTACCCTCAGGACTCGATTGAAGTAAACTGACTAAGCATACCTTACTTGAACATATAACTAACATCATAATCCATAATACATTTATAGAAGCATTTCATCAAAACATGTGATAGGCATAACTTGTACATACATAGGGATTTCATGGTATCATGCTAGTGAGGCACTTTTCCTTCATCTAGGCATTTAATCAAACATATTGTAGGCATGGTACATGTAAACATCATTGTACAATAATTAAACATCATGGTTCAATTCTAATTTCATCATTCAAGGGTTTAGTCATAGGTTTGCATGAATCTATATCTATAATAATTTAACCCACGTAGAATTTATCACCCAACATGGAGTAGAATTCAATTTCTCATTATCCACATGAACAAGAGAATTCCAATCATGAAATTCATAAGAAAATCTATAAACTTGAATTTAGAAAAGGGATTCTTTGGCTTTATGGACGAAAGGAGTCCATGAATAGACACTATGCATACCTTAGTTCATGATTTTGTGAGGACTGACGGTGAAACCTTCTTGAATTTGAATCCCCAATAGAAACTCTAGCTTGTTCTTGAGAGAAACTTGAGAGAAACTAGTACATTTTGGGTGAAAAATGGCTGAATCACGTGTTAAAGGTCTTAAATAGGGGTGGGAAGTTGATCTTTTTAACCCTGGATGCGTCATTTAATTTCAGTAAAAATTTCCCAAATTGGACCCTTGGCGCGATGCAACGCTATCGCGCCATGTCACTGGATTTTGACAATTTGGAAATTGAGGGATGGTACGACGTGGGGCCATTGCGTTGCCACTTCCTTTGTGACCTGGAAATTTGACGCGATGCGGGGAAAATCGCGCTGAGACACTGAAAAATGTACAATTCTTAATTTGGGCCCTGGCGCAATGCTCCATAATCATGGACCCCTACTAGAATTTGAAAATACCATTTCCTCTTGTGGCATGGTGCGCCACTGACTAATATGGCGCTGTTTTACGATGGGAACTTGAAATAGTCATAACTTTTGACCTAGTTATCGGATTTGGGCGAATCTTATATCGATGGAAATCTTATTTAATTTACCATATGAAAAAAGTAAAAATCTTAAAAATTACTCTTGGAATAACCATCATTCAATTTAGAAGCTAATACTAGACATTCTTGAGATGAAATTAGCTAGGAAATAGTACGGGGTACTACAACACTTGAGAGTCCCCTTAACCTAAATGGTCTGGCTATGGATAAATCTTACAAAAATGGTTGGTATGATGATACCACTAATAAATGGCCTCGTCTAATAAACTGTAATTGGATTTTCTTGGATATGGTTTTAATTTGGGCATTAATAGTGGGATGTGTAACTAAGTTGTAGAAAGTGGAGGTTCCGGGGAAAGCGAAATTGGAAACTCATATTTCCTGATATAAGGGGTCTTTGATGTTCACGTGCGAGTGTCACGTTTTATACTAGAGGGATGTACTAGTCATACCATGGGATATTTTCTGGTCGTGTGGCTATATGCACTGGGACTCTGTCAGCAGTGGGATCTGAACCCATACTGCCCATAGGTGTTGTTAAATAGCAAGGTTACACAACCCAGGTAAAATATTTTATATGTATATTAAAACGGATTCCTTTTCCCGTCACTTATATATCTGTATGGTTGTATGCATAATGGGTGGTTTTACTTGGTTGTTTAAATGGCATTACTTTATCCTTATCCTGAGATACATGCTAGCATTCACTTGCTAACCCGTCTACTAGCGACTATTTACCCACGTTATGTAGGAACAACCATTCGATTCCTACTACATAGTGATTGATTCGGGGACAACATTTGGATTGAAGTTGTGAGCTTTCATTTTTTTTGAAGGCTCCATTTCATGATATGGACATTCTTAGACATTTTGCTTTTGTTTTGGATATTAGTTTTGGCCATTGTTGGAGGCATGCCCCAACTGAATATTTGTATTCTTTTGGATAGAGGCTTTGTGGTACTTCTGGGGGTTGTTATGGGCGAGATCGGTATTGGTGTCGGCCTTGGCATTTGAATAAGTTGGGAGGATGGCATCATCAGATATAATTTCTCACTGTTCCATAGGATTACTTTTTGGGATTGCTTATTATATTATGTTTTGATATTCCCTTTGGTTTGGTATGGTATGGATGTTTAGGTTTGGTATAGTTAGACTAGGGTGGGTCAGTCACAATCGTGATCCTATCCAGAGTATTGATGTGAACAATAATGTTATCTTGTTATATATTTGAAATTCGGCTCATCTGAGGCCTTTATAGGAGGTTGGGTTGGGTTAAAGAGGCGGTCCCTGGTCCTGGTTGGACTTGGGATTCCCATTACATCTAATCTTTGGTTTGGGTCATGACACCCAAGAAAGGTTACATCACTCAACAAAAATTCACACTTGGAAAATATTGCATACAATTTCTGGTCTTTAAGGGTCTGCAATACAATTTGGATGTGATTGGCATGATCCTCCCCACTCTTAGAATACACCAAGATATCATTAATTAAGACTAACAAAAAATTCTAGAAACTGGTTGAAAACCCAATTCGTAAGATCCATGAAAGCAGCCAGAGCATTTGTCAACGCGAATGACATCACCAAAAACTCATAGTGGCCATACCGGGTTTGGAAAGCTATCTTGGGAATATCAACCTCCCTATTTTTCACCTGAAGATAACCCGAATGAAGATCAATCCTAGAAAAACATCTAGCACTCTAAAGCTGATTGAAAAGGTCATGAATCCTAGGAAGAGGGTTCTTGTTCTTCACTGTCACCCTATTCAGCTGATTGAGTTTTTGGTGATGTCATTTGGGTTGGATAATGCTCCAACGATATTTATGGATTTAATGAATAGGGTATTTAGGAATTATTTAGATCTCTTCGACATTATGTTCAATGATGTCATTTTGGTTTATTCAAAGAGTGGGGAGGATCATGCTAATCACCTTCGTGTGGTGTTGAAGACCTTAAAGGAACAATAGTTGTATGCTAAGTTCTCTAAGTGTGATTTTTTGTTGAACGATGTGACCTTCTTGGGTCATATTATTTCTAGTAAAGGGATTATTATTGATCTACAGAAGGTCATTGTGGTGAAGAGGTGGCCTAGACCTAAGACTTCATCTATTATTCGGAGTTTCTTAGGTTTAGTTGGGTATTACAAGCAATTTATGGAAGGCTTTTCATCAATAGTTTCTCCTTTGACTAAGTTAACTCAGAAGAAGGTTAAGTTTTCTTGGTTAGATGCTTGTGAAGGGAGTTTAGAGAAGTTAAAGGATAAGTTAACTTCGGTTCTAATTTTGACTTTGCGGAAGACAATGATGGTTCATGGTTTATTGTGATGCATCTCGGGTATGGCTTGGTTGTATGTTGATGTAGCATAGAAAGGTGATTGCCTATACTTTCAGGCAGTTGAAGGTACATAAGAGGAATTATCCTACTCATAATTTGGATCTGTTGGCGGTTGTGTTTGCATTGAAAATATGGCGACATTATTTGTATGGTTTCCATATGTATATCTTTTTTGATCATAAGAGTCTACATTATGTATTCACCCAGTAAGAGCTTAATATAAGGATGATGAGATGGCTTTAACTTCTCAAGGATTATGATATGAGTCTTCACTTCCACCAAGGTAAGGCTAATGTAGTTGCTGATGCTCTTAACAGGTTATCCATAAGGAGTTTGGCTCATTTGGAGAAAGAAAAACAGGAATTAGTTAAGGATATTCACCGCTTGTCCAAACTACAAGTTTGTCTCTTGGACTCCTAGGATGGTGGTGTGGTGGTTCAAGAAGTGGTTCAATCATCTCTTGGTTCAGATATTAAAGAGAAGTAAGTGCTGGATCCTGTCTTGATGAAAATCAAGTATGATTTTTGTTGGCAAAATGTAGTGGTGTTTAAGATAAGTGGTGATGGTACTTTATGGTACCAAGGGAGGTTGTATGTTCCTGGTGTCAATGGGTTGTGCCAAAGGATTTCGGCTGAGGCACATGAGTCATGCTATGTTGTTCATCCCGGCTCGACTAAGATATAGCATGATCTCAAGGAGATCTATTGGTAGAATGGTATAAAGAGGGATGTGGTAAATTTTGTGGGCAAGTGCATAGTGTGTCAAAAGATTAATATTGAGCACGTGTTGCCAAGAGGGTTATATCATGAAATTGATTTGCTTAACTGGAAGTGGGAAGTGATTAATATGGACTTCGTTACCAGTCTTCCTTTGTCTCAGAGTCAATATGATTTGATTATGGTCATCATGGATAGGATGACTAAGTCTGCGCACTTTTTGCCAAATGGGACTATATTTTTGGTAGAGGGTTATACGAAGATGTATCTTTAGGAGATTATGAAGCTGCATACGGTGCCTATTTTGCTTATTTTTTATTGTGGCACGCAGTTTACATCTCACTTCTGGCGATTATTTCAGAAAGGAATGGGGACTAAAGTGAGTTCGAGTACTTCTTTTCATCTGCAGATGGATGGGCAAGTGGAGAGAACTATTTAGATATTGGAGGATATGCTTTGGGCCGGTGTGATTGATTATTGTGGCAATTGGGTTGAGCATCTACCTTTGGTGGAGTTTGCTTACAACAATAGCTATCATTCTTGTATAGGTATGACCCATTTTGAGGCATTGTAGAGTAGAAGGTTTAGATATCCTATTGGTTGGTTTGAGTTTGGTGAGGTGGACATGTTTGGTCCACACTTGGTTTACCAAGATATGGAGAAGGTAAAAGTGATTTGGGATAGGATTATGGCTGCCCAGAGTCACCAAATGTCCTATGTGGCTGTTAGGCATAGAGACTTGGAGTTTAAGGTTGGAGATAAGGTTTTGCTCAAGGTATCTCCCATGATGGGAGTAGTACGGTTTGGCAAGATGGGGAAGGTCAGTCACCGGTATGTGGGTCCTTATGAGATTTTGCAGAAAGTTAGTAATATTGCTTACGAGTTGGAGTTACCTTCTAGTTTAAGCTTGGTTCATCCGGTCTTTCATGTCTCCATATTGAGAAAGTGTCTTGGTGATCCTTCTTCGATTGTTTCTTTGAAAGGATTGGGCCTCACGAATTCCTTATCTTATGAAGAAGTCCCGGTTGAAATCTTTGATAGGCAGGTTCGTTGGTTGCAGACCAAGGATGTGGCTTTGATTAAGGTTCTTTGGTGGAACCATAAGGTGGAAGAAGCTTCCTGGGAAGCGGAAGAGGACTTGAAGTCAAAGTATCCGCTTTTATTTTTTGCTCTTGGGATTCGTGCAGAAGGTATGTGTCTTCAACATAGCTTTGTTTTAAGAGTTTGTTACAGGAAATATTTATATCTTTGCCTTTTTGTTTTCAAACTTTGTTAAAGATTGGGAATATATTTGATAATACAAATGACTCTAAGCGTGTGGTCACCCTTACTTTGTCCGTCATTCGGGGACAAATGTTCCTAGTGGAGGATACTGAAACACCCTGGTTTCTGGACCTTAGAAAATTTCTTGGAATTCTTATCTCTGGACCCAATACGACTCATGGGTAGGAGCCGTATGATGGGGTATGGATGGTATGGTCTGGTCGTATGCTGACTAGTGTTAGTTGGTGGGATGGATTTTGGTTACTGGAATAGATACGACTTAGGGGTATGAGTCGTATTGGTGGATACATGTCGTTTGATTGCTTAAGCTTACACTTGGTTACTTAAGTTGGACCTGAGTATGAGTGGCTCACCAAGAGTCGTAGGCCAGGGTATGAATCGTACCAGGGACTTGTATGGTAAATAGTGTTCAATTCCCCAGGTATTTTATTCTGCCAGGGATACGGGTCATTGATACGGATCATGTTTTGTGGTTACGACTTGGTTGGATGAGTTGTATACTGGATAATGTTTGATCCAAGGGCTGAGGGTTGGATACGAGTGGTGGATACCAATCGTATTGGAAGGGTACAACTCGTGAGGGCCAGTCGTATCCCTTTGATAGAATTTTGTGCAACTTAAGTGAGGGTATTGTGGACATTTCCCTACTTATCCTAATAAGGCCCCACGACTTCTAAACTACTAGGGAGGATATTTACCCTATTATTCTATTTATTAACACTTAGAAACTCTTCCTAAACACTTCATAATCCTCTTAAGAGCTATTGAGCAAGGGGAGCTAGAGTTTCAACTAAGGGATCAATTTGGAACTTGTCTTGGTGATTACTTTATGTCATCATCTTGGTTTAAGGCATGTTTATCTTACCTCATAGTTAATTTAACTAAAGTCATGGGTTATATGAATGTTTTCATGGTTTTACTATTGCATGGTTTTGTCTTTCAAATATAATTTGGGGGTTTTGATATAACTGCTTGATTATGGTTTCCCATTGTTTTAATTATGCTTTTATATGCATTAATGGTGGTTTTGGATAATTGAATTGAATGGGAATAGTTTATTGGTAATTTGAATTGGTTCTGGTTAGATTATTCCCCCAATATGTTTGACAAAATGCTTTTAAAGATATGTTCATTGCATTGACTTCTTTTAATGGAATTCTCGTATGTTTTGAACTTGGTAAAGCAATTATGCATGGTTTAAATAGTTTGGAAAGGCTAAAGGCAAATTGGTTATGCTTATGGGGAACATGGAAGTCCCCTTAAACCTATAAATGGTTGGCTATGGAAGATACTTGCAAGTAAGGATGGGTATGACGATACCAATATCAATGCCATTGCTTATTAAATGGATACTTGTTTGGTTATTTAAAAATTGGTTTTAATTGGGAAATAATGTCGGGATATGTTGCAAAGCCGTGGAAGGTAGAGGTCCCTAGGAGACCAAAATTATAAACTCATATTTGCCGATATGAGGTTGGTCTTAGTGACCGTGTGCATGATGTCACACTTTATTTGAGGGATGTACTCATCATCCCATGGGATACTTCCCTAGTCGTGTGGCTACACGCATTAGGTCCTTTTAGCAGGAGAATCTGAACCCATATAGCACGCGGGTGGTTTAGGAAAATAAATCTAAACAACCCAGGTAAAGGTTTTAAAGATATGCTAAACCCAGTCCTTTTTTCACGGTATGGTTATATATATATATATATATGGTTGTATGCACCATGGATGGTTTTATTTGGTTTTATAAATGGCATTACTTTATCCTTATCCTGAGATCATGCTAGAGGTCACTCGCTAATCCCGTCTACTGGCGGTTATATACCCACACTATGCAGGAACCGATCATTCTACTCCTCCTACATAGTGATTGACTCGGGAACAACATTTGGAGTGTCGTGCTAAGCTTCCATCCTTTCGGAAGGCTCTATTTTATGTTATGGATATTTTTAGACATTTTGACTTTATATGGATATTGGTTTTTGCTATGGTTGGGGGAAAGTACCAACCGGATTTCATTACTCTTTCGGATAAAGTCTTAGTGGTACTTTTATGGGCTGGAATAGGCGGGATCGGTATAGGTGTCAGCCTTGGCATTGGAATAAGCCGGTGGGCTTACATCATTGGATGGTATTGTTGGTTGTTCTATCCAATTATATTTTAGGATTAATTATATTATACTTTGGAACATCTTTGGTTATGGCCTTGTTTGGTGTGGTTTGCTATGGTTGGATTATTGGTATAGGATGGCTGGACTCAGTTGGGTTGGTCACGGTTGTGATCTATTCCCAGGGTCTTTTTGTGAGCTGTCACACTATTATGTTTCATGCTCGGAATTCAGCCAACTTATGGAAGGCGACTGGAGGTTGGGTTGGGTAATGGGGGTGGTCTCCGGTTATGGTCAGACTTGGGACGCCCATTATGACAAGGCCCCAGGGTGGGTTGTGTTAAATAACCAACCCGCAATTACCTACAATAGCCTCTAAAACTAGAATAGAACTAAATCGGTACATGCCCCCGACTATGACCAAAAGCATCCAAAAGTACTAAGTTAATAAAGAAAGAATAAAGAAATGATAAGGCCTTCTGAAGGATGGAGGCTCAGTACTTCAAAGCAACTCGATAGATGCGCTAATACACCTAACATTACATAGATGTAACAAAAAAATCTTTGGACCCTACATCATGAAGATTTGTAGCGTCCTAGGACGGTCAGTGGGATAAGCACTGGCATGTAACTTAGGAAAAGTGATAAAATAATGCCATGTCCAAAATCAGACAAAATCATATACACACATTCATATATACATATATAGGATGCCGGGATATGGTAGGGGTCATGAACATGAGATTTTTAAAACCATAAACTTGGACTGTGTAGCTCGATCCATATAAAAGGCACCCATGAGTTATATGGGTTCAGCTCCCCCTACTGAAACGGCCCTAATGTGTGTTAGCTGCTCAAACTGAGGAAAAATCATGGGAAAACTAAAGCCTCCAAGGCAATAGCCGTCCCAAATAGATATGCTAGGTGAGCATCAAGAACACAATCATATAGACTCCCGGCGCCGATAATTATGGTTTTTAGTGTTCGTCCCCCCGAGACTTACACTTTTATGGTGAGCTACTCAACCCCCTTTAAGTCCAAATTAAAATAATTTTCACATAAACCAATCCATTAACATGGGATTCATTCATTAAGGCATTTATCACGGGTATCTTCATACCAATATTCTTGCAAGCTAAATTAAGCATGCCAAAGAAATCCACATAACCACATTGATTCCCAAGTTCCGTTTAGAATCCAATCCATGGCCACCAAGGCCATCCAAATCAATTTTTATATAGATTTATCTATCAATTCAATGCATTGGGTCAAAAACAAGTTAAACTATACAATTTTCCATAACAAAAATAAAATTTACAAACTGGGTTGAGGATCATGCAATTCCAAGCCGAAATTCATCCAATTTGGGGAAACCCATGTCCCGTATTCCAAACATTTAAATAATGTATCAATTCTATCCTAAAAACATCAATTTAAAGTATGAATAATCAATTCAAAACATGGGACAAGTAATTCAATCAGTAACAACCAAAACCCCTCAACCCAATTCCAAAACCCACAATTTAAATCACATGAAAATCCATTCAATTTATGTCACAATGTAAAATTAAAGTTTAGGAAAGAGAAACATGGCTGAAACACATAAAAAATCAAAGTCAATTTGATATTTGGAGCCCAGATGATGAATACTATTTGAAGCCCTTGAATCTTCTTGGGTTTTGAGTTTTAAGAGAGAATGGATGATTTTGATCTTTGAAAACTGAAGAAAAGAATCTTAATTTATGTATAAAGGTCATAAAAGGGGTAAAAAGACCAAAAGCCCCCCGCCCCAAGTGAAAAAAATAAAATTGGACGAAATTAACACACTAGCGTGACACGCCATTATCGTTGAGGTTATCCTCCGTGCCACACCGATATCATGGTGGGTAACCTCCGACGCGGTAATATCGTGGACCCTTACTTTCTCGAGGTCCTAAAATGACCCCGAACACCTTCTAAAAATTCTAAAATTTTCCTAATTTACCCTTTTAACACGCTAAACATAATTCAAGTCAAAAATTGATATTATGCATGCGGGAGGGTTAAAAATAAAATGATCAAAATATTTAAGAGGTCTTACAATCCACAATGTAGTCGTTTAAGAGTTTTGTTTAGGTGGAGATTTTTCTCTGTCATATTTCTTATGATTCTTAATATTAGGTTTTATATGTAGGCCAATTGATCAAATTATATAATAATATTAAGCTTTTTAGTATTGTTTTACGTGTCTTCTGAATTATCACCATGATGGTTTGCAACTAATAGCTTATGCATGATGCCCTCTTAGTTTTGAACCCAACATACCAGAAGCAGAATAACAACCAACCTTAACAATATTGATACAAAATTTCAAGGAGAAATTATCAGTTTAGTTTTCAAAGATACAAAGGATATCAAAGGGCTCCAAAACAAGAGGAAGGAGTTTGTTAAAATAGTTTCCATCCTTAATGTTATTATCCTACTAGTAGAGATGAAAGACCAAAATGATATATTAGGAGAGTGGAAATTGATAAAGTGAACACATGGTTTTCTCTATAATTACACCATGAAGGTCAGAAATAAATGAATAAAAGTGAAGAGAATGGAGAAGGATATGGTGAGAAGAGGATAAAAATTAGGAAATTGACTACAAATCTAATCATAAACCTCCTAACTTAAATGTTACAAAAAAATAAAGATGAATATAATAAAGTCTTTCATAATATGAAACTAATGGAAATAGAAATAGAAGATTCAAATGAATGAATGGCCAATTCAGATGATGAGCTCTATCGGCATAATATCAACTCTGAATTCCATGAGAACATTTTTGACGAGGGAACACAAGTAAAAAAAACACCATATTTTACATCAACTTGTTCTCTAAAATTTACCAAAACAATGGCAAGATGTTCAATCAAGAATACAAAGCTAAAGAGGACAAAAAGGAACATATAGGACCTAACCCCAAATCTCCCAATGATTGATACAATATCATGAAATATAAGGGTAATAGGTTTAAAAGAATATCTTGAAAGAGTCCCAACCTATTAAGTAATAATTTCAAATCCCTCTTTTTTACCTTTAAAAACCTATTGTTGATAGTTGAGAAATTGAAAAGAACAAAAAGAGGATTGTAATGCATCATAGTTTCTACATCATCTCCAATAAAATTTGTCTTTGTCAGAACTTCAGAGGTTGATAGAACTATTATCTTGAACAAAGAGCAATATGTATTGATCAATGACTCTTACCTCAATAACCTTTTAATGCACCTTAAAGGCTAGAAATATGGCAAGATATTAAAGTCATGACCATCAATATTCAGGGATATTAGAGATCTATAAGTGATTTTAATATTATGGTACCTAGTGAAGTAAAAATAGGAGGAATAAACTATAGATGGGAGAAAAGTTTGGACTTTATAGAATGCCTTAATCATTATGGTCTACGAGATGTAGGGTACACAGGATACCAGGAAGTAGCCAACCTAAGACTTGCACCAATTGCCTCGCTTTGTAACTGTAGAGCAAAGAAGAAAAGTTGTTGGAATTGTTATTGAGAGCCCATGTGCCACTGCCTTGCTTTGGCTTAGTGGCACAAAATACTTACTTTGCAGACTCTCCTATGCCAGTGCCATACTATGATTAGGGTCAAGTTGCAAAAATTTCCATGACTCTAAATGTTAAAGAGGTTGCATTTGATGTTTCCAAAGTCACAAATCTTCTAGTTCATTATTTGAAGTTAAAAACTATCACCATCATGGACCTCAGATCACGGATGCAGAGCTTGATTACTTTCTCACTTATAAGGTCTCATTAGAAAAAGTTTTGTTATACGGTGAGGAGCTAATTTATGATAAAGAAGTGGAAGAATGTTTTTAGATCCTTGTTGCGGCTTGTGCTTATGTGAGAGAAGATACCCCATTTGAAGAGCTTGAAAGACCAGTGACATGGAAGAAGACAACTTTTAATTAAGGAGGCTCTGATTCTTGAGCTGAAACCTTTGCCATCTCATTTACGTTATTTATTTTTGGGTAGTAATGACACACTTCCCATAATTTTTTCTTCATTATTGTCTAATATGAAGGTCGAAAGAGTGCTCAATGTTCTGCGAGTTAGAATTAAGGAAATTGGTTGGAGCATAAATTATATTGGAGGAATAAATATTTTTTTCATGTATAATATATTTATCGAGGAAGATGCCTATCCTAATGTTGAGCAGTAGAGATGGTTGAACACAATAATGATAGAAGTTGTTAAAAAAAGTGATAAAGTGGCTTGATGCATGCATTATATACCCTATTTTGGACAGTCATTGGGTGAGGCCAGTCCATTATGCCCCAAAAGGGTGGAATTACAGCTGTGAAGAATGACATTGATGAACTAGTACCTCAAAGAACTATAACAGGGTGGCAGATTTGCATTGACTAACATAAATTAAACACTGCAACCCACAAAGATCACTATCCTTTGTCGTTTTAGGATCAGATATTGGATAGATTGATTGTCCATGACTACTATTGATTCCTCGATGGTTACTGAGGCTACAACCAAATCATGATAGCACTGTAGGACAAAGAGAAAACAACGTTTATGTATCCCTATGATTCTTTTGCCTTTAGAAGGATGCCGTTTGGACTGTGCAATGCTCCAAGAACATTTTGGAGATGCATGATAGCTATTTTCATCAACATGGTAGAAAGGTATGTTGAGGTATTTATGGATGATTTTTTAATATTCTGTGACTCTTTTGATGATTTTTTGTAATACTTAGATTCCGTGTTAGCAAGATGTGTAGAAACGAACCTAGTATTGAGCTTGGAAAATGCCATTTCATAGTTTGAGAAAGCATTGTGCTTGGGATCATGATTTCAAAAGATAGAATTAAAGTTGATAAAGCTAAAATAGAGGGAATAGAAAAATTTTCCACCACCGTTATTAGTAAAGAAAGTGTGAAAATTCTTAGGGAATGCCGGGTTCTATCGCAGGTTCATCAAAGATTTTTCAACTATTTCGACACCATTTTGCAAGCTACTAGAAAAAGATGTTAAGTTCTTGTTTGATGAGTTTTTCTTTTGAGCTGAAGAAGAGATTGGTTTCTGCTCCAAAATTTACTATGATAGATTGGTCTATACCATTTATATTGATGTGTGATGTGAGTAATTTAGCTGTTGGTGAGTTTCTTTGGGAAATTAGAGATAAGAGGTTTCAGCCCATCTACTACGTAAGCAAGACACTGGATGCGACTTAGAAAAACTACACAGTTATAGAGAAGGAGTTACTAGCAGTGGTTTATGCTTGTGACAATTTTTTTATCTTACTTGGTGGGTAACAAGGTATTTGTGTACACTGATCATCTAGCAGTTCGATATTTATTTGTAAGAAAAGATGAGAAACTAAGACTCATTCGATGGATAATTGTACTTTAGGAGTTTGATATAGAAGTTTGAGTTAAAAAAAGTTATTTAGAATTAGGTTGAGAACTATTTATCGAGATTAGAAGATAGAAAACATGTTGAAAAAGGTATTGATATTATAGAAACATTTCCTGAATAGCGATTGTTCTGCATAAATGAACAGGAGCTTCCCTGGTATGCGAATATGGTAAATATTTAGGTATGTGATATGTATCCTCCAGGTATAAATAAAGATAACAAGAGGTGCCTCCGTCATGATAATAGATTTTTTATGTGGGATAAACCATACCTGTACAAGTTTTTGTTTGACCAACTCGTAAGAAGGTGTGTTCTACAAGAGAATGTAAGAGAGATAATTGAGAGCTGCCATTCTTTCCCATATGGTGTCCATCATAGTGGTGATAGAACAATAACTAAAATATTATAGTCAGGTTTTTATTGGCCCACGTTGTTAAAAAATACACACATATTCTTCAGATCTTGCAACAATTTCCAATAGACCAGAAAAATATCTAAACGTCATGAGATGCCTATGAATGATATTATAGAGATTGTGTTGCTTGATTGTTTGAGAATAGATTTCATGGGACCGTTGAATTCATCCAATGGAAATAGGTACATCTTAGTAGAAGTTGATTATGTGTCTAAGTGGGTAAATGCAGTTACACTTCCTACAAATGATGCAAGTGTAGTGGCCAAGTTCTTGAAAAAGACCATTTTTATTTATTTTGGAACACCGAGAACTATTGTAAGTGATGAAGGTACATATTTTTACAATAGTGTGTTCAATAAATTATTGACCAAATATAATGTGAAGAATATAGTGGCTACCACATATCAGCCTTAGACGGGCGGTCAAGTCGAGGTGTCGAATTGGGAGATTAAAAGGATTCTCAAGAAAACTGTGAGCAAAAACAAAAAAGATTGGTCTTTAAAATTGGATAATGCTTTATGGGATTACAAGATTGCCTACAAGACCTCTATCGGAACCTCTCCATATAGGTTGGTCTTTGTTAAGGCATTTCATTTATCGATAGAACTGGAGCATAGAGCCTATTAGGACATTAAGCGATTGAATATGGACATGGATGCATGGGGAAGAAAAGATTGTTATAGTTACATAAGCTAGGTGACTTTCATTTCCCTACTTATGAAAATTTAAAGTTGTATAGTAAAAGAACTAAGAGGTTGCATGATAAGCATAGTCAAAGTCAAACATTTAAGCTGGGTCAACAAGTGTTGTTGTACAATTCAAGATTAAAGCTATTCAAAGAAAAGTTGAAGTCCAAGTGGTCAGGACCTTTTGAGGTAGTTCACGTGGCTTCACATGGAGTGATAGAACTAAAACCAATAGAGTTGAAGAAGATGTTCATAGTGAATGGTCAAAGGGTAAAACATTACTATGGTGGTATCGTTGAGCGAAAACAAACCTCTATTATTCTCAAGGATTATTGAGAGGAAAAGTATCATGCCGTAATATTAAATTAAGAGATTCTCAGGAGGAAACTCAAGATTTGTAATGAAAAAAATAAAATAAAAAAATAATATTTAACAGAAGTACAAAAAGCGTCGTGCCACGACCTTAACTTAGGCACTCGTTGGGAGGCAACCCAATTTAATTTTCTCCTTAACTTTGTGTATTTCTCTTTTTTGTAGGACTTGAAATAGATCGGATATGGGTCAAATAAAGAAATAAATAAATGTGCCACTCTTGCACATGCGTGCAACAAAAAATTCAGCAGAGTTGCTAAATTTGCGCCACTACCTAATTTTGCTAGTGTGACATTGGGAAAGAAGATATCTGAGAAGCAAAAATTCAGCCGAGACAAAAATTTCATGCCACTTCTTACTTTAGCAAGTGTGGCACAAGGTAAGCTGAAAAAAGAGGGTGGGAGAGGGTGAAAGGGTTTCTTTTATTTAACACATGCATATATTTTCTTTACTTCTCACACTTTTCCTCTTGCATTAAGAATAACCCCCCCCCCCTCCATAAAAAAATCCCTTTAAAAAACTCTCAAGAATTCTTTAAATTGCTTTACTTTTCACATAGCAAGGACACAATTAAGTAATTTCTAAAACACCTAGGCGTTGTACCCTTAGAAAATTCCCTTAGTTGAAGCTTCTGGACTATGTACGACTCTAGGGCACCAGTCGTACACTTAAATATGACTTAGTGACCCCTCACTTATATACTAGGCAGTGTGTTGGGGGTTACACACTGTCCAAGATACGGTTTAGCCTCTCCATGGTCGTATGTTAGGGTACGAGTCGTATACTACCTAGTCATGTGGAGTGTTAAGTTTGACCAAGTTGAAACAATTTTAGGTACGACTCAAGATATGATTTAGGGTACCATTTGTAACCTAAGATATAAGTCAAGTATGTGTGGTCGTACCTTGGGAAGTGTAGGGGTACTTGGTTAGGCCTAGGCTACGAGTTAGGGTTCTACTCATACCCTAGGGTACGGTTTAGTCAAGTGAGTTGTACCCTCCTGGAAAGTCACTTTTCAGCTTTTTAGCCAAAGGCTTTATGGAGATTTCCCACCCAAAAACCCTTAAGTACCTTCACTATATAATGTATTGTAGCCTCCAAAAATACTTATTTGGTGGATCAAACATTCCAAAACACTCTCCAAAACTTCACTACCAAGATTGAAGCTAGGGTTTCAAAGGATGATCATCTAGTAGCAAGAAGGGGTCAAGTTCTTTTGTGAATCATCCTGTATAAGGCATGTCAAATTTTCTCTTATTTCTAACTCAAAATATCATGTGTTTTAAACATGGATTATTACTTGTAAATGATGATTTTGAAATCAAAAGTTAAGGGTTTTGATGCCTAGTATTGAGTAAAGTTTGCTCTTACTTAGACTCGTGTTTATACTTTTTTTGGTGATGATTTGAACATGTGGGTACTTTTTATTTATGGTTTAACAAGCGGGTCATGAGTAACTCTAAGATTGATGATTCCTGTTTTGATTTTGGCCTTGGTAAAGGTATGCCTATAAGGTGTTTGTGAAAATGTCTAAGAGAAATATCTAGTCACATGTTGATGATGTTTTGAACTAGGGAAATGGTCCAATAAGTTTGAGTGGTTGGTAAATGGTGCTGTATCGACCTTTTTAACCTTGTAATTAGTTAATTTATGACCTTGATGGTTAGATGTAAAAAAGGGTTAAAGTCCCTAAACATGAACTTGAATTGTAGTTGAACTAAATAGTGGTATATAAATGCTAATGAAGAATGAATGGTTGTGTAAGGTTCTTGATGACCATAATTTGACTTGAATGATATTTGAAACTAATGTATTGTCTTATTGAAGTGATTGTTTGATATACGATTCATGAAGACCTTATGGTCATGTGTGATGTAGGTTGTGGCCTTGATGGCTTAGAATGGTCAAATAGGTTAAAGCCCACAATTGTGAATGGTGTGATATGAGTGCATGGATAAAGGGTTAGAGTACCAATGTCAACTAGTAATGGGTGTGATGGCTTGTGGTTAGAGTCCACATATGTAATGGATTGGCTTATGGGTAGAGTCTACTTGCGTGATGAAATGGCTTGTGGTTAGAGTCCACATGGGTATTGGAATGGCTTGTGGTTAGAGTCCACTTGCTTAATAAGATGGCTTGAGGTTAGGGTCCTTTTGCTCGATATAACCTAAGCGGTGGAAGGTTAGAGTCCTCCACTTCATGGTCCATGTTTGAGTGCTTTGAAATGCATGCTAGGGACTTGTTATATTTTGACTCTTGATGTACCCGTAAGTATTTACATGTCTATTTGTATAAGGGTGGTGGATTATGATGGTTTGACTTAGTATTGAATAATAATAACACTATTTTATACTTACCCTTGAGTTACATGATAGCGCTCCAACCGCTAACCATCTTTGAACACTGTGTCCCCATGCAACACAAGGGCCGAAGTATTTTTTGCTCTTCCTGTGCTATGATTAGGTGTTCGGGTAGTTCGAGTGTTGATATCAAAGTGGTGAGCTTCTATCTTTCAAAAGGTACACATTTCATGGTCGTCTTAGCTTATGTCATAGACTTATTTTGGATTTGGTTTTGGCTATTATCGGGGGCTTGTCTCGACATATTATTGACTCCGAATTTGTAAAGGCTTGTGGATGACTGTGGACTTGGGTAGATTGGATGTTGAATGTCGATATTAATGAATTGCTAGACCTTATTAAGATATAAATGTTAGTTTTGTCTCTCCTATCTTATTATGTGATCGGAGTTTATCCGATGCTTATGGATTAATGTGATTATTAGATGGGGTTAATGGGGCGATATCCGTTCCTTGTTGGGATAGAGATGTCTATACGATAAGGACCAATTTCAGGATGTGTTAATTTCTTACCTTATTATACTCATAATAATGCGAAGATTCATGATTTCCCACCACTCTCTTCCCCAAAGTCACATATTCTTGAACTTTAAGTGTGGGGTAACGGATTTGGACATGTGAAGGAAAGGTATTACTTGATTTTGTTGGTGTTGGAATGTTTAGTAATAGAACTATAATTCCCTAGGGAAGAGGGAGGGTTTCACACCCTTTATTGTTCTTGAAAAAATGAATTAAGTTTTATGCCCACAAGGTATTTGATAAATTGCCTTAGCTTAATTGTGAAGTGCTTTTGTGAATTCTCGAGTAGTAAAACACTTGTTGTAAAATGTCAAATCCTTGGGAATCAAATTAAACCAAGAACTTACAAGAAATTGAAGTCCTACCTTTTTTGTTTTAATTTTTTTTGTAGCTAGTTTATATGTAGTTTTCTTAGTTGTGTAAATTACTTAAGGTAAAGTATTGGGTCGTTTAGACCCATATTCCTCGTTGATGATATAAGTATTAAGGTTTCTAATTATTCTTATACTATAGGTATCATGGCTCTTGAAAAGGGAAAGATTTTGGCTTCATCTTTTTCTAAACCTCCTAGTAAGAGAAGGAAAAAGTCTACACTCTTCGTTGTTAACAAAAGAACCGCAAAATGGGGTATTAAGAATTCGGTAATCCCCATTCCTAAGCCTCAAGAAAAGACCACTTATGGTGTTCGTTGTGTCAAATAGTTGGGGAAATCATGGTACAAAGTGTTCAAACTTTTGAGTTATATTCATGAAAGGGCCATTGAAAATTGACTTTGTAAAGAAATTTCCCATTGATTTATCAAGCTCTTAAAAACATGGAATGGTTTAACGTGTTTCGAAATCCTGGACCTGCAAATCTAGATATTATTTTAGAGTTGAATGCCAATATTTTTGCTTACCCTATTCTGAGGGTATATGATGATTTTGTGACGGTGAGGGGTGTTAATGTAGAGGTAGCAAAATACAGCTTATGTTAGGTACTTGGAGTTCCATACCATCCAGTTTCCACATTGGAGGTGTTCATAAAACGTCCTAACTATGAAGCGATATAGGAGCTGGTCTATGGTCCAGGATCTGTACATCAGTGGGGAGAGCAAGCAATAATTTCCATAACTTCATGCATATGAGCAAGTTTCAGAAGCCTACCAGAGTATGGGTGAGATTTATTAACAATAGAATCATGTCGACTGATAACTACACTACTATCACCAAAGAGAAGACATGTAGGATATACTTCTTTATGACTGAGAATCTGGTTAATATCGGGTATTAGCAACAACAACAATAACAACCATAATAACAAACCCAGTGTATTCCTACATTGTGGGGTTTGGGGATGGTAAAATGTACACAGTCCATATCACTAACTCCGAAGAAGTAGAGATGATGTTTCCAGTATTGGGTATTAGATGCTAAAGTAAATATACAAAGCTAAATAAAGTGCAGACAAGTGATTGTATTTTAGCAACACCCTCAACGCTCTAGTCTTGCGGTGTACAACTGACATTTTTGACCCTAAGGGAGATAGGATCCTCCATGTACCTACAAACACCTTGGATATCTCTAATGTGTGAAGTCCCAAATAGGGCCCCAAGAAGAAGTGTACACTGGCTGAAGAAAATGTAGTACAAGCCACTATATTGGCTTGAATACACCATATGATGGAATTGAAATGTCATTAAGCAGGGATGGATTTCACCGAGATGAATGCTAAATTTCTATTACCATCTATTTTATGACAGATTGTGGAATATTCTGGAGAACTCCCAGAAAATGAGGATATTAATACACATGATTGAGTGGATAGTGCTGAAGAAGGGGTGAGAGGGGGAGGGGGGAGGGGGGAAGAGGAGTCATCCATACTTGTTGATGTGGAGGATGAGGAGGAGCAGACTAAGGATGATGATGATGTTGATAGCTTCGATGAGGAGTAAGCCCTAGTGGGCCACAGGGAGTATTCCTTACCTCATTTTTGTTTTGATTTTTATTTTACGTATGCATTGAGGAGACTACATGGATTAAGTATGGGGTGGAAAAAACTATATTGTAACACCATTTTTGAGGTCGGGATGTTTATTCCAGAGGATAGTATCTACTTTCTAAAAAACAAAATAAAAAAATAAAAAAATATATAATGAGTTTTTATTTTTATTTATTTATTTTGTTTTTATTTTTGTTATTTTTTTGGTTATTTCGGTTTGCTTTTGTTTCCATAGTTTTCTAGTCCTTATTAGCAGTGTAAACATCCGCCCCTCAATTTTTCTGTCGGTTCTTTTCCATTGGGGGACCTTTGAAACAAGTATTTTTTTTCATTTTAGAAATAGGAAAATTAGTCGGTAGTTAGTAGAGAGTCTGTGGGACCTATTGAATGCTAGGTTCTCAAATTAAGCGCTACACTCGACTGAATGATACACATTGAGTTTTGTAATTAAACCACATGTTGTGAAAATTGAATGACTTCTTTTAAGACACCTAGACTCATTTACTTGACTCTTATATGATTTTTTAGCTTAAATTTAAACTCATGTTGATACTTGATTGAGAGTCGATCTAGATCCATCTTGAGTCAAACATGTGCCTTGCGTGTAAGGATTTGGTGATATTCCACACCGTTATATTATTGTCTAGAACTTTCCCGATGTGTTTGCAAAATGAAATGAAGGATGTTAAATTTAGGAGATGGTATAGGCATTTCTTTGGTTAGCTAATTTCTTTTTTTCCTTTCTCCTTGTCCTTCCCATAATTGATATTCCTAGTTAGCCCCATTGAGCCTTCAGCCTTTTATTTTGGTAGCCACATCTAAACCTAAATCCTTTTCTTTCAATCGTACTTTAATTTTATCCAAAACTCCTAAGAATTTTCATTAAATAGTAAAGGTTGAAGGGAGTAAGAAAATAAAAGAGGGGGATAATACTTGAAGGTGAAATCCTAAAGAAAAATCTAAGGGTGCAAAGACATACAAGAACAACCACATGCCAATAGTAAGGAGAAAAAAATGTAAAAAATACAAAAAAAAAATAATAAAAAAAAATCAAAAATCAAGTGTTTGATGATTAAAGTTCTCCTTACTAATTGTGTGCGGGTTACTTGAAGATATGGAAAAATAAAGAAATCTATTAGCGAGAAAATCGAAGAAAGAGTTGGGTGATTGAAGAACGAGTAAATGATGAATATTGTGATGTAATAAAGTGTTTAGGGAATATAGTCACTATTTTGTTCAAAGTAATTCCTACCCGTATATAGTCACTATTTTGTTCAAAATAATTCCCACCCATCCCTTATCCTACATTACAACCTCTAAAGTCCTACTTGGTCTTGAGTTTGATGTTCTTATGTTAGTGGAGTAGTACACGAAGGGCAAGCTTATGGTTTATCATATGTGGCTTGTGAACTTTTTTTTGAGAGTGAGTGTAATCTTATTTTTACACCCATGTGTGTTGTTAAGTATTTACGAGTGGATATGGGTGACTTTCATTGTGTGAGGGCACATGGTTGAAAAAAGATAGGTGAAGTGTCTTATCTTTTGGTTTTGTAACGTTTATAAGTTTGCTAATATCATGGAGTCTGATCTTGAGGCTAGGATGTTTTGGAGAATTTATTCATGACTTTGATTGTAAATGAAGCATGTATAATTAAGAACTTTCTATTGTGTTTTATGGCCGTGGTAGCCTTAGTTTGAGTAGACCCATTCATTAGTATGGTCTTGAGTGTCACATTTGGTTTGAGTATCAAGATTCGAGAACGAGCAAGGTTTAAGTGTGGGGTGTTGACATGAGGCTAAATGTTATATAATTCTAATAACATTCACCACACATTTGTCCCCTTTTTGTATCATTTTTAGTATGAATGTTGGAAATTCTATTTGGTTTCATGTTGTGAGTGTGTAGAAACATATTGAGGGATTCAGAGAGTAAATGATGGAAGAAGAGGCAAGAAAATCATAAAGTTTCATGTGGTATACCAAGGAAGTAGCCAGCCTAATACTTGTGCCAATTGCCTCGCCTTGCAGTTGTGTAATGAAGAAGATAAGTTGCTGAAATTGCCGTTGAAGAGCCCCTGTGCCACTGCCTTACTTTGGCTTAGTGGCGCAAAATATTCACTATTGTAGAATCTCCTGCACCACTGCCTTTCTTTGTCTTAGGGGCACAAAAAATTCATGGTTGTAAAATTTTCTATGCCACACCCTGCTTGTTTTCTTGGAAATACTCAAAAGTTTTACTGTCTGTTGCACCATTGGCTTGCTTTTTACCTGTGGCGTGAAAGAGTGATTTCCTAGTTCAAGTTGGGGAAGAATTTATTTTATTCCCATGTACCCTAGGCTCTATAAATTAGAGTTTTTGCATGAATAAAGGGACATAGATTATTTTTGAAGCATGTAGCTAAGGCAAGAAGATTCTTCTTTTTAGTTTATTTTCTTTTCTTAAATTCTCTCCAATTTCTCTGTAACTCTCATGAACTTTTGGAGATCTTTGCAAATCATGAGTGTCTTAGCATTTTGTTCTAATTTTTTGGCATGACATCTGAATATTGTTCAATTATTAAGTTTTCTATCATAGAGTTATTTATTTCTTCTTGATTTTAATTATTTATTTGCTTAATCACCTTATGAATACTATAATGGGCTTGTTTATTGAACTTGAAAGAGGGTACTACATTTGTAAAAAGAAAAAATAAGGCTAGTTTGTGAACCTTATAGGGAAAGGGAGTTGATTTGTCACAGAGAATAGAAATATACCATGTGACCTAGTCTAGTTGATACAGACGATATCTTAATGCACTCCATTATTAACTGACGTCCATAGAAATATAGGTGTTAGGGGTAGTCGAGTAGTCTTAGAGTTGCTGGAAAAATGCTTTATAGGGGATTTAAACCTGCAACTAATAACTCTAAAAACACTAATAGACATGATAATAGGAAGACTCAACCAAATTGTTGGAATCGTCAAGACCTTGGAATTCTCTAAAATTGTTTTTAAACCTAAATATCTACAATTCTTGAATGATATTTTCAATTCTTTCGAGTTAATCATAGCATAGATAAATCTAAAAATTGTATCTTTTCTCAAATAGTGAAATAATAATTTGAATTAGAAAACTGATCTTCCAAGTCTTTGTGGGTACGATATCTGAACTTAATGTCCTATACTACTTAGACGACCACATGCACTTGTGTGTACAATTGGATGCAATAGTTACCCTCTCATAATAGGGAAAAAGAGGATTTCTCACTACCTAAAGATTGTCAATAAGATTATTAATAAAAAGGAAAGGTGGAAAGACCAAGTACCTTTCCACAGGAGGAAGATCCATTCATATACTTGGAGCTACCAACTGACCAAATTATGTCATTGAAATTATTCAAAATACATTGCCAAATTCTTTTAGTTGGGAAAATATACAAAAGGTAAACAACACTAGATCTCCTAGAGCGATTCATGTTATCCTTAAAATAAAATAAGTGCTAACTTTAGAAGCTTGTTAGACATTTTCCATGCGTTCCTATGCAAGCAATAGTGAATCTTGAGAACTTCTAACTTCTTGTGGAAAGAATTTATAGAAGAAATTTTTTTCAAGAATAGTCACCCTTCCATTACTCGATGGTCTATTGGTCAAGCACAAATCTATAAAGCTTAGTGTAATATAAAAGAAGATGTGGAAAAAAATATTCTGTAGAATATTGGCAATGGTGATGCATCTTTTTGGTACGATAATTGGTCCAACATTGTACCTCTCTACCTATTGATTCCAGACAGAGAAACTCAAATCAAGGTCAAGAAAATTCTCAAAAATGATGTTTCAAATTAGAACAACCTTTAGATACAACCAGAAGATAGTATTAAGGATAAGAGCTAGGAGCTTAATGTTAGAAATATCAATAAAAGAAAAACAAAAAAATCTGGATGCCTAACACAACTATCTTATTTACATAGTTAGCTATGTTTGAAGCTCTTTCAGACAAAAAACAAGTGTTAATAACTACCTAAGGAGATACTTTTCAAAATCTCTTTTCTATCCTGAAGAGCTATGCAAAATAAGCTATCAATAAATGGAAGAATAGCAAGATTTAGAATTATTACAAAACCAATTTATCACTGATCAATAACAACTCTCAAGATCCTATTGTGGAGGATATTGATTACCTATTCTACCAAAGAGGATATGGAGTTACTTTGATGGCCCTTTATGAATTAATATCCTCCACAATATGCTCTGAAGTTCCACCAATTGAGTAGAAGTATTTTGAGGCTCATAGAATTCAAGATAGGTGTGGTGATGCCGACATACTCCAAGACAGCCAAGGAAGTATGATTTTTTCTTATTCTATCCCTTCGGGTACAAGGACAAGAAATATTGCTGAAGATGCCTTAATATTGTTTGGCCTCAAATGGTGTGTCTCCAATAGTTTTACCCTTGCAATAGGGGAAACTAAATCAGTCCTAATTACTAAATGCATAAGAAGAGAGTGGAAATAAGCACAACCATTAGTGAGATTTTGGAACTAGTTGAAGAACATGGATTCAAAATCCATCATGATTTTGGCCTCAACTACATCATTCATCACAATTGTATGGTGGTGATACTGTGATCACGATGGATTTTGGGGGGGGGGGACCTAGTCAGATTGACTTATCATGATTGAAAGACCCAACTACGTAACCACAATGACTAAATTTATTTCCAGTCAACATTGGCCCTCATAATCTCGAGGCTGGGTACATGATCATGAGGTAGGGTAGACGACCGTGAGTCACTATTCAGAGAACAATATAAATACCTCAACATCATAGTTTTACTTTATTTTTTGACCTCCAAGCTTTGGGAAAGGATTTTTTTTAGGATTTATTCATTGATTTTAGTGTGGGTAACCTCTAACCTCATATTCCTATTAGTTCCCATTGATTGTATCTTTGAAAACACTCTATTTTTTGAGGTTTTTATCGGTAAAGCTTAAAAATAGGTTTTCTTCGCTTTGGATCCTATTTTTAACTCATTTTGAGAGGGGTTTTAGCTGTAGTTCCTTTTATCTTAGGGAATGTATTTCTGAAATAAGACTCTGAATTTATTCTTTTCATTTTTTAACTCATGTTTCAAATCTATTTTGGACCCAGCTAAAATATTGGCAATATAGATATCATTAGATTTTATTTAATGCATAGATACTATGTTGAATGTTGTAGTAGATTCTAATGCCGTTTTAATGGGAAAGGCTCCATGTTGAAGGACTTTAGGCTTGCTTTCATCATTTTTGGGTAGGCTATGGTTTAAATTTCTTCAGATTGGGTTGGATAGTTAATGAATAAGTAAAGAATACTTGGATTAGGGAAAATAACTATGCAATCTGATTTTTGAGTTATAATATATTACGCGAAGTCCGTGTGGGGGCATATTTCTATTGTTATTAGCTTATGCTATTATATTGCGTGATGCCCATATGGGGGTTTTATTTGACATTATTTTCCTTTTCTGTGCATTTGACTTCCTTATTTATTAATGTAATGCTTGTGCGGGAGTTTGATTACAAATTATAGGCCTTATTGAGCACTGTTTGCCTTTACCATGGTAGAAATGCCCAAGTCATAGGTAGATATGATATTAATGATGCCTTATATGTATGTTTAATCCAATGGTGCTCAACTAGAACCGATATCATAAATTATTGATATATTGAGTTGAATTCTAAGCTTACTTGTATATGTATTGAATGGATTAGATATCTTCATTCTATTTGATTGTGAGAATTATATGCTCATTATATACATACACATTCATAAAATATTGGTACCATTGAGGAACATTGATTTTTGAAAGAAAATGAGATTTTTTTAAAAATGCCTAGACCGAGGGATAAGCTAGTTGGGTAGATTAAAACACGAGACCACGATTGGTGGTAATTTGAGCTATTGATGAGTTTATAACCCTACAAACATCCTTTTTTGATATCATTAAGGCTCGATATGTGTATACAAAATGTCATGAAATGACTTTCAACTATTCACTTTATCATCCATTGCATTACATTGCATTTGCACATTGTGTGTTGCTTTTACATGTTATTTGTTGTGTATTTAGTTTCTATCCATACTTGCATATATTTTTGTCCTTTTTATATTACATTCATGTACGTGCATATAAACATACACAGACACACACACACACACACATATATATATTTATTAGTGAAGACAGTGCGATCTTATGTTTGGGAACTTGTCTGCCTGCATGTTGGGTGCTCGTAGTGTTTTCTTCGCTTATCTTATTTCTACTTAGTTCAGTCGGTCTATGATACCTATTGAGTACAAGTATGCCATACTTACTCCTACTATGCCTTTTCAATGCAGATACTAGCACGAGTACGACAAACTGAGGTTGATTCACTCAGTTGACATTATCACACCCTAAATCCTATTAATACGGACTATTACCCCTAGCCATAAAGGCTTGAGAGAACCAACCCATAACCCTGTACTTCTGATGCATATATCTAAGATAATCAAAGTTTATTCCAAGTATAAATGCATCAATGAAAATAAACCAAATGGTCAAGGCCAAAACTATATGTGCAAGAGTTAGCCATTGGGTCCATAACGTCAAGAATATAAGATGCTACCAAACTTAACTTTACATTGGTATACAAATCATCTAAAGGATACATGTACTTAGTTAAGGTCGGTAAAACCCCCCACTTAACTCTTAACTACTATACAATACCAAAATATATATAACAAACTTGGAAATCCCTAAACCAACATGGAGCTCACCAGTAGCCTATGGATGTCCTATTCTCCTACTGGGGAGGGCTACTTGCTGAAGTACCTATACCTATGGCATGAAATACAGTATTCCTCATGAGGGATGTCAGTACAAAAGAATGTACTGAGTATGTAAGGCATAAACTTACCATATTTAGGACTCTCATGAAATTAAATATCAATATATATCTATATAGAAAAGGTTAACAGGCCACCTTTGCTTGTATTTATTGAATCATGTACACTACATACTTTACTTTACTTTATTCTTTTTTGTTTTATAAAATTGTAAGACATATGATATAGATGATCAATTGATTAGTGGTATAAGAGGATGGCCCATGATAGGTATTTAATCGATGGGATATTCTAACGCCCCAAAATCGGGTCCCGAGATGTCACACGGTGCTTAGGGTCACATGTAACCCCAAGCTAACCCTTCTACTAGAATAACTCATAAGCAACTGAATAAAATGCTTAAATTTGTATAAAATCAGCGAGAACATAAAACTTTTCTGAACTTGATCAATACAAATCTGAACTTTACAAGATTACAACTCTGTTTTTACTAAAATAAAACTGAAACTGAATACATCAACTCTACTGACAGTCTATGAAGCCTCTACTAATACTGACTTTAGATAGACGGGTCATGACTCCCAACTATCCCAAGTGAATACGACTGAAATAGGAAAATAAAGAACAACTCAAACTATCTATCTGGCTCAAACCCTTGAATCAAAAGGATTCATCACCTGCTGACTGGAAGCTGCGAGATGACTGAATCTGAATGTACATACTAAGTCTAGTACCTACATTATGAGACAATGTAGCACATAGACGTATATGTGGATCAACACTTTGGGAATGTTCTGAGAATATGGGGGTGTATGTAATTAAATAATCAATATCATAAATCCTTATAGAAAACATGAATGCTAGTATAGATGACTCACATAGCTAGAATTAAAACGATAATAATCATGAATAAGAAAATAGGTAATGTAAATCACGTGAGTCATTGCACTTCATTCTAAATCTGCATTCTTTCTTTATTCTCAAACTTGTAAGATAAATAAATTCTTAAAACAACATCTTTTAGAGCATACACTTTAATCTCATGAAAACTAGGAACTTCTTTGGAAACTTAAAGATTTTGATACTTGAGAGCCTTAGAAATCTTGGACTCATAGCTTTCAAAATGCATATACTTGTATCTAAGATAGAGTGGGGGACTACTTTGGGAGTTTCTTCTAACCGACATAAACAATGTGAGATACATGGAGTCCAACGTCTTACCCACGTTGGGTAGAGCTGTTCTATCCTTGCAATTAGATAGAACCTTAACTTTAGTGGTCACTGTCTTAACCCACTTGGGGTATATTAAGAACCTACGGGGGCACGTAGTTCTGGGGAATGAGACCTCGAAATCACGCCCAAGTTGGTGCTAAATACTACTCCCTTACTTAGCTCAAAACTTTAGAAAATCCACCTTAAAACAATTCAACAATGTATATATATATATATATATATAATGGGAGACAAAATGCATCCCCTTTACTTCAAACTCAAGAATGTGGATTTCTATCTTAACTTACAATAAAAACTCACTTCTTGATATTCTTTAAAAATCACTAACATCTCATTCTCAAACTCATGCTTTAACCATAAGGTTCAATTCACAACAATAGGACTTGAAATTCTCAAAACATGGTATAGACGTTGAATTATGCAACTTAAACCATAAATTGACAATTTTAAACATTAATATGCATAATAATATTACAACTCAAAGCTTGGGTAAGACATAGTTTCATAAAACTCAAAATATAATAACATGATAGGAATTCTCCATGAGTTTACGAAATACTTTACGAAAATATGTAACTTTTGAGCACAAGAACAAAAGGGTGTTCTTGTTCAAAACCACATACCTTAAACTTGGAGCTTTTGGATGACTTAAAAAATTCTGGAAGGTTATTCACGAACTATTGGGTGTCCCTCATAGACCTATTAACGGGGAATTCAGATATGCAAAAATTATTGAATTCTCACGGTTGAATCTCTAGATAATTGGGTTTTTATGTTGAAACCCTAACCTTGTGGTTGAAGGTGTGCAGAGAGTTTTGAGATGTTTAACTAAAATGAATGGAAGATAATACGCTCCTTGAGGGTTATAAGTCGTGGGAAGTGAAGGTAAAAGATCAAAATACCCTTACTAAACCTCTTCTCAGTTTCTGAAAATCTAAGGCTGACGACATTTGTAATAGGCCGTCAGACTTATGATAAGTCGTCACAAATGTTGTCACTGGGGGTCTGGAATTGATGAATTTCTGCCTAAGGCTGACGACATTCGTGATAAGTTGCCACACTTGTGATAAATTATCAGAAATGTCATCACTGGGGGATGGATTCTGCCTAAAGCTGACGACATTCGTGATAAGCCATCACACTTGTGATAAGTTATCACGAATGTCGTCACTCAGTTTTCCAGGCTAACATGCTGGAGTAAAATGGGCATAACTTATTGCTTCGGTATCGGATTTAGGAGAAATTGATATCGTTGGAAAGATAATTCAAAGAGACTTCATTTGATGTATAATAGGATACCCAGTTCGTAATATACAAGGAGTTATGGTTGACTGAAGTCGACTCAAGTTTTGATACTCAGTAAAACTCGAACGATTGGAAAGCTTTCAACTTGACCTTGAGGTAGGGGATCTCTATGATCTTAATTCATGCTAAAATAGGTTCCCACACTACATAATTGATTAACATACCAAATTTTCATAGGATTTGAGGCTTTTAGAACATCTACACGTAGAAATGATGATTTTCATTCTAGACCGAAATGCTGGGTGTTACATTATCTCCCTCTTGGGATCATTCATCCCCGAATATTGCTCTTTAGGTTAAGAATACAGTGAAAACTGAGGATACACAGTTGTAATAGCTTACTAAAATGAATGATATCTTTCTAAACTTTGGCATCCTTCGATGAATGCATATACTCATGATAAGAATATCTATCTAACTGAATCTTTGATTAGAGAAGAGCTGAATGACGGAAGGCTGTTACCTTCGTCTGAATCTGAGCTAACTTGCCCTTTTTACTTATTTATAAAGAGTTGAATCATGCTGAGATTTTAGAATTTGCTTGATGTTCTCATGGTGCGATCGTACTTATAGACTGTGAGGTGATAGTTTATGTAGGCTAAAATCATGAGAAAACAAGGCTAAGATCACACAATGGGTATCACGATGTTTGAGCTGGAATACTTGAAAAAAGAAGATTATTCGGGAAATATTTATGAACTGAATCATGACTAGATATCCAAATTCTGAAACTAATGCCTGATACATATACTGAGCTGAATTCGCAATTGAGAAACTATTCGGAATTACCGTACTTATGAAACTTCAGGTAGTAAAACTAGGCTAGTTCATAAAAATGGAAATCCATAGAAATTTATGTGCCTGATTGTTACACTGAACTGCTGTCTATCCAAACTGAATCATACTAGATACTCATGCTCAAGTGGAGGGTTTCTTCAACACACCTCTAGGGAGTTGTAACGATTTGAAGAAGCCAAGAATTTTGGTCAAGATCTGAACAAAATATCTGAATAAGGGATTACAATATTGCTATAATTCCATAGCTTGGAATCATAGACCTTTGAACTGTAGACTGGGGTAGTATTTACTAGGCTTTAGGTAATGCAACACCTTACTTAAAACTTAGACACACTTCTAACTTATTTTGTCAACTAATCTTTTACCTTAAAATCCATACTTATTGATTCATATTCTAATTCTTACTTGTCTGTTGATATTTCCTTCTACTCATGTCTAAATTGAACTAAATTCCCTCACCATCTTCAAGACTAACCCATAATCATAGGGTGCACCACATAACACTGTACTACTAGTATGACCCGTAATTCAACACACCCTGCACTTCACAACTTCTCATCTCATGAAAATCCTCATTACTACTCCAACAACCACATTCAGCCTCGTACTAGAAAATTTTACTAATGTGCAGTGCATTCATATAAATATACAAACATGATGTTCAAGCCTCACTTCTATAACCACATATGCACTTCTAAACACACTCTCCTAAAATACTTTAGTCACAACTTACAAACCTCTATCAAGAACAACTTCCATGCACTACTCCTAAGAAGACATAAAATAGATTTCAACTACCCAAGCATCTCATATAAAAGTTCGACTAACTATGACGGGTATTAAAGACTTGTCTTCAATCTTACTTCACACTTTACTGCCTTAGCTAAAATAAGCATACAACGATCTTTCAGTAACAAGAAATGTTTACTCTCTCTCATATCCAGACAACTGATTATCATCACTATCTTAACCGAAGAAAAGGTAATAGAATGTTGGAACATGAGGGCCCGAAATATGAGGGGATACTATGAATAACTTGACACTCAAATGAGGTTTGAGGAATAGAATATCTAGCATCATAGACATATCAAAGAAGTATGATCTAAGGAAATGCAAGATATAAATCCAAATTTTGCTGATCATTAACAGTATTGCTTGAGTACTTGGACTGAACATACTGTAATGCTTGAGTACATGAGTCATGAGATGCACGACCTGAATTTGAAGTTCATAACTTATAGAATATGATTCCAACTGCTGAAAGAACTGGAACTCCTCATTTTTGGGAACTAGGAGAATACATAATTCTCCATCATATGCATGAACATGAATTAAGATCATGGAACTGAACGTAAGGCATGAGGAGGTATTGGGACAAATGAAAATACTGAAATAAGATTGGGCCAAGAATTAATATTTCTCACAGCTATTCTACAACTTACTGGTACATCTACTAGAATCTGAAGGCTTGACTTGGTTACTTGTTCTATCATCTCCCCCTTAGATGTAAGCCATCACGCTCAGACTATGAACCACTACATAAACTCTAGTCTACTTATAATCACTTTAATCTAGAGTATGGGATATAGCAACGCTCATGAACAAAAGAACTTAACCCGCATGACTACACCTGAAAGTGTAAAACCAACTTCTAATACTCACTTTTGAGCTACACCCTATCTTTCTATAGCCCTAATAGTCATCATATAACACTTGAACTCTTACTAACTTTAAATCTGCATGAGCATCCCATAGTGGGAGTGCTCACCATCTAGTGCTTTAACTCTTATTCCTATTAGATAAATCTTTAAAATTTCAAACTTTGATTCGATTGCTTAACATGGGTATCTCCAAACCTTTGATGGACCATACAACTTCTGTCATAGTCTACCAATATCACGCTTGAAAACTTATGTTTCTAAACCATGAGAATCACATTCATACTTAAAAAGGCTCAACATCTTCAATAAAACTCCTTAACTTAGCTATCAAGAACATTACTCATTATCTAACTAGTTTTTCTCTACCTAACATTTCAACGGTACTACCGACCCCACAACATGCAATAATAGTAAAAAAATAATAATGCAGCCCCATAGTACCTTGGGCGTACTTCTGCATCATACTTACAACATCAAGCTTGATTACGAATCAAGTAAACTTATGCTCTCACATACACTGTTCAAGCCTATTATATTACTTCCCTATAACTAGTATTATTATCCAAGAAATCATCACATCCACCTTTATGAACTCTAATCTTTCAAACTTAATACATAGTTCTGTTCTCACTTGGAAGTTATAGAATAAAATATCAAGAATAACTAGCCCACTTGAACCTCATAATAACGATAATCGATAAGAAACATATGTCTTATCTTATTTACAATCCATTACCACATCCTCCTTCAACACATCATTAATATCCACCTATATATAAACCTAAACTTCTTTCGTAGCTCTATAAGTTTCAACCAACCCAAAAATCAACAAGATGCACAACAAGTTGCTAGGGAATCGAAATAGACCTCACACGGCTTCACTAGACTTTGATTTTTCAACAAAACAATGATAACAAGGTTAGAAGAGATAGAAACTTGACACATAATATTCAATGATCTAAGAATACACATTATATTCTGACTTACTTTCATGACTCATAAGAGTGAGGACATAACTCTGATCTTGAGAGACTTATAACACACTAGAATGCTACTTTCAAGCTGATTTGTGTGACTTCTGAAGCTTCTTGCTAGTCAATCTGAGAGCGTTATCTGGGGAGGAACTGGAGCTTACTAATCATGCTATCTCAAGAATAATCCATGGATAGGGAAATATAGCTTTACATTATAGATTCTGAGGAGGAATCTGGAAGTACATCTGACTTGGGCTTACTGCACACTTTTTATGAATCATGAATAGAGCACTTCAATCATCGGAACTCAAAAGCACTGATGGGATACTTTTTAGTTCGCTTATAATCCGATAACTATCTGTGGAGACTATTTGAGAAAGCACTATATTTAAAGATTTAATATTGACTATTTCTGATACCTTGAAAATAAGGCAGAGATGGCTCGGATACAGTAAGATGAGAATCTATCTAATTTTCTTAAAAAACATTTCTATATAACGATCTGTGACTTGAAAGAATGGAGCCATTTCCTAAGTGCCTTATAGCCTGTCAAATAAAAGTACAGACGTCTCCGTACCATTCCGCAAGACTCTACTAGACACGGCTTCACAGACACCCAAGGACACTTGAACTCTGTGCTCTGATACCAAGTTTATAACACCCCAAAATTGGGTCCTGAGACGTCACACGGTGCTTAGGGTCACATGTGACCCTAAGATAATCCTTTTACTGGCATAACTCATAAGCAACTGAATAAAATTCTTAAATTTGTATAAAATCAGCGAGAACATAAAACTTTTCTGAACTTGATCAATACAAATCTGAACTTTACAAGATTACAACTCTGCTTTTACAAAAATAAAAACTAAAATTGAATACATCAACTCTACTGGCTGTCTATGAAGCCTCTACTAGTACTGACTTTAGATAGCCAGGTCTTGACTCCCAACTATCCCAACTCAATACAATTGAAATAGGAAAATAAAGAACTACTCAAACCCTTGAATCAAAAGGATTCATCACCTGCTGACTGACTGAATCTGAATGTGCATACTAAGTCTTGTACCTACATTATGAGACAATGTAGCACATAGACGTATATGTGGATCATCACTTTGGAAATGTACTGAGTATATGGGGGTGTATGCAATTAAATAACAATATCATAAATCCTTATAGAAAACATGCATTCTAGTATAGATGACTCACACAACATGAATTAAAACCATCATAATCATGAATAAGAAAATAGGTAATGTAAATCACGTGAGTTGTTGCACTTCATTCTAAATCTGCATTCTTTCTTTATTCTCAAACTTGTAAGAGATAGTCTTAAAACAACATCTTTCAAAGCATACACTTTAATCTCATGAAAACTAGGAACTTTTTTGGAAACTTAAAGATTTTGACACTTGAGAGCCTTAGAAATCTTGGACTCATAGCTTTCAAAATACATATACTTGTATCTTAGATAGAGTGGGGGACTACTTTGGGAGTTTCTTCTAACCGACATAAACCATGTGAGCTACATGGATTCCAACGTCTTACCCACGTTGGGTAGAGCTGTTCTATCCTTGCCATTGGATAGAAATTTACTTTAGTGATCACTATCTTAACCCACTTGGGGTATATCAAGAACCTACGGGGGCACGTAGTTCTGAGTCATGAGACCTCAGAATCACGCCCAACTCGGTGCTAAATACTACTCCCTCACTTAGCTCAGAACTTTAGAAAATCCACCTTAAAATAATTCAACAATATATATATATAAATAATAGGAGCCAAAATGCATCCGCTTTACTTCAAACTCAAGAATGTGGATTTCTATCTTAACTTACAATCAAAACTCACTTCTTGATATTCTTTAAAAATCACTAACATCTCATTCTCAAACTCATTATTTAACCATAAGGTTCAATTCACAACAATAGGACTTGAAATTCTCAAAACATGATATAGACATTGAATTATGCAACTTAAACCATAAATAGACAATTTAAAACATTAATATGAATAATAATATTACAGCTCTAAGATTGGGTAAGACATAGTTTCATATAACTCACAATATAATAACATGATAGGAATTATCCATGAGTTTACGAAATACTTTACAAAAATATGTAACTTTTGGGCACAAGAACAAAAAAGGTATTCTTGTTAAAAACCACATACCTTAAACTTTGATCTTTTGGATGACTTAAAAAATTCCAGAAGGTTATTCATGAACTATTGGGTGTCCCTCGTATCTCTCTTAATGGGGAATTTAAATATGCAAGAATTATTGAATTATCACGGTTGAATCTCTAGATAATTGGGTTTTTATGTCGAAACCCTAACGTAGTGGTTGAAGGTGTGCAGAGAATTTTGAGATGTTTAACTTAAGAGAATGGAAAATAATATGCTCCTTGAGGGTTATAAGTCATGTTAAGTGAAGGAAAAAGATCAAAATACCCTTACTAAACCGCTTCCCAGTTGCTGAAAATCTAAGGCCGACGATATTTGTGATAGGCCGTCAGACGTGATAAGTTGTCACAAATGTTATCACTGGGGGGCTGGAATTGATGGATTTCTACCTAAGGCTGAAGACATTCATGATAAGTCTTCACACTTGTGATAACTTATCAGAAATGTCATCACTGGGGGGCTGTATTCTACCTAAGGATGACGACATTCATGAGAAGTCGTCACACCTGTGATAAGTTATCATGAATGTCGTCACTCAATTTTCCAGGCTGACATGCTGGAGTAAAATGGGCATGACTTTTTGCTCTGGTATCGGATTTAGTGAAATAGATATCGTTGGAAAGATAATTCAAAGAGATTTCATTTGATATATAGTAGGATTCCCAGTTTGTCATATAAAAGGAGTTATGGTCGATTGAAGTTGACTCAAGTTTCAACACTCACTAAAACTCGAATGATAGGAAAACTTTAAACATGACCTTGAGTTAGGGGATATCTATGATCTCAATTCATGCTCAAATAGGTTCCCATAGTACATAATTGATTAACATACAAAATTTGCATAGGATTTATGGCTTTTGTAACATCTACACATAGAAATGACGGTTTTCATTCTAGCCTGAAATATGGGGTGTTACATTATCTCCCCCTTGGGATCATTCTTCCCCGAATGTTGCTCTTTAGGTTAAGAATACCGAGAAAATTGAGTATACACAGTTGAAATAGCTTACTAAACTGAATCTATATCTTTCTAAACTTTGGCATCCTTCTATGAATGCATATACTCATGATAAGAATAACTATCTAACTGAATCTTTAATTAGAGAGGAGCTGAATGACGGAAGGCTGTTTACCTTCGTCTAAATCTTAGCTAACTTACCCTTTTTACTTATTTATGAAGAGCTGACTCATGCTGAGAGTTTAGAATTTTCTTTATGTGCTCATGGTGTGATCGTACTTATAGAGTATGAGGTGATAGTTTTTGCAGTCACAAATCATGAGAAAAAAACGCAAAGATCACAAATAGGTATCACAGTGTCTGAGCTAGAATACTTGGAAAATGAAGAACGTTCGGTGAATATTTATTAACTGAATCATGACTACATATCCAAATTCTGAAACTAATGCCTAATACATATACTGAGCTGAATTCGCAATTGTGAAACTATTCAGAATTACCGTACTTATGAAATTTCAGGTAGTAAAACTAGGCGTGTTCGAAAAAAATGGGAATCCATAGAAATCTATGTGCCTGATTGTTAAACTGAACTGTAGTCTATCCAAACTGAATCATACTAGATACTTATGCTCAAATGGAGGGTTTCTTCAACACACCTCTAGGGAGTTCTAACGATTTGAAGTAGCCAAGAATTTTGGTTAAGATCTGAACAAGAAATCTGAATACGAGATTACAATATTGCTATAATTCCATAGCTTGGAAGACCTTTGAATCGTAGATAGGGGTAGTATTTACTATACTTTAGGAAATGTAACACCTTACTTAAAACTTAGACACACTTCTAACATATTCTGTCAACTAATCCTTTACCTTAAAATCCATACTTCTTGATTCATCTTCTAATTCTAAAAAAGGCCATTGATATTTCCTTCTACTCTTGTCGAAACTGAACTAAATTCCCTCACCATCTTCAATCCTAACCCACAATCACAGGGTACACCACATAACACTGCACTACTAGTCTGACCCGTAATTCAACACACCCTGCACTTCACAACTTCTCATCTCATGAAAATCCTCAGTACTACTCCAACAACCACATTCAACCTCATACTAGACATTTTACTAACGTGCAGTGCATTCATCTAAATATACAAACATGAAGTTCAAGCCTCACTTCTATAACCACATATGCACTTCTAAACACACTCCCATAAAATACCTTTGTCACAACTTACAAACCTCTATCAAGAACAACTTCCATGCACTACTCCTAAGAAGACATACATAAGATTTCAACTACCCAAACATCTTATATAAAACTTTGACTAACCATGACGGGTATTAAAGACTAGGCTTCAATCTTACTTCACACTTTACTACCTTCACTAAAATAAGCATACAACGATCATCTAGTGACAAGAAATATTTACTCTCTCTCCCATCCAAACAATTGATTATCATCACTATCTTGATTGAAGGAAAGGTAATAGAAGGTTAGAAAATGAGGGCCCAAAATATTAGGGGATACTATGAATAACTTGACACTCAACTAAGGCTTGAGGAATAGAATATATAGCATCATGGACTTATCAAAGAAGTATGATCTGAGGACATGCAAGATATAAATACAAATTTTGCTGATCATTAAATGTATTGCTTGAGTACTTGGACTGAACATACTGTAAAGCTTGAGTTCATGAGGCATGAATTGTATGACCTAAATTTGAAGTTCATAACTTTTGAAATGTGATTCCAACTGCTTAAAGAACTGGAACTCCTCATTTTTGGGAACTAGGAGAGTTCATAATTCTCCATCATATGCATGAACATCAATTAAGATCATGGAGCTGAACGTAAGGCATGAGTAGGTATTGGGACAACTGAAAATACAGAAATAAGATTGGGTCAAGCATTAATCTTTCTCACAGCTATTCTACAACTTACTGGTACATCTACTAGAATCTGAATGCTTGACTTGGTTACTTGTTCTATCATCTCCTCCTTAGATGTAAGCCATCACACTAAGGCTGTGAACCACTATTTAAACTCTAGTCTAACTACAACAACTTTACTCAAGAGTCTAGGATATAGCAACACATATCAACATAAGAACTTAACCCGAATGACTACGACTGAAAGTGTAAAACCAGCTTCTAATACTCACTTCTGAGCTACACCCTATCTCTCTATAGACCCAATAGTCATCATATAACAGTTGAACACTAACTAACTATAAATCTGCATGACCATCCCCATAGTTGGAGTGCACACCATCTAGTGCTTCAACTCTTATTCCTATTAGATAAATCTTCAAAATTTCAAACTTAGATTCTAACGCTTAACATGGGGATCTCCAAACCTTTGATGGATCGTGCAACTTCTGTCATAGTATACCAATATCACGATTGCAAACTTATGTTTCTAAATGATGAGAATCACATTCATACTTAAAAAGGATCAACATCTTCAATCAAACTCCTTAACTTAGCTATCAAGAACATTACTCATTATCTAACTAGTTTTTATCCACCTAACATTTCAACGGTACTACCGACCCCACAACATGCAATAATCCTAAAAATAATAATGCAGCCCCATAGTACCTTGGGCGTGCTTCTTCATCATACATACAATGTCAAACTTGATTACGAATCAAGTAAACTTATGCTCTCGCATACACTGTTCAAGCCTATTATATTACTTCCCTATAACTAGTATTATTAGCCAAGAAATCATCATATCCACCTTCATGACCACCAATCGTTCTAACATAATACATAGTGCTGTTCTCACTTGGAAACTATAGAATAAAACATCAAGAATAACTAGCCCACTTGAACCTCATAATAACGATAATCAATCATAAACATATGGCCTATCTTATTTACAATCCATAACCACATCCTCCTTCTACACATCATCACTATCCACCTATTTATACACCTAAACTTCTTTCGTATCTCTATAAGTTTCAACCAACACAAAAATCAACAAGATGTACAACAAGTTGCTAGTGAATCGAAATAGGCCTCACACGGCTTCACTAGACTTTGATTTTTCAACAAAACAATGATAACAAGGTTACATGAGATAGAAACTTGACACATAATATTCAATGATCTAAGAATACACATCTTATTCTGTCTTACTTGCATGTCTCATTAGAGTGAGGACATAACTTTAATGTTGAGAGACTTATAACACACTAGAATGTTACTCTCATGCCGCTTTATGTGACTTCTGAAGATTATTACTAGCCAATCTGAGAGCGTAATCTGGGGAGGAACTGGAACTTACTAATCGTGCTATATCAAGAATAATACATGGATAAGGAAGTATAGCTTTAGATTATAGATTCTGAGGAGCAATCTGGAAGTACATCTGACTTAGGCTTAGTGCACGACTTTTATTAATCATGAATAGAGCAGTTTAATCATCGAAACTCAAAAACACTGATAGGATAATTTTTAGCTCGCTTAAAATCCGATAACTATCTGTGGAAACTGTCAGAGAAAGCACTATCAGTAAAGATTTAAGCTTGACTGTTTCTGATACCTTGAAAATAAGTCAGAGATGGCTCGGATAGAGTAAGAGGAGAATCTGTTTAAGTTTCTTAAAGAACATTTTTATATAACTATCTAAGACTTGAAAGAATGGAGACATTTCCTAAGGGCCTTGTAGCCTCTAAAAGAAAAGTACAGACGTCTCCGTGTCGTTCCGCAAGACTCTACTAGATACGGCTTCAAAGACACCCTAGGACACTTGAACTCTTTGCTCTGATACCAAGTTTGTAACGCCCCAAAATTGGGTCCCGAGATATCACACAGTGCTTAGGGTCACATGTGACTCTAAGCTAAACCTTCTACTGGCATAACTCATAAGCAACTGAATAAAATACTTAAATCTGTATAAAATCAGTGAGAACATAAAATTTTTCTGAACTTAATCAATACAAATCTAAACTTTAAAAGATTACTACTTTGCTTTTACCAAAATAAAACTAAAACTAAATACATCAACTCTACTGACTGTCTATGAAGCCTCTACTAGTACTGACTTTAGATAGTCGTGTCATGACTCCCAACTATCCCAACTCAATACAACTGAAATAGCAAAATAAAGAACCACTCAAACTGTCTATCTGGCTTAAACCCTTGAATCAAAAGGATTTATCACCTGCTGACTGGAAGCTGCGAGCTGACTGAATCTGAATGTGCATATTAAGTTTTGTACCTACATTATGAGACAATGTAGCACATAGACGTATATGTGGATCAACACTTTGGGAATGTACTGAGTATATGGGGGTGTATACAATTAAATAATCAATATCATAAATCTTTATAGAAAATATGCATGATAGTATAGATGACTCATATAGCTTGAATTAAAACTATCATAATCATTAATAAGAAAATAGGTAATGTAAATCACGTGAGTCATTGCACTTCATTCTAAATATGCATTCTTTCTTTATTCTCAAACTTGTAAGATAGATAAAGTCTTAAAACAACATCTTTCAGAGCATACACTTTAATCTCATGAAAACTAGGAACTTTTTTGGAAACTTAAAGATTTTGACACTTGACAGCCTTAGAAATCTTGGACTCATAGCTTTCAAAATACATATATTTGTATCTTAGATAGAGTGGGGGACTACTTTTGGAGTTTCTTCTAACTGACATAAACTATGTGAGCTACATGGAGTCCAACGTCTTACCCACATTGGGGAGAGCTTTTCTATCCTTTCCATCGGATAGAACCTTAACTTTAGTGATCATTATCTTAACCCACTTGGGGTATATCAAGAACCTACCGGGGCACGTAGTTCTGGGGCATGAGACCTTGGAATCATGCCCAACTCGGTGCTAAATACTACTCCCTTACTTAGCTCAGAAATTTAGAAAATCCACCTTAAAACAATTCAACGATATATATATATATATATATATCTAATGGGAGCCAAAATTCAACCCCTTACTTCAAACTCAAGAATGTGGATTTCTATCTTAACTTACAATCAAATCTCACTTCTTGATATTCTTTTAAAATCACTAACATCTCATTCTCAAACTCATGGCTTAACCATAAGGTTCAATTCACAACAATAGGACTTGAAATTCACTAAACATGATATAAACGTTAAATTATGCAACTTAAACAATAAATTGACAATTAAAATATTAATATGCATAATAATATTACAACTCAAAGCTTGGGTAAGACATAGTTTCATAAAACTCATAATATAATAACATGATAGAAATTCTCCATGAGTTTACGAAATACTTTACGAAAATATGTAACTTTTGGGCACAAGAATAAAAGGGTGTTCTTATTCAAAACCACATACCTTAAACTTGGATCTTTTGGATGACATAAAAAATTCTGGAAGGTTATTCACGAACTATTGGGTGGCCCTCGTAGCCCTCTTAACGGGGAATTCAAATATGCAAAAATTATTGAATTCTCACGGTTGAATCTCTAGATAATTGGGTTTTTATGTTGAAACCTTAACCTTGTGGTTGAAGGTGTGCAGAGAATTTTGAGATGTTTAACTAAAGCGAATGGAAGATAATACGCTCCTTGAGGGTTATAAGTCGTCAGAAGTGAAGGAAAAAGATCAAAATACCCTTACTAAACCGCTTCCCAATTGCTAAATATCTAAGGCTGACGACATTTGTGATAGACCATCAGACTTATGATAATTCGTCACAAATATTGTCACTGGGGGGCTGGAATTGATGGATTTTTGCCTAAGGCTGATGACATTCGTGATAAGTCATCACACTTGTGATAACATATTAGAAATATCATCACTGGGGAATGGATTCTGCCTAACGCTGATGACATTCGTGATAAGTCATCACACTTGTGATAAGTTATCACGAATGTCGTCACTCAGTTTTCCAGACTGACATGCTGGAGTAAAATGGGCATAACTTTTTGCTCCGATATCGGATTTAGGAGAATTTGATATCGTTGGAAAGATAATTCGAAGAGATTTCATTTGATATATAGTAGGATACCCAGTTCTTCATTTAAAAGGAGTTTTGGTCGATTGAAGTTTACTCAAGTTTCTACACTTACTAAAACTCGAACGATAGGAAAGCTTTCAACTTTACCTTGAGTTAGGGGATCTCTATGATCTCAATTCATGCTCAAATAGGTTCCCACACTACATAATTGATTAACATACCAAATTTTCATAGGATTTGTGGCTTTTGGAACATCTACATGTAGAAATGACGGTTTTTATTCTAGCCCAAAATGCGGGGTGTTACATTATCTCCCCCTTGGGATCATTAGTCCCCGAATATTGATCTTTTGGTTAAGAATACAGTGAAAACTGAGGAAACATAGTTGAAATAGCTTACTAATCTGAATCTATATCTTTCTAAACATTGGCATCCTTCGATGAATGCATATACTCATGATAAGAATAACTATCTGACTGAATTGTTGATTAGAGAGGAGCTGAATGATGGAAGGCTATTACCTTCGTCTGAATATGAGCTAACTTGCCCTTTTTACTTATTTATGAAGAGTTGACTCCTTCTGAGAGATTAGAATTTTCTTGATGTGATCATGGTGCGATCGTACTTATAGACTGTGAGGTGATAGTTTATGCAGGCCAAAATCATGAGAAAACAAGGCTAAGATCACACAATGGGTATCACAGTGCCTGAGCTGAAATACTTGGAAAACAAAGATCGTTCGGTGAATATTTATGAACTGAATCATGACTAGATATCCTAATTATGAAACTAATGCCTGATACATATACTGAGCTGAATTCGCAATTGCGGAACTATTCAGACTTACCGTACTTATGAAACTTCAGGTAGTAAAACTAGGCTAGTTTGAAAAAATGGAAATCCATAGAAATCTATGTGCCTAATTGTTAAAATAAACTGTTTTCTATCGAAACTGAATCATACTAGATACTCATGCTCAAGTGGAGTGTTTCTTCAACACCCCTCTAAGGAGTTCTAACGATTTGAAGGAGCCAAGAATTTTGGTCAAGATCTGAACAAGACATCTGAATAAGGGATTATAATATTGCTACAATTCCATAGCTTGGAATCATAGACCTTTGAATCGTAGACTGGGGTAGTATTTACTAGGCTTTAGACAATGCAACACCTTACTTAAAACTTAGACACACTTCTAACATATTTTGTCAACTAATCCATTACCTTAAAATCCATACTTATTGATTCATCTTCTAATTCTAAAGGCCGTTGATATTTCCTTCTACTCATGTCTAAAATGAACTAAATTCCCTTGACATCTTCAATCCTAGCCCACAATCACAGGGTATACCACATAACACTGTACTACTAGTCTGACCCATAATTCAACACACCCTGTACTTTACAACTTTTCATCTTATGAAAATCCTCATTACTACTCCAACAACCACATTCAACCTCGTTCTAGAAATTTTACTAATATGCAGTGCATTCATCTAAATATACAAACATGATGTTCAAGCCTCACTTCTATAACCACATATGCACTTCTAAACACACTTCCCTAAAATACCTTTGTCATATCTTACAAACCTCTATCAAGAACAACTTCCATGCACTACTCCTAAGAAGACATACATAAGATTTCAACTACCCAAACATCTCATATAAAACTTCCACTAACCATGATGGGTATTAAAGACTTGGATTCAATCTTACTTCACACTTTACTGCCTTAGCTAAAATAAGCATACTCCGATCTTCTAGTAACAAGAAATGTTTACTCTCTCTCCCATCCAGACAACAGAATATCATCACTATATTGACCGAAGGAAAGGTGATAGAAGGATAGAACATGAGGGCCCAAAATATTAGGGGATACTATGAATAATTTGACACTCAACTAAGGCTTGAGGAATAGAATATATAGCATCATGGACTTATCAAAGAAGTATGATCTGAGGTCATGCAAGATAAAAATCCAAATTTCGCTGATCATTAAAATTATTGCTTGAGTACTTAGACTGAACATACTGTAATGCTTGAGTACATGAGTCATGAGTTACATGACCTGAATTTGAAGTTCATAACTTATAGAATGTGATTCCAACTGCTGAAAGAACTGGAACTCCTTATTTTTGGGAACTAGGAGAGTACATAATTCTCCATCATATGCATGAACATGAATTAAGATCATGGAACTGAACGTAAGGCATGAGTAGGTATTGGGTCAACTGAAAATACTAAAATAAGATTGGGTCAAGCATTAATCTTTCTAACAGCTATTCTACAACTTACTGGTACATCTACTAGAATCTGAATGCTTGACTTGGTTACTTGTTCTATCATCTCCCCCATAGATGTAAGCCATCACACTAAGGCCGTGAACCATAATATAAACTCTAGTCTAACTACAATCACTTTACTCTAGAGTCTAGGATGTAGAAACGCACATGAACAAAAGAACTTAACCCGAATGAATACACCTGAAAGTGTAAAACCAACTTCTAATACTCACTTCTGAGCTATACCCTATCTCTCTATATCCCCAATAGTCATCATATAACACTTAAACACTTACTAACTATAAATCTGCATGAGCATCCCCATAGTTGGAGTGCACACCATCTAGTGCTTCAACTTTTATTCCTATTAGATAAATCTTCAAAATTTCAAACTTAGATTCTAACGATTAACATGGGGATATCAAAACCTTTGATGGACCATACAACTTCTGTCATAGTCTACCAATATCACGTTTGTAAACTTATGTTACTAAATGATAAGAATTACATTCATACTTAAAAAGTCTCAACATCTTCAATCATACTCCTTAACCTAGCTATCAAGAACATTACTCATTATCTAAATAGTCTTTCTCCACCTAACATTTCAATGGTACTACCGACCCCACAACATGCAATAATTCTCAAAATAAAATAATGCAGCCCCATAGCACCTTGGGCGTACTTCTGCATCATACATACAACGTCAAACTTGATTACGAATCAAGTAATATTATGCTCTTGCATACACTATTCAAGCCTATTATATTACTTCCCTATAACTAGTATTATTAGCCAAGAAATCATCACATCCACCTTTATGACCACCAATCGTTCAATCTTAATACATAGTGTTGTTCTCACTTGGAAGCTATAGAATAAAACATCAAGAATAACTAGCCTACTTGAACCTCATAATAACGATAATCGATCTTAAACATATGGCCTATCTTATTTACAATCCATTACCACATCCTCCTTCTACATATCATTACTATCCACCTATCTTTACACCTAAACTTCTTTCGTAGCTCTATAAGTTTCAACCAACATAAAAATCAACAAGATGTACTAGTTGCTAGTGAATCAAAATAGGCCTGACATGGCTTCACTAGACTTTGTTTTTTCAACAAAACAATCATAACAAGGTTACAAGAGATAGAAACTTGACATATAATATTCAATGATCTAAGAATACACATCTTATTTTGTCTTACTTGCATGAATCATAAGAGTGAGGACATAATTCTGATCTTAAGAGACTTATAACACACTAGAATGCTACTCTCAAGCTGCTTTGTGTGACTTCTGAAGCTTCTTGCTAGACAATCTGAGAGCGTTATCTGGGGAGGAACTGGAACTTACTAATCATGCTATCTCAAGAATAATACATGGATAGGGAAGTATAGCTTTACATTATAGATTCTGAGGAGGAATCTGGAAGTACATCTGACTTGGGCTTAGTGTACGACTTTTATGAATCATGAATAGAGCACTTCAATCATTGAAAATCAAAAGCACTGATGGGATACTTTCTAACTCGATTACAATCCGATAACTATCTGTGGAGACTGTCTGAGAAAGCACTATCTGTAAAGATTAAACCTTGATTGTTTCTGATACCTTGAAAATAAGTCAGAGATGGATTGGATAGAGTAAGATGAGAATCTGTATAAGTTTCTTAAAGAACATTTCTATTGAACAATCTGAGACTTGAATGAATGGAGACATTTCCTAAGTGCCTTGTAGCCTCTCAAAGAAAAGTATAGACATCTCCGTACCGTTTCACAAGATTCTACTAGACACGGCTTCATAGACACCCTAGGACACTTGAACTCTGTGCTCTGATACCAAGTTTGTAACGCCCCAAAATTAGGTTCCGAGACGTCACACGGTTCTTAGGATCACATGTGACCCCAAATCTGAATAAAATTCTTAAATCTATATAAAATCAGCGAGAACATAAATCTTTTCTGAACTTGATCAATGCAAATCTGAACTTTAAAATATTAAAACTCTGCTTTTTCCAAAATAAAATTAAAACTGAATACATCAACTCTACTGACTGTCTATGAAGCCTCTACTAGTACTCACTTTAGATAACTGGGTCATGACTTCTAACTATCCCAACTCAATACGACTGAAATAGGAAAATAAAGAACTGCTCAAACTGCCTATCTGGCTCAAACCCTTGAATCAAAAGGATTCATCACCTGCTGACTGGAAGTTGCGAGCTGACTAAATCTGAATGTGCATACTAAGTCTTGTACCTACATTATGAGACAATATAGCACATAGACGTATATGTGGATCAACACTTTGGAAATGTACTGAGTATATGGGGGTGTATGCAATTAAATAACAATATCATAAATCCTTATAGAAAACATGCATCCTAGTATAGATGACTCACACAACTTGAATTAAAACCATCATAATCATGAATAAGAAAATAGGTAATGTAAATCACGTGAGTTGTTGCACTTCACTCTAAATCTGTATTCTTTCTTTATTCTCAAATTTGTAAGAGATAAAGTCTTAAAACAACATCTTTCAGAACATACACTTTAACCTCATGAAAACTAGGAACTTTTTTGGAAACTTAAAGATTTTACCACTTGAGAGCCTTAGAAATCTTGGACTCATAGCTTTCAAAATACATATACTTGTATCTTAGATAGAGTGGGGGACTACTTTGGGAGTTTCTTCTAACTGACATAAACTATGTAAGCTACATGGAGTCCAACGTCTTACCCACGTTGGGTAGGGTTGTTCTATCCTTGCCATCGGATAGAACTTTAACTTTAGTGATCACTATCTTAACCCACTTGGGGTATATCAAGAACCTACAGGGGCATGTTGTTCTGAGGCATGAGACCTCAGAATCACGCCCAACTTGGTGTTAAATACTACTTCCTTACTTAGCTCAGAACTTTAGAAAATCCACCTTAAAATAATTCAGCAATATATATATGTAATGGGAGCCAAAATGCATCCCCATTACTTCAAACTCAAGAATGTGGATTTCTATCTTAACTTACAATCAAAACTCATTTCTTGATATTCTCTAAAAATCACTAACATCTCATTCTCAAACTCATGCTTTAACCAAAAGGTTCAATTCAAAACAATAGGACTTGAAATTCTAAAAACATGATATAGACGTTGAATTATGCAACTTAAACCATAAATTGACAATTTAAAACATTAATATGCATAATAATATTACAACTTAAAGCTTGGGTAAGACATAGTTTCATAAAACTCACAATATAATAACAGGATAGGAATTCTCCATGGGTTTTTGAAATACTTTACAAAAATATGTAACTTTTGGGAACAAGAACAAAAGGGTGTTCTTGTTCAAAACCACATACCTTAAACTTGGTGCTTTTGGATGACTTCAAAAATTCTGGAAGGTTATTCATGAACTAGTGGGTGTCCCTCGTATCCCTCTTAACGAGGAATTCAAATATGAAAGAATTATCGAATTCTCATGGTTGAATATCTAGATAATTGGGTTTTTATGTTGAAACCCAAACCTTGTGGTTGAAGGTGTGCAGAGAATTTTGAGATGTTTAACTAAAGAGAACGGAAGATAATATGCTCCTTGAGGGTTATAAGTCATGGGAAGTGAAGGAAAAAGATCAAAATACCCTTACTAAACCTCTTCCCAATTGCTGAAAATCTAAGGCTGACGACATTTGTAATAGGCCATCAGACTTGTGATAAGTCATCACAACTGTTGTCACTGGGGGGATGGAATTGATGTATTTCTACCTAATACTGATGAAATTCGTGATAAGTCATCACACTTGTGATAACTTATCAGAAATGTCATCACTGGGGGCTTGATTCTGCCTAAGGCTGACGACATTCGTGATAAGTCGTCATACGTATGATAAGTTATCATGAATGTCGTAGTTCAGTGTTTTAGGCTGACATGATAGAGTAAAATGGGTATAACATTTTGCTCTAGTATCGGATTTAGGAAAAAATTATATAATTAGAAAGATAATTCAAAGAGATTTCATCAGATATATAGTAGGACACCCAGTTAGTCATATACAAGGAGTTATGGTTGATTGAAGTCAGTTTAAGTTTTGACTCTCACTAAAATTCGAACGATAGGAAAGCTTTCAACTTGACCTTGATTTAGGGGATCTCTATGATCTCAATTCATGCTTAAATAGGTTCCCACACTACATAATTGATTAAGATACAAAATTTGTATAGGATTTATGGATTTTGGAACATCTACATGTAGAAATTACGGTTTTCGTTCTAGCCCGAAATGTGGGGTGTTACAGATACTATCCTCATAAATACATAAAATGGGATCAACCTCTACTAGGCTTTCCTTTCACCCTTGGGACACCACCCATAATTTTTGGATCAACCCATGCTAGGTGTTTCTTCAACCTTTGGGACACCATTCAAGAATATATTGATTCACTTCAGGTCATTCTTTTTATCTTTAATGTTGTTATTTTGGTGGTCATGCCATTATTCAATTTAGAACTTGGGACCAGTAGTAAAGTAAATACATACATCGATTTAATGTAGTAACAATGATGTAGGAAGCAATAGTAATAGTAATATAACACGTAGGAGCTTAAATAACACAATGGACCATGTTTGACTAAGAGAACAACTCATAAAGCTTGTTGTTGACTGTGCCTTTATCATACTAGTACTTAGAAGAGTAAATGTGCGGATCTAGTTACAAACAAATTTTTTGGTACTTTAACACCCTAAGGAATTGGAATAAGGTTGTTAGTCACATTGGAGGTTGTATGCTTCCCTTATGTATTAATTGAAAGGAAGAACACTTATGAAGCTTACTTTGTTATACAAAATTATATTCATGCCAAAGAGTATAGGATCAAGAAACCTTAGATCCCTTGCCGCAAAACTTTGATACCACCCTAAATTAATGTCTTTCATTTTAGATTATTAATCTAAATTACATTAAATAGTAAAATTAGTATTAGTATCTAATTAACACACCCTGGCTATTTAACCTCATAAAAATAGTAGTCGAGTTATAACCCATAATAAATTAATTGAAGGGTGATTGTCCAACCCTTTCTCTTCCAATTATATTCAGATACAATATAAATTCTTATAAGGTCCCCCTAAGCAATTTTGGATTCATTGCACCCTCTAAATAGTATACCAAATGTAGTGGATAGTAAGCTTACACGATATCGAGTTTAGTGATGTATCACTATACCATCCTTCTTTCTAAATTTCAATACAAATTATTCACACCTTTCCCTAAAATCTACCATGCAATACCTAACATATACAAATAAAATAGTTCCAAAGTAGCCCACATTATCCTTCACTATTGCAACAAAATGTTGAAATCACTATCCTTTGAATTTTTAACAACAATATATACACAATCCTCTACCAAAACATGTCATTAGAAAGAGGGCAAAAAGGGTAAGTAGCCATACCTTACTTTTTGTGATAGTTTATTTTCTTACTTTATTTCTCTTCAATATCTTGATTCTTTCACATACAAACTAAAAGAGAAGCGAAAAATCTCTTAATAACCAAGAACAATGGGACTGCTGAACTTATAGAGGGTTGTCTAATTTAAACATGAAGAACATAATTCTTATAGTATTCTTAAGATAAGCTCATGATTTTTTCACTTATATTTAGCTTGGAAGGAAGATATATCCCAAGAACCCTAGTGGAATTATAGGGTTGACGTATAGATAAGAGAGAACAAGATAGAAAACCCTAGAAAACTGATTCTTTTGTCTAAGTTAAAATGGGTCAAATGAGGTGGTTTCAATCCCTTCAAAGGGAGATACTTTGGGCCTACTTTCTTTGCCATTTTTGGGACATAATTTTTCCAGTAGGTGATGCACCTATGATATCGCCCTAAGATACACTTCCTATTAAAGATTAAGTGGCCGATTCAAAATATAGTAAACCAACTCCGGTTGGGGTCAAACCCATAGGGAACACGTGGAACTATCTCTCTAGATTGCTAAAATCATCAGGCAGTAAGAAAGTAAATGGGGGTATTTTGATGTGAACAGTAAACCGTAACAAAACTTAGATACTTTTTGTTGTAAACGGCCAAAAATGAAAACTAGTTTTTTCTTTCCTTTGCTTCTAACTCAGTAGGTTTATCACGCTTAATCCATCTATCAAACTGTTGTGCATGTAGAATCTAGCAAGTTATGTATCACTTACAGCCTCTTGACACTCCTTAGTAATTCTCACTCATCTTCTCTCAGTCTCAAAGTATCGCATTACTATCCCTTGCTTTGGACCCTAGTTTCAAATATCTCCTCTCGATCTCTAGGTGATTAGATGAAGATAATTATCTGAAGTAGATAAAGATGATTTTCTTATATAGACAATTAACTTCAAATCACTGTTATGATCTCCCTTTCCCAATCTCTACCTCCCTCTCAAGTTTGTAGTGAATACAGACTGGATACTAACATTTGTAATCGTTAAGAAATGAATAAGAATGAAGAATACTATAATATATTCAGAAACAATAATCTAGAAGGATTGATTACTTCCCCTACTTTGTTAATCCCCAGGGTTCCTACAACCCTAGCTATGGAAATTAGCCGCTCATCATTGTGAGACAATCAATGAAGTTAATAACTGAAAGCATTAAATCAATCTCACAAAAATTCAAAGTGTTGAATTAAATAATCAACCAAAATCAAGAACAAAATAGTCCAAAGATCAAAATCAAATATTAAAATCAAATATACATTTGTCGTAGGTGGCCCATCGTAGGTTCCAAACTCAAGAACTCTTGAAAAGTTCTCTGAACTTCAATCTTGTGAGACTTTTACTGGTACCTATGACCATAGGTCGTACCTATGGGCTATAGGTTCCCTTCCATAGTTAGCAGGGTCAAAATTTGTTTTTTTAAATCTTTGAAACTCAGCATCCTGACACCTACTCTGGCACCTATGCCACATAGGTAGTACCTATGGACTTTAGGTTTCCACGTAGGTGGTCCAAATCTTTTGCTTTCACTTTTTTTCTCTTGTCCAACTTCAAAATCTGGTTTCCTGCAAAACACAACACAAAACACATCATATCTAAGAAAAAAACCTAAGTAAATTGCATATTTTCATTATTTTAACCATCGAAACTGCTATGAAATCTTAGCACATCAACACCCTAAACTTAGAATATTTACGTATCCTCAGGAAATAATACTCAACTAAACAACATAACAATGGTTAACTAGGAGAAACCTAAGCTATCTATGACCGTCAATCATCAACTTTAAGCTTAAAACATTACCCCCCCTTCAATTTTAACACATCAAAACCAACTGTGTGTATGAATGGAGCACAACCATGTGACACAAGGGAATCAAGATCTAGCATTATATTAGCAACAAACACTCATCCATATGTACTGGTTATACTACCCAAACAAGTAAGAAACAAATAACACAACCCATGTTCCCTCACATCAAAGAAGTCCCAATCATTCAGTAGAATAATGAATGTCAATGCAGGGACGTATAAATAGACTCTCACACTTACAAAGAAGTTCCAATCAATGTTCGCAAAATACCATAGGCTTGTGATAACGCTCAATCTACAGCTCTCGTAGGAGTGTAAAGCGGTCGTTAGCAAATATAGAACCCAACAGGGTTGGGTGTCGATCCCACAGGGAATAGCTTGGCCAACAAGTAAGCAAAATTACTAAACTTTTGGTGCAAGTCTCGTAAAAAAGGAGATTGTAATGTGTCACCAAAACAATTAAATAAAAGCTGAAAATAGCAAAGTAAAAGAGAAATATTATTACGTAAGTTGTAAACAATGAGAATTGAGGCGTTGGGGTTATGTCCACCTTCTGAGGTATACGTCTCTATTGGCTATGAATGTGTAGAATTCTGACATGCAACTGCTTATAGAGAATTGTATTCGATGGTAAATCCAGACGTCTTTTGACCTATTCGAGGATTATTTCACTTTAACTCTTTCGAGCTTAAAGCGTGTCTAACGGTATGAATTCTCCAAGAGATTAGTCCAGTTACGGCACTAGCTTTTTAGTAGGGAATTTTAGGGGGTGACCCTACTACCTTGACATTATCTCTTTTCCAGACAAATAACCTTTCTTTCGAACAAGTTAAATGTTATACTGGCGTATTCTTGCGTTTGCAACCACAAAGAATGTAGACTAAGATGAAGAGAATAATGATATAAGCAGAATACGTGTCGCGAACTCACAACCTCACAGCAATAGATAGTATCTCATACGGCTTCCATAACCCCAACAGAGAAGTTTAGTTACCCATGAATGCGAAGGAGATCACGATTGACATTGTTGTTATACCACAAGATTGAGTAATTTCGTGTAGCTTAGGTGGTAGGTGTGAGGCGTGAATTCCTAGGCAAAGTAACGATTCTCTTGTTGTGGAATTTAAGAATAGAAGAGTAGAAGAAGAAAAATAGAATTAATGGAAAGATTAGAAGAGTTGTAGAGTAATAGAATTGAATTGTAAGATGAGAAGTTATAAAATCTCTAGCATGATAGGGTATTTATAATACTCATATCCTAATCCTACTAGATAAATAAAATATCTAACCAAATCCTACTAGGCTAATGTAATACTTAACCCAATTGTACTAGGTTAATGTAACATTATCATAATCCAAATAAACTCATGAAATACATAACCCAATTGTACTAGGTTAATGTATCATTGTCCAAATCCAACTAAGTTACTGCAGATCCCCAAAGTCTTCAGAAATGTTGTTTTAGCCCGGGACAGATTTTTCATGCAGCAGTTTTGGTCCTTAGGCGTGTAAACTCCCTTCCCTTCCTTCGTGAGCTTTCTTTTGCGTCAAGTAAGCCATAAAATTCTGGATTCTGCATCATTTATACCTGAAACTTTACTAATCATGTTCGTTAGCTCATTTATAGGAAAAAGGACTAAAAGTGCATGAAATATATACTTTGTTCCCAAAACTAGGCTATAATATGGGCAAAATATATTGATATAGGCGTGTAAATTCACCTATCATCAACACCCCACACTTGAAGCTTTGTTCGTCCTCGAACGAAATACCATGTCCTTCTAAACATCAACTTAGGGTTTCACAGCAACAACACAAAACATTTGTCAAGACAAGCACAACAATTATCAACAAAGGGTAGCTTTTCGATTATAGGTAGAAACAATTTAACCTCTAGCATAGACTCGTGATGGTGATCAACTCGCATGCAAACATTAAGGTACAAGGAATCATATATAACTACCCAAAACTCATCAACCATGTGTGTCTCACACTATAGTACCCATAATCACTCACAAGTATAGCATATTTTTCAAACATGGGTATCAAAATGTCCTTGCTCTCGCTCTCACAAAGAATTCATATGTAGCAACTGATGACCATAGGCTTGCCCTTAATGTAATACTCTACTAAATGTCAGAATGCTAAGCTTAGGATCAAGTAGGTCTTTTGATGGTTGTAATGTAGGATAAGGGACGGGTAGGACTATTTTGGCCAGGAATAGTGACTAAGTTCCTAAGCGCTTTAATACATCACTTTGTATCATTGACACTTTTTTTTTTCTTTCAACCTTTCTTTCTTTTATTCTACCACCCTTGTTCTCCTTTTTTGTTTTTCAATTTTAAGCACAACTCGCTTTTCAGCTTTCTTTTCCTTTTTCTTTTCACAATATACCTCTTATGATAGCACTTTTTTTTTCATAACACATTCAAGCACCATTACAATTTATAGCATCATACTCACCCAATTTCCTCTTATGTTGTCACATGACTTTTTCACTTTAAAGCACTTAGGAGTTTGGATCAAATTACGGTCTTGAAAAAAATGGATTAGGCTTACATACAAGGTTGTCAAAGAAAATAGGCTAAAAGCTCAAAAGGGTTTAACTAGGATGATGTCCATGGGTAGGTAAAACTGAAGGTAAACAAATATAGGTTGCCAAAGAAATGCCTAAATCATATCCTAAACTTACACTCCTTATTTTCGCTTTGCATACATACCAGGCAAGTTCTAGCATCAGCCACACACATAGAATATACGATTATCTCACACACACAAGGCACATGGTCGACTTGCTTGGAAGTAATATAGACTATCGACCCAACAAGTGAAGGAATTGAACCACACAATATCACATAATGAGTCACAACTAGAGCCTAAACATCTCAATAGTCACAATTGTAGCACATACTCTTGTTATAATCTCATGCTGCCTATCAAAATAATTTCATGCGAAGCTAGAAAAAACAACAAAAACACAAAACTAAAACACGAAAAAAAACAACAAAAAAAACAACAAAATAAACAAACATAGATGCGATAGAGAAGTATAGCATACGATATCTCCACCCCACACTTAAACGGGACACTGCCCTCAGTGGAAAATAAATACGAGGAACCTGGTTAGTCGGACTCTTCCTCAATGTCGGGGGTCATACCCCCTTTGTCGGAATCATCATAAGAGTCGTCGTTAGAGTTCTCCTCCTCGTCAGAGTCTAGCAAGCGTCGATCGTCATCAGTTGGCACATCATCATCTAGAGGTTTCTCAAAGTATACGCCCACTCCACACATCTCCCGTGCATGCATGTTCATGGGATAGTTGTGGTCCAGCTGTTGGAGCTCTGCAACAGTTGGAACATGTCCACTACTCATCATAGTAAATCGTGTCATGCCATAAAGATGACGGAAGAAACTCTCATCACGAGCATGTCTTTCCACAGTAGTAAGGTTGACACCATGAGTTGTTTCAGCATCTTTGACCTTAGTAAGGTCAACCTTCTTTGGGTTATGTGGGAGTTTGTGGTCAGCTGGTTCCTCTTCGATATCCTCCTTCCGTAAGATTGTTGTCAATAGATTTCCAAACGTGAAGTGAGACCTTTTGTGGAGTCTGGACTTCCTCATGGTAGAGCGAATGATTGCCCCAAAGTTGATAGGGACATTCGTCATCAAAGCATAGACCAAACATACTCTATCTCTTGATATCTTGGTGTATTGAGTCCCAAGAATAAGACATGAGTTGACAATACGCATCCAGATTCTTGCTTCCCTATTCAGTGAAGCATAGGGGAAGGTATTGTGTCGTCCTGTGTCTTTATGTCTGCCCCAACTTGCCATCGATATACTTCCACAAAGTGTGTGTCTAATTGATCTATAAGGAGGCCTGCTGTAGAGCTCTTTGAATGGTGCTGGGTCGACCGAAGGTAAGCCAAGAAAAGAGTTGATCCAGTCCGCGTTGAGCTGTAACACTTGGCCCCGAATTTTGACTTCGTTGCCTGTTGTTTTCGGCGACCAGTTGGCGTAAAACTCTCTTGTCAAATCAAGATTACATTCTCCCATATCGCGGAAGATGCAATCCAGCTTCAATGTCATGATTTTTGCCAACATACGCGGCTCATTCTTCGCTAAGATGTCCTTGTTGATCAGGTCGACGTGAACATATCTTCTTTCTTTATTGTTCCTGTACCATTCTCTGGCTTCCTCCTCAAGAACCCATTTTATTCCAAACATTCTGCGGGGTAGTTGTGTTGAGGATGATTCTCCTTGGTCCTTTCTACCTCTCTTCTTGCCCTTTTGGGAAGTGGTAGCCTTCTCCTTGCCTTGCTTCGCTTTAGGTGCCATTGTACCTGAGACTAGAAATAGTGTTAATGGCAGCACAATCTCAGTTGATACAATCTATAAACAAGCAGTAGGGGTACCACCCCACACTTAGTTTTGTTGACACAAATCAGTGAAGTGAAAGTGGTCGATTACTCAGATTTCGTTGACATACGTTTAAGGATTATATTCCGACAAGAAAATCAGTAATGTATTACTACTTGCAGCCATTGCACTACTTTCATGTTAGATATAACAACACTACTACATAGGGGTTGTAACATGGTATGGATGTTTTCAACAATCGCAACCTCCTAAGTCGGTAGGCAACTATAAGGCTTATCCCGATGAACGGGATAGTCTAGCATGTAAGTATCCAAGTAAAAAGATCATAACATGATAGTCAATGTTCATCACCATAGCAATTCCGCAAATCGTATAACAATGCTATTGAAACCAAATTCAAGTCGGAAATAAGTCAAGATTTTCCTACGTATATGTTTACTCACATGATTTTGTATCAACGATCAATACACATGAACATCACCAATCAATCTTATACGATGTAGAAATTTATAATAGACATAGAAACGTAGTACTTAGGAGAAATAAATGAAGAATAAGAGAGTACTTACTTGCTTGAAGCTTTTGGAGATGGTTTTGTGAATTGGAAAAGCAAAAAGAAAAATTTTGGGATGGTTTGGAGAGGGAATACGGCGCCTTTAGGTTAATTTATAGTGTGGTTATGTTTCAAGACTAAGTCCCCTTTATATAGGAAGAGAATGGGTCGGGTTTTGACCCATTTACAATCGGTTTTGGAGACCAAAATGCTACATATGCGGTGCATAATGCTCGGCATAGTCATGGTATATGCGGCGCATAGTCTATGGCATTTAGGGACATATGCGCCGCATAGTCTATGGCATTTAGGGACATATGCGCCGCATAGTCTATGGCATATGAGATCCTGAGACCTAATGCTATAGCATAGGCGGCGCATAGTCAAAAGCACACTTAGGACTGGGCGGCGCATAGTGTATAGCACACTAGATTCCGAGACCTTAGGCTATAGGATAGGTTGTGCATCGTTCGTGGCCTAGTTTTACCTAAGCCTAGCCTTCCTCGATGCCTAGTTTGGCATGAGCAATGCTCAATCCATAGCCTTATGCATCACTATTCCTAACTTACCAACTTTACCATACAATGCGTCCAAATCGTCAATTGAAATCAATCTCCTCGTTGAATACCTCTTGCACCTATTTTTTTGCTTAAAACCAAATGAAAACGATTAGTACGATGGGTTGCCTCCCACCAAGTGCCTTAGTTTTGGTCGTGGCACGACTCTTATTGTTGGATTTTCATTATCAAAAGCAAAACAAGTAAAAAAACGATAAAACAATAAAACGATGGGTTGCCTCCCATCTAGCGCCTTTTTTATTGTCGTGGCTCGATATAGTTACCTCGAGTACTTAGACTTCGTCAAGATAAGTGATGGCCATAGAATTCATCGAGTCAAGAGGACCGATATAAGGCTTAACACGTTGGCCATTCACCTTGAAGACAACACCATTATTGTCTTCCAATTCGACTACTCCAGACGAGTAGACTTGGATAACTTTGTATGGACCAGACCACTTAGATTTTAACTTACCTGGGAAGAGCTTCAATCTGGAGTTGAAGAGAAGTACCATATCACCCCTTTTGAAGTTTCATCGAACAATCCGCTGATCATGATACTTTTTCATCCGCTCCTTGTATAGGTCTGACCTTTCATATGCATGGAGACGGAATTCATCCATCTCATTCAGTTGCTCCATCCTCAGCTTCATTGCATCATCCCAATTCAAATTCAATCGCTTCAGCGCCCACAATGCCTTGTGTTCGAGCTCGATGGGTAGATGACAAGCCTTCCCATAGACTAGTTGATAAGGAGACATGCCAATGGGTGTCTTGAATGCAGTCCTATATGCCTATAGTGCCTCATCTATCTTTCGAGACCAATCCTTTCTATTCGCATTAACCGTCTTTGCAAGGATTTGCTTGATCTCGCGATTGGAAACTTCTACTTGTCCACTAGTTTGGGGATGATAAGGCGTGGCTACCTTATGTTGCTTGACACCATACTTGGCCAAAACTGATTTGAATAGCTTGTTGCAGAAGTGAGATCCTCCATTACATATGATAGTACGTGGTACTCCAAAGCGAGAGAAGATATTCTTCTTTAAGAACGCTACAACACGCTTTCCTTCGTTGTCGGCCAATGCTACAGCTTCTACCCATTTTGAAACATAATCCACAACAACCAAGATGTACTTCGTTCCAAACGAATTCACGAATGGACCCATGAAATCAATACCCCACACATCAAAGAGTTCTACCTCAAGAATTTTGGTCATGGGCATTTCATGGTGTTTTGAAATCGCACCTTGACGCTGGCATTGGTCACACCTTCTAACATAGTCGTAGGCATCTCTGAATATTGAAGGCCAATAATAACCACTTTGCAATACTTTTCTGGCCGTCCGATTGCCTGCGTGATGTCCTCCAACTTGCGAAGTGTGGCATGCTTCCAAGATAGTAGGCACCTCTTCATGGGATATACATCGTCGAATGATACCATCCGCACATCGTCGAAACAAATAAGGCTCATCCTAATAGTAGTGCTGTACGTCATGCATAAACTTCTTCCTTTGGTGGTAAGATAAATTGGCAGGTATCACATTACTCACCACGAAATTTGCAAAGTCGGCATACCATGGTAACTCTTCTATTATCGTGGATAAGATCTCCTCATCAGGGAATGGATCATCAATCTCGATTTCAGGTTGTGCCACATGCTCGTTCTCGAGTCTAGAGAGATGGTCGGCTACTTGGTTCTCGCAACCTCTTCTATCTTTAACTTCGAAATCAAACTCTTGCAGCAGCAATACCCATCGAATTAGTCTTAGTTTTGCATCCTTCTTTGTCATTAGATACCTAAGAGCTGCATGGTCTGTATGAACGATCACCTTAGTACCCAATAGGTAGGCACAAAACTTCTCAAACGCATACACAACCTCTAGGAGCTCTTGTTCAGTAACAGTGTAGTTCCTTTGGGCTTCATTTAGGACCTTACTCGCATAGTAGATAGGATGAAATAGCTTCTCCTTTCTCTGACCAAGTACAGCACCAACGGCTACACCACTAGCATCACACATGACCTCGAACGGGAGAGACCAATCTGGTGCTACCATGATAGGGGCTTTGATGAGTTTTCCTTTGAGGAATTCGAATGCCTTCAAGCAATCGTCATTGAAGTCAAACTTCGCATCTTTCTCCAATAGTTTGCACAATGGACTCGCAATTTTGGAGAAGTCTTTGATGAACCGACGATAGAAACCAGCATGGCCAAGAAAACTACGAACTCCCTTCACCGAAATTGGAGGCGGTAGCTTCTCAATAACCTCAATTTTTGCTCGGTCAACCTCTATTCCTCTTTCAGAGATCTTGTGCCCAAGAACGATTCCTTCTTTTACCATGAAGTGGCACTTCTCCCAATTCAGCACAAGGTTGAACTCTACACATCTTTGTAATGCCATGCTCAAGTTTGCCAGGCATGCTTCAAAAGACTCACCAACAACTGAAAAGTCATCCATAAATACCTCCAAAGTGTCTTCAACCATATCAGAGAAAATAGACATCATACAACGTTGAAAGGTGGATGGTGCGTTACATAACCCGAATGGCATACGTTTGAAGGCAAACGTACCATATGGGCATGTAAATGTTGTCTTCTCTTGGTCTTCGGGTGCAATACAAATCTGATTATAGCCTGAATAACCATCCAAGAAGCAAAACCATCCTTTCCCCGCTAATCGATCTAGCATTTGGTCCATAAATGGCATTGGGAAGTGATCCTTGAGTGTCCAAGAATTCAGCTTGCGGTAGTCCATGCATACTCTCCATCCAGTGACGGGCCTGAGTGGAATAAGTTCATTCTTTGCATTCATGACCACCTTCTTACCTCCTTTCTTGGGAACATATTGTACAGGGCTTACCCATGTACTATCAGAAATAGGATACACAACTCCTGCGTCTAACCACTTGATGATCTCTTTCTTCACCACTTCTTGCATAGGTGGGTTTAGACGCCTTTGATGCTCAATGGTGGGTGTGCAATTTTCTTGAAGCTGAATTTTATGTGTACAAATCCCAGGTGGAATACCAATAATATCCGCAATGGTCCATCCAATAGCTCTAATATACTTGCGTAGAATAGCAATAAGAGCTGCAACTTGTCGCTCACCCAAATCGGCTGCCACAATGACTGGAAGAGTGTTTCCGCTTCCTAAGAATGCGTACTTTAAATGACTTGGCTGCTCCTTCAATTCTAACGTGGGTGGCTCTTCAATAGATGGCTTAGCTGGTGGTGTAGGCCGATTTTTGAGATCAAGATCCAGCTTCTTGGGAGTATAGCGATATGTTCCTAATCCCGATAGAGCACAAATGGCTTCTTCAGAATTTTCAGCATCTTCACTCTCTCCATTCATGAGCACAACCTCCAAGGGATCATCAATAATTTGCTCTTCTTCAAGTAGTTCTTTCTCATCATCAAAGAAAACATCAGCCACCGAAAATACACTAAGATCTTTGGGTTGCTTCATTGTTTTGCAAAAATCAAAACGAACCACTTCGTCATTTATTCGGAATAAAAGTTCATTAGCTCTCAAATCAATGAGCACACTTCCTGTAGCAAGGAAAGGGCGCCCCAAGATTATGGGAACCTCAAAATCTGCTTCACAATCCAAGATGACAAAGTCTGCTGGAAAGATAAATGAAGAAACTTTTACCAAGACATCGCATAGAATACCAACAAGTCGTTTTACCGACCTATCTCCCATGACGAGCCTCATATTGTTTAGAGTAGGATCTCCTAACCCCAACTTCTTGTAGATCGATAATGGCATCAAATTGATGCTGGATCCTAAGTCACATAATGCTTTGGCAAAGTTCAAAGATCCGACGGTGCAAGGAATAGTGAAAGCTCCGGGGTCGGCCTTCTTCTGAACTATCGATCGGGTAGCAATTGCACTACAATGATGCACATTGTCTTTCAGCTCATAACTTGCTGCCCTCTTCTTTTTCAAAAGATCCTTCATAAACTTTGCATACCCAGGAATTTGTTCAAGTGCCTCCACCAATGAAACATTAATGGTCAGCTGCTTTAACATAGTCATGAATTTGCTGAACTTAGTGTCATCCGCCACCTTCTTCAGTCTTTAGGGAAAAGGTGGTGGTGGGTATGAAAGTGTTCTCTCCACGGTTTTCTTCTCCTCTTGCTTCCGTTTTTCCATTTTCTCAGGCTGCACGTCACTGGGCATGACGTTCTTGACGTCAGGACTGGTTGTTGCGGCATCTTCTCCTTTTGCGTTATCATCCATGTCCGCAACTTCGTCAACCACTTGCTTGCCTTTTGCTGAAGGTTCCAGCACCTTACCACTTCTGGTAGTGATGGCCATGCATGACCCATCATTCCTTGGGTTTTGCACAGTATTGCTAGGTAAAGTGCCAGCCTTTCTTTGATTGAGTGCTGCTGAAAGTTGGCTCAATTGTTGCTCTATTTGCTTGATTGAAGTGGAATGAGAATCAACTAGTTGTTTCATGGAGGACAAATCATTAATTACCTCAGTAACTCCCGCGCTCATTGCTTCCACTCCTTTCAATAATTTAGCCATCATGTCTTCCATACTTCCAGAATTAGATGTGGTGGTATCACGTCTACCAGGGGGAACGTACAAACCACTCTTTTCATTGTTTTTCTTCCAACTACCTTGGTCTTTGCTTCCAGATTTATCATAATAGTTCCGACCTTGGTTTCCTTGGGTATTCCCACGGAAACCCCCCTGATTGTTCAAGTAGTTGGCCTCCTCTTCCGAATCAGATTCGTCTCTTCCTTGTAGCGCCACAACTTTCACTTTTTCGGTCTTCCCTGATAATAAATGCTTTGTCAGAAGATCCACTTGCGTTTTCATGTGCGCTAAATCTTGATCACGTTCTTCTTGTCTTCTTCTTTGGTCTGCAGTCATGCCTATAGATAAAGTGGGGCTTGCTACCTCGGAATCCCTGGTATGCCAAGCTCTACTTTGTTTCGTCATGCGATCTAGCATATTGCTTGCTTGACCAAAGGTGAGGTCCATAAAAGATCCTCCAGCTGCGTTATCCACCACTGGCTTAGTTATTGAATTCAAGGCTCTATACAATATCTCCATGAGGTGAACATTAGTCATGTGATGGTTTGGGCATCTCGCTAGCTTTGTCTTGAACCTCTCCCATGTTTCATGAAGAGCTTCAGTGGGAAGCTGACGAAAGTTGCTGATTTCATCTCTCAATTGTGCCCTTTTGGAAGGCGGAAAGAATCTTTCTAGGAAAGCGTCTCTCAATTTCCTCCAATTTGTAATTGAATCAGGAGTCAGCCCATTCAACCATAGTGTTGCCTCCCCAGATAGAGACAATGGAAATAGACGTAATCGAATTGCATTCTGACCAACACCAGGATTGTCAAAAGACTTGCATGTAGAAATAAAGTTGATGAGATGCATATTCGGATCATCGCCTGCTAGTCCACCAAACAATCCCTTGAGTTGCAATAACTGAATCATGGTGCTTGTGATGTTGAACTTGGCTCCGGGCGCTAATGGTGGTGGAATTATAGCTCCAGTGGCTCCGGCACCATCAAGATCATCATCATCATCGTCGAAAGCTGGCTGCATAGGTTGGCGATCATGTCTATACCGAGCTTGTCGACCTCTTCTGTTGGCAGGTGTTGTGATTTCATCATCATGCCTTGGGTTTAGTAATTCGTCATCACCTAAATCCTCATCGTCAAGATTTGTTGCTCGTGCAGGGTTATCAATGTTCTGTTGTTGAACCTGGGCTGCGGCAAGGGCAGCCAATCTTGCTTGTTCCTATTGAGCAGCCATCCTTGCGATTTCAGCTTGTGCTTCCATTCTACCAATGCGTTGTGGTTCAGGATTGATTGGTAATAAAGGTTGACCAGAACTTCGAGTATGGGGCATGCACTAAAATAAAAACCTGCAGTAGACAAAAAAAAACTAAACGTAAAAGTACGAGAATCTTTGACCAAAGGGTCTAGTATTTATCACGAACTTGATTGACACTTGTATTCCCCGGCAACGGCGCCAATTTTTGATAACGCTTAATCTACAGCTCTCGTAGGAGTGTAAAGCGGTCGTTAGCAAATATAGAACCCAACAGGGTTGGGTGTCGATCCCACAGGGAATAGCTTGGCCAACAAGTAAGCAAAATTACTAAACTTTTGGTGCAAGTCTCGTAAAAAGGGGGATTGTAATGTGTCACCAAAATAATTACATAAAAGCGGAAAATAGCAAAGTAAAAGAGAAATATTGTTACGTAAGTTGTAAACAATGAGAATTGAGGCGTTGGGGTTATGTCCACCTTCTGAGGTATACGTCTCTATTGGCTATGAATGTGTAGAATTCTGACATGCAACTTCTTATAAAGAATTGTATTCGATGGTAAATCCAGGCGTCTTTCGACCTATTCGAGGATTATTTCACTTTAACTCTTTCGAGCTTAAAGCGTGTCTAACGGTACGAATTCTCCAAGAGGTTAGTCCAGTTACGGCACTAGCTTTTTAGTAGGGAATTTTAGGGGGTGACCCTACTACCTTGACATTATCTCTTTTCCAGACAAATAACCTTTCTTTCGAACAAGTTAAATGTTATACTGGCGTATTCTTGCGTTTGCAACCACAAAGAATGTAAACTAAGATGAAGAGAATAATGATATAAGCAGAATACGTGTCGCGAACTCACAACCTCACAGCAATAGATTGTATCTCATACGGCTTCCATAACCCCAACAGAGAAGTTTAGTTACCCATGAATGCGAAGGAGATCACGATTGACATTGTTGTTATACCACAAGATTGAGTAATTTCATGTAGCTTAGGTGGTAGGCGTGAGGCGTGAATTCCTAGGCAAAGTAACGATTCTCTTGTTGTGGAATTTAAGAAAAGAAGAGTAGAAGAAGAAAAATAGAATTAATGGAAAGATTAGAAGAGTTGTAGAGTAATAGAATTGAATTGTAAGATGAGAAGTTATAAAATCTCTAGCATGATAGGGTATTTGTAATACCCATATCCTAATCCTACTAGATTAATAAAATATCTAACCAAATCCTACTAGGCTAATGTAATACTTAACCCAATTGTACTAGGTTAATGTAACATTATCATTATCCAAATAAACTCATGAAATACATAACCCAATTGTACTAGGTTAATGTATCATTGTCCAAATCCAACTAAGTTACTGCAGATCCCCAAAGTCTTCAGAAATGCTGTTTTAGCCCGGGACAGATTTTCCATGCAGCAGTTTTGGTCCTTAGGCGTGTAAACTCCCTTCCCTTCCTTCGTGAGCTTTCTTTTGCGTCAAGTAAGCCATAAAATTCTGGATTCTGCATCATTTATACCTGAAACTTTACTAATCATGTTCGTTAGCTCATTTATAGGAAAAAGGACTAAAAGTGCATGAAATATATACTTTGTTCCCAAAACTAGGCTAAAATATGGGCAAAATATATTGATATAGGCGTGTAAATTCGCCTATCATCAGCTTGCCCTTATTTTCTTTACTTTAGCTTTCAGATAGTCGAGTTAGGATCAGTATAGGACTTTACTCGACTCATAATGTAGACTTGGGGACTATTATGGTACATATGGACATTTTTAGTGACTAAGCCTCCTTGGCACTACACTTACTTTAGGGTCCACTTATTAATCAACTATCTTTTACTCCACCCTTATTACTCTTTTTTTAATTTTTTATTGCACATTCAGGTTGGTGTGATTTCTTTTATTCATTCTTTTTTTTTCTTTTTTTTATTTTATTTTTCCTTTTCTACCACATCCAACCCTTCTTTTTTCTCTTATTTACCCTTCTTCATACCCATTTCACACTACGCACCCCTATGATAGCCACCCTCAACTTAGGTGATTTGACTGAGTTGAGGTGCACAATGTCCAAGGAGGACCTAGGACAAAATAGGTTCATTGTAAAAAATAAGGAAAACTAAATGTGAAATAAGAAAAATAGGCTATACAAACTCAAAATAGGGATCAAGGGATACTTATTCACATTTGGAAAGTTATTTAGGCTAAAGGTGGACTCATTTCAAGAACTTCCTATTATCCTTTCCGAATAGAATATCCTATAACCTAGGCAATACTAACTGGGCAAGTTCTGAATTTAACATACAAATGGTACAAAGTAGTATCGCACACACATATGGCACAGGGTTGCATCACAAGATACAACCTATTCGGTTCATGCAATTTTTAGCTGTGATTATTATGTTCTTTATTCTAATTCCATAACAAGATTCACAATGGTCACAAATGAATACACATCATAGAGTTTAAAATAATATTTTGGAGAGGTATATTTTTTCTCAAAAATAAAAAATAAAGTACATCAAATACCTTCGATACTTAGAAGTATCTTAATTACATAAAACACAACAAAATATAAAACAAAAGACAATACGACACAATATTACCCTAGACATGCCGGTTCTACAATCATACCGTGGTCGACAGAAAAAGAAGTACGCTTATAAAAACTTGCAACAGCTATAGTATACCCCAACCCCAACCTCAACTAAAAGACTACATACTGCCCCTAATGTATGAAAAAAATTTAAAGAAAGGGAATAAGGATAAAACTTGGGACACACTAGTTGTCCATGTCATTCTCGTTGCCCTTCAAGGGTATGTCAACTGGCTGAGGTGGTAGCGGTGGCAGGGCACGCTAGAAGATGCACCTACAATAATCTCAAATTGGTGCACCTTATCATCCACTCTGGATTCCCTAGAATCATGTATGTCCCATCTCTTAGCCTGATCAAATAGAATATAGGGGTCCTTTAGGTCTTCCATCCGAGATCTCTTGGTAACAATGGCTGAAAATGACTCCTCATACTTCACAAATAAATCAAAATGTATAGGTTCGTATGTAGGCACAGAATGCGCAAGTGAAGGAATAACTAGAGGGATGGATAGAATGTGGCTCTCAGTAGGAGAGTATAACTTTGCTTGTAGTATGACCACCTCCTCCCTAATATCACCTTGATCAGGAATCTCAATATTCCTGAATTGAGATGACACTCAACTCTCAAAACCATCTATACAAGCATAAAACTAAGCCATGAACTCCATTATCTCTACCTAGATTGCAACTTATATCCTAGTGTTAGTCATCTCTTGTGTCATCCGAACCCAAGGCCAGACCGGCCCATACAATGATGCAACCTCAGTCTCAACATTCTCTAGTTGAGTGGTAGTAGCCTGCTGGATCTCTACTAAGATCTATAAAACTCAATTGATACCACTATCATACCTATAATAGTAGCTATAATAGAGGGATGAGGGGGTACTGAAGATGCCCCAACTTGCTCTGAAGTGGAGGTCGGGGCTAAAGTAGACATAGTTGGAGTCTCCTCTCCCTAAGTGATCTTATTGGGTGACACTCTCTACTTACCTATATCTAAATTCATACTCATGTTAACATCACCACTAATATCACCACCCTGTCTATTACTATGTTTTACAGAAACTGATGGGCCGTCAGGCTTGGCCAAAATCACTGTCGGAGGTACATGGGTCCTCTGGGCAAGCACTGGGTTTGCTGAATCCTTGATCAAACTTATCTGGGCCATGATTAACTCCTCTAATCTTATATCAAAATACAAGATCTCAATAACTCTTGCCTCACCACATAAATTCTAAATGAGACAAGGGAAGAGCAAAGTAGTCAAAACCCTGCATGCTCTCTCATGTAACTCATACCTGATAATGGATGCAAAGTCAATCTCATATTCCTCTATTAAGATCCCAATTAATACAACTCGGTCCCATGTTAAAAGATTATCCATAGATATTGGACATAAAAAATAAACCACAGTCCACCAAAACTTTACGGCAAAATTCAACACTGCCTTCTTATTCTTCCCCATCCCTCGACCCATGGAGTGTTATTTCCTAATTAGAAATCAAGTTGGTGATCCATATCACCAAATCTAGACTTTGTCTCCTATTGTCTGTATCTTTATCACCTTTATATCCGTGCAAACCTTAATCTCTAGTCACACTCAGCAGTAGATACTGGGGCTACCTAATTAGGCCCAAAAAGAACTTAGCGGATGGCCACTGCTAAAAGACCAACCTGATCCTTTCTTACTAAAGTAGACTCGAGTTAGGGCTTTGCTATTCCTTTGCCATCTCTAGGTATGGTCAAAGCAATTATGGCGGCATAGGGTGTGTAGAACTCGCGAACCACAACCTGGAAATAGGAACCCTAGGGTCTAGTCATCCACCTTAACAAATATCGATCAAATACAGCCTGTAGGAATGGTGCCCCTACTATTTTTGCTAAGTAAATACTCCTCTCATCCTAAATAGACCTTGTAGGTCAACCTACCTCCATAATATAACTGTCTCAATCATAAATCACCTGCATCTTCTTGACATACCACCATGGGTTTACCTTATCTATAGGCCTAGTCGAGGTGTTTGTAGACTCAAAAGCTACCTATGGTGGACTGAGAGATGTAGGGAATTTATGGATGGTTCTGAAGATGAGGACACCTGATGTGAAACATGATTTATACCCTCATCAGATTGAGATACTTCTAGTGTCGATTTCTTATCTAACCCTTACTCAGACTGTGTAGTCTCCTCTACTACTATATCAAACTCACCCTCCTCCTCAGAAGCCTTCTCTTTTTCTGAGACTCAGGAGAGTGTGGGGGTAAAGTCCTAGACGACTTTATCCTCATCCTAGGAACTGGTATGGTTTTATTTTTTTGGGCTCTAGTCTATGTAGATGTGGGATGAGTGCTCCACTGTATCCGTGTTGGAAGCTAGATGTCCAGGGTGGATATAACAATGGTCTCAGCTGCAACCTATCTTAGGTCTAGTCTGTGTGCCCACTTCTCTAGTTAGGGTAATCGAGTACTCTTCCATCGAGCCACTATACTCATTGGATTCATCCGAGCCTTGATGGCCTCGCCTTCTTTGATTCTATAGTACCTCAAAAAGCAAGTGTTAGTGCCCGAAGGATAAAAGGGAATGTAAAAGTTCAAAGAAAAAAATCAAATCTATCAAAATTCAAATTTTTCCTATATTTTCACATCCCTATATAGTTATTTTCGTCCGTTCCAGTTCACTTTTTGCACATAAAACTAAAATCACAAATATGGTATGCAAGACTTTTGGGTATCCACAACCTTTTCAAGTTTTGCTTCCATTTAGGGCATGATCTTAGACTTTTAATTAAAGAGAAATGCTCCAATTTCACCTTTTTTGATTATTCTAGTCTCCTTCTAACTACATTATTGAGTTTCACATAATTTTCAAGCATATTCAAGTGTCAATTCATGATTCTTTGTAAATATTCCATTCTAGTACTTATAGGAGCCAAAAACTTTACCGTAATTTTGAAAGATGGAAGAAGAAACTGGAATAAGTGAAGAAAACCTAGCCTTAGTGAGTGAATATGCGCACAAGTGATGGACTAAGGGATGGGTCTTGCCTTTTATAGGATTTAAGAAGAAGGTAGAAAGTTTGAATTTTAGAGAGTCAGAAATATAAGGATTACGGTGCAAATAAACTGATTTTTTTGCTTTAAAAACAAGTGGTAGGCTAGTTTTGGTATGGGTAGGATTGTGGTAGGCCCAAAGTTTTTAAAAAAATGAGCCCAAAAATTTGGGTCACTTATGGCACCACCTACGTGGTGTAGGTGCCACCTACGGCTCATAGGTGCCCTGCCGTAGGTAACTAAATTTTTTTCTGTACTTTCCCTACTCTTTGAACTTTTTATTTTGATACTTATTTTACTAATTACAAGGTTGTAAGTTGTACTGCAACACCATAAGAAGGTTCGCAGGTAAAATTTTAGAAATTTCCAATAATCCTCCAAATTTCCTTCCGACTTTAATTGCACAACTTACTTGGACCGAGTGGGACTTATGACCTCCATGAGTGGGTTACTAAGTCCCATTATTTAGAATATTCTAAATTATGTAATGATGTACCATGTTATAGGTTGTTCCTAATTCTATGGACCTACAAAGAAAAACAACGTGAACACTAAAATAGTGGGTTGCCTTCTACCCAACGCTTAATTTAACATAGCGACACGACGTAGCTATGTTGATTACTCAGACTTCACCAACAATCCCCCGGGTTGCCTCCCATATAATGTTTGATTTCACATTATGACACAATGTGGTTACCTTGATTACTTAGAATTTATCAAGGTAACCTAAGGATTGGCCTCCTAGGTCATTAATACAATGTATTACCGACACCACCCTCATATAGGTTGGCTATTTCCTGGTTTTGCAGATATTAAAACTAAGCTTCTCAATGTTCAATCAGAACTTGAGCTCCTCTTTATCTACATCTACTATCATTTTACCCGTGAACATGAATGGTCTCCCTAAGATTATAGGAATCTCAAAGTCAACTTCACAATCCAAGATAAAAAATTCAGCCAGAAAAATAAAGTTGTCCACTTTCACCATAACATCAAATGATATGCCTATGGGCTTCTTCACTGTACGGTCTTCCATCAACAATCTCATAGTCATTGGTTTCAAAGGGCTCAAGTCAACTATTTAACATAGCTAGCGACATCAAATTAATGTTGTCCCCTAAGTCACACAATGCTCTAGTAAACCTAGATGTCCCAATAGTGCATGTGATTATGAAAACTCTGGGATCACCCTTCTTTTATTCCAGAGTTTGAGAAGTGATAGAATTACAATGGTATAACCCACCAACATCCTCAAAACTAACCTTTTTCTTTATCTTCACCTGATTCTTCTAAACTTGGCGTACCTAGGCATCAAATCAAGAGCCTCGAGATGAGGGATACTCAAGATTAACTCTTCGGACATAGCAATGAACTTCTTGTATTTCCCTTATTTTTTCTTTTATTTGAACCTTCGATGAAAAGGTGGGAGAGGTCATGGTATTGTCTTCACTATCGGATCATCAACCTTTCCCTTGCCTTTTTCCTTCTCAGCATCGTAATCAACATGTATAGCCTTTTATGACTCCACTTCAGGTGTCTTATCAACCACAACACAAGCATTCTTCGGATCATCAATAGTAGGCGTAGGGGTATCAACATTTATCTTACCACTCTGAGTGGTATGGCTAGACAATGGCTGTTGTTTTTAGGATTCTAATTGTGTTGCTCAGAAGGTTGCCCGACTACCTATGATTTAAAGTTGTAGATATTTGTCCAAACTACCGCTCTAATTGCTTTATCATAGTAGAATGTGACTCTACCTTCTAGGTCAACACTAAAATGTCTGCCTTAATCTCCTTAAGGCAATTTTCTTGATTTTACTGTCCTTTTACTAGCCTAGACAACAGAGCCTCCATCCTCGACTTAGTGTCATAGCTTTCTGGTAGAACATAGACACCAACCTTCTCCTTGTAATCATCCTTATGTTTCTAGTCACTATCCCATTCTCTGCTTCTATCTTTGTACCCATCCCAGTAATAGTTCTAACCTTGGTTTCATTTCCCTTGGCTTGAAACCCTCCAACTCTTAATCTAGGTATTTTACGTTTTCTTCAAAATCAGAATCATATGATCTAAAAGCCTTACCCTATGAGCCCACTATATTTACCTTCTCAAAATTCATCATTGTGAACTACTTCGTCAATATCCAAACCTCCATCCTTAGATGAGCATCACTGTGTCATTAAAAACTTTATCCTTGATAAAAGCACCAATATTATAGGTGTCAGTGCCTCTCTCTGCCTCCCGAGTATGCCATCCTTGGTTGGTAAGAGAGATCTGATCTAATATCTGTGATGTTACTTACCAGTAGAAGTGTGAATGATCCACAGTAATAATGTCCTTTGTGGCTCTCAAACTGGTGTTAAGGGTTTGATTGAAGATCTCAACCAAGATCTGCCCTAAAATCGTATAGTTAGGAACCATCATCAACTTCTTTTTGAATCGAAACCATGCCTCATATATTGACTAAGAGTATAACTTCCTGAAATTATATATCTTATGCTTAAACTGAATCATTCTATATGGTGGAAAGAAATGATCTAAAAACTGCCTCCACAGTTTTCTCTAAGCAGTGATTGATCCTCGAGGAAGTTTCCTTAACCACAATGCAGCTTCACTAGTCAAAGAAAACAGGAACAACCTGAGTCTTTGCGCTAACTGATTTACCCCAGGTATAGTGTATGAAGTGCGAATACCAATAAATTTTGTACGGAGTATATTTTGCATCGTCTGTAGGCAATCCTGCAAGCACACCTTTTTATCAAGAGCTGGATCATAGCACTAGTAACGTTGAACTTCACACCCGGTGGAAAAATAAGGGGAATGATAGCTCCTGTCTCGATAGGCTCAACATAACCCAAGTTCTCCTCTAGATCATCATATGGTGGTAAGTGATAATAAGCTGTACCAGTTTAGGTATATCTCTATCTCAATTTCTGCCAAGGTCTACTCGATGATCAACTCATAGTCACTGTCTCGCCGGGTTTGCCTCCCGAGCTACCCCATGAGCTTCTTCTTCCTTCCTCTATCTATAAGCTACTTCTGCTGATAATTACATTTTTCTTTGATAAACATTGTCCTGATCATGTTTGAGAGGAGGGGAATTATTTAGGTTATTCTAAACCTCTTCAATTTCACCTTATCATACGTTTCAGTCATCCTAAGTTTTGGCTATCAAATTCTTTCTAGTTTGGGTTTAATGGGGACTAAGAGATTTCCTTGACTCCTAGTGCTATGCATACAACGGTGTATGCTCCAAGAAGAATAAAAAATAAAACCCAAAATTTTCAACAACTTTAATCGATAATCACATCGTATTCCCTACCAATGTCGCCATAATTTTGACATCGCCCAAAGATACACCTCTTGTTAAAAGTAAAGAGGTTGATGAAAAATATAGTAACACAACCAAAGTTCGGTTAGAACCCACAGAGAATATGTGGAACTATCTCTCTAGATTGCTGAAATCACCAAGTAGTATAGAAAGTAAATGGGGGTATTTTTATGTGAATAGTAAAAAGTAACTAAACTTAGATGCTTTTGGTTGTAAGCAGGCAGAAACGAACACTAGGATTATGTTCCCCCTGGATTCTAATTCTAAAGTTTTATCGTGCTTAGTCCAACTATCAAACTAATGTACATGTAGAATTTGGCAAGTTATGTATCACCAAAAACCTCTTGACATACTTTGGTGAATCTCACTCATCTCCTTTCTGTCTCAAAGTATCGCATTACTAACCCTTTCCTTTGACACATGTTTCAACTATCTCATCTCGATCTTAAGTTTATTAGATAAAGATAATTATCTTAAGTATAAAAAGATGATTATCTTATATCGACCATTAACTTCAAATCACAGTTTTGATCTCCCTTTCCCAATTTCTACTTTCTCTCAGGTTCTTCATGAATACAGCTAGATCCTAACATTTGCAACTATTAAGAAATCAATAATCACAAAGAAAACCACAATACATGCAACACGAATAATCTAAAAGGATTGAAAACTTCCTCTACTTCATTAATTTGCTAGGGTTCCCACAACCCTAGAGAAGGAAATTAGCCCCCCATCGATGTGAAAAAATCTATGGAATTCATAATAGAAAGCATTAAATCAATATCACAACAAATAATGAATAAAATACTAAGTCTCAAATTGAATAATCAACCAAAATTATGAACAAAAAAATCCCAAGATTAAAATCAAATCTCGAAATCAAATATATGTTTGTAAATATTAAGAGAGCGTATACTAACTAAAAATGGCAAAAGGGTTTTTCTAGAATACATGGAGTTCCTAGGAAACCATCCTAAACAAAAGAGGAAAATCGGTGTTGGTGGCTACCTACGGAGCCACTTATGGGCATAGGTGGCACCTACGGTCTGTAGGTGGCCCACCATAGGTGCCAGAATCCAAAACTCTAGAAAAAATATCTGATCTTCAATCTATTGAAACTTGTACTAGAACCAACAGGCCATAGGTGGTATCTACTACTGGTCATAGGTGCTCTTCCATAGGTAGCAAGTTTAAAATTTGCCTTTTTGAATCTCTGATACTCAGCATCCTGATACCTACTCTGGTGCCTACGCCACGTAGGTAGTTCCTATAGGTGCCCACGTACTTGGTCCAAATCTTTATTTTGCACTTGTTTTCCCGTGTTCATCTTAAAAACCTTGTTTCTTGCAAAACACGACACAAAATGCATCACATTTAACAAAAAGACCTAAGTAACTGGCATATTTTCATGGTTTTAAGCATTGAAAGTGCTATGAAACCATAATACATCAACCTACTTTCCCATCTTACTTGGGTCTTTGTGGATTTTAAACTATTGGGCCCTGGTTGTCCATTCTTCTCCTTTTCTCTTTGTTAATTTGGGATAAAATTAATTCAAATAGGTGGTAGTATACTTGGCCCAATAAGCTGGTCAAAATGGGCTTAATAGGTAATTCACCTACTTAGTTCTTAGGTTGGTCAAAAGGTCAAAGTAGGTGATGCACCTTTCTACTTTATTCATGTCTAAAATGGGCCTTTAACTTTTTGGGCTTTTGGGACGTATTCTGGGTTTGGGTGACCTATTCTCTTCTCTATTTATTTTACTTAGTTTGTGCCTTAAATTAGTCCATTAATATAGGCCTAAATCTTATCTATTAGCCTTGGACAGATTAACTTGGTCCATATAGCTCAAGCAGGTGACTTATCTACTAGCTTAAATAAGTTAAGCAAGCACTTTAATATTTTATTCCATTTTGAGATCCAAATCCCTTTTACTAAACTTAAAACTTCTGGACACTTGGGAAGTTCAATTTTTATACTCAAATACCTACTTACGATCCCAAGTTTAAATTCTCCCATCGATGGTAACTTAATCGAATCCTGTTTAAATGTATGGGTAGTTCCTTCAAGCCCATCTTACTGTCACTAATAACATAGGATATTGATTCCATTAAATATACCATAAGGATATACAAGCGCCATAACAGTAGAACTATTACATGTAGAATACGGTGTGTTACATCCTTCCCCTTAGAAATATTCGTCCTCAAATGGTAGCATAACTAGCTGGATTAAACAAGCATAAGCATAAGTTTAATCCCACTGTAAGACACATAAAACTAATATATTTATACTTACTTGTTAATGAACCAAATCAACACTTGGACTTTCTCTTCAAATTTGAATAAATGAGAGTAATTGGATTTCATCACTTCCCCGACTTCCCATGTGAGTTTATCTACTTACTGGATCCTCCAAAGTACTTTTCAAAAGCTATTTATTTATTTCTTAAATTTTTAACTTGCCAATCTAGAATAACAATATGTACTTCTTCACAAGCTAGATATTTTGTATCTTGTGGATCGATAATAGAAGTAATAGGAGATGGATCTCCTATACACTTTCAGAGTATTGAGACATAAAACACTGGATATATAGTTAAAAGTTCCTTCGGTAGCTCTAACTCATATGAAGCTTGTCCAAATTTATGAATAATCTTATATGGACCTATATAATGTGGACTTAGTTTTCCCTTTTTAATTATCTCTTTCATTGGTGACACCTTCAAGAATACCCAATCTCCTATAGAAAACTCTAACCCTCTTTTTCTAATATCTGCATATGATTTATGTCAACTTTGAGGATATTATTAGCCATTGTTGTATCACCTTAACTTTTTTCATAGCTTGATGAACAAGGTATGACCTAAATAAGGTAGTTCACCTGCTTCAAACCATCTAATTGATGATCTATACTTTCTTCTATATAAGGGTTCATAAGGTTCCATTTCAAAACTCAACTATATATATTGTTGTATGGAAACTCAATAAGTGGTAAATGATCATCCCAACTACCTTTGAAGTCCAATACACAAGCTCACAATATATCCTTAAGTAATTGGATTGTATGTTCTATCTGACCATCCATTTGAGGGTGAAAAGTTGTACTTAAACTCACTTACATCCCCAAACTCTTTTTAAATAACTTCTAAGAGTTTGTGGTAAATTAATATCCCTTATCAGATATAATAGAAATTGGGATTCCATGTAGCCGAACTATCTTTTTAATATACAACCTTGCATACTCTTCAATTGTGTAAATGGCCTTAACTGATAGGAAGTATGCTGATTTGCTGAGTCTATAAACTATTACCATATGGAATCAAACTTCCAAGATGAATGTATCAAACCAGTGACAATATCCATGTTGATCATGTACCACTTCCAAATTGGGAGCTCTATATGTTGCATATAACCTCTCAGCTTTTAGTAATCTACTTTAACTTGTTGAAATTAGGACATTGAGCCACTTTTTTCAAGTCTTGATAAATTTTGTTTGACCCTGGAAGGAAAAAATATCTTGAATGGTGTGCTTCTTCCATAATCCTCTTACTTAGACCATCAATATTAAGTACACATAATCAATTTTGACATCGGAGTACTTCATCTTGTGCAAGCTCAAATTCCCTTCTATCTTGAATATACCATAATATCTTCTATCAATATGATAAAAAACACATCTAAGAATGGCTTGAACACTCTATTCATCAAGTCCATGAAAGTTTATGGTGTATTATATATCCCGAATGACATAACTAAAAATTCGAAATTACCATATTGTATTTGAAAAGTCATTTTGGGTATATCTTTCTCCTTTACTCTTTCTTGGTGATAACCTACCTCAAGTTGATCTTTGAGAAACACTTAGCACCTTGTAACTGATCAAACAAATCATCAATTCTACTAATGGGATATTTATTCTTAATTGTCACCTTATTTAGTTATTGATAATCAATACACATTCTCAATGTGCCATCTCTTTTACGTACAAATAATATGGGTGCGCCCCAAGGGGCATACTAGGCCTTATGAAACCCTTTTCTAATAAATCTTTTAATTGTTCTTTCAATTCATATTATTCTACTAGGGATATTCTGTACGGTTGAAAAGAAATGGGTTGATTAACTGGGATCACATTAATACCAAACTCTACTTCTCATTTTGGTGGTAAACCCAAGAGCTTTTTAGGAAATATGTCAAGAAATTCATTTTCCACTAAAATCGATTGAAAAGTCGGGGACTCCGAATCTATATCTACACCCTCACTAAATGGCATATTTACCCTTTGGACATCATCTTCTTCATCTTAACATAAAAATTATGCTTACTACTTGGTGCCCAATTATTACCCATCCATTCAAGGGCTGCCTCCTTTGGAAAATAGAAATGGACCCTATTAGATCGGTAATCCACTGTGACATAATACAAATCCAACCAATCATACCTATTATAATGTCAAAATCTACCATTTTTAGCTCAACAAGGTCTACCAATGTATCATGATAAAAAATAGTTACTATACTATTACGATAAACTCTTTTAGTTATAATAATCTCGCCAACCGATGTAGATACTTCAAATGGCTTGACCACATCAATTAATGTAGAGTCAAATATGATAGATTATATACTAGATCAATTAATTTATATACATTATGTGTAAATATGGAAAATATACCTATAACCACATCAGGAGAAGCCTCCAAATTTTGTCGACCTGCTAGAGCATGTGTATGATTCTGAACACCTCTAGAAATAGTTGTCCCCTTAACACCTATACCATGACTAGTAGGAAACTACTGACCATACTAAAGAGAGGGACCAAGGATGATGATGAAATAGTCGATCTAGTAGGTCATACCATACCATCGATGCCCCATTTTGGGCAATCTCTCATTATGTGTCCCGGTGTGCCACACTAATAACAAGAATCTTTCCTAATCCCAAAATGACCTAATTAATTCCCCCTACATTTCTTACAAATTTTTTATAGAAGGTCTTGATTGTCTTATACTTTTTTGTTCTTGATACCTCACCACTTTTGAACCTTGACTCTCACTTCGTTTCCCAGGTTGATTTCCTCTAAACCCTTAGAAATAGGGAGGATAACTTGCTATGGATTAAGAAGATCATGATCTAGGAGGTATATTGATAAATAGAGGTCTAAAATCATTTGAAATGGTAAAAATTGACCTGTAAATCTAGCCCTCTTGGAGTTCCCTTTTTCTTTCCCTTATGTCCTTAGCCTTTGATCCTTTATTTTGTATGCAACTGCTTGCATTCTTTTTATATCCATGTCTTTTTTTAATGAAACAATAGTACAATCTCTAACAAAATATGGCTCAAATATTCTGTATATTGATGAACTCTATCCTTCATAGTAGCCACTACTTTAAGAGCAAAAAAGTAAATGTAGACTGTACTACTTTATGCTCATATTCCCTTGGCAAAGATTTACGAACTATCTGCATGGGCCTCTCGAATATTAAATGGACTATAATGATCGATAAATGCTATTTTGAACTCTTCCCAACTAGCTGAAAGTGTACCTACTCCCCTAGATTTTCTCTAAGCTTCGTAGCATAAATAGCCACCCCTTAAATAGATATGCTGCTAGCTTAACTATCACTTTACCTGATACATTCATAATATCCAAAGACTTTTGAATTTGATCAATAAAGTCTTATGGATTTTCATTAGTATTTGACCCATTTAATGATAGAGGGTCCTGTTATGGAAATCTTGTGTCAGTAGATTAGCTGCCCTATCTAAACCACTGGTACCTATAGTTAGACTAGCTTGTCCTTGACCTTATCCATCTACTATTCGAGTCAATAATTGCACCACATTCCTCAAATATTTCATAATAGAATTAATAGGTGATTCTGAGGGTATCTCTCTTTCTTAGCTCCTCTGGAGTTGGAGGAGCAGAAGAAGTTCATGATGTAAACTCATCCTGATCCTCACTTTAATCAGCTTGTGTAGGAGGTGATTTGCTAGTACATTCTACGACAACCACATCTACTTGTTTATTCTTGTTTACTCCTTCTTTTACCCATAATTAATATGATATCGATAAAAATATTCAAGGTTAAATACACATCAACCTACATCATTGGATCTATTAAACAATCTAAGAAATGAAGGAAAAAACAACTCCAAAATATCCCGTCGCCTCCCACTTATAGATGGGGTGCACAACACACCCATAAGTAAGACTCTACATAGACAGGAGTTTGTAGAATCCCTAGGAAGACCTATTCTGATACTACTTTTGTTGCCTCAAATCCCATTTGGGAGGATAGGCTCCTGTAGCTGTAAAGGCTTGAGAGTGCCAGCCCATAACCCTGTACTTCTCATACATGTAACTATGATAATCAAAGATTTTGCATAGTATGGATATGATACTTCATCGAAAATAAACCACGTAGGAAGGCCCAAAACTATATGTGCAAGACTTAGACGTTCGGGACATAACGTCAAAAAAAAACGACGCTACCATGCTTGACTTTAAGATGGTCTACAAAGCCTCTAAAGGGTACATGGACTTAGTTAAGGTTAGGAAAAACACCCACTTTACTCTTAACTAGTGTACAATACCAAAACATATATAACATACTCAAAAATCCCAAAATCAACATGGAGTTCACCAATAGCCGTTGATGTCCTGTTCTCCTCATGAGGGACGTCAGTACAAAAGAATATACTTAGTTGTAAAGTATAAAGTGAACATAGTTAGGACTCTCAACTAAATTATATATCCGTATATAACTATGCAGATACGCTTAAAATACCACCCTTGCTTGTATTTATTGAATCATGTACAATACATCCTTTACTTTTAGTATTCTTATCTGTTTTATAATATTGTAAGGCATATGATACAAATGACCAGCTGATCAGTGGTAAACAAGGATGACCCATGCTAGATATTTAACCCCTTGGACACGGTCCTCATAATACATAAATCGAGATTGACTTATGCTTTGATTTCCTTTCACCCCGGGATACCACCCGTAATATTGGGATATACAATACAAATTCTTATAAGGCCCCCCTATAAAATTCTGGCTTCATTGCACCCTCAAAATAATATGTCAAGCAAAGTGGTCAGTAACCTTACACGGCATCCAGTTCAATGGTGTATCAATATACCCTCCTTCTTTCTACATTCTAAAACAGTTTCAAAGTAGCCCTAAATTTTCTTTACTATAGCAATAAAATATTGAACTCATCATTCCTTGAGTTGTTAACAACAATATATTCATAATCCTCTGCCAAAACATGTATATAGGAAGGGAAAAAATAGACAGTAGCCATACCTTACTTTTTGTAATAGTTTATTATCTTAATGTGTATCTCTTCAATAGCTTATTTCCTTCACACACAAACCAAAATAGAAGAGTAAAATGTCTTATTAACTAAGAACAATAGGACTGTGAAACTTATAGAGGGTTTTCCTTTATTTAACCATGAACAACTTAATTATTATAGTCTTCTTAAGATAAGATCATGATTTCTTCACTTACCTTAGCTTGGAAGGAAGTTAAATCATGAGAACCCTAGTAGAATTATAGGGCTATTGTATAGATAAGAGAGACCAAGATAGAAAATCTTAGAAAGCTGATTTTTTGTCTACGTTAAAATTGGAATAATGAGCTGGTTTCAATCCCTTTAAAGGGAGCAGCTCTTTGCCAACTTTCTTGGCCATTTTTTTTCCATAAATTTTCAAGTATGTGATGCACCTACTTATCCATTATTCTTGCACATTTGAGGATTGAAACTATTAGGTCTTGGCTGTCCATTCTTATGCTTTACTCTTTTTTAATTTGGGCCAGAATTAATTCATGCAAGTGGTAGTGTACTTGGCCCATTAAGTTTACGAAATGAGTCTAAGTAGGTGATACACCTTCTTAGGTCTTAGGCTGGTCAAAATGTCACAGTAGGTGATGCACCTACTTGCTTTATTCATGTCTAAGATTGGCCTTTAACTTATTGGGCTTTTGGGATAGATTTTGGTGTTGAGCTGCCCACTCTCTTCTCCATTGATTTTACTTAGTTTGGACCTTAAATTAGTCAATTAATATTTTCCTAAATCTTATCCATTAGCGTTCTCCCTATTAACTTGGTCCATATAGATCAAAGGTGACTCACCTACTAGCTTAAGTCAAACAAGCACCTAAATATTTTATTACATTTTTAGATCCAAATCCCTTTTACTAGAATTTAAACTTATGTACACTTGGTCACTTCAAACTTTAGACCTAAATACCTACTATTGATCCTTTCACAATCCAAAAATCAAGAGTCATGATGGCAGTTGTCGTGAAAAACCTTGACAAGTAAGTCTATCACCAAAATTGATATAAAATGGAGAATAACACCAATATCCAAGGCAAGGCTTCTAAATGAAGCTGAACCACATGCACATATTAAAAGCGGAGAAATAAAACCAAGGATACAATACAACAATCCCAAAACCTGGTGTCACTGTGTGAGAACTAAGTAGTACCACTTGAGGTAAAAAATACACCAGATATCCCAAAATTAGGAACAAAACTCTGTCTCTAAATACAAATAAGACAGTCTAGATATGAAAAGGTAGAAGTCAACTCCAGATGCATAGATCTACCACTACCTCTAATGGGTTCCAAGTACCGCCCGAATCAACTGCCCTAAGGCACACTCAAACCTGGATCTGCACTGAAAGGGTGCAGTGGGAGTGAGTATGATCCACTTGTACTTTGTTGGTATCGTAGGTTGACTGAGCAAAGTACAAAATAAAGCATGAAAAATACAAACTAAGAGCACATCACTTACAATCAGAAAATGTCCTAAATGGTAGCCCACACCATCTCTACTAACAGTTCTACAATATTCACATATACTACATGAAAATACAATAAGGGGACACAAGTATATGGATATCACATATATAGGTATGAAGAAAGTAGTAGACATAGGCAAACATTATATCAAGGATGATACTACACATAAAAAAAGTGCAAGGTATATAACAAAAGGTAATTATGATGATGATGATGATGTTATGCATGAGGTCATTGCACAACCTCCGTATACACCTAATGAGTTGTGCTCCCTAGGTATGACCCATGTGGGAGGGGAGGGGGGAGGGAGGGGTTCATCAACCCATATATAATCCATATGAATTACCATATCTATATCTACTCTTCGACACATACATCGATAGAGGGTTTTAAATATGTCACATTTTCTGTCAGAAAAAGCCAGTGTTTCCAGTATTCCACGGTGGTATAAATGTTTCATGAATGTACATGATATGAGGATGTAATGTTCACAACCAACCACAATGAGAATCTCCATATTCAACCAATATACCAAACACGTTAGCGAAAATCCACTCAATATTCCAACCATCCATGAAATCCAATATAATTCATATGCCAATAGAGTAAAATACACCAAAATATATCATTGATACCACATTAGTCTTAGAAATGCTCAAAAGCTTACTCAAGATTACCCAATCCTAGAAATGGAAGAAAACGCTCAAAAACTATCTCCAAGCTCCATGTCTAAGAAATGGTGTAAAAATTACAAAATGAGGTATATAAATAACCCAGGCATCGCTTAAACGACCACTGGCTCGCTTAAGCGACCAGGTGCTGCTTAAGAGACCATGTGTCACTTAAGTGATACTCGTCTGTCAGCAGGTGTCATGTAAGCAATTTTGTTGTCACTTAAGTAACTATCTCATACGCAACACAAGAGTCACATAAGCAATATCTCTGCTGCTTAGTTGGGTCGCTTAAGAGACCAACATGTCGCTTAAGTGAGTGCACCAGCTAGAGACTTATAGAATTCCAAGTCTCCACAAACCCCTCGAGATTCATTTGAAATCTTGAGAATGAAAATAGACTATGCTACCCTATCAAATTCAACGCTCCATACTCAATGACGTTACCAAATTTGTAAAAGGATGCCATTTTTACATAGTTGACCCCCTAAACCCAATTTCACAACTTTCCAAATTGGGGGTCAAAATGAGATATAAAAGTTGTAAAATCACACCAACCATGCTACTAACCTAAAATCAACGTTCTGGATTTGCTGGCACAGATCGTTTTGCTACCCAACGCACAGATCAATAAATATTGACCAAAGTCAACTATAAGACCTTTTAGACCATCAAAAAGCCACAAACTTACATAAATCATCCCCACACCCTAGAAATACCATAATACAACCACAGGGAAAGGTAAAATGGTCAAATAATATAGAAATAAATATTTCATGCAAATCACCAAAAGTTAGGTTATTACGTCATCCACCACTGAGGATCTAGTTCACCCTCGAACTAAAGGAAAGGGAAAGTTAGGTTATTACTTCATCCACCACTGAGGATCTAGTTCATCCTCAAACTAAAGGCAAGGGAAGGTTAGGTTATTGCATCATCCACCACTGAGGATCTATTTCATACTCGAACTAAAGGTAAGGGAAATATCTAAATCTGCACAAGGGTTAGGGATAACTACTATGTATATCAGACTTGACTTCCCAAGTAGCCTTATCTACCGGTCAATGTATCTAGTGAAACTTAACCATCAGAATATCTCTAGAATGCAATTGTCTAGTATCCCTGGCTAAAATAGAGATCAACTCCTCCACAAAAGATAACGAATCATCTAACTGGACTAAATCCCCATGAATGACATGAGACTCGTCTTTACTATAATGTTGAAGCATGGAGACACGGTAAAATGGATAAACAACTGACAAATTTATGGCCAATGCTAACTCATAAGCCACATCCCTAATAGTTTGAAGAATCTTAAATAGCCCAATATACTTGGGGATAAGCTTTCCCCTATTCCCAAACCTCAACATAGCCTTCATGGGAGAAACACGAAGAAAGACATGATCACCAACACTGAATCTCAAGGAACGAAGTCTACGATTTGCATAGCACTTCTTCCTACTCGAGGCCGCTCAAAGTCTATCATGAATGACCCAAACTCTATGTAAGGACTCACAAAAAAAATTTGTACCTCGAGGTCAAATCACTGAAACATCAAACAAACCAACTGGAGAGCGACAATGCCTACTATGCAAAGCCTTGAAAAGAGACATCTTGATACTAAAATAGTAGCTGTTATCATACGCAAGCTCCACCAAGGGTAGATATTTCTCCCAATGACCACCAAAGTCTATCACACAAGCGTAGAGCATATCCTCTAAAACCTGGATAGTCTGCTCTGATTGATCATCAGCCTGGGGTCGAAAAGTTGTACTAAGATCAACCTGAGTACCTAATTCTTCCTAAAAAGTCTTCCAAAAGTCGGATGCGAATACTAAACCTTAATTTAAGATTATAGACACTGGTACACCCTAAAGACACACTATCTCATGAATATAGGTATGGGTCAACTTCTCAGCACTAAAGATAACCTGTACTAGAATAAAATGAGAAAATTTAGTCAAGCGATACACGATGACCCAAACACTATCAGAACCATAAGAAGTATGAGGCAACCCAGTCACGAAGTCCATAATGGTCCATTTTTATTTTTACTTGGGAATAGGTAATCTCATAAGCAAAACACTTGGTCTCAAATGCTCGGCTTCACATGCTGGCAATAAAGGCAATGAGCTACAAAATTTGCTACATCCTTCCTTTTACCACCCCACTAATAATGCTGTCTCAAATCACGATATATCTTAGTCACTCTTGGATAAGTAGAATGACTGGTACAATGAACCTTCTCTAAAATCTATCTAATCCAATCACCCATTCTCGACACACAAACTCAACTTTCAATCCTCAAAACACCATCTGAATCAATCAATATTTCCTTATCCTCATTACTCAACACCTTATCCCAAATCACTCTCAACCTGACATCATCGAATTTATGAGCCTGAATCTACTCCATCAAGGAAGACCTAGTCTTTATGAATGCCAAAACACACCCAGGTGTAAAAATATCAAGACTAACTATCTAGTTAGCCAAAGACTGAACTTAGAAGGTAAAAGGTCTCTCCTAAGTCAAAAGATGTACCATGATACCCATGCTAGTCGACTTTCGGCTCAAGGCATCTGCAATCACATTAGCCTTTCCTGGATGATAGAGAATAGTCAAGTTATACTACTTAAGCAACCCAAGCCAATGATGCTGCCTTATGTTAAGATCTCATTTCGTTAAGAAATACTGAAGGCTATGATGATATGAGAAAATCTCACAATAGACTCCATATAAGTAGTTATTCCACAACTTCAATACAACAACTTCCGCACACAACTCCAAATCCCAGGTAGGAAAATTTCTCTCATGGGGATTTAGCTGATGAGAAACATTGGCAATGACCTTACCTCCTACATCAATATACCTCCAAAACCAACACCTAAAGAATGACAATATATGGTGAAACCCACGCCCTCCTTAGGTTGGGTCTAGATAGGAATTGAAGTTAAAAAATCCTTGATCTTTTGAAAGCTTGCCTCACAAGCATCGAACAATAAAAAGAAAATCTTCTTCTGAGTCAACTTGGTCAATGGAGTTGTGATAGATCAAATACCCTCAACAAAATGCTGATAGTAACCTGCCAAACCAACAAAACTCTAATTTTTGGCAGATAAGTAGGCCTCAAAAAATTATGAACCACTACAATCTTGGCCATATCAATAGTAATATCATCCTTGATCACCGCATGACCCAAGAAATAGACAAACTCAAATAAAAACTCACACTTAGAGAACTTAGCATACAACTTCTCATCTCTCAATATCTGAAGCACAATCTATAAATGCTCTTCATGAGCGACCTCACTCTTGGAATAAAAAAAGATATCATCTATAAATACAATAACATAAGAGTCGAGATATAGTCAAAATACCCGATTCATCAACTCCATGAACACAACTAAGGCATTGGTCAACCCAAAGGACATGACTAATAACTCATAATAACCGTACTAAGATTGAAAAGTTATATTCAAAACATCCAAAGCTCTAATCCTCTAATGGTGATATTGGACCTCAAATCAATCTTTGGAAACACTAAAGCACCCTGAAGCTGGTCAAATAAATCATCAGTATAAGAAAAAGGATATTTATTCTAAATTGTCACCTTGTTCAACTGTCGATAACTAATACAAATTTGTATCGACCAATCCTTTTTATTCACAAAGAAGATAGGCACACCCTTAGGTGATATACCAGGTTGGATAAATCCCTTATCTAATGACTCCTGCAACTGATCCTTCAATTTCTTTGACACGACTTGGGCCATTCTATAAGGAGGAATAAAAATAGGCTTGATGCCCAGCTCAAAATCAATATCAAAGTTGATATCATAATCTAAAGGCATACTAGGCAAATTTGTAGGGAAAACATCTATGAACTTATGGACAATACGAACATAAACCTAAAAAGGGGGTAAAGCAACACTTGTATCACAAATATGAGACAAATAAGATAAACACCCTCTCTCAACCAAGTGAGGAGATTGAAAGGAAAATATAACTCTATTGGGACCCAAATGAAGCACACTTCCAAATCTAAGGTCACAATCTTAGTATGATAATGTAGGACAACATGATAAGGATCTAACCAATCCATAAGATAACATCAAAATCTAATATATCTAATACAATCAGATCTACCTACATTTCACGCCCAAAAAAGTCAAAATACAATATCGTTACACCTGATCCACCACTAAAGCGTCTCTTACGGAGGTAGATACATGAATAGGGTATAATAACCCTTTGGGTCATTTTTCATATTTTCACTTATTTTTTCATTAGAGATTTCCCATATCTTAACCAAGTTTTTTATGACTTGATTGGACTAACAGTTTGGTTACCAGGTTGTTCGTTTGGTATTTTGAGGTAATTCCCTAATTAGAAGTCTTCGTTGGTTCCAAATAGCCATCCGGCAAAACCTTTAGTAAAATAATATTGGATGGAACTTCCAACTATTCCATCAACTCTGGAATATTGATTTTAGGCTAAGTATACCTTTTATTTAGGTCCCGATGCACCTAAACTCATTTTGACCTATTGGCCAAAAAGTTAGAAAATTAGAAATATAGGTGTGGGCCCATATTTGGTCTAAACGACCTTAAATGGAAAATATAGCTTCACCATCATATCTAAAACATAAAATTTAGTGTGGTCACATTTTTCATTTATGTATGTTGGATTTCAAATAAATCTCGAGGCCTTAGTAGAAACTTGGAAAATTTTTAAGTTTTAGCTAATATCTGGTGATGGCGATCGCACATGGTTTGCAAAGAAGATAGTGCAATTGCACTAAGTCCCGTAGAGGATATAGTGCAATCCACTAAGGGTGGTGGAAATTGCATCACCTATTTCTGCAACCATATAATACCATTGTACACCTGGGTATACAATTGCAATGCCTGATTTCCTGGAAGTGGTATAAATAGACCCCTTTGGTCACGAATTAACCCATTTTTCATCCATATCATGTGAGAAAAATCCCTAAAAAGCATGATAGGTCAAAATTAAGACTTTTGGGTGACTTGGGAGCGTGTTTAACATCTATTTTAGTGATTATCATCTGAATTAAGGTAAGATTTCATCCCTTTCTTGGTGATTTTTTTTGGGTTTTTGACCAAATCCCCAAATAGATTAAGGGCTTGATTTTAGACCCAAATTATCTTGGTTTTCACCCATTCTTTATAGTTGTGATTCCTTGATCATGTATGGATGTTAGGTTGGTCTCAAAAATGCATTTTTCATAAGTGGGACCAATATGGTGATTTAGGTGTGATTTTTGGACCCGAAGACAATGGTGCAATATGGGTAATATTATTTTTGTATTAATGAGTATATTATGATTTTGACAGTGTAATGGATTTTGTGATCGTGAAGTGAAGACGAGTGTCTTTAAGATGAGTTAAGGATTTGTAATTTGGCTTTGAGGTAGGCTTTTGTCTACTCTTTTTCGTAAGATGATGCGTGTTATATATTACATGTGAATATGAATGTTAAGATTGATTATTGGTATAATGACTTTGTCTTGTGTTTTGAAGTTTGGGGCTTAGATGAGGGTTTTGACTTGTAAGGTGAAATGCTTATTATACTTGTAGAATCCTAATGCCTTCTTTATTGTTTGAGCTTATTCATAGAGTGGATATGATATGATACTAAGTTTGAGATGTGGTTTAAGTATTAGAATCATGGTTAGTATGATTATCCTTATTTGGACTATTCTAGTGATCTTGAAATCGTAATTTAGGTGGAGTTGACTTAATTGCTCATGTTCTTGGTGAAATTTCTATTTTAGGATTGATTATGGATTGTGTACCATCAAGAAGTGAATTCAGATACATTAGCCTAGTATGGGGTATAAATTTCCTAAATATGGAAATCAAGGATTAGAAGTGGGTTCTTCCAACCCACCTTAGGCCAAGACTCGGGTTAGCCTATGTAGACTTAATTATGGATGTTAGGCATAGGTGAGGCTATTAAACCCTTAGAATAAGGTTACCTCATGACTTGATGAATGGTAATTTTTTTTCCTCAGGTTATGATATATGGCCTCTAGATGTGAGATGTCGCATAGATATGGTATATCTCATAGTTATGATTACAACCTATGGATATGATATGATTCATAGTTATTCTATGGCTTATAGATACAAGATGTCCTATAACTATGATTATTGATATGAGTTTCAGATACATATGCAGGCCTAGTCCATGATTATGATGTTGTAATTATTTCAGACACATTATTTGGCTAAAGGCCGTGTTATAATATCAGTTGGATTTCCAGAAAATATTTATCCTTGCAAAGGATGCGGTTTTATTTTATGAATATATTGATGCTTATGGTTCCATTGTTTGAATATTGGTGATGGCATGTATAAATTTTTTGCATTCATGATCATTATATCGGTAAATGATGCAATTTGAGCTAAATTGTGGTCTTATTACCATCTTTCCTGAATACAGGTTAAAGCCTCTCTTTTCCCTTAAAAATGGATTTCCTCATAACAATAACTACCTATCTTAATGGATATCTTATGTGTATCAAAGAGATTAATAACGATGTTTTACAAATTTGACTGAGACAGATTCTGATCTATGATTTGATACTACTGATTACTCTGATTGTGAGAGATACCAATACTTTCTACTCTTTTATAACGATTTAGTCTCAAAGTTTTCTCTGGGTAATGGATTTACAGATTTACACTCTTTTTATCCATGACTTGAGTTAGTGTTCCTATTATATTTATATACATATCTCTCTGGTATGGGATGGAAAATGATGCTATATTGATGATTTAAATTTTGGGTAAGGACCCGATAGCAGATTATAATAATGATGTTATATATGTGTGTGTGCTGATTATTGACAATGTTGACGATATTGAGGGTATTGATTATATATTTTGACCGGTTTATTTCCTAGTATTGATGATATTATGACCGTTAAATTTTGAGTCTTGATTATATTATGACCTGTTCAATTGAGAGTGTTGATGATATTATGACTTGTTTAATTTTGAGATTTAATTAGGATATTATGACCGATTCAATTTCGAGTCTTGATGTTATTTATGACTAATTTAATTCTGGGTATTGATATGTACATATTACCAGTCCTTGTCCGGGGATGATTGTGATATAGATTATATGATTTGCATTCATTCTTGCATGCATATTTCCTATCACCAGTATGCGCCTATATCTATCAATCTATATAGGGGTGGGGGGTTACATAGATTGGGTGATGACTATCCCTTGTATGTTCTATATACTAATTTAACCTTCTGAGTCTGGGGTGGTAGGGGTACGTGATAGGCTTGGCTAGGTAGTTGGTTGTCCGTACTAGCCGATTACTCGTGTTGTTATGATATTGTTATTTTCTTTGTTATGATCATTATTATGGATAGCTTATGAAAGATTGACTATTGATTCAATGTTGAGATTCTAGGTATGATACTAGTTCTTCTATCTTTCGATTTTAGTATTATGCACAATAAACCCATGATTAGACGTATGAGTTAGTAACCCTGAGTACACTAGTACTAGTTTTTGTTATGATTATGGGATCTTAAAATGCTAGCCTAATGATGTAGACTATACTTCGAGTCGACCTTGTTTATCTATATTTATATGTTTATGTGTGTGTGTATGTGTATCTAGCTAATGTCGCTATGGTATTACCAAATATCCCTTTGTTTATTTATTCAGATTGTATATTCATTCCTTGGCATTGTATACTGTTATATATCATTCTTTCTCCCTGTATTCATATATTGACCATGGATATACGGTATGGTGTTGAGATTCCCAAGAATGGTTTGCATAGGATAGCTCATCCTTGATACTTTCTTAGTCGTATCATGTTAGTCTCTTAGGCATGAATAGGATAGTTTATCCTTATTATCTCCTTGGCTTGCTTATGTGGTTGCTGGATATTTGGGAGTAGTTTTCCATTTTTTTTATATGTTATATATATATATATATATATATATATATATATATATATCTACATTATCTTTGGAACTCATTTGGAAGTTGTATACTGAGTACCATATTTTTGGTACTTATACTACACTTCTGCAGCTTTCTGATCATAGTATGAGTTATCGCTATTGATGTATGCATCGTGCAGAGCATTCATGGTTCAGAGACATAGAGTGAGCTACTAACATTTGGAGTATTACTTTCCTCCCTCTTATGTACTAGACTAGTCTCTATGTTATATTCGGAGATAAGTTTTAATCGTGTAATTGCCTTGGTTTTTATTTTTGTACTCTTAATATATTAGAAGCTCTTTTGCTGATACCACCAGGTTTTGGGACTATATTATGTATTTGACCTCTTATTACCTCTATTCCACATTTATTCCCTTATCTCTTTGAGTAGTCCATTACTAGCTATTCCGGACTACAGGTTTAGCATGCCTATTGGCTGTTTATAGCAGGCGCCATCATGACCTGAGAAATTAGGTCATGATAGAGGTACATCAAAAGGATCACAAGAAAAATCAAAACCCAAAGAAAAATATGCAGACATATAGGAGAAAGTTGACCTCAAGTCAAATAACACAAATGCAGATTTGAAACAAATAAGAATGATAACTGTGATCATAGCATTGGAGGCCTTTACCTTTGGCTTGGAAGGTATAGCATATCACTGACCACGTCCAATAACCGACTAGGTAGTCTCTCAAAAACCACCATGGGAACTATTATCTCTACCTCTTATACCCCTAGTAGAACCTCTACCTCTCATAACTGATATAAGAGAAGCTCTGAAGACACGATGGGGGACAATCCCCAGCCAAATGGCCAATATCATCACACACATAGCAAACCTTGTATCCTGACTCAATGGATAGAGGTACGGTATAACTACAATGACCACTTGTAGCAACCAAAATAGAAGACTCACTACCTATACTCTGTAAGGTTGCCTGCACTATTCTACTATTATACTGTCGGAAACTTCTAGAATCTCTACCTCGAGATCCATGATCTCTGAACTAATGCTGACGATGCATATTCTTGGCACCTCCATAAGATGCTCAAAGAATGGACTCAGTCACCTTAGTATGATCCATAATACTCTAAATTGATGTTCCTTATACTACCATCTGATTCATAGCAAGCTGAAGTGAAATGCTCAAACCCTTCACGAACTTTTGAATCTTCTTAGATTCGGTGGTAATATTGGCATAAGAATATCTAAACAAAGCATGAAATTGTGCCTCATGCTCTACAACATTCACGTAACCCTGCTCCAAGCGATCAAAGTCATCTCTTATCCGATCCCTCAAACGAAAGACATAAATCTATATAAAGACCCTCTATAAATTGATCCCAATTCATCTTTGGCCAACCAAGAAGACCGACTACCAATAAGTGAACTCTACAAAACTCTAGTTGAATCTCTCAACAGATAAGTAGTATGAGAAGCCCCATGCGACTCAAGAAAACCAAGGCTATCTAACTTCTCACGATAGTCCATCAAGAACTCATAGGCATCCTCACATGCAACACCACTAAACTTAGGAGTAATCAAATGAGTAAACCTCTCAAACCTCTTATGATCCTTAGAAGATATAGCTACACTCACAATAATTGGAGGCATAGTAAATCTAGCTGGCTGAGAATGCATCTGAGGAGGTATCATACAAGAAGGCTAAACCTCAGATCTCAGAACACCATGCTCAGATACCGACTCTAAAGGAGGAACCACACTCGAGGATACTGGACTACCATAAGCAAATTTTGATAAAATAGGAGGATCGAATCTCGATATTAGAGGAATAACATAATAAGACTCTGGCAAATATGAACTCCAACAAAAAATCACACTTAAAGAACTTAGCATTCAACTTCTCATCCCTCAATTACTAGAGCACAATCCGTAAATACTCCTCATGATCAACCTCACTCTTGGAATAAACCAAGAAATCATCTATAAATACAATAATAAAGGAGTCAAGATATGGTTAAAATACCCAATCCATCAACTTAAAAAACACGTCAGGGGCGTTGGTCAATCCAAAGAACATGACCAAGAACTCATAATGATCGTACCGAGTTAGAAAAGATTTCTTTGGAATCTCCAAAGCTCTAATCCAAAATTCATGATATCAGACCTCAAATCAATCTTTGAAAACACTGAAGCACCCTGAAGCTGGTCAAATAAATTTTCAATATGAGGAAGAGGATACCTATTCTTTACCGTCACCTTATTCAACTTTCCATAACCAATACACATTTGCATCGACCAATCCTTTTTATTCACAAACAAGATAGGCAGACCCCAAAGTGATACACACTAGGTTAGAAAAATCCCTTATCCAAAAACTCCTGCAACAAATCCTTTAATTTCTTTAACTCAGCTGGGGATATCCTATAAGGAGGAACAAAACTAGTCTTGATGCCCAGATTAACACCAATAGAAAAGTCAATATCATAATTAAAAGGAATACTAGGAAAATCTATAGGTAAAGCATCCATGAAATTATGGACAATATGAACAGAATCCAAATACGGAGCTCAAGCAACACTAGTATCATGAATATGAGCCAAATAAGATAGTATAATACACCAAAAATCCAAACCAATGTTGGCATCATATTTTAGGCTCATGCCTAGTAAATCATGGTTACTTGGTAGACTTATGAGTTAGTTTGATGTATATTAAGGCCTCAAATAACTCCCAACTATTAGATGAATCAAGATAATCCTTATCGATTGAAATTTTGATAAGAATGTTGTTTAGTTAACTTCAAATGATAATATATTTTGATATACTTAGAAATTTTCATCTCAAGACCCACCAAATGGTAGGAAATTAAATTATCTTTCAAATGATACAAATTTTTCCCAAATTCGATACTCGGGTGAGAAGTTATGGTATTTTTAGTGAAAGCAGTAGCTAAATACGAGCAACACCGCATCGCGGTGACCCTAAGAATGGAATTCATCCTTTCTTAGTGTGCCATATCAATAAGCACTTCATCATACCAAGGGGTCATTTCACAATTGTTAATTTCTAGTAAGGCACCGCGATTACCATCACGTTGCTCCAAAAGTCCAGTTGGGAATTGACCTTTTCCAGTGGCACAATATGATAACACCGTATCGCGCCGCTGGGAATAATGGGGTTTGTCAGTTTTTCAGTGGCCCAACGCGATTGTACTGTGTTGCATCGGGTGTCAACATTGAGATTTTTCCCAATTTTGAATTTTAATTTCCAGGGACCGTTTGGTCTTTTTCCAAGGCCCTAAAATCATCCTAAACACATAATTAAAACCTAAAAGTGAATTATATTCCCCATTATTCACAAATTACTCGTTAAGAAATTAATTCTCTCTTAAGAACAAACCCTAGCTTTCAAAATTCAAGATCAAATCTCAAGAATTCATCATTAATTCTCATTAATTAATCAACCCAGGTATGTTAAGTGTTCATCCATGGGTTCCTTTAACTCATGAAGCCCAAGTATCCAATTTAAATAAAAAGTTTTGATCTTTTAAAGTTATTATGATTTTTAATTGTGATTTCAACCTTGAATCTTCATTTCATACCATGCTTCCATGAAATTGTTGTTGTTATCAAACCCCACATGTTTTAATATTTCTATTTTTCTGAATTAAATCATGATTAAGTGTTGTTGATGTTGAAACGATGCTATTACTCCAAGTTTTATACTATTCCCATGTTTAGCCTAAACCATGCAAATCAAGTGTTTGATGACATGCCTACAAGAATGGATTTTTAATAAATGTTTCCATGTTATGTCCTCCAAGCTTAAGTACAATTTTACTATTGAGTCCTGGGGGTTATGAATACCCAAAAAAATAGTTGTTAACTTAGTCTCAGTATCTTCAGAATAGTTTTAGAGTATGTTATGATACTAGTTCAACCAGTCATCATAATTAGTTAAACTTAGAACAGTCCAGTATTTCGATCCAGTTTAGTTAGGAGTAGGATTTAGCACCGAGTGATGTAGGGATGGTGGCTAAATCATCACATAGGAAGAGTCATTAGTAGCACTACCTGTACTCTAGAACTACATAGCTAGCATAGGATATGAGGAGTCACTCGTCAGATTAGGCTTGACTACCTCGCAGGGGTCACCCATTAGTTTAGGCATGACACCATTAGTCCTTTGGGACAACATATAAGTATAGTGGATCCCCATAGGCACCCGTGGCATGGCACTAACACCCTTCCAACTGGGGTTACAGATTGGAACCCTATTAGCTTAGATTGGGGCATTTCGATTAGAGGATACCTCCCAGAGTCTCAGTCCAGTAATCACTTTAGTAATTCCATTTCAGTTGCTTGACCATAGAATACATATTTCTGTGATTCATTTATCAAATTTTAGTATTTCAGTGCTTACAAATTATATTCAAAACATATTATATGCCTGGTCATTCATTTTCAGTATTTACAGATTTCACGCATCCTAAGTATTTATAGATTTTATGTATAATCAGTATCTACAAGTTTCATGCACATTATTCAGTACTTTATGTTATATATATATATATATATATTCAGACAGTTATATTCATGTTCATGAAACCATGCATATCATCTTACCTTATTTAACATACCAGTATATTCAAAGTACTAATAGTATACTCTTTTCTTGTGCTATGATGTATCATATCATAGGTTTAGACGCTCAATTCGCAGATCGCACATAGATTTTCCAGATTATCAGCCGTAGCAGTGTGAATCCTCATAGTTTTAGGACATGATTTATTTAGCTCAGATTACTTTATCAGTTTCATTCATTTCCATTCAGTCAAAGTTAGTTGGGGGTTTCTCCCATCAGCTTCTCAGTCAGTCAGTAGAGGCTTTTTAGACTATTTCAGGCAATTGTCAGCTTCTCAGATTTTAGTTGTAATTATCAATCATATTATCAGTATTATCAGTTTGGTTTATAAATTCTATTAGATTTATGATGTAGAACCTTATATTATTCCTCATTAAATTCCATATATGTTAGGTCATTATCAGTTTTACTCAGTGCTCACAACAGGTTTGAGCTCATGGATTAGCTTATGGTTCCTCGGGGCTGTAAGCACTGTGTGATGCCCAGGGTGTACTCTTGGGGAATTACAAACTTGGTATCAGAGCCTAAGGTTTTAAGTGTCCTAGGAATTCCAAAAGCAGTATCAAGTAGATTATTGTGCATGCGTGTGAAGAGCACCACATTTATGGACAAGGGGCCATAAGGTGTTTTAGGAAAAGTTTTCCTTTTTTCAGTTTTCATGTCTTATGATTGAGCATGAGCTCATGTTAAACTCTCTGTCTAATCTACTCTTCTTTCTGTTTACAGAACATGCCTCCCAAAAAGATAAATGGAAAAAGAAACATAAACCAGCTAGTCCCATCTGTCATCAGTTCCAACCGATCGCCCAACTTAGCAGGATGCCACTTCCAGTACTACCAGTGGTCAGCGTCTAAATATATTATATGCCCTTTAGTCCCAACAGGATTAGGAAAATTCCCCTGATAAGGTCACTGGTACATTGTAAGTCTTTCATTTACATGTTTATGCTTTATTAGACCTTGGAGCTTCTTTTTCTTTTGTAACTCCTTACTTAGCCGTTAACTTTAGAGTCAGTCCTGAAATACTATCATAGACTTTTTTAGTGTCTACCCCAGTAGGTGTCTCTATTATAGCTAGGCAGGTATACAGGAGCTGTCCGGTCACGATATCTCTGAAAGTCACTTCAGTTGATCTTGTGGAGTTTGAGATGACAGATTTTGACATCATTATCAGCATGGATTGGATCCACTCATTCTATGCTTTAGTTGATTGTAGAAATAGAGTAGTTCATTTTCAGTTTTCAAATGAACCAGTCCTTGAATGGAGGGGTAGTACTACAACTCTTAGGGGTCAACTTGTTTCATACCTTCGAACGAGGAAAATGATATCCAAGAGGTGTATTTATCATCTTGTCTGAGTCAAAGACTCTAATTTCGAGACTCCTAACCTTGAGTTAGTTTCAGTAGTGAGGGAATTTCCAGATATGTTCCCTGAAGATCTTCCTGGAGTTCCTCTAGAAAGCAAAATTGACTTCGAAATCAACCTTCTTCTAGATAGTTAGCCTATCTCTATTCTGCCATATAGAATGGCTCCAGCCAAACTCAAAGAATTGAAAGAAAAATTGAAAGATCTCTTAGATAAGGGATTCATAATATTTCCCCGTGGGGCGCACCAGTCCTATTCATGCATAAGAAAGACGATTCTCTTAGGATGTGTATCGATTACCATCAGTTGAACAAAGTGACAATAAAAACCAAGTATCCACTTACTAGAATTAATGACTTGTTCAATCAACTTTGGGTGCCAGATATTTTTCTAAGATAGGCCTCAGATCCGGCTATCATAAGCTTAGAGTCTGGGAGTGTGATATTCCAAAAATAGCTTTCAGAACTCGGTATGGTCACTTCGAGTTTCTAGTTATGTACTTTGGTCTCAGAAATGCCCCAGCATCCTTTATGGACTTGTTGAACCAAGTGTTTAAGAAGTACTTGGACATGTTCATCATAGTCTTCATTAACGATAACTTTGTCTACTCCCATAACGAAAATGATCATGCAGACCACCTTAGAATAGTATTGTAGACTCTTACAGCCCATCAGTTGTTCGATAAATTCAGTAAGTGAAAATTTTGTCTAAGATCAGTAGCTTTCCTTGGCCATATTATTTCTAGTGATATCATTAGAGTCGATCCTCAAAATACCGAGGCGATAAGAAGCTGGCCCCGACCCATTTCTCCATCAGATATCAGGAGTTTCTTTGGTTTGGATGGCGATAACAGATGGTTTTTTGAAGGATTTTTGTCTATTGCATCCCCCATGTCAAGTTTAACTCAGAAGAAAGTTAAGTTTCACTGGTCAAATTCTTATGAGAAGAGCTTTCAAGAGTTAAAGACTCGATTCACTATAACCCCAGTTTTGACATTACTAGATGGTTCAGATGGGTTTGTTCTACTGTGATGCTTCTAGAGTTGGGTTGGGATGTGTTTTGATGCAGAGGGGTAATGTTGTGACCTATGCCTTTAGACAACTTAAGCCCCTTGAAAAGAATTACCCTACCCATGATCTTGAGTTAGTAGTTGTTGTCTTTGTCTTAAAGATTTGGAGGCACCATTTGTATGGGGTACATGTTGATGTGTTCAGAGATCACAAAATATTGCAATATGTGTTTTCATATAAGGATTTGAATCTGCGTCAGAGGAGTTGGTTAGAATTGTTGAAAGATTATGATATGAGTGTTCTGTACCACCCGGCAAGGTCAGTGTAGTGGTAGATGCCCTAACTAGATTGTCTATGGGTAGTGGTGCTCATATTGAGGATGATAAGAAGTTAGTTCAGGAAGTGCACCAGCTTGCCAGATTAGGTGTTCATTTGGTTGATTCAGTTGAGGGTAGTGTGTAGGTTCAGAATAGTTCAGAATCTTCTTTAGTTCCCGATGTGAAGGAAAAGAAAGATAGGGATCCTAGTCTAGTGAAGTTAAAGGAGTCAGTCAGAGATCAGAAAGTAGAGGTTTTCTTCTAAGAGGGAGATGGTGTGCTGCGTTGCCAGGGAAGGTTGTGTGTGCCATCTGTTGATGAGTTGAGATAGTAAATTCTTGTAGATGCACATGGTGCGCGTTACTTGATTTATCCAGGGGCCACAAAGATGTACCACGATCTATGGGAAATCTATTAGTGAAGTGGAATGAAGAGAGATATTGCAGAGTTTGTGGCTAAGTGCTCCATTTGTCAGCAGGTTAACCTTGAACATCAGAAGCCTAGTATGTCTATGTAGGAGTTCAGTATTCCTACTTGGAAGTGGAAGTGAACATAGATTTTATGATAGGTTTGCCTTGTACCGTCAGCAGCCTGATTCAATTTGGGTCATTATGGATAGGATGACCAAATCAGCTTATTTCTTACCAGTCCATACTTCTTATTCAGATGAGGACTATGAAAAAATCCATCTCAGAGAGTTGGTTAGGTTGCACGGCGTTCCGTTATCTATCATCTCAGCTATAGGTACTCAATTTACCTCTCAGTTTTGGAAAGGTTATAAGAAGGGTCTTGGTACCCAAGTTCACCTCAGTATATCCTCTCACCCTCAAATAGATGGTCAGGCAGAAAGGACCATTCAGACCCTTGAGGATATATTGAGAGAGAGTGTAGTCGACTTTAATGGTAGTTAGGATGACCACTTGCCTTTTATTGAATTCACGTATAATAACAACTATCATTCCAGTATTCAAATGGCTCTATTTGAGGCTCTATATGGAAGAAGATTTAGATCTTCAGTTGGTTGGTTTGAATTAGGAGAAACCACGGTAGTAGGTCCTGACTTAGTGTTTGATGATTTAGAGAAAGTACAGTTGATTAGGGAGAGGCTTAAGACAACTCAGAGCCGATAGAAATTGTATGCAGATATGAGGAAGAAAGATCTTGAGTTTGAGATTGGTGATTTCCAATATCTGAAGATCTCTCCCATGAAAGGAGTAAAGAGGTTTGGTAAGAAAGGGAAGCTTAGACCTCGATATGTTAGCCCTTTCAGAATTCTGAGCCAATTCGTAAAGGTGGCATATGAGCTTGAGTTGCCTGCAGACTTAGAGTTTGTGCACCCAATATTCCTTATCTCTTTGGTGAAGAAGTGTATTAGTGAACCAGTTATAGTTGTTCCCTTATAAATCATAGATGTTCAGAACAGTCTCTTCTACGAGGAAATTCCATTCGAGATTCTTGATCGACTAGTTCGTAGACTAAGGAAAAAAAGAGTTCCTCTAGTCAAAGTTCTTTGGCAGAATTAGTCCGTTGAGGGAGACACTTGGGAAGCAGAAGCAAATATGTAGACCAAGTACCCTCATCTTTTCTTCGCAAACTCAAACTCAGGTTAAGGTAACAACCTTCATAGAATTTCTCTTTTCCATGTTCAGATTCAGCTACGTATCATTCTCATGTCAGTCATGCATTCACAGAACCAGTTCAGTCATGTTTCATACTCAGTCATGTACTCATATTTTCATCACGTATATTCATCATTTAATCTCAGTTCTTCAGTGTTTTCAGCTTAACCAGTCTCATTCGAGGATGAATGTTCCCAAGGGGGAGATATTGTAATACCCCAAAAATCTAAACCAATGTTGGCATCATGTTTCAGTCTTATGCATAGTACATTATGGTTCCTTGGTATACTTATGAGTTATTTTGATGTATATTAAGGCCTCAAATAACTCCCAACAATTAGAAGAATCAAAATAATCCTTACCGATTTAAATTTTGGTAAGAATGTTGATTTAGTCAACTTCAAACGAGCATATATTTTGCTCTACTTAGAATTGTCCAGCTCAAGACCCACCAAATGGTAGGAAATTAAATTATCTTTCCAACGATACTAATTTTTCCAAATCCAACACTTGGATAAAAAGTTATGGCATTTTAGTAAAAGCAGTAGCTCAATACGAGCAGCACTGCGTCGTGGTGAGCCCAAGATGGCGATCATCCTTTTTCAATGTGCCATCATGGTAAGCACCACCTCGTGCTGAGGGGTCATTTTGCAATTGTCAATTTTGAGTAAGGCACCGCGATTACCATCGCGTCGCACCAAAAGTCCAGTGGGAGTTGTCCTTTTCCAGTGGCGCAATGCGATAGCACCGCGTCGCTCCGCTGGGCAAAATAGGCTTCGTTAGTTTTATAGGGGCCCGATGTGATTGTACCACATCGCGTCGAGTGTCTAAATTGGAATTTTTCCAAGTTTTACAATTTAATTTCCAGGGACCGTTTGTTCTTTTTCCAAAGCCCTAAACTCTTCCTAAACATGGTATTAAAACCTAAAAGGGCATTATATGCCCCAGTATTCACAAATTACTCTTTAGGAAATTAATTCTCTTTCAAGAACAAACCCTAGCTTTCAAAATTCAAGATCAAATATCAAGAACTCACCATCAATTTTCACATATTCATCAATCCAGGTATTTTAAGTGTTCATCCATGGGTTCCTTTCACCCATGGAGACCAGGTATCCAATTTAAATACAAAGTTATGATCTTTTCAAGTTATTATAATTTTAAATTATGATTTCAACCATGAATCTTGATTTCATACCATGTTTACATGAAATTATTGTTGTTATCAAATCCCACATGTTTTAATATTTCTATTTTTCTGAATTAAATCATGATTAAGTGTTGTTGGTGTTGAAACTATGATATTACTCCAAGTTTTATACTATTCCCATGTTTATCCTAAATCATGTATATCAAGTGTTTGATGACATGCCTACAAGACAGGATTTTAATAAATGTTTCCATGTTATGTCCTCCAAGCTTAATTACTATTTTACTATTATTTCTATTGAGTCCTGGGGTTTATGAATACTCAAAAACATAGTTGTCTACTTATCCTCAGTATGTTCAGAATAGTTTCAGAATATTTTATAAGCATTACCAGCTCAGTCAGTCATCATAATCAGTTGAACTTAGAACAGTCCAGTATTTTGAGTCAGTTTAGTTTGCAGTAGGTTTTAGCACCGACCGAGTTTAGGGATAGAGGCTTTCTCGTAAGATAGGTAGAGTCATTAGTATCAGTCCCTGTAATCCATACCTACGTGGCCAACATAGGATATGAGGAGTCACCTATCAAATTAGTATTGTCTACCTCGCAGGGGTCACCCATAAGTTAAGGCTTGACATCCTTAGTCCTTCGGGACAGTATATCAGTATAGTGGATCTATACAGCTAGCGTTAGTACCTGGGTCTAGACTAGCTTCTCTCCCTCAAGGCACATTAAGGGGAAGTGTGTCTCTTAGAAATGGCAAAAAGAGATATATCCAAGGTGTTGGAAAGATTGGGAAATCACCGCATCATGCAATAGAAGATGTGCATTATGTGAATGGCCTTAAGTACAACCTTCTAAGTTTATCTCAAATCTATGACAAAGAAAATGAGGTAAAATTCTCATCATAGATGTACTATATCAAGCATAAAAACTGGAAGAATTATTCTCCAAGCCAAAAGGATCAAGAATAGGTATGTAGCTTATCTGGAGTCTGTGGCTGATGAGGAATTAACTTATTTAAGAGCTCAAAGTGAAGATCTTGATTTATGTCATAAAAGACTGGGACATGTAAGTTCCTCTTTGCTAACCAAGTTGATTTCAAGGGACCTGGTCCGTGGCTTGCCAAAGCTGAAGTTTCCAAACAACAAAGCTTGTAACGCTTGTGTTCAAGGTAAACAGACCAGATCTTCCTTCAAATTGAAGAAACAAGTAAGTACTTCCAGACTTCATGAAATACTGCATGCGGATTTATATGGACCTATTAAAGTCCAAAGTAGAGGAAGGAAGAAATATGTGTTGGTTATTATAGATGACTACTCTAGTTTCACCTGGATAATAATTAAAAGAACCACGGATGAAATATATGGGGTTCTTGTTTCTTTTGCCAAGAAAATCCAAATGAAGCTAAATTGTAAAATTACTGAATTTAGGTATGACCATTGTACTGAATTTTGAGAATTCTCAAGTGGATGAATTCTGTGTTGATCATGGAATTAGCACATTTCTTCTCCCAGAACTCCACAACAAAATGAAGTTGTTGAATGGAAAAAAGAAACATTGATAGAAATTGTTAGTACTATGCTAATTGATAATGGACTTCCAAAGAATTTCTGGGTTGAAGTAGTAAATACCGATAATTATATGACTAACAGGTGTGTGATTAGATCACTTCTAAATAAGACTTCATATGAGCTGGTATTTAATAGAAAGGCTAAGCTAGACTATTTTAGACCATTTGGATGTAAATGCTTTGTGCTAAATAATAGGAATAGAGAATTGGGAAAATTTGATTCCAAAAAAGATGAAACAGCGTTTGTAGGCTACTCTTCAACAAGAAAGGCTTACAGAATCTTCAAAGAACTCTATGTTTTGAAGAAAGTATTCATGTAGTCTTTGATGAGTTTGGAAATCAAATAACCCAAGTGATGGTTAAGATTCAAAAGTTAAAGAACTCATTTCTGTTCAAAGGGATGATACGGATGAAGATGATAATCAAGGGATAAATGATGCAGATGAGAATGATGAAACTAATGGTGATCCAGAAACTCAAGTACAGATACCATCCCCAGTGGAAGAACAACTAGAGGAGGCTAGTCAAAATTTATAGGGACTTGGTCCCAGTGGTGTCAATCTCAGAAGGCATAATGGATACATAAGTCCTCTCATCCCCTTGAGAATCTGACTAAATCCTTTCAAATAGGAGTCCAAACAAGAGCTCAAGCCAGGAATGCTATGGCATTTTCAGCTTTTTTATCCCAAATTGATCCTTAGAATGTAAAAGAGGCCCTGAAATGGTTGCTTATGACTGAATTTGACCAAATTGATCCCTAGATTTTTTATCCCAAATTGATCCCATTTTGAAGTTTCTCGCAAAGCAAGTAAGTACTATGGGGATCCTAAAATAATATCAATTCAATTCTAACTTCAACATGGGACTAGAATAATTCATCAACATCATGTCTTAGAGGTATAACAATCCATACTAGTTCTATAGTATAATTCTTCCTTATGTATTACTCTTAGCTTATTCAAGGCATCAAAGGCAAATTTCACAATTAAACATATCTGAGGTCAAATTATTCTTAGTGTGTGTGAACAAGGTCACTCCCATCTAATTACAACAACTAGAGCATTCTCATACTATTCATGAAATAACAAGTCCAACTAGCCAAGGTTCTAAGCTATAAGTCAATCACCATACTATACAAATTCAATGGCCTAAGTAGTTCAACTAATCCCAAATATACCATTTATCATACCAATGACTAAAACCCATCCCAATCTAAAAATGATATCAAAATCACACTATAATAAAGCTCAATCTAACAAACGTAAGCCTAACCTACCTTGAATTCAAATATAGCTCACGAACCAACAATCTTCGCTCTCCATTTACAAAAATAATAACCAAGGATCCACGCTATACAAACATAATATATGCATTATTATGAGAATAACAACACCCATATTGCACCATTGTGCTTCGAATCCAAAACTACAGAAAAAACCCAAGTGGGTCCCACATACTGAAATCGAGTTTCCGAGACCACCCAACGTTAAATTATCTTTAGGAAGTTAAAGCCCTCAATAAATTTGTGCAAAACAACCATATTTGAGGCTAAAATAAAGCTTTAAGCCATATGGGATTTTGGTCAAAAAATCAAGAAATCAGAGTATGAAATGGAAGGATTTTTACCTCAAATCCATTGTTAATCGTAAATATAAATGTTAAAAAAGCCTATAATTCACCCCCAAGAGTAAATTTCAAGCTACCAAGTCTTTCTAGGTTTTCTATGGTTCAAACGGAAGTGAAGAATACCCAAAATTCGATAAAAAAGGGCCTTTTTATACGAACTTAAATTGGGTCCGCAAGGTCAAAATTTGTTCTTGACCTCCCGGATTCATCCGGACTCTGTTTTTTTACAAACGAACTATGTAACCCCACTAATTTCAACATTTTGAATGGATTGGTAATGTCAGATTTTCTATCTAAGGTCATTTAGGCTACTTGTACAGTGGGATCTGAACCAAGGGTCTACTAGCCTAAAATAGATATTACAGACCTACTGACGCAATCAAAATTTGCATCCAAAATCGATTTACTGAAGTTTTCACTCGGCGGCAATTTGGAATCAGTGAAGACTTCTAAATGGGAAATTGGCCCAAAAAACAAACTACCCAGTAACTGAATTATCAGTTCCAGCAAGTCATAAATTACTTAGGCAATCTATGGAAAATCTCTAACGATGAAAATAAGCGGGATTGCATAAAATGACCTAAAGGGTCATTACAATATCCACTACTAAGGAACTTTCGACCTAAAAATTTTAAGATAAGGTTATACTTGAAGTCTCAAACAGGTGAGGATACTGGGATATCACCTCACTCTCGATTTCCCAAGTGGCCTCCTCCACTGGGCGGTGCCTCCACTGACCCTTAACTATATGAATCTCTCTAGTACGCAAGTGCCTCACATCACTAGCCAAAATCAGCATAGGCTCCTCTACAAAGAACAACTTCTCATCTAACTAGACTGAGTCTCACCTAAGTACATGAGATGATTCAGGAATATACTTTCGCAGCATGGAGACATGGAAAACTAGATGAACAACTATAAAATTTAGAGATAAAGCTAACTCATAGGCCACCTCACCTACTACGCAGAGAATCTCAAAAGGGCTAATATACAGAGGGTTGAGCTTACCCTTTCTTCCGAACCTCATCATACTTCTCATAGGAAAAACATAAAAGAAAACACAGTCACCAACTTTGAATCTCAAGGCACGGAGTCTACGGTTGGCATATACCTTTTGCCTACTCTAGGCTTCTCTCAGCTTATCCTGAATCACAATGGCTCTATCCAATGAGTCCTAAAGAAAATCCATAGCATGAGGTCTCACCTTAAAAGTCTCAAACCACCCTATCAGAGAATGACATCTCCTACCATACAAATCCTCATAAGGAACCATCTCAATACTCAAATGATAGCTATTGTTATAAGCAAACTTTGCCAATGCTAAGTGTTGATCCCACTGTCCTCCAAAATCTATAACACAGGCTCGGAGCATATCCTTCAAAACTTGAATAGTCCATTCGGACTGTCCATCTGTCTGCGAATGAAATGTCATTAGCCAACCTTTTATAAAAGAAATGGGATTTCCATGTACCCATAAATTACATTATTAATATTGACTTGGGGGATCCCATGTACCCCTCAAGTGATCGGTTTTATGCTTTCTTGGGGGATTTCCTTGTACCCCACAAGTCTTTCAACTAGACAACCATAACCACAAAACCTTACCATTTAACCATTCCAAACCGTTTAAACTGTTTATACCATTTAGGGTTCTATATACAAAGTTATGCCATGCAATAGTTCAATGAAAATCCAACAATTTAACCAAAAACATTCTCACAGGCATTTTATCAAACACATTGGGGGCATAGTGTTTTCAAACCTAAAACTAAGTACCAATTAATCATTCTCATGCAACCAAATGTCGAAACCACTATTCAAACATATAAATCTCTAATTAAAACATGGGAAAACCATAACCAAGCATTTATAACCAAAAACCCTAACATATATTTGAAAATCCAAAACCATACCACAATTATGCCATGAAAACAATTCATAAAACATGCCTTTAGTTGGAACTAAAACATGCCTTTAGTTGGAACTAACAACGAGGGAGGAGTAACATGCCTTAGATTAAGAAGATGATGGAGAGAAATCACCATTGTAAGCCCCAATTTTCTCCTATTGATGAAACCCTAGCCTTTCTTAACCCAAGAACCTTGAGAGATTTTGAGAGTTTACAGTATTTGATTGGTTGAAAATAGGTTAACAAAACCCCCAAAAGGTGTTTTAAGTTATGGGATACCAAGGATTTATAAGGGAAACTGTCCAGAATACCCCCAACTTAAACTATATTAATTTTTTGCAAGAGGATATGACTCCACCATACCAACTGTACCCTATCATACGAGTGGTACCCATCACTCGTACCATGGGCATCCCTTGGACGCCCAACACTATTCAACATATGACCATAAAGCCAAAATTGTACACCAACATATGACACATTCTTTTAACCCGTACCTTTGGCAGAATCAAGAGGGGTTGACACTGTCCAACATATGAGATGGACTATACCACTCGTACCTATATTAGGCCTCATGGTGATCCAATCATACTCAAATCCAAGTTAAGTTACTAAGTTTTAGATTACGTGAAGGAAAACCCAACCCTATGACCCATCACCCACCATATGACTCGTACCCATCCAAGTTGTACCCATTCTAAAAACTCAACCTCCTAACACCACCTAAAATTGGACAACTTATGACTGGGTCACCTGACCCATACCCTCACCATATAACCCATACCCAGGGTGTGTCAGTCTTCCTCACTAGGATCATTCATCCTCAAATGACGGACAAGGTAGTACAGGCACGAATTACACCCCAACATAACCATTCAAACCTTTAACGAAGTTAGAAAAAAAATGCAAAGAAATTAACCTTCCTTTATTCAAGTTAGAAAAAAAAGATGCGATCAAGAACGCGTACCTTCTGCAGGAATATCCAGAGAAGAAAATAAATATGGATACTTGGACTTCATGTCCTCTTCTATTTACAAAGTAACTTCTTCCACCTTGTGGTTCTGTAATAGAACCTTAACCAAAGCTACATCCTTGGTCCGCAACCGACGAACCTTCCTATCTAAGATCTCAATCGAGATCTCTTCATAAAATAAACAATCTGAGATATCTAATCCTTCCAATGAAACAACTGATGAAGGATAACCTATACACTTTCTCAATATAGAGACATGGAATACCAGACGAATGGATCTCAAACTAGAAGGCAACTCCAATTCATATGCCACATTACCAACCCTTCTCAAAACCACATAATGGCCAATATATTGGGGACTGGAGTTCTTCTTTTTCCCACACCACATTAATACCTACATAGGATACACCTTTAGGAACACTTTATCCCTAACCTCAAACTTTAAGTCTCTACACCTTATATTTACATTGGACTTTTGGCAGCTTTGGGCAGCCTTAAGCCTATCCCGAATCACTTTTACCTTCTTCATAGCCTGATAAACCAAATTTTGTCCAAACATATCTACCTCACCAAGCTCAAACCACCCATTAGGATACCTACATATCCTACCATACAATGCCTCAAAAAGGGCCACCATCCCAATTCTAGAATGGTAGCTATTGTTGTAAGTAAACTTTACACGAGATAGATTATCAACCCATCTACCACCATAATTAATTACATATGTTAGAAGAATATCTTCCAATATTTGAATAGTCTTTTCTTCTTGCCTATCCATCTGCGGGTGAAAAGCATTACTCAGACTACCCTTAGTACCCAAAAACTTTTGAAATGACTGACAAAAGTGAGATAAAAACTGCGTACCAAGATTAGAGATAATGAATACAGGTACCCTATACAACTTCACAAACTTATGAAGATACAACATCGCATAATCCTCTATCAAAAAGTTAGCCCTCACTAGTAAGAAGTGAGCTGACTTAGTCATCCTATCCACGATGACCCAAACCAAATCAAATTGGTTTTTAGACTGAGTAAGACCAATAAATGAAATGACACAAGACTACCCCCTAGTCGTCATACGGTGCTTAGAACAACAAGTGATCCCAAGATAACCCATGAACTGGCATACTATTAAGCAAATGATGTAAAATATAATAAATAGCTATTTTGTTGTGCAGAAACATAATCATACTGAAAATCTAAAATAGATACAATACTGATAAAGCTTTACAATCTGATTAATCTGAAGGATGAAACTGAAATTACAAGATTGACTCTGACTAACATCTATGAAGCCTCTACTATACTGACTATAGATAGCTGGGACATGCCTCCAACTACCACTAATCAATACACATGAAAGTAAATGAACTGTGTATGAACTAAAACTGTTTGGAGTTCCCGAAGTAGGAGAGCTCATCACCTACTGGCTAGAATCTACAACTGTTTGATCCTGATGTGCGGGCTACAATAGGTACCTACATTATGAAACAATATGGCCACACTGACGTATATATGGATCAGTACTTCTGAAATGTACTGAGTATGCAGGGGTGAATGCAATAAGTAAAACTGATTTTATACGTAATCGTAAAACATGCATGCTAAGTGTAAGTAGATTCACTAATAGGCTGGAATAAACTAAAAACTAAAATATCTTAAATCATGAGTGATAAACATTCTCTGATAAGATGGTGAATCTTTACACTTAGTTTTGTAAACTTACTTTAATGATATAAGTATAACTGAACATGGGATATGATAAAACATAGATTATTTAAGAATACTAGGTCTGAAACTACGTGATGGAGACTGTCATAGATTGAGGATCTGAATATACAATCACACTGAGCACGAATGCATAAACATACTAACTTATTTGATTAACTGAATGACTAATAGCTGAATACTAGGTATGTAAGACTGAATTGTACTTAGTCTAAATAACTGGACTAAAACTATAGAGTATTATGCGTATGAGGAAGGGACTGACTAAGTAACATGAGATAATTGAGCATGAATTCATGATAACTGTGTTATCTGAGAATACAAAACCAAGCGTATAACATGATTCTGAAATAGTCTGTAAACTGAGGTATTAAAATACTGATAACTGAATAATTGATAATTGTATGCTATGGTCAAGCAAACCTGAAACTAAACTAAGTTATAGATTTGATTACCTGACTGAGACAGTGACTGAGACTGTAACTAAGATGGTAACTAGGACTGTAACTGAGAATGTAACTAAGACTGTAACTGAGACTGTAACTAAGACTGTAACTGGAACTGAATACTGAGTTCTAATAACTGAATAACTGATAGCTGCGATTACTGATAACTGAGTTACTATTAACTGGGTGATTGATATCTGAATTTATTGATAACTGTATTACTGATAGTTGGGTGACAATTTCTGACATTCCTAATTTTGTAGAACTAAATTGAACTCTATACTAAACTGGGTGACTATGTCTGACAGTCCTAATTTTGTAGAACTGAACTGATTTCTATACTGAGACTGAAACTGAAACTGTGGAAGGTAATTATCTAACCGACATGCCCCAAATCTGACCTGATAGGGGTCCAACCTGTGACCCCAATTGGATAGGTGCTAATACCGTTCCACGGGTACTAACACAGAAAAACCAAGATGCCAAGCCTAACTAACGGGTGACACCTGAGCTGAGCCAATCCTAATCTGATGGGTGACCCCTGAGAGGTAGTCAATCTTAGTCTAACGGGTGACTCCTCATCCTACACTGTCTACGCAGATCTGGAGTACAGGGATTGCTACTAATGACTCTGCCTCTCTGATGGGGAAGTCATCATCCCTGCACTCGCTCGGTGCTAAATTCTACTCCGAACTGAAAGACACTAATTATTAAACTGAACTGAACTGGACTGATACTGAGCTTTACTGAGTTTGGAAACTAACTAAGTTTACTGAATTCTGCTAATCGACAGAGTACTACTGATGGTGGCACGACTGATACTTTTTTTTAACTACTAAAGCTCTAGATAAATAGCTAGATTTTTAGGTATTAAATACCTCCAGGACTCGATAGCATGCAAAGTAAAATATTGCATGACTTTAGTAGAATAATAGTTCGTGCTTACTATAAATGCATTCATTTAGACATTTTTGTCAAACACTTTAGAGGCATGAACTTGTACATGAATGGGACCACATGATCACATGTCATGATCATGAACTTGAACAAGGGAATATCTTAAACATGGGAGCATAGCATGATTACATAACTAAGTTTATTAATTGGGAAATCACATGTTATTCTCTTGAAATAGGACATAAGCGTTTCATCAAAACACGTAAAGTTCATAGCTTGAAAGTAAAAATGTCTTAAACATGAGGGAACAATAGAGTTACATGGAAAAATTCATGACTTGGGGATTCATTTTGAAATTGACTTAACATGATATGGGAATTTCATCAAGCATGTAGAAAGCATGAATTTAAAACATGGGAATATTGCTAAACATCATGAATTTAGGATCTATCATGGAATTTACTTGAATAAAGCATGGGAAATTAAAATTCATAGCATGAGGAATTTAAAATCTTGCATGGAATCACACATGGGCTTATTTAAATTAAAACCACCATGAAAACATGAAATTCAATCTTTCTTGAATATACAAAATACCATAATAATGGAAAATTCATTCTTTAATTAAAAGAAAAGAGTTTTGGGGCTCCATGGATGAAAGAGGACCCATGGATGAACTCCCACATACCCTAAAGCTTTAATATTGAAGGAGAAACACAATCTTGAAAGCATTCTTGAATTAGGTAACTTGAGTTCTTGCTTTTCTTAAAGAAAAATTAATGAAGTCTTTGGTGTTCTTGAGGAGGCTAGGGTTTTTCTTTGAAAGAAAAGATGAATAATTGAGTGTATATTGTTTTGGGGAGCTGAAATTAAGTGTTATGGGTGGATTTGGGTGAGGGAAAGTGACCAAAGTGCCCCAAGACCCTTTATCAACTGAATTAGCATGTGAAACGGTTCCGAAACACGCTGGTTAATGCATCGCATCACTATCACGTCGGCTTAATGCCTCACATGGGAAATGCCATAACTTTTCGCTCGGGTATCGAATTTTTGTGAAATTGGTATCATTGGAAATATAATTCCATTATCTACAATTTGGTGGGTCTTGAGCTGCAAAATTCTACTAAATAAAAATTTTCATACATTTAAAGTAGATCCTTCTAGAATCTAATGCCAAACTTTGGATGAATCAAATGCTCTAAGCTCAACTTTGTTCTAAGTGATTCTTATGAACATTTTTCACCTCAAAAGCAAATAAAACATGAGTATAAAGATCATGAAACTCATATTTTCATAAGAATCATTTAGATTATAGCTTATACACATAGGAACGATGGTTCAAAGACTAGCCCAAAAATGTGGGGTATTACATTATCTCCCCCTTGGGAATATTCATCCTCAAATGAGACTGGTTAGACTGAGAGTACTATATGAAGGTAACTGAGATCATGTTTTGAATATGCAAGACTTGGAACATGACTACATAACTGATTTTGAAACATGATACATAAACTGAATATCATGAACTGAAGTTATTTCTTGAATACATGCAATGACATGAGAATGATTATAAGGCTGAGATAAAAATGAAAGACTCAACTGATGAGTAACCATTACTTTAAGCTGGATCCTATTTCTTTAAGTAAATAGAAAGGTTTAGGATATGAATACTCAGGGTATTACAATACATCTCCCCCTTGGGATACTTCGTCCCCCGAATGGTACTGATTTGGTTGAGATACTACGAAAAGACTGAGATGATGCACGAAACTTATGGACTGAATCATGACTGAATATTAGGGATCTGAAAATGATGCATGATGTATAAATTGAACTAAATTTACGACTTGCATGGTCGTGAATGAATTTCCTCGTGAATAGAAAAGATGGGAAATTATAGGAACTTGTCTTTCTGACTGCTAGACTGGATTGCTGGCTATAAGGACTGAATTATACTAAAGTCTTACACTCAACTATAAATTCCACTTGTACACCAACATGACATTCAAACCTATCTTCATTTTCACACATGAACTTGTAGGCAAACAACCATAAAAGCATCTTTCTTATTTCTTCTAAAACTTTATCCTTAAAACTTTCATGCATTAGCCCAAGAAAACACACATAGAATTTCAACTAATCATGACATAAGGAGAGGTCACTGAAAGTTAGAACATGAGGACCTGAAGCATTAAAGAATAACTTTGACACTCAATTGAGTCCTGAGGAATAAAGTATCAATGACATGAATTAGTCAGAGAGGTATGAATTGAGGAAATACATAGCATAAACTGAATTTCACTGATCATTATGAGTGTAGCATAAGTATCTAGATCTGAACATACTGTAAAACATGAGTACATGAGTCATAAGATGTATAACCTGAGTTTGGAGTTCATGATTTCATGGAACATGATTTATACTGCTGAGTGAACTGGAACTCCTCATATTAGAAACTGAAAGCGTACATTGTTTTTCTATAAAGTGCATGGATATGAGTTGTGATGAGGGAGCTGATATGCTAAGCATGAGTAGATATCATGATGATAAAAAAACTTTGTACTAAGATAAGAATAGATAGGGAATCGTCCTCCCTTACTGCTTTTCTACATACACTGGCACTACTACGAGAATTTGAGAGCCTGACTTGGTTACTTGTTCTATCATCTTCCTCTTAGCTTTAAGCCATCATCTTAAGTCTGTGACTACTTTACTAAACTCTAAACTGAACTGCAATAACTTTACTCTAGAGTTTGGGGTATAATAATGCACATGAATGGTAATCTCATCCACACCATCATACTTAATCTCGAATAAACAAACTTAAATTCTTGCATACACTATTCAAGCCTACTGATTCACTTTTCGTACAACTAGCCCCATGAATATATAATTTGCTCAATCTGGATAACGCTATCCCAACTCTACTACTGCTAAATTTCTAGGTTCATACTTCTAACTTTAAATCACATACTGTAAAAGGGATTCTTAGAAGGACATATGAAAGCACATCTGACTTTGGCTTAATTTACAATTTTCATGAACATGAATGAAATATTTCAAACTTTAGGACATAAGGACACTAATGGGATACTTTCTGAGCCAACATGCAATCCCATAACTGTCTGTGGCGACTGGCTGAGGAAACACTATTTGTATGGACTTAAGCTTCACTATTTTTGTCGCCTCAAAACTAAGGCGGAGTTAGCATGAATAGTAAAACATGAGGATCTGCATAAATTTCTTAGTCAATACTTCTACTGTACGATCTGATACTTTAAAGAAGGGAAACATTTCCTAAATGCCTTATAGCCTCTCGAAGAAAAGTAAAGACGTCTTCATACCATTCCACAAGACTCTACTAGACACGGCTTCATAGACACCCTAGGACACTTGAACTTTGTGCTCTGATACAAAGTTTGTAATGACCCGAGACTACCCCCTAGTCGTCACACGGTTCTTGGAACCACAAGTGATCCCAAGCTAACCCATGAACTGCATACTGTTAAGCAACTTAATTATAACATAATAAATAGCGGTTCTATTATGCAGAAACATAATCATACTGAAAATAAAAAATAGATACAATATTGATAAAGCTTTACAATTTGATTAATCTGAAGGATGAAATTGAAATTACAAGACTGACTCGAATTGACATCTATGAAACCTCAACTATACTGACTATAGATAGCTAGGACATGCCTCCAACTACCACTAATCAATACACATGAAAGTAAATGAACTGTACATAAACCAAAACTGACTGGAGTTCTTGAAGTAGGAGAACTTATCACCTGCTGACTAGAATCTACAACTGTCTGATCGTGACATACAGACTACAACTGGTACCTACATTATGAAACAATATGGCCACACAGACGTATATATGGATAAGTACTTCTGGAATGTACTGAGTATGTAGGGGTGAATGTAATAAGTAAAATTAGTTTTATACGTACTCGTATAACATTCATGCTAAGTGTATGTAGACTCACCAATAGGCTGGAATAAACTAAAAACTGAAATATCTTAAAGCATGAGTGATAAATATTCTCTGATAAGATGGTGAATCTCTACACTTAGTTTCTTTAAAATTGCTTTAATGATATAAGTATAACTGAAGTTGGGATATGATATAACATTAATACTGTATGAATACTGGGCCTGAAACTACGTGATGTAGACTGACATAGATTGAGGATCTGAATATACAATCACACTGAGCACGAATGCATAAACATACTAACTTATCTGATTAACTGAATGACTGATAACTGAATACTGGGTATGTAAGACTGAACTGTACTTAGTCTAAATAACTGGACTGAAACTATAGAGTATTATGTGTATGAGGAAGAGACTGACTGAGTAAAATAAGATAATTGAGCATGAATTTGAGAAAATTGTATTATCTGAGAATGGAAGACCAAGCGTATAAAATGATTCGAAAATAGTTTATAAATTGAGGTATTGAAATACTGATAATTGGATAACTGATAACTGTATGCTATGGTCAAGAAAACCTAAACCTGAAATGAGTTATTGATCTAATTACTTGACTGAGACTATAACTAAGATGGTAACTAAGACTTTATCTGAGATTGTAACTAAGACTATAACTGAGACTATAACTGAAACTGTAAGTGAGACTGTAACTAAGACTCTAACTAGAATTGAATACTGAGTTTTGATAACTGAGTAACTTATAGTTGCAATTACTAATAACTGAGTTACTATAACTGGGTGACAATATCTAAATTTACTGATAATTGTATTACAGATAATTGGGTGACTATTTCTGACAGTCCTAATTATGTAGAACAAAATTAAGATATATACTGAACTGGGTGACTGTGTCTGACACTCCTGATTCTGTAGAACTAAACTGAGTTCTATACTGAGACTGAAACTGAAGCTATAGAGGTAATCATCTAACCGACATGCCCCAAATTTGAGATGATAGGGGTCCAACCTGTAACCCCCATTGGAAGGGTGATAATATTGTGCCACATGTACTAACACTGGAAAACTAGGATGCCAGGCCTAACTAACGGGTGACACCTGGGCAGAGTCAAGCCTAATCTGATGGGTGACACCTGGGAGGTAGTCAAGCCTAGTCTGACAGGTGACTCCTCATCCTGTGCTGGCTATGCAGTTCTAGAGTACAGGGATTGCTACTAACAACTCTGCCTCTCTGATGGGAAAGTCATCATCCATGCACTCGCTCAGTGCTAAATTCTACTCCCAACTGAAAGACACTGATTATTAAACTAAATTGAACTGGACTGATACTGAGCTTTACTGAGTTTGGAAATTGACTGAGTTTACTGAATTCTGCTAACGGACTGAGTACTACTAATTGTGACATGACTGATACTATTCTGTTACTACTATAGCTCTAGATAAATAGCTAGATTTTTGGGTATTAAATACCCCCGGGACTCGATAGCATGAAAAGTAAAATACTACAAGACTTTAGTAGCATAATAGTACTTGCTTACTATTAATGCATTCATTTAGATATTTTTGTCAAACACTTGAGAGGCATAAACTTGTACATGAATGGGACCACATGATAACATGTCATGATCATAAACTTGAACATGGAAATATCTTAAACATAGGAGCATAGCATGATTACATAACTAAGATCATGAATTGGGGAATTCACATGTAATTCACTTGAAATAGGACATGAGTGTTTCATCAAAACACGTAAAGTTCATAGCTAGAATGTAAGAATGTCTTAAACATGAGGGAGCAATAGAGTTACATGGAAAAATTCATGCCTTGGGGATTCATCTTGAAATTGACTTAACATCTTATGGGAATTTCATCATGCATGTGGAAGGCATGAATTTAAAACATGGGAATATTGCTAAACATCATGAATTTAGGATCTATCATGGAATTTACTTGAATAAAGCATGGGAAATTCAAATTCATAGCATGAGGAATTTAAAATCTTGCATGGAATCACACATGGGATGATTTGAATTAAAACCACCATAAAAACATGAAATTCAATCTTTCTTGAATATACAAAATACCATGATAATGGAAAATTCATTCTTTAATTAAAAGAAAAGAGTTTTTGGGCTCCATGGGTGAAAGAGGACCCATGGATGAACTCCCACATACCTTAAAGCTTTAATCTTGAAGGAGAAACACAATCTTGAAAGCATTCTTGAATTAAGAAACTTGATTTCTTACTTTTCTTGATGAAAAATTGATGAAGTTCTTGGTGTTCTTGAGTATGCTAGTGTTTTTCTTTGAGTGAAAAGATGAATAATTGAGTGTATATTGCTTTTGGGAGCTGAAATTAAATGTTATGGGCAGATTTGGGTGAGGAGAAGTGACCAAAGTTCCCCTAGACCCTTTATAAACTGAATTAGCGTGTGAAACAGCTTCGAAACACATTGGCCGATGCGTCGCGTCGCTATCGCATCGGCTTACTGCCTCACACAGAAAATACCATAACTTTTTGCTCAGGTATCAAATTTTTATGAAATTGTTATTGTTGGAAAGCTAATTCAATTATCAACAATTTGGTGTGTCTTGAGCTACAAAATTATACGTATATTAAAAGTTATACACGTTTAAAGTAGACCCTTGTAGAATCGAATACCAAACTTTGGACGAATCAAAGGTTCTAAGCTCAACTTTTTTCTAAGTGATTCTTATGAACATTTTCCACCTCAAGCAAATCAAACATGAGGATAAAGATCATGAAACTCATATTTGCATGAGAATCATTTAGATTATAGCTTATACACGTAGGAACGAGGGTTTAAAGACTAGCCCAAAAATCTGGGTAGTATAATAAAGAAATCCATATTAATCACCTCCAATTACTATTTTGGCAATTCAATCTCATGATATAAACCCCCACGCCTCATGTGCTCATCTTTCACTTGTTGACACACTAAACACTTGGCCACAAAATTAGACACATCCTTTTTCATACCATTTCACCAATTCATCTCCTTGAGATCATGATATATTTTTGTCGAACCAGGATGAATAACATGGCACGATCATGCGCCTCAACCAATAGCCCTTCCCCCAGACCATCGACATCAGTAATATATAACCTTCCTTGGTACCGTAAGGTACAATCACCACTGATCTCTAATACCATCACCTTTTACCCACCTAAATCACCCTTGATTTTCATCAAGACAGGATCTAGCATTTGCTTCTCCTTGATCTCTACACAGAGAGACGGCCAAACCTCTTCCTATAACAATACACCACCATCCTCGGAGTTCAAAATATGAAATCCAAGATTAGACAAGAGGTGAATATCCTTCACCAACTCTCGTCTTTCTTTATCTACATGAGCTAAACTCCCTATGGACAACATGCTAAGAGAATCAATAAAAATATTAGCCTTACCTGGATGGTAGTGAAGACTCATGTCATAGACCTTGAGAAGCTCAAGTCATCTCTTTTGCTTGAGGTTAAGCTCTGTCTAAGTGAACACATACTATAAACTCTTACTGCACTCTATACAAATAGTGCCACCAGATTTTCAACGCAAATACCACCGCTAAAAGCTCCAAGTCATGTGTAGGAGAATTCCTCTCATACACCTTTAACTGTCAAGAAGCATAGGCAATTACCTTACCATGCTGCATCAGAATGCAATGAAGTCCTACCCAGGATGCATCACAGTAAACCACAAACCCCTCATTGCCTTAAGCAAAAGTCAAAATCGAAGCCAAAGTTAGTTTATCATTAAGCTTCTCAAAACTACCCAAACAAGCATTCAACCAAAAGAACTTTACCTTCTTCTAAGTCAACTTAGTAAATGGGGAATCTATCATTAAAAAACTTTCCACAAACCTTTTATAGTACCCGCCAAACCCTAGAATCTCTAAATATCAATTAGAGTCATGGGTCTAGGCCACTTCTTAACCACCGCCACCTTTTGTGGATCCACCATGATCCCCTCACTAGAAATAATATGACCCAGAAAGGTGGAAGAGTTCAACAAGAATTAATATTTCAAAAATTTAGGATATAACTGCTACTCTTTCAAGGTCTGCAACCCCACATGGAGATAATTGGCATGATCTACCTTACTTTTACAATATACCAGGATGTCATCAATAAACACAATGACAAATAGATCCAGAAAATGATGGAAGACCCTATTAATCAAATCCATGAATGTCGTCGGGGCATTGGTCAAACCAAATGACATAACCAAGAACACAAAGTGCCCATACCGGGTATGAAAAGTTTTCTTAAGGATATCCACCTCCCTAATCTTAAGTTGATAATACCTAGATCGAAGATCTATCTTAGAAAAGAATTTAGCATCTTGCAATTGACCAAATAAGTCATCTATCATTAGAAGAGGATACTTGTTCTTAATAGTCACCTTATTCAACTGTCGATAGCCAATACACATCTGAAGGGAACCATCATTCTTATACACGAGTAACACTAGTGCACCCCATGAGGACACGCTAGAAAAGATGAAACCCTTATCCAAAAGATTCTTAAGTTTCTCTTTGAGTTCCCTTAACTCGGTAGGAGCTATTCTATAATGAGGAATAGATATTAAATGAGTGTAAAAAGAAAAATCAATCCCACACATAATCTCCCTATCCAGAGGAAAACTGGGAAGATCATTCGGAATGACCTCAGTAAGCTCATTTACCACCGAAACCGAATGCAAATAAGGACCTTCTGAGTTAGAATCTTTAACCTAGGCCAAATTATTGAGACACTCTTTAGAGATTAACCTCTGAGCCATAAGATATGATATAAACTTCCCTTTAGGATCTAGGTAACCATCCTCCCATTCAATAACCGGTTCACCAGAGAACTTAAAGACAACTTTTTGGGTCTGACAAACTAAGGACACGTAGCATTAGTGTAACCAAACCATCCATAGAATGAAATCAAAATCCACCATATTTAATTTGAACAAATCCGCCAAAGTTTCCTTAATACCAACAGATACCACATACCCCCTATAGACTCTCTTAGCAATCACAAAGTCACGTACCAAGGTAGAAACAGAAAAAGAATCTGAAATAGCCTCAGGATCAAAACCAAAATACAAACCCACAAATGGGGTCACATAAGAGAGAGTGGACCCTGGATCAAGTAAACAATACACATCACAAGAAAAGAGTTGTAATGTACCAGTCATGACATTAGGTGATGCCTCACACTCTTGTCGGGTAGCAAGAGCACATAACCTATTTCAGCCTATGCCACTACTAGAAACAGAACCAGAAACAAATATAAAAGTATCACCCTTTTGTATAGAAGCATATGAAGAGACAACCAGAACCCTATTTTCCCCTGAAGCAACCTTACCAATCAGATAGTTCCTAAGTATATAGCCTGGCTGAATATATTTGAAATACTTATCTCTCCTCTCATCTTAAAAACCCTAATGCAACCAACCACAGAACCTACAAGGAGGACATGATAAGGCCTACTGAGACCTACTAGCCTAAACCTAAACACCCTGTGCCCTGAAGTTATCGCCACCCTGATGATGCTTGTCACCTGAGTATTTCGAGTAAGGGGCACTAGCTGTGTAGAAAGAACCAGAACTCTCCCACTTTTTCTTTAGCCACTTACCACTATCCCAACCACTTTGTTTTTGTCCACCCTGCTTAGAGAACCTGAACATTTATTACCCTACCTTTCACCTATCTCAGCCTGCTTTCTTTTTCCTCCTCCACCTATTGCATATGAACAACTAACATAGAAATATCTATGTCCTTGATCAGCAATGCATTCTTGTTTTCAAGGATCAAATATCGAGATAGTCCTAAAGTAAAATTTCACATCTTGTCCCACATATCAGACACCAATTCTGGAGCATAACTAGACAACTGATGGAATTTCAAGGCATACTCCTTGACTGACATCTTCTCCTATTTCAGATTAATAAATTCCTCCATCATCACTTCCCTCAATTCCTGAGGAAAGAAATTTTCTAGAAAAGCAGTGGAGAAAGTCTCTGATAGAGATGAATCCTCAATATCACCCATTGCCTGATCTCATTCCATGTACCATTGGTACGCCACATCCTTTAGCTGATAGGCAGTGAAATTACCCCTTCTACATTTGTCGCCTGTATGTCCCTAAAGATATTTTCCATCTCATCCGTAAAACCCTAAGGATACTCCTACACTTTAACACCAATAAAAATTAGAGGACTCAAACTCATAAACTGGACAAACCATGTCGCCTCAAAAGATGCAATACTAGATGCACCATGCTCAACTTGAGAAGCTACTAACTAAGATATCACACAAATTGACTAACAAAACTCCACATTCATTACATCAACCTAAGGAGGACTATAAGGAACTGTGGAACACTAGAAACAATAGGGACTAGACCCCTAGACCGAGTATGGATCCATGAAGTAGAGTGTGTCCCATCAATATTATCCCTAGTTTGGACAGAAAAGTTTATGTGTTCATCAGATCATCAAGGCATGATATGAAATACAAGTAAATTAGAAGAATCCAAGACCTTAAACTCCAAGCTGAAAAATAGAACACAAAGAAGAGAAATATTTCCTAAATGCCTTGTAGCCTCTCTCTTATAAGTGTGGCACTCTACACACCCTTAAAATAGACTCTACTAAACACGGCTTTATGAAATCCCAATTAAACATGAACCTAAAGCTCTAATACCAACTTGACATGACTCGAACCAGGTCCTTGTCATAATAGGATCCCAAGTCCAACCAGGATCGGGGAACACCTCCGTTACCCATCCCAACTACCAAACGCATACCCAGTGTCAGATGAATTCCAAACATATAACAAGATAGTGTATTTTTACCAATCCAGACTCTGGGATAGGTCTATGACCGGGACCTACCTAATAGATTCAAACCATCTAATACCTAACCAATAACCACTACAAAAACAAAAACAATTACCAACTATGAGCCTATAACAAATAGGATGGAACAATCATAAGTACAGTCAAATAGTATTAGCCCCAATACCAATGCCAATACTAAGGTTAACACCAACACCGACACTGCCCATTCCAACCCATACTAGTTTCACAAAGCCTCTAACCAAAAATAAAATAATATCTAGTTGGGACATAAAAAAGGAACCTCCTTCCGAGTTAATATTTTCATAGGTACTAAAAAGGTATCAAAACCATCGATGAATCATCTATAATAATTGTCCAAGCCAATAAAGCTACAAACCTCAATCGAAGATGTAGGTCTAGCCCAATCTAGAAAAGCCTCAATCTTCGTTGGGTCTACCATAGTCCCATCGTTAGACACTACATACCTAAGGAATGCCATCGACTCAAGACAAAACTCACACTTAGAGAACTTGGCAAAAAACACATGACCTATCAAAGTCTGGAGCATAATCCTTAAATATTGTGTGTTTCTCCTCTCTACTCCTCAAATACACACGGATGTCTTCAATGAACACAATTAGAAAAAAATCAAAATAAGGCCTGAAAACTCGGTTTATCAAATCCATAAAGGAAGTTGGGGTATTAGTCAAGCCAAATCACATCACCAAGAATGCATAGAAGAAAGATAGAGTTCTTCCATCATGGCTTTCGATGACTGATAGTTCAAGTTTATTAGAGATCTTTGACATGATTACTCCTATAATTGATATTCCATGTATTAAGATGAATTATTCAAGATTTATTTATATTTATAAACATTGTGAGATGCATGGGAATTTTAAATGGATTTCGGGCTACTATGGATTCCCCAATTACTTAGTTTTGGTCTTGGAAATTATACGTCCTCAAACTATTTGTAAAATTGTAGTTGTATATAATTTTGTCATATGGTTCTACTATTCTTAAATATTTATATTGCATAGATGATTAAAGAAACATGAATTGATTTTGATTGGATTCAAGTGACTTTGAAAAGTCCCTGGTTGCCATGTTTTAATTTTGAATGGTTTTGGTTTAATTGGAAACCTTGGAGTCAATTTGGTCTCATGATTTTTTATGTCTATATTGGGATCTATGTAGCACTGGGATGAATAAGGTTTTGGGAATAGGAGAACTGAACGTCCCTGGTGTACATCTTCATGATGCCCATTAGAGTGGAGTATTGTATTTGTAGGAGTAATAGGGTGAAGGTTGATGGTTTGTCTAAAATTTTCTTTTAGTTATGGACTTCAAGGGAAGGTCAGGTTGAATATTCTAGTGATTCTCTTCTATCTATGTATTCTACTAGTATTGTATACATTCTTATAGAACGAATGACTAAGGTATACATTTTGCATTCGCCTTGTGCCCTGGATATGAGCCTTGACCTTATGTTAAGTTACTCACGATATATATGGATTGTGTTTCTTTCAGTGTCCAGTCTTAAGGACTCCTCTTAGGGTATGGTTTTGACGGGATATTTCTTTATTATGGTCTAGGTGGTTGTTGTGAAGTACATTATGCCTATATTATCGTGTCTTGTCTTTGGATTTTTTCCTTGGGAGACATGGATAACTCTTGTAAATATATAAATTATAGTCTTAAATATTGTGACTGGTAGATATACCAATAGTTATGTTGTTAGGTACTTGAGATATATTATAGGATATGGTTTTCTGAATAGTTTTTATGGCATATTAGTGTATGGTTGTTTATGTTCAAATATAGGTTGGGGGTTTCAGTTATAGTGGTTGGATATGGTATGTCCATGTCATTTACTCATGATTTCCATATTATAATGATGTTGGAAGCGAACTGGTGTTTTCAGGATAGATATAAGGAGTAGAGCCTGATGGACTAAGTTAAATCCTTTTAGCTTTGGATAGGCTTGAACATGGAGGTGGTGTATAGCTAGACTCAAGATCTCGTAGTGGTGTGTCTTGGTAAATTCTAAGTTGAATTGGACTTACCCTTGCTTGAGTCTATTCAACCGATATTCTCTGAGTTTGCGTAGGGGTAAGGAGTGGATGGTCCATGGATGGTTGGTTCCTTTAGGTGGTATTGGCATCTTGGATTCCTTGTTCTTTAGGGATGTGTCAATGAGGATCGTGGATTGGAAAGTTTTCCAGTTGCAAGCAAAAGGTGTGGCTTTGGTAAGGTTCCATGGTGGAACCAAAAGTCTAAGAAAGTTGTTTGGGATGCGGAAGTTGACATGCATTGAGTCTAAGTATCTGCATTGGTTCTTCCAGAAACTCATGCATAGGTTATATGTTCTTTATCATATCTTGGTTTCTAACTTAGTTAAAGGTGAGGAATGGTTCCTCTCGCATATTTGTTTTATAACTTAGTTAAGGGTCAAAATGGAGGTGTTGGGGTGTAAATCATGCTTGTGGTGTATGGTGATCTTCTCATCTTGGTTTGTGTTCTTATCTTTTATTTTGGGTTGAAGAAAAGTTTGATGTGTGTTGATAAATTACCTCATACTTATTCTAAACCTTCCCCATCATTCGAGGATGAATGATCCTAGTGGGGAAGACTGAAATACCCCAAGTCTTGGACCCTTGAAAATTTTCCTTGGTTTTGTACTTACTGAACTTGGTACGACACAAGAGTACTAATTCTACCCTTGAATACGACTTGTAGGATGGCTTGGTGGTTCACTCGTACACTTGGCTATGTGTTTAGGGTAGCTACTACCCAAGATATGACTCATTTTTGTACGAGTTATATAGGAACATGGTCCAAGGCAAGTCGTATAGTGCTTGTTTAGGTTGTCTTGTGAAATCTACCCAAGGTACGATTGGTAGGTACGATTGAGTGTACTACTTGTACCCTTAGGTATAAGTTAGAGAGGTGTGATTCATATATAAGCTGGTAGGTAGGTTCTTGAAAAGGTCTTGGGTATGAGTTGGGGTACTATTCGTATCCTAGGATATGGATGGTATAGGTAAGCCATACCACTGGGTGTGGCTTATTTTTAATTTTAAGTCAAGGGTAGTCCAGATATTTTCTACTTCAAATACCTTATGTTCTCACATTATCTAACCCTTGGTGGCCTCTCAATACACTTATTAAAGAATGGAAACACTCCAAATACTCTCTCAAACTTACTCTTGAAGATTGGAGGCTATGGCTTCTTCATGTGTTCTTCAAAGGTCTAAAAAGTCATGTTTCTCTTTGAAATGTTCTTGTATAAGGCATGTACTCCTTCCCTCATTGTTATATCCAACTAAAGGCATGTGTATTATGTTTTAAACATTGATTTATGAATAATGATTAGTGGTTTTCAAAATATATGTTGAGGGTCTTGATGCATATGGTTTCGTATTGGTTTAAACTAGTTTTTTACATATTTTTGGTAATGGTTTGCATATGTTGGTACTTGTTGGTTATAATTTAACAAATGGGTCTTAAGTAACCTTAATTATGGTGGTTTATGCCTTGGTTTTGGTCTTTTTAAAGGTATGCCCTCAATATGTTTGATAAAATGTCTAAAAGAGTTTTTCCACTCTATTGTTGAACTTTCATTGGAACTCTTGCATGATTTGGTTTGGTAATGGAACACTAAATGGATTTGTCTGGTTTTTCATGGTTTAAACGGTTTAAATGATATAAATGGTTTAAATGTTTGGCATGGTCATAAATGGTTTTGAATGGTTTTAAATGGCATAAATGGTGTACATGGTTTGGAAGGATTAAATGGTAAAGCCTTGGTGGCTATGAAATTAGTTATGCTTGTGGGGTACATGGGAATACCCCAAGCTGTTTAATATGGTCAATGGAAGGTACATGGAATCCCCTATACCTAACATGGTTGGATATGGAAAGTACTTGCAAATATAGTCGGTATGACGATACCACTACTAATGTCCTAGGTTAATAAATAGTTAATAGATTGGTTGGTTACTTGGTAACAGTTTTAATTGGGCAATAATGGTGAGGCATGTAGCAGAGCCGTGGAAGGTGGAGGTCCTTAGGGGACCAAAACTGGAAACTCATATTTGCCGATGTGAGGTTGGTCTTAGTGACCGTGTGCATGATGTCACACTTTATATTTAGGGGATGTACTAGTCATCCCAGGTTTCCTTCCCTGGTCGTGTGGCTTCATGCATTAGGGCCCTTTCAGTATGGGGAGCTGAACCCATATAGCCCATGGGTGGTTTAGGACTGAAAAGCTACACAACCCAGGTAATGGTTCTAAAGGCATGCAAAACCCGGTTCCCTTTCTCGACATGGTTATCTATATATGTATGGTTTCTTATGAATTATGGATGGTTTTACATGGCTTTATAAATGGAATTATTTTATCCTTATCCTGAGTGCCTACTAGTGTTCACCCACTAATCCGTCTTCGAGCGACTGTATACCCATGTTATTCAGCGACTGACCATTCTACTCCTCCTACTTAGTGATCAGATTCAGGGAGAGTCATTGTTGGATTGAAGTGGTGATCTTTCATAGTTTAGAAGTCATCTATTTTATGTCATGGGTTACTTTACATATTTCTTGTCTTTCATAAACTTTTATTTTTGGCTATGGTCGGGGACATGTCCCGACTAGGTACTCTTTGGTTGGTCTAGAGGCTTTGAATGGACAACTGTTGACTTGGGTATGGTACGGATTGTTCTTGTACATATATCTATACACCTACATTGTCTTACAATCATGGTAGTGGCTTATGGTTTCTGAATTGGTTTGGGTTATTATTGGGTGGTTGGACTTGGATTGGTTGGTCTCAGATATAGACTTACCCCAGAGTCACCACATCGGTGGATATGATATTTTTTTATATGTTCGAACTTCAGTTGACTCAAGGTATACATTTGATGGTCGGATCAGGTAATGAGGGCGGTTCCCAGTCCTAGTTGGGCTTGGGATTTCCCATTATGACAAGGCTTTGGTTCTGGTCGTGTCAGGTGAACTATGGAAGTGAATATAGGTTGGCCTTCCTTGGTTCTGTTATTTTTCTAGAATTGACAATTTGGTTATATTGCTAATTCTGAGTTTGAGATTCTAGGACTTTCATTTTGGTTTACTGTGATTTTTAGCATTGGATATCCTTCTCCTTATACCCCATTTATGAGTTTGGCCTATTTGGAATCCATTCCTTTGATTTTGTGTAATACCCCAAACTTTCTTTAAGTCAAATCTAGTCTCCAGAAGAGTTAGTGATGACTTCCTGAATGATTAATATTTAAATCAAATTGAATTTCCCCAATTTCCACTCTTTTATCATGTGGGAAATTGAATTAGCTATCCAACAATACCAATTTCGTCCAAATCCAGTATCAAAGTAAAAAGTTATGGACATTTTATAGAGAACTATCAGAACTGCCCAGAAGCGATGGTCAGGCCGACGGACCGTCGAGCTAGCGATGGACCATTACCCAAACCGTCACGGCTAAGGTAGTGAACCAATCTCCTGGCCAAGTATGACGGTCAGGACTGACGGACTATCGAGCTAGCGATGGAACATCGCAAACGAGGCGAAAACCTTAAATTCTGGCCAAGTACGATGGGATGGACCGACAGACCATTGAGCCAGCGATAGACCGTTGCCCAAACCGTTGCCACTTCCGATCAGCGATTTAAAACCATTTTTTGAAAGGGAATTTGGGTCTTTTTCCATCTATTTTAACCTCTAATTAAACCAGACCGGAGCTATAACTTCATTATTCATCTATAACACCAAATTAGGGTTTCTCTCAAAGATCAATCCTCAAGAACAAGAAACCCTTGGTGTTTAATTCCAAATCAAGAATTCAAGATTTCCTCCACCAATCTTTAAGAAATCATCCACCCAGGTATGTCAAGTGTTGATTCATGGGTTCCTTTCACCCATAAAGCTCAAGAAACCTTATTTGAAATATAAACTTTTGATTTCATGGTATGAATTGAATTATATCCATGTTTATGTTATTGTTTGATTTCCAAGTTGAAGTCTTTAATGACTATCATGAAAATATGTTAGTATGTGGTTGAAATTCTTTCATTGGAACTGTAAAATGTTGCCATGAAGTATTATTTCAATCTTCATGCCTAAGCCTAAAGATATACATGCAAGGTGTTTGATAAAATGCCTAAGAGAATAGGAATTTTTCCTTATTACTCATTTGTGACCAAAATTGATGAATCCATGTTTCTCCCTTATGTTCGATATAACTCCCACGTTATTGATATTCTTTTTAATAGATTGACATAATGCTCGTGAGATTAGGCTTATGAAATTATGATATATTTACATGCATTCCTATTCATGTGTAAGCTTATATCATGCGAATACTTCATGAAAATCCACAATTATTGTACTATGAATTGTTGACTATGGTCATGTGTCAAGAAGGGTCATGTCTTATCAGTTTCATGCTATCGAGTCCTGAGGGTACTTGTACCCGACAATTTATCTATGTGCCTAGAGCCAGTGTTATGTTTCAAAATACTCTCAGTCAAGCCAAGAATCATAAAACTCAGTCTGTCATGTGACTTAGGAAAAGCTCAGTAAACTCAGTAATCTCTGAGATCTCAGAAATTCAGTAATCTCATTAGTATTCCATCAGTCAATGGAACTCAGTGAACTCAATCCAGTCAGTTCAGTATAATTAATTTAGTGTCTAATCAGATGGGAGTAGGATTCATCAATGAGTGAGACCAAGGATGGGAACTCACCTGCGAGTAGAGGGTGTGATACTTAGAAGCAATCCTTACTCTCTAGAACTATGTAGCCAGTGTAGGTTGAGACATCTAACCTGATAGATGAGTCTTAATGAGGTGACTTAACCTGTTAGATGAGGGTCCTACCATTTTTCTTAGAGTACCTATTAGATGAGGGATTTCTCACAGCTTTTCCTTACCAGTGGAACAGTATTGACACCCTTCCAATTGGGGTTACTGATTGGACTCCAACTCAATTATATTATCTTATTTGGGGTATGTCGGTTACATGACTACTTCCCATAGTTACAGTCTCAGTCTTAGTCTCAGTAATAGAACTCAGATAGTTCTACAGAATTCGGGACTGTAAGGTACAGTCACCCAGTTCAGTACGAAACTCATCTAGTTCCATCTTAAACAAGACTGTCAGACATAGTCATTCAGACAATAGTATATCAGTTACATGTAACTTATGTTATCAGTATTCAGATTCAGAGATGTCATGATCTCAGTTACAGTTCATGTATTCATGCATGTATTCTCACATTCATGTTATTCAGTCAATTAGTATTGTTCATGCATATAAACCCCTTGCATTCAGTCAACCTCACTTGCATACTAGTATATTCAATCGTACTAACACATTTGCGCTACGGTGTTTTATACCATGGGTTCAGAAGTATGAGCTCCAGAGCATCCTTAGTAGATCAGAAGTTCAGCAGCCAGACTGGTAGTGAGTCCTTATCATTCGAGGAAAGCATGACTATTTTATTACTTTATTATTTCAGTAGTCCAGATTTAGTTGGGGACATGTCCCATAAACTCCATAGTTTTTAGACAGTTTAGAGGCTTCCAGACTATAGCATGTTCAAACAGTTATTTCAATTTTGTTTTGGTATTGATATATTGTATTTCCAGATGTTATGTTATATCAGATATTTGAACCTTATGTCCTTTCAGACTTTTTCTGCCTTTACACAGTATAATATGCAGTGCCCAGTTATAGATATCAGTCATAGGTTAGCTTGTGGTCCTTCGGGGTCATAAGCACCGTGTAGCATTCCGGGTACTAGATTCGGGGCATTACAAACATGGTATCAAAGCCTAAGGTTCAATATTTTCCTAGGAAGTCTGAAAGCCGCATCTAGTAGAGTCTTATGAATGGGTGTGTTGCGCACCACATTTATGTACAGGAGGCTATAAGATGTTTTAGGAACAGTTTTCCTTCTTTCAGTATTCATGTCGTACCAATTATCAGGAGCTCAAATTTAACCCTAGGTCTAATCTGTTTCTCCCTTTTATTTATAGAACATGCCTTCCAGAAGAAGAACCGGAAATCAGTTATCCCCTCAGTCAAGATCCCTTGGATGAACATGTTTCTCATGCAGAGTTCAGAGCTGCATTCACTACTCTTGCTAATTTAGGTGTTTTCCAAAATAAATGACCAGTTGTCATTCCGGCCAACCTAGTGACTAATTCAGCTACATCCAGGATTCGAGACTTCACCCAAATAAATCGTCCATCCTTTTTTGGGTCTAAGTCAGATGAGGACCCTCAGGAATTCCTTGATCAGGTGCAGAAGGTTGTAGATATTATGGGGGTTACTACTTGTGAGAGTGCTGAGCTAGTTGCATATCAGTTGCAGGATGTGGCTCATATATGGTTCAAGCAATGAAAGGTAGAGAGGTCCGCAGATGCAGGGCCTATTGAGTGGTAGGAGTTTGCCATTGCATTTCTAGATAGATTCTTTCCCCTAGAGCTGAGAGAAGCCAAGGTGTTTTAGTTTAACAACCTAAGGTAGGGTAACATGACAGTGAAAGAGTACTCTCTTAAGTTTACTCAACTAGCTAGATATGCTCCTCATGTGGTGACAGATAGCAGGGCCAAGATGAGTAAGTTTGTTTCTAGGGTGAATGATAGTATGGTAAATGAGTGCAAATCTACAATGTTAATTAGTGAGATGGACATAGCCAAGCTTATGATCTATGCTCAATAGATAGAAGAACCAAAGATTAAGATGAGAGAGAAGCAGAATAAGAGAGCAAGCACAGGTAGTTTCAACTTTTCTCAGCCTAAGTCAGAAGGTGGAAGTCATTCTCAGTTCTGCCCAAAGTCATTCGTTCCAGCTCCTTCCTCAGCCAGTGCACCAGTGCCAAAGTTCAGAGATGGCAACAGAGATAGGGTGCCAGGATCTAAGTCTCATGGCAGTGTTAGCAGTGCCCAAACCTAACCTCTTTGTCAAACATGTGGCAAGCACCATCAAGGTACTTGTAGAGCTGGCAGTAATGTTTGCTTCAGATATGTCAAGCCAGGCCACAGATTCAGAGATTGTCCCCAGCCATGTCCTCAAGGTCAGTGTAACCACCTTCCAACTCAGTACAGTCGCCTGAATCGGCAGGGTGCCTCTTCCAGTGCTACTAGTGGGCAATGCCCAAACAAAATCTATGATCTTCAGTCCCGAAAAGATCTGGAAAATTCTCCTTATGTGGTTACTGGTACATTACAGATCTTTCACTTGCGTATTTACACTTTGCTAGATCCAAGAGCTTCTTTGTCTTTTGTTACTCCTTATATAGCAGTTGATTTTGGATTCAGTACCAAAAATCTAGTAGAGCCCTTCTCAGCATCTACCCCAGTGGGTAAAACTATCATAGCCCAATGGGTATACAGGAACTGTCCGTTTATGGTATCTCAGAAGGTCACTTCAGCAAACTTAGTCGAATTAGAGATGACTAATTTTGATGTCATTCTCAACATAGATTGGCTTCATTCCTGCTATGTCACAGACGACTGCAGAAATAGAGTTGTCCAGTTTCAGTTCCTGAACAAACCTGTCCTAGAGTGGAGGGGTAGTAGTTCAGTATTCATAGGTCAGCATGTTTCCTACCTTCGGGCATGGAAAATGATATCTAAGAGATATTTTTATCATCTTTTTCGAGTTAAGGACACTAGTTTTGAAACTCCCAGTCTCGAATCAGTCCCAGTAGTGAATGAATATTCAAATATCTTTCTCAAAAATCTTCTAAGAATTCCTCTCGAAAGGGAAATAGACTTCGGCATTGATCTTCTTCCAAATACTTGGCCTATATCTATTTTTCCATATAGAATGGCCCCAACAAAACTCAGAGAATTAAAAGAATAGTTGAAAGATCTCCTAGATAAGGGATTTATCAGACCTAGTGTGTCCCTGTAGGGCGCACTAGTCTTATTCGTGAGAAAGAAAGATAGTTCTCTCAGGATGTTATAGACTATCATCAGCTCAACAAAGTCACGGTCAAGAACAAGTATCCACTTCCCAGAATCAATGACTTGTTCGATCAACTTTAGGGTGCCATCTATTTTTCTAAGATAGATCTCAGATCAGGATATCATCAACTCAGAGTCAGGGAATGTGACATTCCGAAAATAGTCTTTCGTACTCGGTATGGTCACTTTGAATTCTTAGTTATGTCCTTTGGTTTTACCAATGCCCCAGCAGCTTTCATGGACTTGATGAACCGTGTATTCATGCAGTACTTGGATATGTTCGGCATAGTCTTCATAGATGACATCTTTGTTTACTCCCGTAGTGAGCGTGATCATGTAGACCATCTCAGAATAGTATTCCAGACTCTCAGAAATCATTAGTTGTTCACCAAATTCAGGAAGTGTGAATTTTGGTTAAGTTTAATAGTATTCCTTGGTCATATCATTTCCGATGATGGAATTAGAGTTGATCCTCAAAAGACCGAAGCAGTAAGAAACTGGCCTCGCCCTGTATCTCCATCAGATATCAGGAGTTTCTTGGGTTTGGCTGGCTATTATAAAAGGTTTGTTAAGGGATTTTCTTCTATTGCATCCCCTATGTCTAGATTGACTCAGAACAAATTCAAGTTTCAGTGGCCAGATCCTTGCGAGAAGAGTTTACAGAAGTTGAAGACTCAACTCACCTCAACTCCAGTTTAGGCTCTTCTAGAGGGTTCAGATGAGTTCGTAGTGTATTGTGATGCATCCAGAGTATATTTAGGTTGTGTCCTCATGCAGCATGGTAAGGTCATAGCCTACGCCTCCATACAGCTTAAACCCCATGAGAATAATTATCTTACTCATTATCTTGAGTTAGTAGCCATAGTTTTGGCCTTAAAGATTTAGAGGCATTACTTGTATGGTGTTCATGTAGATGTGTTCATAGATCATAAGAGCCTTCAGTATGTCTTTTCTCAGAAAGACCTTAATCTTCGCCAGAGAAGGTGGTTAGAGCTCTTGAAAAATTATGACATGAGTGTCCTTTATCATCTGGGCAAGGACAATGTAGTGGTTGACGCACTCAATAGACTATCTATGAGTAGTGTTGCTCATATTGAGGACAGTAACAAGAAGTTAGCTCAGGATGTCCATCAGCTTGTTAGACTAGGCATCTTCTTAGTCGATTCAGCAGAAGGGAGTATATGGATTCAGAACAGTTCAGAATCATCTCTAGTGTCCGAGGTGAAAGAAAAGCAAGATAGAGATCCCAGTCTTGTTAAGTTGAAAGGGTCAGTTAGAGATTAGAAAGTAGAGGTTTTCTCCCAAGGGGTACATAGTGTTTTACGTTGTCAAGGTCGTCTATGTGTTTCAGGTGTGGATGAGTTGAGCCAACGAATTCTTGTAGAATCATTTGGTACATGCTACTCGATTCATCTAGGGGCCACTAAGATGTACCACAATTTGTGGGAGATATATTGGTGAAGTGGGATGAACAGAGATGTTGCAGAGTTTGTGTCTAAATACTCTACATGTCAACAGGTTAAGATAGAGCATCAGAAGCATAGTGGGTCCATGCAGGAGTTCAGTATTCCTACTTGGAAGTGGGAAGAAGTGAACATGGACTTTGTGATGGGTTTTCCTCGTACTCATCGCCAGCATGATTCAGTTTGGGTCATTGTAGATAGGATGACCAAATTAGCTCATTTCCTTCAAGTCCATATCTCTTATTCAACTGAGGATTATGACAGACTTTATATCAGGGAGTTGGTAAGATTGCATGGTGTTTCATTGTCTAATTATTTCAGACAGAGGTACCTAGTTCACCTCTCACTTCTGAAAAGCATTCCAAAGGAGTCTTGGTACCTAAGTTCATCTCAGTATAGCCTTTCATCCTCAGACACATGTTCAAGAAGAAACGACCATTGAGACTTTAGAAGATATGCTGCAAGCGTGTGTAATTGATTTCAAGGGCAGTTGGGATGACCACTTTCCTTTGATTGAGTTTGCATACAACAATAGCTATCATTCCATCATTTGGATGGCTCCATTTAAAGCTCTCTATGGTAGGAGATGCAGATCTCTAATTCGTTGGTTCAAAGTTAGTGAGGCCTCAGTTATAGGGCCTAACTTAGTATTTGATGCCATAAAAAAAGTCCAGTTGATCAGAGAAAGACTCTGGGCTGCTCAGAGCCGACAGAAGTCTTATGCAGATATATGCAGAAAGGATCTCGAGTTCAAGACTGGTGATTATGTGTACTTGAAAATCTCTCGCACGAAGGGAGTGAAGAGATTCGGAAAGAAGGGAAAGATCAGTCCCCGATATGTCGGCCCCTTCAAAATTCTCAATTATTTCGGCAAGGTAGCTTATGAGCTCAAATTGCCCTCAGATCTAGCCTCAGATCATCTAGTGTTCCATATATCCTTGCTAAAGAAGTGAATAGGTGACCCAGCATTTGTAGTCCCGGTAGAGGGCTTAGAAATTTAGAACAACCTTTCTTTCGAAGAGATCCCAGTCAAAATTCTTGACTACCAGACTCTTAGAGTGAGGAAAAAAAAGTCCCTCTAGTCAAAGTTCTTTGGTGGATTCAGTCCGTTGAGGGAGATACTTTGGAAGCAGAAGCAGACATGCAGACAAAGTATCCTCACCTCTTCTCCGTAAACTTAGGCTCAGCCCAAGGTAATAGTCTTCCTTAAGCTTATTTAGTTTCATGTTCAGATTTCAGTTATAATCTTGGTATCAAATACCCTTACAAATTCAGTCATATGCTCATGCATATGTCAATCATATATTCATGCATCAGATATGCATTCTCATCATGAGAAACTCAGCTTCTCAGTAATTTCAGTCATGCATTCATGAATACTATCCGTCATATATCCACGCATTAGACATGCATATTAAGTATGAAATTTTAGTATATCAGAAGTTCCAGTCATATAGACAAGTTCAAATGTTCACGTACCTTAAGTAAGATTAGTCTATCAGCTTTCCCAGTCTAGTAAGTCCCATTCGAGGATGAATATTCCCAAGGGGGAGATATTGTAATACCCCAAACTTTCTTTAAGTCAAATCTAGTCTCCAAAAAAGTTAGTGATGACTTCCTAAATGATTAATTTTTAAATCAGATAAAATTTCCCCAATTTCTACTCTTTTATCATATGGAAAATTGAATTAGCTTTCCAATGATACCAATTTCGTCCAAATCCGATATCAAAGTAAAAAGTTATGGACGTTTTACAGAGAACTGTAAGAACTGCCCAGAAGCGATGGTCAGGCCGACGGACCGTCGCGGCTAAGGTAGTGAACCAATCTCCTAGATAAATACGACGGTTATTACCGACGTACCATTGATCTAGAGATGAACCGTTGTCTAAACCATCACAAATGAGGCAGAAAGCTCAGGTTCTGGCCAAGTACGATGGGATGGACCGACGGACCGTCGATCCTGCGACGGACCGTTGCCCAAACCGTTGCCACATTCGATCATCAATTTTAAGCCATTTTTTAAAGGGTATTTAGGTATTTTTCCAACCATTTTAACCTCTAATTAAACCAGACCAGAGCTCATAACTTCATTATTCATCTATAACACCAAATTAGGGTTTCTATCAAAGATCAATTCCCAAGAACAAGAAACCCTAGGTGTTTAATTCCAAGTAAAGAATTCAAGCTTTTCTCTACCAATCTTGAATAAATTATCCACCCAAGTATTTCAAGTGTTGATTCATGGGTTCCTTTAACCCATGAAGCTCAAGAAACCCTATTTGAAATATAAACTTTGGATTCTATGGTATGAATTTAATTATATCCATGTTTATGATGTTGTTTGATTTCCAAGTTAAAGTCTTTAATGACTATCATGAAAATATGTTAGTATGTGGTTGAAATTCTTGCATTGGAAGTGTAAGATGTTGACATAAAGTATTATTTCAATATTCATGCCTAAACCTAAAGATATGCATGCAAGGTGTTTGATAAAATGCCTAAGAGAATAGGAATTTTGCCTTATGACTCATTTGTGACCAAAATTGATGAATCCATGTTTCTCTTTTATGTTCGATAGAACTCCCACGTTATTGTTATGATTTGTAATGGATTGACGTAATGCTCAAGAGATTAGGCTTATGAAATTATGATATGTTTACATACATTCCTATTCATGTGTAAGCTTATAACATATGAATACTTCATGAAAATCCCCAATGATTGTACTATGATTTTTTTACTATGGTCATATGTCAAGAAGGGTTGTATCATGTCAGTATCGTGCTATTGAGTCCTGGGGGTACTTTTACCCGACAATTTAGTTGTGTGCCTAGAGCCTGTGTCATGTTTCAAGATACTCTCAGTCAAGCCATGAATCATAAAACTCAATCCATCATGTGACTCAGGAAAAACTCAGTAAACTCAGTAATCTCAGAGATCTCAAAAATTTAGTAATTTTTATTGTATTCTGTCAATCAATGGAACTCAGTGAACTCAGTCCAGTCAGTTCAGTATAATTAATTTAGTGTCTAATCAGATGGGAGTAGGATTCATCACCGAGTGAGCCCAAGGATGGGAACTCACTTGCGAGTAGAAGGTGTGATACTTAGAAGCAATCCTTGCGCTCCAGAACTACGTAGCCAGCGTAGGTTAAGACATCTAACCTGATAGATGAGGGTTGATGAGGTGACTTAACCTATTAGATGAGGGTCCCACCATTCTCCTTAAAGTACCTGTTATATGAGGGATTGCTCACAGCTTTTCCTTACCAGTGGCGTAGTATTGACACCCTTCCAATTGGGGTTACAAATTGGACCCCAACTCAATTATATTATCCTATTTGGGGCATGTTGGTTAGATGACTACTTTCCACAGTTACAGTCTCAATCTTAGTCTCAGTAATAGAACTCAAATAGTTCTACAGAATTCAGGACTGTCAAATACAGTCACCCAGTTTAGTACGAAACTCAGTTAGTTCCATCAGAAATAGTACTGTAGGAAACAGTCATTCAGATAATAGTATATCAGTTATACAAAACTTATGTTATCAGTATTCATATTCAGTGATGTCATGATCTCAGTTACAGTTCATGTATTTATGCTTATATTCTCACGTTCATGTTATTCAGTCAGTTAGTATTGTTCATTCATATAAACACCTTGAATTCATCCTACCTCACTTGCATACTAGTACATTCAATTGTACTGACATATTTGCGCTATGGTGTTTTATACCATAGGTTCAGAAGTAGGAGCTCAAGAGCATCCTTAGTAGATCAGACATTCAGCAGCCAGACTAGCAGTGAGTCCTCATCATTAGAGGATAGCATAATTATTTTATTACTTTATTATTTTAGTAGTCCAGAGTTAGTTGGGGACATGTCCCATCAACTCTACAGTTTTTAGATAGTTTAGAGGCTTCCATACTATAGCATGTTCAGATAGTTATTTTAGTTTTGTTTTGGTATTGATATACTGTATTTCCAAATGTTATGTTTTATCAGATATTTGAACCTTATGGACTTTCATCCTTTTTCCACATTTATATAGTATATTATGCAGTGCCCAGTTAAAGGTGTCAGTTATGGTTTAGCTTGTGGTCCTTTGGGGTTATGAGCACCGTGTAGCATTCCGGGTACCAGATTTGGGGCGTTATATTTTGCTAGTTTATTGCTTGTTTGTGGTCTTGATGTTGATGTTAATAGGTCTTAGGTTACCTTTCTAGTTTTTAGGTTTATCTCCTGGTGATATCTTTGATCTTAGTATTGGTATGGATTTGGATACTCCGTTCTTGTTGTAATATAGTTCTTGTTTTAGTAGACTTAAGAAAGATAGAGATAGGTAATCTTTTCATGTGATTTCTTCTTAAGTTGAAAAATTAGGAATTTATTATCTTGATTTGCCTGGTTCATTTTTTTGTGGTGGCCTTAACCTTGGCATTGGTATTGATATTTGTACTATGTTTGTCGGTGATGTGTTTCATGGTTTCATTGCATAGAGTGGGAATAAAATTGGTTGATTCAGGAAATTCTCATTTCAATATTTCTTCGGCCTAATAATACTTAGGGAAGTTCTTCTCCATCGTGATATAGGTCTATCGGTATTAATTGCTTTAGATGGTGAATTGGATTTACCAATTTTTTACTAAGTTTGTATTTTATAGAGTTGCTAGAGTTTGGTTTACTGTTACAATTTGTTGCCTTGGTGAGTTCTTGGGTATGCTTTGATGATTCATTCCCTTGAGCAGCTAAGGAGTTGATTATTGTTCTTTCAGCATATGGTTTATCCTCTATTGTGATTTTAGGTCTCAGCTTCTACACTTTGATTTCAGCTTTGGCGAGATAGAGTGGGGATATGACTGATCTTGGATGATGACGGTGAGTTGGGAAGTTTCCCTTGGTTTAGAATTGTTGGCTCTAGTTTTGTACTTTGACTCTTGTGATGGGTTACTTGGAAGTTGTGCTAGATATTAGAGAGTGGATTCTTACCCATCTATGAGATTCATTGGATGATGGAGATTGAACGGTACAGCCTCAGTGTTGGAATGTGAGAAGCAGATGATTAATCATCTATTTTTGAAAGAAATTGAAGAATTTCTTGGGAATCCGACAAGCTCGGTTGGTTGTTTTTTCTCTGATAGATGGTCAGAACTTCATCTGGTAATATCTCATTGAATCAGTGTTTTTTTCCACATCGCATTTAAGGGGAATCGAACCACCTCTGTTGTTGGCGGGAATAATAAAGCAAGAAAGAAAGAAGTCCTCGCCCCGGGTTATCCCAGAAGTCAAAGAATCGACTTCACATACTAAGAATATCATCATTATATGAGAAAGAGCTTAAAAGATTATTTCAGATGTGAGTGTAGAGCTTAAGTGTGCCCTTTATTTCAAAACTTGAGTCAGTTGAGCATTCATCTATAGGTTGGCTAAGCCTACTAGTTGTCTACCTTTACAGCCTTCTTCAATTCAGATGGATTATGGTTGATAGATGTTCAGATGATAGTCTGTTGGTACTTGATGATGGTTCCTTCAATTGTTATCAGAATTTCGGATTGTCTTCTTAGTAGAAGAAGTGTACTCAGTTTGTATTTAGCTGATTTCATCCTCAGTTGGTGGGACATTCTAGAACAGATTATGTGGTTCCAAGATTTTGTACTTTAAACTTCCGACTATCATTTTGAGAGTCGTTCGGACCGGCTGTAACATTGGCAGACGATCATAGGCTTGAACATATCTGATTGCGTGTTTAGATAGAACCCTACATGTGTAAGGCCCTTACAATTTCCATCATTTATGTTTGACCTTCCCGTGTTCGAAATATCGATTTTCCACTTGAATTGTATCTAGGGATGTTAAAAAGGTAATTTGGGAAGGTTTTTGACATGTGATATAGTAAGGGTAATTTCCTTACATATAGGTATATCACATGATAATCAAGAAATTATGGCTCAACAACATTCTTCAACATTCATTCATTAGGCATGAAGTGGGGAATTCTGATCCACCACACTTATGGATTCCAGCGTTTCTCATTAGGCATAGGACTTCATCCATATTCACACATTCACAAGCCAATGACTGTAACCACATACACAATCATTCTAATAAGGGACTCTAACCACACACACATTCATCTAGGCAAAGGACTCTAACCTCATGCCCATTCGTTAGACAAGGGACTCTAACCTCATGCCAGGGGACTCTAACCGCTAGCCATTTCATTCGTCAAGGTTCATTAACCTTAAGAGATCTGTTTATGCAAGGGACTTTAACCTCGAGCAATTTCATAGGGCAATGGACTCCAACCTCAAGCCATTTCATAAGGCAAGGGACTTCAACCTCGATCCATTTCGTAAGGTAAGGGACCTCAACCTCAAGCCATCATAACTATCATTAGTTGATATTGAGACTAACCCTTTGCCCATGCATCAACATTCATTCCATACAACACTTAAGGACTTTAACCATTTTTCAACACTATACATGACCTCATGGTCCTTGTGGGAGCCTTCATTGCTCAACCATTTCAATAGGTCATTGCCTTTATTCAATTCATCATACAATTTAAGTTATGGTCATCAATACCCTCACAAACTATTCGCATTTCATTAATAATCCTATACCATATTCTCACTACAATTTAGCTCAACACACAATTCAAGTTCATCTTCATATTTAGGGACTTCAACCCCTTATTAGTCATTAACTCAACAAGGTCATCATTTCACAATACATGGCTTACAATACTTTTACAACATCATTTATCAATCATTCATACTTATTAGGCCATTACCCTAGTTCAACATATCACAACATGTGACTAGGACATTCACTTAGTCATTTTCAAAAACACCTTATGTGCACACCTTTAACAAGGCTATTTTCATGGTAGAAATCATAAAGATTAGGGTTACTCAAGACCCTCATGTTAAACCACATACAACAAGCACCCACATATGCAAATCACCATCAATGACATGTATAAACATATGTCTAAGCAAAAATCAACATTATTCATCATTAGGAAACAAAACCCTTTTCATTTGATTTCAAAATCACCATGTACACATACTAATCCAAGTGTAAAATACATGGGTTTAGAGTTATTTAACAAGGGGAAGAGTTACATGCCTTAGACAAATTGATTCACCAAGAGCCTTGGCTTTACTTTGACCCTTCAAGATCACCCTTGAAACCCTAGACTGCAATTCTTCAAAGATGAGCTTTAGATAATGTTTTGGATGTTTGATCCACTCAAAATGTGCTTAAGGAGGCCATATACACTTATATAGTGAAGGTAATTAGGGTTTACGGTGTAGTAAATGACTATAAGGCCCTTAGTTAAATGCAGTAAAATGAACCTGTGCATGGGTACGACTCACCTTACAAACCATACCCTAGGGTATAAGTGGCACCCTAACTCATACCCTAGGATTCTCCTAGGTTACCTACACTATAAAGGGTATAATCACACACCTTTGAGTCATATACAAAGAGTAAGAATCATGCCCTCAACCGTATACAACACTCGTACCAAAAATAGTTCATTCTACACCAAGTGCCAGCACCATAGACTCACCTAGGTATGACTCATACCCTTAGGTATGATTGAGGGGAGGGTCACTCATATAGTGGCCAGTATACTATCCTCTTAAGCTGCTCAAAGTACTAAAGGGGAGGGTAGAGTGGATATGACTCGTATCCAAGGGTTAAAACTCATGTCCCTTGTCATACCCACCCCAGTGACATCAAATGGAGAATTTCTTTCAATGGTTCAAAGTCTAGGTATTTCAATTCTCCCCTAGTTGGATCATTCATTTGCTAATGATGGGTAGGGCAATTAATAAACACAATTTAACAAATTATCACATATCAAACCAACCATTGAACAAGTTATAACAAGAATACAACAAACATTCAACATACACCAGGCTCATTATCAATCAATTATTCACTTCATCAACTTTGGGACTTAAACCCACTATTTATCAAAGACACTTTTTCATTTCAAAGCTTGGGGACTTAAACCCCTTACTTATCAACACTTAATCATTTCACAACTTAGGGACTTCAAACCATCAACTTATCAAGGATACTTACTCAATTCAAGGATTAAGGACTCGAACCCATCATTTTACTAAGGACATGAATCAACTCAAGATACTACAGACTTAAACCCTTCACAACAAGACACACATAATTTCAAAGCATTAGGGAATTAAACCCATGGCCTATCAAGGCATCACTTAAATTCAAACAATGGGGACTTCAACCCATTGTCTATCAAAGACATAAATCAAAGAAAAGAGATCAACACATACCTCCATCCAAAGTTTTTGGATCGGGTAACAAATGTTGATACTTGGACTTCATGTCCTCTTCCGCTTCCTAACTTTAGGTTCCTCCATAGAACCTTCATTGAAGCCACTTCTTTCATTCGTAACCGTTGAACTTGCTGATACAAGATCCTCCCTAGGATCTCCTCATATGACAAAGAGTCTAAGATATCAACATCCCTCAAGGGAATAACCAACGACGGATCACCCACACATTTTTGCAACATAGAGACATAGAAAACTGGGTGAATGGAGTTCATACTAGAAGGAAACTCCAACTCATAGGCAACATTGCCAACCCTCTTCATAATTAAGTAGGGGAAAACATATCGGATCACTCCCTTCATGGGAGACACTTTCAAGAATACCCAATCATCAACACTAAACTCTAAGTCCGCATGCCTCACATCTGCATAGGACATTTGGCGACTTTAGGCGGTTTTCAACCAATCATAAATCACCTTCACCTTCTCTAAGGATTGGTGAACTAAATTGGGGCCAAGCAACTTACCCTCGCCAACTTTGTACCACCCAATAGGAGATTGACATCTCCTACCATACAATGCCTCAAAAGTGGCCATGCCAATACTAGAGTGGTAACTATTATTATAGGTAAACTCAATAAAGGCAAGTGGTCATACCAACTATTACCATAATCAATCACATAAGCCCGCAACATATCCTTCAATATTTGGATGGTTTTTTTCTCTTGCCCATCTGTTTGCGGGTGGAAAGCAATACTAAGGCATACTCTAGTACCCAAACCCTTTTAGAACGACTTCCAAAAGTGGGATTAAAATGGAGGACCATAATCCAAAAAAATGGAAATTGAAGCACCGTGAAACTTCATGATCTTTGTAAGATACAACTTAGCACAATCTTCCACTGAGTAATTAGTCCTCACGAGTAAGAAGTGAGTGGACTTGGTTATTCTACCAATAATGACCCAAATAAAATCACATTGATTTCGAGATTTAGGAATACCGGTAATGAAATCCATATTAACTGCCTCCCACTTCCATTCGGACAACACAACTCTTCATACAACCTACCAGGCCTTTTGTGCTCAACTTTCACTTGTTGACACACCATACACTTGTCTACATAGCTAGCCACACCATGTTTCATATTGCTCCACCAATAAAACTCTTTAAGATCGTGATACATCTTGGTGGAATCGGGATGTATAGCAAACCGAGATTCATGAGCCTAGGCCATGACCCTTTCCCTCAATCCATCGATATCGGGAACACATAGTATACCTTGGTATCTCAAGATACCATCACCACCAATCACAAAGTCCACAACTTTGTGTTGACCCATATTACTCTTGATCTTCATCAAGTCGGGGTCAAATTCTTGCTTCTCCTTTATTTCAACAATAAGAAATATCTGATATACCAAAATCACAAAGACACCACCATCCTTGGAGTCCGGAAGTTGAACTCCAAGATTAGCCAAACGATGAACGTCCTTCACTAATTCCCATGTATCCTCATCTATATGGGCCAAACTTCTCATGGACAATCTACTAAGAGCATCGGCGACTACATTCGCCTTATTGGGATGGTAATGAAGATTCATATCCCAATATTTCAACAACTCGAGCCACTTTGTTTGCCGGAGATGTAACTCCTTTTGGGTAAACACATATTGGAGACTCTTATGATTGGAAAAGATATCGACATGAACCCCATAAAGATAATGCCGCCAAATCATTAATACAAAAACCACGGCTAACAACTGTAGTTTATGAGTAGGGTAGTTCTTCTCATGAACTTTCAATTACCTAGAAGGATAGGCCACCACCCTACCATAATGCATCAATACGCAATAGAGACCGATATGAGAAGCATCATAATATACCACAAAGCCATCACTACTCTCGATCAAGGTCAAAACCGGAGTCGAAGACAACTTATTTTTCAACTTCTCAAAACTACCCTCACACATATCAGACCATAAGAACTTGACCTTTTTTGGGTCAACTTGGTCAATGGGGAAGCTATAGTAGAGAAACTCTCCACAAATCTTCTATAGTAACAAGCTAGACCTAAGAAGCTCCGAATATTGGTTGGAGTCGTAGGTCTAGGCCACTTCTTAACCGCCATAACTTTTTGGGGGTCTACCATAACCCTTCACTAGAGATAATATGACAAAGAAAAACTACGGCTTTGAACCAAAACTCACACTTGGAGAACTTGGCATACAAACGATGATCCTTCAAAGTTTGCAACATAACATGGAGGTGATCGATATGATCCACCTCACTCTTAGAATAGACTAAGATATCATCAATGAAGACAATGACAAACATGTCCAAGAATGGATGGAAGACCTTATTCATCATATCCATGAATTCCACTGGGGCAATGGTCAACCCAAAAGATATGACAAGAAACTCATAGTGACCATACCAGGTTCTAAAGGCAGTGTTAGGGAAATCCACATCCCTAATCTTAAGCTGATGATAACTCAATATAAGATCAATCTTAGAGAAACACTTCGCACCCTTAAGTTGATCAAACAAATCATCGATCCTAGGAAGAGGAAATTTATTCTTTACGGTCACTTTATTCAACTGACAATAATCAATGCACAAACGAATGGAATCATCCTTCTTGTGCACGAATAACATGGGAGCACCCCACAGAGATACACTAGGGCGTATAGAACCTTTATTTAAGGGGTCTTTCAATTTCTCCTTAAACTTGTTTATCTCCACCAGAGCCATTCTATAAGGTGGAATAGAAATTGGACGAGTATCTGGAGCAAGATCAATCCCAAAATCAATTTAACTATCGGGAGGAACACCTAGAAGATCATCGGGAAACACCTTAAGAAACTCATTAACCATGGGGGCAAATTCAAGATAAGGATCTTCCGAGTAAGAATCTTTAACTCAAACCGAATGACACAAACACCCCCTTTGAAATCAATTTTGGTCTTTGAGATAAGAAATAATCTTTTCCTTAGGCTCTAGGGAATTTAAACATATGACCCTATGGGTCCAACAATCTAAAGAAGCATATAAAGAATTCAACCAATCGATCCTTAGAATAACATCAAAATCAACAATGTACAACTCTATCAACTCTACAAGAGTATCTCTACTACCAACTAATATTAAACACCCCTTATAGACCCTTCTAACAATCACAAGGTCTCCAACCAAGGTAGAAATAAAAAAAGGAATAGACAGACTCTCAAGACCATTATCAAGATTCATAGCCACATACGGGGTCATATAAGAAAGAGTAGACCCTGGATCAAGAAAACCATAGACATCACAAGAGAAAAGTCTCAACATACTAGTGACAACATCGAGAGACACCTCAGAATCCTGGCGAGTAGCAAGTGGATAAAAGTGGTTTCAGCCAGCACCGATTCCAGAAATAGAAACAGAGGCAGACATAGCACCCTTCAATGTGGCAGTAGATAGAGTCGCAATAGGGGACCTGTTGGCCCAAGAAGTTTCCCAAGAGGGGAACTCATATTGCATGTGTCCAATTTTATCATAATGGAAACTTTTGTTTCTCCCCTTCTTACACTGACCATGATGACTCTGACCATAGAATCAGTAAAGAGGGTGGGGTAGAGCCGATTGGGCACCTTTACCCTGGAATTGGCCACCTTATGCTCGGGACCCACCATCAAACTGAGATTGAAGACCACCCAAAAACTTAAGGTAAGGAGATCCAACACTAGCTGAACAGAAAGAACTCGAACTCCCCCACTTCTTCCGTGGCCACTTTCCGCCATCACCATCACTATACTCAGAAGGCCTAAATTTATTTCCTTGCCTCTCACTAAGCTCAACTTATTTCTTTTTCTCTTCTTCCACTTATTGCATATACACAATCAACCTATAAATATCTATGTTTACAATCAACAAGTCCTCTTTGCTCTCAAGGACTAACTCACAGGATAATCAAAAGACAAACTTACATATTTTAGCCCTTATGCTAGAAACTATCTCGGGAACATACTTTGACAATTGATAGAATTTCAAGGCATAATCTTTAACAGACATCCTCCCTTGCTTCAAGTTCATAAACTTTTCCGCCTTTGCCTTCATCAACTCTTGATGAAAGCAGCAGTCTAGGAAAGCCTTAGATAAATCCTCCCACATGGCGAGACTAGCATCAACACCTCTAGACAACTCGAATGTTGTGTACCATTAGTACGCTACGTCTTTCAATTGGTAGGAAGAAAACTCAATGACCTTAATCTCTGAAGTGTGCATGATTCGAAAGATCTTCTTCAGTTCATCAATAAAGCCTTAAGGATCTTCCTCAACTATCGTACCGGAGAACATAGGAGGGTTCATCTTCATAAATTGGCTAATTCTTGTGGCCTCAGAAGAAATAGTAGGCAGAGCACCATACTTCGATTGAGAAGCTACCAATTGAGTTAAGAGGTTGATAGAGCGATAAAACTCGGTGTTAGTAGCATCCCTTCAAGGGTATGAAATAGGAGGGTCACTATCAAAGTCAAGATTGGTGGGGAAAGGTGGAACACCATAAAGATGGTCAGATGTCGCAACCTTAGCCTGGGTCTAAACTCCAAAAGTCAGACAAGCTTTGTCCATAGGGCCATCAGAAGGGTTTGACTTAGTCTTAGATCTCTTTGGAGGCATGATCTGAAAGATAGTAAATAGAAATCAAAGGAATCTAGGACCTTAGACTCTATAGCTTGAGATTGAAACACAAGAAATGGAAATATTTCCTAAAATGTCTTACATCTCCTCTTTTAAAAGTGTGGGGTGTTTCACACCTATAAAAGAGACTCTACTCTACAAGATATTATGGACGCCCAACTGACCATGAACCTAGGCTCTGATACCAACTTGGCAAGACCCAAAACTGGGCCATGTCAAATGGGCACCTCAACCCCACATGAACCAAAGGTTTCCCCGAAAACCCATCGCAATCATCACATCAATCACAAGGGTCGGGTGAATCCTGAACACATAATAAGATAGCGAAAACAATACTAGAAGTCGTAACTTAACAATATCTAACCATTTAATAAATAACAACATACTAACCAATATACCCAAGTCCATAGTTATCCAAAATACCTCTATACAAACCTATGTTTAGAAATTTATAAGTTAGGACCAGTCCCTGAAAATAGCCAAACAAAGTCAAAATGAGACTAAGTTTAAAGATAGAAGACCAAGAATGAATGTCTTCCAAAATAAGAAAGCTCACCACTCCGAAGTCAATACACGAACTGCTTCGATCACCTAATCATTGCACAAAAATAGAAGATGATGATCCGACCATATGTCGTATGGGGATATAGCATCCAGAGATGGTTAGAAATTGGAGTACTGGTATGTAACTCAAGAATAAGGATAAGAGAGCATCATTATTCAATAACAAGACAATATATCATATTCAATCATATCAACTCTCTTATCTGTAATATAAGTATATCACATGATAATCAAGAAATCATCGCTAAACAATATTCTTGAACATTCATTCATTAGGCATGAAGTAGGGGACTCCAACCATCCACACTTATGGATTCCAGCATTTCTCATTAGGCATAGGACTTTAACCATATTCACACATTCATTAGCCAAGGACTTTAACCACATACACATTCATTCTAACAAGGGACTCTAACCACACACACATTTATCTAGGCAAGGGACTCCAACCTCATGCCCATTCGTTAGATAAGGGACTCTAACCTCATGCCAAGGGACTCTAACCGCAAGCCATTTCATTCAGAAAGGTACATTAATTTTAAGAGATCTCTTTATTCAAGGGACTTTAACCTCGAGAAATCTCATTAGGCAAGTGACTCCAACCTCAAGCCATTTTATAAGGCAAGGGACTTCAACCTCGAGCTATTTCGTAAGGCAAGGGACTTCAACCTCAAGCCATCACAACTATCATTAGTTGAAATTGGGACTTTAACCCTTTGCCCATACATCAATATACATTTTATACAACACTTAAGGACGTTAACCATTTAAACAATTCAACACTATACATAACCTAATGGTCCTTATAGGCGCCTTCATTGCTCAACCATTTCAATAGGTCATTGCCTTCATTAAATTCATTATACAATTTAAGTTATGGTCATCAAGATACTCACAAACTATACACATTTCATTAGCAATCCTATACAACATTATCACAACACTTTAGCTCAACACAAAGTTCAAGTTCATCTTCATATTGAGGGACTTCCACCCATTATTAGTCATTAAATCAACATGGTCATCATTTCACAATACATGGCTCACAATACTTTTACAACATCATATATCAATCATTCATACTTATTGGGCCATTTCCCTAGTTAAACACATCACCACATATGAGTAGACAATTCACTTAGTTATTTTCACAAACACCTTATGTGCATATCTTTAACAAGGCTATTTTCATGGTAGAAATTATAAAGATTAGGGTTACTCAAGACCCTCATGTTAAACCACATACAACAACCACCCACATATTCAAATCACTATCAATGTCATGTATAAACATAAATCAAAGCAAGAATCAACATTATTCATCATTAGGAAACAAAACCCTTTTCATTTGATTTCAAAATCACCATGAACACTTACTGATCCAAGAGTAAAATACATGGGTTTAGAGTTATTTTACATGGGGAAGAGTTATATGCCTTAGACAACTTGATTCACCAAGATTCTTGGCTTCACTTTTTCCCTTGAAACCCTAGCCTCCAATTCTTCAAAGATGAGCTTGAGAGAGTGTTTTGGATATTTGATCCACTCAATATGTGTTTAACGAGGCCATATACACTTATATAGTTAAGGTAATTAGGGTTTAGGGTGTTGAAAATGACCACAAGGCCCTTAGTTAAAAGCTGTGAAATAAACCTGCGCATGGGTACGACTCTCCTTAAGAACCATACCCTAGGGTATGATTGGTACCCTAACTCATACCCGAGGATTCTCCTAGGTTACCTATACTGTTAAGGGTATGACCATACACCATTGAGTCATATCCAAAAGGTACAACTCATGCCCTTAACTGTATATAACTCTCGTACCAAAATAGCCAATTCTACACCAAGTGCACGACTCACCTAGGTACGACTCGTACCCTTAGGTATGATTAAGGAGAGGGTCACTCATATAGTGGACATTATACCTTACTCCTTGGATTATCAAGGTATTAAATGGGAGGGAAGTGTAGATACAACTCGTAAGCAAGGGGTATGACTCATGAACCTAGTCGTACCCACCCTAGTGACATCAAATGGAGAATTTCTTTCAATGGTTAAAAGTCTAGGTGTTTTATATGGGTTGATGGGTTTGGAATACTTATTGAATGAATTTAACTCCCATGATTTTGAATTGATTATTATGCTATATTTTTATGAATTTGAACTATTTAAATGCGTGGGTGTGGGAATCATAATTAGGAACATGTGTTTCCCTAAATTTGATGGATTTGGTTTGGAATTGGCTTTAACTCAACTCAACTTGGGAAATTGGTTTGAAACATGGATTTATATATAAGTTACTTCACTTTTGAAACTTTGCATTGCATAAAATGTTAATGGAACATAAATTGACTTTGAAAGGCCTTGGTGGCCATGGATTTGTTTTAAATTGGAACTTCGGAGTCAATTTGGCTAATAGGTTTTGGAATGGTATGATGGAATTGGCTTGCAAGATTAATCTTTATTCAGTATGACGATACCAATGGTAATTGCCTAATTGAAAAACTCTTTGGTTAATGGATGGGAGTGTGTGTAAATGGTTTTAATTTGGGCTTAAAGGCGGTTATGTAGCTCGTCGTGGAAGGTGGAGGTCCCGGGGGACTGATACTAGAAACCACGTTTTCCAACATTTGGGTCTATATGATAGTGTGTTTGAGTCATACTTTATATATATATGTATGTATATGTGTTTGTGTTTGGGATGGCTCATTGCTTTGGTGGCTTAGCTTTCCCTTGGTTTTTCTCCGATTTGGGCGGCTAACATGCACTGGGGCCTTTTTGTTGAAGGGATCCAGACCCATATAGCCTGTGGTATTATTAGGACGGTTAGAGCTACACAGTCCATATTAATAATTTTAAATCCCATGCTTAAACCTTTTTTCCTATCCCCAGCATCTTATATATGTATGTATGAATGTATGCATATGGTTTTTGAATGATTTTGGAATGATTTGATTATGACACTATTTTATACCTTCCCTAAGCTACATGCTAGCACTCATCCCGCTAACCATCCTAGGATGCTACATTGTTTAATAATGTAGTGTCAGGAGACACTTCTTTTACCCCTATACAGCGTTAGGTAGATTAGCTCATTCATCGAGTAGCTGTGAAGCGGTGAGACTCCATCCTTTGGAATGCCTTATGATTTACGTATTCCTTTAATTTGACTCAATACTTTTGGATTTTTTTTATTATGGTCGGGGACATGTCCTGACCTATTTAGTATTCTGGTTTTAGAATTATTATTATTATTATTATTATTATTATTATTATTTTGTTCTCACGAGGTTAGGCGATGGGGGTGGCCTTAGGTCCATGGGGGACGTTATATACTCGTCACAGACAGGACCTGGCTCGGGTCATGACAACAGCTTATCTTATGCTTGCTACTGTGGATTATTAGTGGATTAGCTTTATTTCTTCAAGGTTGGTGTGATAGAGTTGTGCGGACAGGACTGGGTTATATTTTGGTCGGTTTAGAGTAGATAGCAGGTATAGAAGGGCAAAAAATGTTATATTTAGATATTGGAGTTATTGGTTGCATGATTCATGCTTTGGACTTCCTTTGGGCAGGTTGTGTTTTTTCCTGGTTGTGTTAGTATCGTATTGGTATCAAAGGTGTTGTGGTTTGTATTTGTGTGTGACATGACCTGACTGGGGGCCTTGTCGTAATAGGCATCCCAAGTCCAACTGGGACCGGAGAGCACCCCATTACCTAATCCAACCTCCAGCTGTCTGCCATAAGTTGGTTGAATTTCAAGCATATAACAAGATAGTCTAACAACTCACATAAAGGATCTGGGATAGGATCACAACTGTGAAAGGCCTAACTGAGTCCAATTATCTCACACCAACCACCCAACCGTAGTAATCCATTCCAAAGTCCATAAATCATGCCATAACCAAATAAGTTCCAAAACATAATATAATTAATCCCAAAATAAAATATGATGGAACGGTGAGAAATTATGTCCAATGATGTCATCCCACCATCTTATTCCAATATCAAGGTCGACACTAATATCGATACCGCCCATTCCAACCCATTGTAGTAACACAAATCCTCTAACCAAAAGAGTAATAAAATCCGGATGGGATATGCCCCCAACCATGGCCTTACCCAATATCAAAAACAAAATCAAAGTGTCTAGAAATATCCATAACATGAAATTGAGCCTTCTGAAAGGATAGAAGCTCACCACTTCAGTCCAAATAATGATCCCCGAGTCAATCACTATGTAGGAGTAGAATGGCCAGTTCTTGCATAGCGTAGGTATATAGACGCTAGTAGACAGGTTAGCGGGTGAACGCAAGCATGGTCTCAGGATAAGGATAAAATAATGCCATTTATAAAGCCAAGTGAAACCATCCATATGCACACAACCATACATATATATATATATAACCATGCTAGGAAAGGCAACCAGGTTTAGCATGCATTTAAAACCTTTACCTGGGTTGTGTAGCTTTGCCGTCCCGAACCATCCACAGGCTATATGGGTTCAGCTCCACCTTCTAAAAGGGTCACAGTGCCTTTAGCCGCATGACCAGGGAAGAAAACCTGGGATGACTAGTACATCCACCAAAATATAGTGTGACACCATGCACACGGTCACCAAGACCAACCTCACATCGAAAAATATGAGTTTCCAGTTTTGGTTCCCCCAGGACCACCACCTTCCACAGCTTTCCTACAAATCCCTCCATTATTGCCCAATTAAAACCATTACCAAAAAACAAACCAATCCAGTAACCATTTATTAACCAAGTCCATTTAGTGGTGGTATTTTCATATCGACCATACTTGCAAGTACTATCCATAGACAATCATATATAGGTTTAAGGGGACTTCCATGTGCCCTTCCATTTACCATATTAAACCACTTGGGGGATTCCATGTACCCCACAAGCATAGCCATTTAGCCATTTACATTTTCAAGCCATTTAAACCATGCATAATTCTTTATCAAGTCTTAAAACAATCAAGAGTTCCATTAAAAGTACTCAATGCAATAAAAACATTATTATAGGCATTTTGCCAAACATATTGGGGGCATAATATAAACAAAACCAATTCCAATTACCATTAAACCATTCCCATGCAATCCAATTATCCAAAACCACCATTAATGCACATAAAGAATAAATAAAACCATGGAAAAATCATAACCAACCATTTAGTATCAAAACCACGAATTCATATTTGAAAACCAAAATCATACAATCAATGAAGTCATGAAAACATTCATAAAAATCATGCTTCTAGTTAGATTTAACAATGAGGAAAGAGAACATGACATAAACCAAGATGATGATGGAAAGAAATCACCAAGACAAGCCCCAAATTAATCCTCTAGTTGAAACCCTAGTTTCCCTTTCCCAAAAGATTTTGAGAGAATTATAGAGTGTTTTAGAAGAGTTTATAAGTGTTAATGAATGGAATAATAGGGTAACTAACCTCCCAACTAGTTTAGAAGTCATGGGACCTTATTAGGATAAGTGGGGAAACGTCCACAATACCCCTACTTAAGTTGCATAAAATCCCATCTCAGGGGTACGACTAACCCTCTCGAGTCATACCTTCCAATACCATTGGTACCCTCCACTCATATTCTAGCCTCAACCTTTTGATCCAACACTATCCAGCATATGACTCATCCAACCAAGTCATATTTGAAGAATATGATTTGTACCCTTCATCTGTACCCCAGGAAAATTAATCCTAAGAAAGATTTACACAATGTCCACCATACGAGTCCATGGTATGATTCGTACCCTGGATTATGGCTCACGATGAGCCACTTGTACTCAGACCCAACCTAAGTAACCAAGTCTATGATTAAGTAAAGGAACTAAACAATTCGTACCCACCAATACAACACATACCCCTAAGTTGTATCCATTCTAGTAACCAAAATCCATCCCACCAACCAACACTGGTCCGCATACGACTAGACCATACATTTAAAATTTTCTGAGGGTCAAAACCCAGGGTGTTATAGTCTCCCCCATAAGGAACATTCATCATCGAATTATGGAGAAGGTAGGGTTAACCACACGCATAAGACATTTACATTATCAAATATATTCCTAATCTTTAACAAAGTTTAAAAACAAAGAGGCAAAGATATTAATCTTTCCTTTAACAAACACAGAACATAAAGATGTGTTGAAGACACATACCTTCCACACGAATTCCAAGAGTAGAAAATTGATGTGGATACTTGGACTTCATGTCCTCTTCTACTTCCCAAGTATCCTCGTCTAACTTATGGTTTCACCACAGAATCTTAACTGAATCCATATCCTTGGTCCGCAATCGACGAACCATCTTATCCAAGATCTCAATCAGGTTTTCCTCATAAGACAGAGAATCCATAAGACCCAATCCTCCCAAAGTAAGAACCGATGAGGGATAACCAATGCAATTCCTCAATATGGAAACATGAAAGACCAGATAAACCAAGCTCAATCTAGAAGGCAACTCCAGCTCATAATAACATTGCAAAATCTCATAAGGACCAACATATTAGGGACTAAGCTTCCCTTTCTTGCCAAATGGCATGACTCCCTTCATGGGAGACACCTTGAGGAAAACCTTATCCCCAATCTCAAACTCCAAGTCTCTACGCCGCAGCCTTAAGCCTATCCTAAATCACCTTCACCTTCTCCATAGCTTGGTAAACCAAGTCAGGACCAAACATATCTGCCTCACCAAGCTCAAACCAACCAATAGGAGATCTACACCTCCTACCATACAATGCCTCAAAAGGGGCCATAACAATACTAGAATGATAGCTACTGTTGTAAGCAAACTCCACCAAAGGTAGATGCACAACCCAATTGCCACCATAATCAATCACACAAGATTGAAGCATATCCTTCAATGTATGAATAGTTCTCTCTGCTTGCACATCCATCTGCGGGTGGAAAGCAATACTCAAACTCACTTTAGTCCCCAGCCCTTTCTGGAAAGATCACCAGAAGTGAGATGTAAACTGTGTGCCACGATAAAAAATAATCGAACTAGGCACCCCATGTAGCTTCACAATCTCTTGAAGATATAGAATCGCATAATCCTCCACTAAGAAGGTAGTCTGCACTGGCAAAAAGTGGGAAGACTTAGTCATCCTATCCATAATGACACAAATTGAATCATATTGATTCTGAGACCTCTACATTCAGGCAAATCAATTTCTTGATACAACCCTTCTGGCCTCATGTGATCAACCTTAACCTGTTGGCACACCATGCACTTAGCCAGAAAATCAGCCGCATCCCTCTTCATGCCATTTCACTAATAGATCTCTTTGAGATCATGATACATCTTAGTCGAGTCAAGATGAAAAACATAGCACGATTCATCCGCCTCAGCCAATATCCTTTGTGGAAATCCCTGACATCAAGAACACATAACCTCTCTTGGTACCGTAAAGTACCGTCACCACTAATCTCAAACACCATTAACTTTTTCCTAACAACGTCACTCTTGATTTTCATCCAGATAGGATCCAGCACTTACTTCTCCTTAATATCCATACCAAGAGACTATCGAACTACTTCTTGCACCACCACACCACCATCCTTGGAGTCGAAGAGGTGAACTCCAAGATTAGCCAAGCAATGAATATCGGTTACCAATTCCCTTTTTTCTCCCTCCATATGAGCCAAACTCCCCATGGATACCTACTAAGACCATCAGCAACCACATTAGCTTTACCTAGGTGATAGTAAAAACTCAAATCATAGTCCTTGAGAAGCTAAAGTTATCTTCTCTACCTAAGATTAAGATCCTTCTAAGTGAACACATACTGTAGATTCTTATGATCAAAAAAGATATCCACGTGAACACCATACAAATAATGCCGTCATATTTTGAAAGCAAACACAACTGCCAACAGCTCCAAATCATGAGTAGGATAATTCCTCTCATGCACTTTCAACTGCCTGGAAGCATAGGTAATCACCTTCCTATGTTGCATCAACACACAACCAAGCCCTACCCAAGATACATCACTATAAACCACGAACCTACTATTACCTTCTGGAAAAGTCAAAATTAGAGTCAAAGTTAACTTATCCTTCAACTTCTTGAAACTCCCTTCACAAGTATCCGACAAAGAAAACATGATCTTTTCTAAGTCAACTTAGTCAAAGTAGCAGCTATCGATGAAAAGCTATCCACATACTACCTATAATACCCGGCTAAGCCCAAAAAACTCTGAATGTCAGATGGAGCCGTAGGTCTAGGACACCTCTTTACCACAGCAACCTTTTGCGGATCCACCATTATTCCCTCACTAGAAATAATATGACCTAAGAAAGTTATAGCGTTCAACCAAAACTCACATTTAGAGAACTTGGCATACAACTATTATTTCTTTAAGGTATGCAATACCACACGGAGGTGATTAGCATGATCCACCTCACTCTTTGAATAAACCAAAATGTCATCAATAAAAATAATAATGAAGAGATCCAAATACTAATGAAAACCCCTATTCATCAGATCCATAAATATCGTCGGAGCATTAGTCAACCCAAATGACATTACTAAAAACTCAAAGTGTCCATATTGAGTACGAAAATCCTTCTTAGGGATATCCACCTCCCTAATCTTTAGTTGATGGTACTCAGATCGAAGATTTATATTAGAAAAGAACTTAGCACCTTGCAACTGATCAAAAAAATCATTTATCCTTGTAAGAGGACACTTATTCTTTATTGCCACCTTGTTCAACTGCCTAAAATCAATTCATAACCGAAGGGAACCATTCTTATTGTACATAAAAACACTGGTGCACCCGATGAAATACACTAGGATAAATAAACTCCTTATCCAGAAGATCCTTAAGTTGCTCCTTAAGTTTTCTCAACTCAGCCGGAGCCATTTTATATGGAGGAATAGAAATTAGACAAGTGTCCAGAACTAAATCAATACCAAACTTGATTTCCCTATCCAGAGGAACACTAGGAAGATCATCTGGAAAGACCTTTGGAAACTTATTGACTACTAGAACTGACTAGAAAAAAAGGACCTTTCGAGTTAGAATCTTTAACTTGGACCATATAATAATGAAAACCTTTGGAGATTAACCTCTGAGCTCTAAGATAAAAAATAAATCTCCCCCTAGCAGCTAAAGAACCACCCTCCTATTCTATAATTGGTTTACCAGGGAACCTAAAGATAACCCTATAGGTCCAAAAATCCTAGGACATGTAACAATAGTGCCACCAATCCATACCTAGAATCATTCCATTAATATTGACAATAACATAATTACCCCCTAACAAGGCACTAAACCTCAATCACCTAAATAAAGTCCGCTAACAATATTCAAGTTCTGAAATAGGCAATCTAATAGAAATTATTTGAGATTAGAAGGTTATACATCTATATTCTACTCTAAGGATATTTAAAAATAGTAATACTAGCTAATCAACATAATAATCTTACTATAATCCATCAAAGGCTCCGTTACTGGTAGAGACGCTCACTGTTTCACTTAATTGCGAACCTATAAGGCCCCAAAAATGGGTTTTGAGACATCACACAGTGCTCAAGAATATGAATAGCCTTAAGCTAACCCTATAAGCCATTTACTAAATCAGAAACTTATAAAAGGGAAGTATAGATATATAATTAAGCTAAAATATAGAATTTTGTATGAGATAAGTAAAAAATGTCTGAATATAATATCTGAAAATACTAAATTCAAGAGTCTGATCAATCAATACTGAAAATCTGAATCATATCTAGTAGTCCGACAAGCCTATACTACTATGCTAGAAAGTCACTGGGACAAACCCCCAGCTGACTCGAACTGTTTGAAAATACTAAATCATCTAAACTAATAAGATGAAAAATGAATGACTAAGTCCCCAAACTATGAGGACTCACCAACTATCAGGATGTAGATAGAGATGCTGGAAATCACTCACGCTGCTGAAATTGAGTACCTAAACCTATATTATGAGATAATGTAGCACATAGACGTATATATGGATCAGTACTTTTGGATTTACTAAGTATATGGGGGTGAATGCATAAGTAAAACAATGTCTCAACATCATCATAATTTAAAACATAATGCATGCTAAATGTAGATGACTCACATAAGCTTAAATAACTGAAAACTGAGAATTATGATAATGAGTAGCAAAACATATTGCATAAATCTAGTGAGTCATAACATTTAGTGTCTAAAAGCTATACTAGTATTCTGTCTTTAAATCATATTGTCTAAGTGTAAAAGAACTCACTACTGTATCTAAAATCTGAAATCTGAAATTTCATAGCTAATATCTTTTGTAAAACAATATCTGAATAAAGTTTTGAGCCATTACACTTGGTTTCTAAGAGATTTTTCTGTTGGGGTTATTCTATTCTAAAATCTATAGTTTGTAGTCTGTAGGGAGGTTCTTCTAACCGACATACATTATGTGAGCTATCATAATGTCCAATGTCTAGTTCCTTTATGGGAAAACCTCATATTGGGGAGAGGTGTCATACTCTTGCCAAGGAGTATAACCTAATCTAAGTGATCACATCTTTAACTGTCATCCATATAAAAATGGGAATAATCTAATAATCTATACCTACGTTGGCTCATAGTCCTGGGGTATGTAAACATACCCAACTCGGTGCTAAATATAACACCCTTTAATCTGTATGCTCATTTTTTAGAAAATCCACTTTAAAACTAGTATAAATGGTTTATAATGAGAACCAACTGTATATCTATTTATTTAAACTGTAACTAAAACTGTAAAGTGGATTCCATGTCTAAGATGAGATCAAAAGATTAAATCTTTATTAAAATTTGAAAATAACTAGTCATGGGATGCTTAAAGCATAGTCATTTTTGAAATATCAACATTCAAACTAGGGCTTAGTAACCCATGCATCAAATTCATGTAAAAAACATCATAATGTTCATGCTTGATAATGTAAATATTGGTAATTAAATTCAAAATTTGAAAATTTATACCATACACATGAAGGTACGAAAGAAAAAATGCAATTCAACATCTAAATAGCTTGTAATCTCTCATAATCTTGCAAATATCAATATTGGGTATGAATTTGAATCTCATGTAAATTCATAGAAAAATCAACTTCAAAACTAATTTTAGGTACAAGAATGAAAGGATTATCCTTGTTGAAAAACCCCACATACCTTAATTGATTATTAGATAAAGAAACTTGAACTTTGAGTTCCTATTTGTGCTCTTGAAGATAGATACTTGAAATTCTTGAATTTGGAATCCTTAATTTTGAGCTATCTTGGAAAAAAATGGTGGAATTTGGATTTCTTAGAGATGAAGGTTTGATGTTCTAGGATTTCTTTGAGAGAAAGTTGATGAAAATATGCATACAATGGTTAGAATAGGATTAATTCTGTGTTTTATATGATTTAGGGGCTTGGGAAAAGACTAAATTTCCCTTTTAAAATTTTACTCAAAACTGGAAAAATCCCAATTTTTCCTCCCACCGCAATGCGCCGCTATCGTGGTGGCTTAGTGGAAAAGGGATAATAACCATTTTGGTCTCTGTCACGATACGGTGAAATCGCGTTATGTCACTGGAAAAAGGGCAAGTGCCATTTTGCACTACATTGCGATGTAGAGTTTGTCCAATCGGAAATTTTCACGCAATACAAGCTAATCGCGTATAGTTACTGGAATGGGGTGAATGGTAAATGGAGCTTCATAGTGATGCAGGCCAATCATAGTGCTTCTTTGTCATCGGACAATTGCAAATTTGTCCTTCAACGCAGTGCTTATCGCGGTGCCCTACTGTTTTCACTAAAATTGCCATAACATCTTAACCGAGTATCGGATTGAGGCAAAATTGGTATCGTTGGAAAGCTAATTAAATTATCTACACATTGGGGGATCTAGATCTTGAAAATTATACATGTATCAAGAGTAATTCATTTTTGAAGTTGACCCTTGATATTTTAGGAGTTAAACTGATCTAGGAAAAGTATGGGTTATTACGTTTCTATCCCTTGGGAACATTCGTGCTCGAATGAAACTATTTAAAATGAAGATACTGAGGGACTAAGGCTATATACTTGTATGCACAACTGGAAAAAAATGGCATGTCTGATTCTAAATCATACTGAGCGACTGAACTAATCTATGAGTGCATGAATTTACATGAAGATAACTATATAGCTGAATCTGAGACTGGAAAAGAACTAAATTAAGGAGAACTGTTACCTTCGGCTGAATCTGAGTTTATGTAGAAAAGGTGAGGATACTTGGTACGTATGTCTACTTTTTATTAACAAGTAGCACCCTCAACGGACTGATTTCTCCACAGAACTGTGACCAAGGGAACTTCTTTGTTCCTTAATCTACAGATCTGATGATCAAGAATCTCTACTGGAACTTTTTCATATGAAAGGCTATTATGAAAATCTGTGCTTTCTAGAGGGACTAAAACATCTGAATCATTCATGCACTTCTTCAATAAGGACACATGGAACACTAGATGAACTAATGACAAGTCTGCAGGTAGCTCAAGCTCATATGCTACCTTCCCCACATGAATCAAAATCCTATAGTGGCCAACATACCATGGACTAAGCTTTCACTTTTTCCCAAATCTCTTCACCACCTTTATGGGTGAAACCTTCAAATACACAAAATCATCTACTTCAAACTCAAGATCTCTCCTTCTTACGTCTACATAAGAATTTTGATGACTCTAAGAGTCTTTCAATCTCTCTCGAATCAACTAAACTTTCTCTATGGCTTCAAACACCATATCTAGCCCAATCAAAGCAGCCTCACCCACTTCAAACCAACCGACTGGTGATCTATATCCTTGCTCATAAAATCCTCAAACGAGGCTATCTGAATACTAGAATGGTAACTATTATTGTAGGCAAACTCGATCAATGGCAAGTGGTCATCGCAACTTCTTTTGAAATCAAGAACACATGCCCTCAACATATCCTCTGGAGTCTGAATGGTCCTTTCTGCCTGACCATCTGCCTGTGGATGAAAAACTGAACTGAGATGAACTTGGGTACCAAGACCCTTTTAAAAGGTTTTCCAAAACTGAGTACCCCTATCAGATATGATGGACAAAAAAACTCTATGCAATCTAACCAACTCTCTGATACACAGCTTAGCATAATCTTCAGCTGTGTAGGACGTGTGAACTGGCAAAAAATGAGCTAATTTGGTCAATCTATCTTCAATAACCCATATCGAATCATGTTGTCGACGCGAATGGGGTAGTCCAGTCACAAAGTCTATATTCACCTCTTCTCACTTCCAAGTGGTAATAACAAACTCCTGCAATGTGCCACCAGGTCTTTGGTGCTCTACCTTAACCTATTGATAAGTCACACACTTAACTACAAATTCTGTTATATCTTCGTTTATACCACTCCACCAATAGATTTCTCGCAAATCATGGTACATCTTAGTAGCTCCTGGATGAATGAAGTAACACGTACCATGCGCTTCTGCCATAATCCGCTGCCTCAAAGCATCAACATATGGAACACACAATCAACTTTGGTATCTCAACATACCATCTCCCCCTTGGGAGAAAACCTCTACCCTTTGGTCTTCAACTGAACCTTTTAGTTTGACCAAACTAGAATCCTTGTCCTGCTTCTCTTTCACTTTAGAAACTAGAGAAGATTCTAAACTACTCTGAACCCAAACGTTACCTTCAGCTGAGTTAACCAACCTCACACCCAATCTAGATAATCGGTGAACTTCTTGAACTAACTCTCTTTTATCATTCTCCACATGAGCAACACTGCCCATAGACAATCTACTAAGGGCGTCTTCCACCATATTGGCCTTGCCTAGATGATGCAATACACTCATATCATAATCTTTCAACAATTTTATCCATCTTCTCTGATGAAGATTTAACTCCCTCTGAGTAAACACATACTGTAAACTTTTGTAATCCGTAAACACATCAATATGCACCCCATAAAGATAGTGCCTCCAGATCTTCATTGCAAACACAACAGCAGCTAACTCAAGATCATAAGTAGGGTAGTTCTTTCCATGAGTCTTAAGTTATCTAGAGGCATAGGATATAAACTTACCTCTCTGTGTCAAAACATAACCCAAACCGATTCTAGAGGCATTACAATAGACAATGATCATATCTGTACTATTAGGTAGTGCTAAAATTGGAGCTAAAATGAGTTAGAGTCTTCAACTCCTGAAAACTCTTCTCACAGGAATATGACCATTGAAACTTAACTTTTTTCTGAGTTAATCCAAACATAATGGATGTAATAGAAGAAAAACCCTCAATAAAATGTCTATAATAGCCAGCTAAACCCAAGAAACTTCAAATGTCTAATGGAGAAATAGGTCTAGGCTATTTTCTTACTGCTTCTGGCTTTCGGGGATCAACTCTAATACCATCACTGGAAACAATATGATCGAGGAATACTGCTGATCTTAGCCAAAATTTACATTTGCAAAATTTGGAGAACAACTGGTGATCCCTAAGAGTTTGCAACCCAATTCTAAGGTAGTGGTCTGCATGATCATCCTCACTACAAGAATAGACAAGAATATCATCTACAAAGACTATGACAAACATGTCCAAATTATATTTGAACACTCGATTCATCAAGTCCATGAAGGCTGTTGGGGCATTTGTAAGGCCAAATGACATGACTAGAAACTCGAAATGACCATAACGGGTTTTGAAAGCTATTTTTAGAATGTCACATTCCCTTACTCTAAGATGATGAAAGCTAGATCTAAGGTCTATCTTGGAGAAATAACTTGCACCTTGGAGTTGGTCGAATAAGTCATCAATCCTAGGAAGAGGATATTTGTTTTTTACTATGACTTTAGTCAGATGACGATAGTCAATGCACATCTACAAAGAACCATTTTTCTTTCGCACGAATAGGATGGGAGCACACCATAGAGAGACACTGGGCCTTATGAAACCTTTATCTAAGAGGTCTTTAAGCTGCTCTTTTAACTCTTTAAGCTCTACTAAAGCCATACGATATGGAGGAATAGAGATGGGCTGAGTATCTGGAGGAAGGTTAATACCGAATTCTATTTCCCTATCAGGAGGTACCCCTGGAAAATCCTCCAGAAAAATATCAGGAAACTCATTAACTACACAGACTGACTAAACTATTGGAGCCTCATACCTAGTGTCTTTGACTCAAACTAGATGATAGATACACCATTTTGAGATCAACTTTCTTAATTTAATATAGGATATGAAATGACTCTTGGGAGATAATGAATTACCTTTCTACTCAAAGACTGGCTTATCTGAAAATTGAAACTTCACCACTCGGGTGCGATAATCTATAGATGCATAACGAAAATGGAGCTAATCCATACTAAGAATAAGGTCAAAGTGGACCATATCCAACTCTATTAAATATGCTAACAGGATTTTATGAAGAATAGTAATAGGACACTTTCTATAAATCTGTTTGGCAACAACTGATTCACCCACTGGGTAGAAACTAAGAAGGGCTCAAGGATCTTTTCAGGACCTATTTCAAAATTTACTACAACTAATGGGGTCACATAAGAGAAATTTAACCTAGGGTCTAACAACACATAAACATCAAGATGAAAGACACGAAGCATACCAGTAACAATATCTGGTGATCCTCCTGCTCCTAACGGGATGATAAAGCATAAAACCAATTCTGGCGCTGACTACTACCAGTACTGGGTGATGCACCCGGATGAGGGACTAGGCGGCCTAGAGAAGTTGGTGCACTAGTAGCCTAAGTCTGGGGATGAACATCTCTGTTTCCCTGCTTTGTATACAGACACACTTTGATTCCATGACCCAACTTACCATAACCATAACAACTTTTTTGTCCCAACAAGCACTCACCAGGATGATTCTTACCACATTTAGCACATATAAGATAACTGGGTTTTCCACACACACTATTCTAAGATCTGGACATAGAAGTCTTAACCCACTGGTCTTGTCTAGCTCTAGGGATGGGAGCACTAGCTGAAGATGGCACTGACATAGATGAATAATTCTGAAACTAAGAATGATTTCCTCCTCCAAACTTTGTCTGGCCATACTCAAACTGCCCGGTTCTAGCCTTCTTATTTCCCCTCTCTCTTTCCTTTAACTTTTTTACCTTAATCTATTAAGCATGAAGCATCAATCTAGCAAGATCAATGTCCCCAATAAGCATGGCAATCCTACACTTCTTGACTACAAAACCAGATACTCCAATAACAAACTTACTCATACTCGCCCTAGGATCAGCCATCGTATCAAGGGCATACTTAGACAACTGATTGAACCTAAGAAAGTACTCCTTCACTATCCTTGAGCCCTGCCTCAGGTTCACAAAGTCTACTACCTTAGCTTCTCTCATTTTATGTGGAAATAACCCATCTAGAAATGTATCCTAAAACACCATCCAACTCATCGGAGTTATATTCTCACCTCTACCATTCTTCTATATGACCACCCAATAATACATGACATCCTTCAGTCTATAGGATGCCAACTCTATGCTCTCCACTTCAGAAACATGCATAATCTGGGTGATCTTTTTCACTTCATCTAAATAAAGTTGTGGGTCTTCACCTGCTTTAGATCCAAAGAACTCAGGCAGATTCATTCTCATGAAGTCATTAATTTTGGCTACTGTTAGATCCCCATTCTGCTATAGTGGGACTGTCGCCTGGTTACCCTGAACATTAGCAGTCATAGCTTGGTCTAATACTTGAAAGAAAGCCCAAAATTCAGCATAGGATACATTCTTATTAAGAAGGTCAATAGGCTAGGGTGGCTGGTTATTATTTCTACGTGTGTTAACTCGACAAGGAGGCATATTAACCGATCACATAAGAGTACGAGTTAAGAGAAGATAAAGATACTATAAGCACGATATATCATGAAAGAAAGAGATAATTTCCTAAAATTTTCCGTAGCCTCTTGCTCATAAATGTGGTGCACTTCATACCCATGATCAAGACTCTACATAACGCGACTTGTTTGAATATAGTATTTGAAAAATACTAAAGTCAAGAGTCTGATCAATCAATACAAAAAATTTGAATCATATCTAGCAGTCCAACAAGCCTCTACTACTAATGCTAGAAAGTCACTGGTACAAACCCCCAACTGACTCAAACTATTTGAAAATACGAAATCATCTATACTAATAATCTGAAAAAACAAAATGACAAAGTCCCTGAATAATAAGGACTCACCAACGATCGGGATATAGATGGAGATGCTCAAAATCAGTCACGCTGCTGAAACTAAGCACCTGAACCTACACTATAAGACAATGTAGCACATAGACGTATATGTGGATCAGTACTTCTGGATTGTACTGAGTATATGGGGATGAATGAATAAGTAAAACAATGTCTCAACATCATCATAATTTGTAATATAATACATGCTAAATGTAGATGACTCACATAAGCTTAAATAACTAAAAACTAAGAATTATGATAATGAGTAGCAAAACATACTGCATAAATCTAGTGAGTCATAACATTTAGTGTCTAAAAGCTATACTAGTATTTTGTCTTTAAATCATGTTGTCTAATTGTGAAAGGACTCACTGCTGTATCTAAAATCTGAAATCTGAAATTTCATAGCTAATATCTTTTGTAAAACAATATCTGAATAAAGTTGTGAGCCATTACACTTGGTTTCTAAGAGCTTTTTTTGTTAAGATTATTCTATTCTAAAAGCTATAGTTTTAGTCTGCAGGGAGGTTTTTATAACCGACATACACTATGTGAGCTATCATGATGTCCATCGTTTAGTTCCCTTATGGGAAAACCTCACATAGGAGAGAGGTGTCATACTTTTTCCAAGGAGTATAACCTAATCTAAGTGATCACATCTGTAACTGACATCCATATAGAAATGGGAATAATCTAATAATCTATACCTATGTTGGCTCATAGTTCTGGGGCATGTAAGCATACCCAACTCGGTGCTAAATACTAATCCCTTTAATTAGTATGCTCATTCTATAGGAAATCCACTTTAAAAATGGTATAAATGGTTTATAATGAGAACCAACTGTATATCTGTTAATTTAAATTGTAACTAAAACTGTAAGTGGATTCCATGTATTAGCTGAGATCAAAAGATCAAATCTTTATTAAAATCTAAAAATAACTATTCATGGAATGCTTAAAGCATAGTCATTCTTGAAATATCAACATTCAAACTAGGTCTTAATAACCCATACATCAAATTCATGTTAAAACATCATAATGTTCATGCTTGATATTGTAAATATTGGTAATTAAATTAAAAAAATTAGAAGTTTATACCATACATATGAAAGTACGAAAGAAAACATACAATTCAACATCTAAATCACTTGTAATCTCATAATCTTGCAAATATCAATATTGGGTATGAACCCTAATTTGAATCTCATGTAAATTCATATAAAAATCAACTTGAAAACTAATTTTGGGCACAAGGATGAAAGGATTATCTTTGTTGAAAAATCCCACTACCTTAATTGATTATTAGATGAAGAAACTTAAACTTTGAGTTCCTATTTGTGCTCTTGAAGATATATTCTTGAAGTTCTTGAATTTGGAATCCTTAATTTTCAGCTATCTTGGAAAAAGAATGGTGGAATTTGGATTTCTTGGAGATAAAGGTTCGATGTTTTAGGGTTTTTTTTAGAAACAATTGATGAAAATATGCAGATAATGGTTATAATAGGATTAATTATTTGTTTTACATGATTTGGAGGCTTGGGAAAAGACTAAATTACCCTGTTAAAATTTTACTCGAAACTAAAAAATCCTGATTTTGCCTCCCACCCGACGCGGCGCTATCGCGGTGGCATACTGGAAAAGGGATAATTACCATTTTGGTCTCTGGTGTGACACGGTGAAATTATGTTGTGTCCCTGGAAAAAGGATGAGTGTCATTTTGCACTCCACCGCGATGCGGTATCTGTCCAATTGGAAATTTTTGTGCGATACAAGATAATCGGGTTGAGTTACTAGAATGGGACAAATGGGAACTAGATCTTCACCGCAACGTGGGCCAATAGTGGTGCTATCCTGGAATCGAACAATTGCGAATTTTTCCTTCACCGCGACTCGGTGCTTATCGCGGGGCCCTACTATTTTCACTAATATCGCTATAACTTCTTAACCGAGTATCAGATTGAGGTAAACCAGGTATCTTTGGAAACATAATTCAATTATCTACCCATTGGGGGTCTAGAGCTTGAAAATCTACATGTATCAAGATTTATTCATTTTTAAAGTTGACCCTTGACATTTTAGGAGTTAAACTGAGCGAGGAAAAGTACGGGGTATTACAGAACCCCAGTCCTAAGAAATAAAAAAATAAAACTAATAGGCATATAGTACATAAACATTTGGAATAAGTCAAGGTAACAACTTGCCCTAAATAAGGATCTACAAGCCCCCAAATAGAAGCTTGACTTCCTCGAATAAACCTCAAATGTGTCCAGTCTAATTAAATATGCCATCTAATAGTCAAAACAAAGCTAATGATACTCATATTAACCTTATTTACCATGGTCCAAAATGAGTTTGAAAAATGACTTCAAAAATTAAAGAGGTAAAATCATAATTTTATTTAAGAATAATGTCCCATATCAAGAGAAGTCTATAGTTGAAAACCCAAGAAAAAATAAGTAAAAATCGGACCTCAAATCAAAGGAAAACTAATTCAAACTTTACTGGGTAAAACCGCCCCAAAATCATATTTATAAATAAGGATTTGAAGTCTTTTTAAAGATGAAATTAATGAAAAGTGATATGATAAAGGTTTTGGAACTTGCCCACGAAAGAAATCTCAAAACCCCCCTTTGAAATCTCCTTAATCTAAGCTCTATATGATTTGGAGTAAGAAATGGAGTTAATTTTCTACCTAGGTCTACTGGCCTTTGAGAATGGGGGCCTTTGTTTTCCATTGTAAGGTTTCCTAACTCGGACCTTCACGAATGTAATCCCTGAGGCTACGAACATGAAGAGAAATTACTCAACCTTTCACAAAAGTGAGCCTCTTGCCGTGAATGCCAAGGTAAGGACAATAGAGCTTCATGAATACATAGAGGAAGGTAGCATGCACCAGAAAATAGCTAAAAACTAGAAAAGGTATAAGTTAAAACTATCCAAATGAACCCTCGGAATTCTTTTGAGACCTCACAGAAATAGACTAATTATGCTACTAGGATAATTTTGACATTTTGGACTAATTGGCGATGTTAAGTTTTCGAGACCTCTAAGGCCAAATTTAATTAGTTTCTAAATAGAGGGTAAAAATGTAAAATAAGGGCTCAAGACTCAAACTAAGTATGCTACTAACCCAAAATCCTAATTCGGATCTAAAGGAACTGTCAGTATTAACGTTCAAGGCTCAAATCACAAAATATTGACCAAAGTGATACTAAACCCTTCTAAGGGTGTTCAAAACTAGAATTTTATTTCAAACACTCTCAAACTCATCCCGAATCGTGCCAACCATCCCCACAACTCATAAACGAGATGAAGTAACTATGGGGTAGGGCAAAATGGTCAAAACATAAAAAGTTCTAAGAACCAATACGAGGATCATTACAGCCGCCTTGGAGATCCTTGTGCTCCATGGCGATAGGTTGCCTTGGCATGCCATCGACCAAGTTAGGCCCTTGTCTACTTGGGTGAGGATGGCATGGAGAAGCCTAGTGCCACCTAGGTAATGGGGTTGGTCCTTTTATGGCTTAACTCCCACAATTTATAGGACATTTTCTTGAGAGAAAAACCCCATTAAAGGACTTGGGAGGTAATCATATTGTGAGGTCGGTTGGCTAGTTAAATTCGAGGTTGTGACTATTCTATTGACTTTATTCCCATAAGTTTTGTCTAAATTTCTTGTTTAATTTTCGTTTTAACTCTTAATTTTTGCCCTAAGCTCTATCTAAATTCTTGTTTAAATTTTCTATTTAACTCTTAGTTTTTGAATAATTTTGGGGGTCAATTTGTGTATCATTTGACCTCGAACTTCACCCAAACTTTGGGGAAAATGATTCTTGAGCTATGAGGGATGCATTGACAATTTTGATTTTATAATTCCATAAATGGGTCCCACGTGGGATTTTTGGTTTGATTCCTTATATGGGCATTTATATTCAATATTGAAAGCATTTTTCACATTGTAATGCATTATATTATTATTTTTATAGCATAGAAGCATAAGGAGGCTTCTCAAAAGAGAGAAGTTCTGAAGTAGTAATCTTTCTCGAGCTTTCAGCAGCGTTCAGGTAGCTTTGTCTTAATTTATTCATATATTGAGCTTTGTTATGGTATTATTGTAGTGTAATTAAAGATTTGGGTGGGTAATTATGGCTCAGTTGATGATTTAGAAATTATGGGATTTATTATCCGATTTGAAAGATTTTTGGGTACAATTCGATCCATCCTTCCCCATATTGAATTATATTGAGATATTACCACTATTTTAGGCTTACTTAGTACCTAGTATGGAATTATAAGGCCTTAGTATAGGTTTGGGTAAGTGCTTGCCTTAGCATAGATTTTTTGAGCTAGTAGCGGGCCCCATCAGTCTTCATCTAGGTGTTATGCTTAGTTTAGCTCCTTGTATACTTAAGAATCCTTTTAATCACAAACTTAGATTAAATATTTGGCCTTGGTATGACTTATCCAAATTAATATATTCCTATTATTTTTATTAACTCTGATAAAGTGACCTTTTTGCTTCTTGAGTCGTGCACCTAAACTTGGTAGTTAATATCACATTTCTTATTGACTTGAATATATTTCCTTGTAATATTATTAAATGGAATAAAAAGAAATTCATGATCTTTGAACTTTATGATATTTGACCTTATTATTAGTTTTGGTTCGAGTCGAGCGAGTGGTAGCTCCATTGATATTCATTATATTGGGCTCGATTATGGCATATTTACTTAATGTTACTTGTTTGGGTTCAAGTCCTAAAATCATGGTCTATATGCGACATTTTATTATGATGATTCTATCTTTATTCTATCTTAGCTTTGATTAAAGTCTGACTTTTATGGTTCGAGGAGAGGTTCAGGTATATGACGACATGGGGCATACTTTATGATTTTTGTTGTCGGTACTTTCTCTTCGTTTGCATCCGCTGGGCTTATGGGGACTCGTTTTGTTTATTTATCTCTTTTATATTTATTTTAGGTTTATGGAAGCCCAGTTAGATGATAGTTAGACGGTATTTATTTTAAGTTAATTATTCTGCTATTTACCATTTTATGCTAATTTGAACTATTATTTTGAATTTAACCTTATCTTTGACATAAGCTTATACTCTTGTATTTTAATATAGTTTTATCATGGTTTATCTTAGTCGGTCGATGATGTCCATTATGTACTCTTTGTTTTTATACTTATGCTACACTTTTATTTTTTTTTATGTAGATCCGAGTACTAGCTATCGTCGCTGAGGTTTCATTTAGGCTTGTATTTGAGGGATTCAAAAATAGGGTGAGCTTTTCTAAATGGAGATGATCCTTTCTTCTTCTACTATTTTTGTACATTCTTTACTTTCTAAGACTATCTATATATTTGATACTATTTAGTGCTTTATTTTTTTGGTTTTAGTGGCTCTTGTACCAACCATACCATGTTATGGGATACTTTTTATACACATTTCCTTCTCTTCCCTGTCTTTTAGTACTTTTGTTATTCTTTATGATATTTATAGTTCTACTTGTATGATTAAATTTGGTATCCTCTTATCTCCCACCATTTATCTTGTTACTTGTCAGTCTTTTCTATGGTTTGTCTTATCTCCTAATGGGTTAAAGTAGGTGTCATCAGGACCTGAGAAATCGATTCATGATAATTAATATCCTAGGAAGCTTAGAAATTGTGGGAAATTAATTATTGGGTTTTGGAGAGAGTTTGAAACTTGATTGTGGTCATTTATTTTCATAAGTCTTCACTTATATTCTAGCTTAATTCTCTGACTTAACTTTAAATCCCTAGATTACTTTGTAAACCAGTGGACTTTCTCGACCTTTTGGTGGTGTCCATGTAGTCTAGTGTTACTTTCCACTTATATGGAGATTAATTATTATATTAGAGTGGTATTATACTAGATTTGGGTGAGTATTTATGACTTGATTGACAATTTAGTAAATTATGGGATTAATTAGTCGATCGGAAAGCTTTTTAGGTAGAATTCGTCCTGTACTTCCCTTTATTGAATTAGTTTGATGCATTATGGCTAGTATAGGATTACTTAACACCTTGGGATAGAACTATAAAGCATTAGTCTATCTTGGGTAGGTGCTTGCTTTAGCATGGATTTTAAGACTAGTAGTGGGTACCACTGGTCTTCTTTCACTAGGTAGTATGCTTACCTTAGCTCTTTGTAGACTTAAGAAGTTGTTTAGTCATGAACTTAGATTAAACATTGGACTTGGGATAACTTAGATATTTTAATGGATTCCAGTTAGTTTTATTAACTCAGATAAAGTGAACATTTTCTTTCCAGACCACAAACCGAGACTTGTTAGTTAATATTACACCTCTTATTGATTTGGTTGTGTTTCCTAGTAGTCATATTAAATAGAGTAGAAATAAAGTCATTATCTTAGAACTTTATGACACTTGGCTTAATTTGTAGTTTCGGTTCAAGTTTGATGATTGGGAGCTCATTTGATATTCATTATATTGGGCTCGTTATGGCATATTTACTTCACTACACTTGTTTTCTAGTTTCGGTTGAAGTCTAACAATCTTAATCTATATGTGGTTCTTTGTTATTATGATTTTATTCCTAGTCCTATTCAAGTCCGACATTTATGGTTCAAAGAGGGTTTCAGGTATATTGTCTCATTGGGCACACTTTAAAACTCCTATTGTCAGTTTTTTCTCCTTGTTTGTATTCACCTGGCTTATAGGTGCTCGAAAGGGTTATTTCTCTCTTGTATGTACCTTATGGGCTTATGGGCCCCTAGCTAGGTGATAGTTAGTCGGTATTTACTTTAAGTTATTTATTATGTCTATTTATTACGGATGTTGATCTAGAGTATTATTTTAGATATAGCCTTATACTTTACTTGAGTTTATATTCTCATATTTTATTTTACTTTTATTGTGACTTAACTCAGTCAGTCAATGATGCCTACTGAGTATTAGTTGTTATTGGTACTTATGCTATAGTTCTACATTTTTTTTCTAATGTAGATTCGAGTACTAGTTGTTGTTGTTGATGTTTCATTCAGGCTTGCTTTTGAGGGATTCAGAGATAAGGTGAGATTTCAAATTCGAATCTAATTCTCTCTCCTTCTGCTATTTTTGGACGTTTTTTACTTTTTGAGACTATCTGTATTTGATAGTACTAAGTACTATATTCTTTTGGATTTAGTGGCTCTTGTACCGACCATACTATGTCGTGGGATGCTATTTTTGGAAATTTCCTTCTCTTCTCTGTCTTTTAGTACTTTCATCTTTATTTATGTTATTTAGTATTCTACTTGTATGATTAAATTTGGTATTTTTATATCTTCCGCTATTTAGCAAGTTACTTGTTGTTTTGGGCTACAGTTTGGCTTATCTACTAGTGGGTTAAAGTAGATGCTATCATGAACTAAGAATTGAGTCGTGATAATTAAAAACTTAAGGGCTATCATGACCTGAGAAATTGGGTCGTAATAATTATAACCCTAAAAAGCTTAGAAATCATGGGAGATTGATTATTGGGTGTTGGGAGTGAGTGGTCATTTCCTCGTCATTATTTTTGTAAATCTTCACTTAAATTCTATCTTAAATCTTTGGCTTGATTTTAAATCCCTAGACTATTTTGTGGGCTATTTTGGAAACAATTTGTGTTTGGATTCTACCCATTTTTTAGGATAAATGATCTTTGAGATTAGAGGAACGTATAAACGGTTTTGATTTTGTGATTTTGCAAGTGCAGCCATGAAGGACTTTTAGATTGATTTTTTGACCTGAAACATTTATATGCATGGGTATTGTTGTTCTTGTATTAATGCATAGATTATTATTTTGGTAGCATGACAGCGTTAGAAGGCTTCTCGAAAGGGAAAATGTCTAGAGTAGGGGACTGAGAAAGCTTTTGATGACATCTAGGTAGGCTAGGCTTACTTTTCTTTTGGACTGAGCTTTAATATGGTATTAGTGTAGTATTATGCTATCTATGAGTTGGTATTTATGACTTGGTTGATGACTTAGTAGTTATTGGTTAAGTTTATTGATTAGGGGCCCTTTGGTAGATTTTTGCATAGTCTCTCTTGGCATTGATATTTTTCGATACCTTAGGACTAGTTTGAATTTACTTGGTACATTTGGGTGGAATTGTGAGCCTTAGTCCAGGTATGGGTAGGTGCTTGCCTTAGTATTGAATTTTGGGACTACTAGCAGGCCCCATTGACCCTCCTTTTAGGTCAATTGCCTAAATTAGCTCCTGGTAGACCTAAGAGACCTATATTTGTCACCATAGACTAAATCTTGAGCCTTAGGATGACTTAGTCAAATTAATGAGCTTCGGTTAGGTTTAGTGCTTGGGATAGAATAGTATTTGATCCTTAAATTCTTATCCTTAGACTTAATTATGAAAAACCACATCGTTTATATGTTTGGTAGCCCAAATTGAGAATTTAGTATTAAGTGGACTTAAGAGAAGTTATAACCTTTAATTATTGCTACTTTTGGCTTACCTATTAGTTCCGATTCAAGTCCGACAGATATGATTTAAACTTAGCATTTTCTATTATGACCCTATTTTTTAGTCTCGGTATGATTCCAGCATTTACGTTCATGGAGGAGTTTCAAGTACGTTTTTGTAACGCCCCAAAAAAATCTGTCCTGAGACGTCACACGATGCTTAAGACCACAAGTGATCCCAAGCTAACCCTTCTAATGGCATACTATTAAGCAACTGAATAAATATGAAATAAATACTAAATTTGTTGTGCGGAAACATATTAATAATGATATAAAATGAATCCAACTTTACATATCGATAAAACTGAAGGACAAAACTGAAGTTTACATAACTGACTCTAACTGGCATCTGTGAAGCCTCTACTATACTGACTATAGATAGTTGGGACATGCCTCCAACTACCACTAATTAATAAATAGGAATAAGAAAATAAAGAACATAAATAAGATTGACTGAAGCCATCGAAGTAGGAGGACATATCATCTGCTAGCTGGAATCTGCAAACTGTCTGAATATGGTATGCATGCTACAACTGAACTGATACCTACATTATGAGACAATGTAGCACACAGACATATATGTGGATCAGTACTTTGAGGATGTACTGAGTATATGGGGTGTATGCAATGATTATAATAATAATATTATCAATCTTTATAGAAATCATGCATGCTGATACAAATGACTCACATAGCTTGAATAACTCAAAAATGTAAATCTCATCCATTATGAATACTGGAACACATAGTATAAATCTCATGAGTCAATAAACTTATTTATGAAATCTGCAGTTCTATTCCCTTCTCAAAACATATAGACTAAGTGGTCAAGTACTCACCTCTTTATCTGAATGCTAAGACTGTAACTTTGAAACTGAAATCTCAAGTAAAACAACATTTGATTAAATTGTGATCCTTTACACTTAGTTTCTAAATCTTTGGGGAAACATACTTTTAAAAGCTTTCATTGATTAATATAGAAAATAACTCATATTAAGGGAAAAATACTTTCTATAAGGGAAAAACACCTCATGAAACTACTCTAAAAATCTTACTATTAGGGAGGTTCTCTTAACTGACATAAACCATGAGAGCTACATGGAGTCCAACATTTTTGTCCTCTTAAAGAAGAAACCTCACGTTGGGGAAGGTGTCATACTCTGGACAAGGAGTATAACCTCAACATAGTGATCACTATCTCGGCCTTAGGCCCAAAAGTCTCAATCTTATGGTGGCACGTAGTTCTGGGATATGAAACCATAGTAACTTACCCAACTCGGTTCTAAATACTACTCCCTTTTATTAGCTACGTTCATCTCGTGGAAATCCACATTAAAACTCATATAAGGGTTTATTAGGAAACCAGTTATGCACTCATTCATTATATGAATAACTCTGTGAAGTGGATTTCAAAACTCATATGAGGATCAAAGATCATGTACTTCTTATATAATTGAGTATCAATATATCAAACTCTGTAAATGCATGGAAAATCATCATGGTTCGCAAGATTTTCTCAAAATGCTTCAATAATATCAAAGTAATAGCTCAAATCACAATCTCATGTTCAATTCAATGAAAAAAACTATAAACAATGTCTCAAGTCATGCTTATGGTATTCAAAGTCACAAAAGAGCCTTCTTTAACTCAAGGAAACCATAAAATTTCATAAATCAATCACATCATGCTCAAAATTCAACAAGATACTTTGGGTGTAAACCCTATATTCAAAATCATAAGAAATCCGTTAGAAACATAATTTTTGGTCACAAGAGCGAAAGGATTGGTCTTGTTCAAACCCCACATACCTTAATTGTAATGAAATTGTTGAAAGATTGGACCTTCAAGCCTGATTGAAAGAATCCTTGTAGAGAACTTTGAATTCGAAGCTTAACTTCTTGATTCTTGAGAGGTAAACTTAGATTTTGTTCTTGGGAAGAGGGGAAGGATTTTGGATCTTAACTTGACTGATTTAGGGCTTAGGGATTGTAATTATTTGTTTAAAAATCCCTCATAACAATTTGGAGTTATTAGGACGGTTTAGGGGTGTGAAATGACTTCAACACCCTTTATATAAGTCAAAACGGAGTGTTTTTTGCACTTGGAAGTGACTTAGGTGGCGCCCAATTGATCGTACAAGCCAGGCTGGGAGGCGCCCAACCAATCGTGTAAGTTTGGTTGGGCGCGCCTAACCAATCATATACCCTTACTGCCTCTCACAAAAATGGGCATAACTTTTCGCTCCGGTATTGGATTACGGCATAATTGATATCGTTGGAAAGCTAGTTTGATTCTATACAATTTGGTGGGTATAAATATGCCAAAATACCATGTATACATCAAGTTATTCTCGTTGAAATATGACCCTTGCAAATTCAAACACTAAAACTTGATGGATTCAAAAGCTCTTAGCTTGCATTACCTTGAGTGACTCCTATGAAAACACTAAAACTTGATGCATTCAAAAGCTCTTAGCTTGCATTACCTTAAGTGACTCCTATGAACATGTTTAACGCATCATAAGCTCTCTTCTCACTAGTATACTCATTTTAAGTCATGTACTCAAATATGGATTACAAGATTAGAGGTTTCACACGTTGGAAGAATGGTTCGTTTTCTAGTTTAGAAGTGTACAGGGTATTACAATTTCTCCCCCTTGGAATTATTCATCCTCAAATGATGGGTAGGAACTTATTGAAATAGTAAGGTATGGAATAATGTGTCTTCTAACAAAGAATATAGCTAAGCTAAAACTTTTAAAATTCTATTATGAAGCTGAATTCTAAGCTAACTCGACTTACTGACCATCAGGAACTGATTCATGCTAGGTGTTTAGAACTCACTTGAGATGTCCATGATACAATCATTAATATTGAACTGCGAAGTGATAAATTATTCAGGCACAACTCATGAGACAATGAGATTAAGATTGTATAAGGGGTGCTACACTATCTGAGCTGGTGTACTTGGAAAATTGAGGTTATGCTCTGAGCACTTACGAACTAAGTCATGACTAAATAGTTGAATCTTAAACATGATGCTTGGACTAAGCTGAATTTGCAACCTGCATGGACGTGAATGAATTACCTCAAGAATAGGAAAGATAGAAAAAAACATGGAAACTTGTATGTCTGATTACTAAACTAAATTGTTGGTTATACGGACTGAATTATACTGAAAGCTTATACTCAACTGGAATATTTCTTCAGCACTCTTAGCAAGAAGTTATAATAACATTAGGGAAAAAGAATCTTGGGTATGATTTGAGTGAGATATCTGAAGAAGGAATTCTTCGTATAGCTATAACTTTGTTACATGGAACATAGGCTTCTTAAACATAAACTAGTTTAGAATTACTAGGCCTTAGACAATGCAACTGCTAATTTTTCAAACTTAGAAACACTTCTCAAATACTCTCTTCAACTATACTTTGTCACCTTTAATACCATGCTCACACAGGTTCATATAACTTCATATACTAATGTTTGATCTAAACTAAACTCTCTCACTATGTTCAAGCCTAACTTGAATCACAACTTACTACACATAACATTATAACACTAGTATGAACCATGAATTCAATACCCTAAGCATTTTCACAACTTTTCCTATCTAAGATGATTCTTCTTATCACTTTAATGACTAACTCTAAACTCTTACTATGGATTCACTAGCGCATATTGCATTCCTCTACTTATATCCCAACACGACATACAATCCTATCATTATAACCACATATGAACTTCAAGGCAAATACCCATAAAGGCTTACTCCTCCTAGTCTCTAAACCTCTATCCAAAACAACATTCTTTCACTATTCTTAAGAACATACACGTAAATTTTCAACTAATCACAGCATGTATTAAAGACTTGGCCTCAATCTTACTTCATACTTATAGCCTTAGCTAAAACGAGCATACGATGATATTTTCTCAATAATAAAAATCTACCCTCTCCCATCTAAACAACTATTCATCTTTACTATCTTAACGTAGGAAGAGGTCTCAGAAAGGCTAACAAATAAGGACCTGAAGCACGAAAGAATACTATACATAACTTTAACACTTAACTGAGGCCTGAGGAATAGAATATCAAAGGTATAGATTCATTAAAGAGATCTAAACTGAGGGCATACATGATATAAACTGGATTTCACTAGGATCGTGATTTTTTGAGAACTGATCATACTCTGAAACATGAGTTCATACTTAGGATAAGCTATTCAACATAAGATTGGAGTTCATAGATTTCTGAGGAATGACTCAAATCATAGACTGAAGTTGTTACTTACTTACTAGAAACCGATAATGGACTTGAGTACACATGAAGTGTATAAGCATTGGCCTTTGGAATGGATATATCAAGCATGACATAAATCTGATGTGATAACGATTGAAATCCAAGGAATATTCTAGAGGAAGAAAGGATCAACATCTCATTGCAACTCTTGTTGACATATAATGCAATCTAACTCTCAAAACTTTATTTGGTTCTTCACTCTACCATCTCCCCCTTAGATCAAAGATGATATTCTAAGTCTATGGAACCCTTTACTAACTCTAATCTAAAATGCAATCCCTTTGCTCTAGAGTCTAGGGTATAATAATACCCATAAATACTAAACTTACCCTGAAAGACTACACCTTAAAGTGTAAAACCCACTGCTAATACTTCATTCTAAGATACAACTCTATCTTTCTATGTCTCCAATATTCATCATCTAATAACTTGAACACTTACTAGCTTAGAATATTCAGGAGTATCACCATACCATGAGAATCAAGATCCTAACAAAGGGTCAACACTATCAATCAAAACTCCTTAACTTGGCTATTTAGTACACCATATGCCATCTAACTAGTCTTTCTCCACCTAGCAACTCAACAGTACTACTAGCCACACACAACATGCCATAATCCTTGAAAATAATGCATCCCCATATTACCTTGGGCATAATTCTACATCATTCATACAGCATCATACTTAATCTTAAATTAGTAAACTTACATTATTGTATTCGTTGTTTCAAGTCTATTGGTTCACCTCCATATAGCTAGCATCACTAACCAAGAAATCGTTATTTCCACCTTGATGATCATCTACTATTCAAACTTAGTGTCTAGTTCTAGGCATGATTAACAACAAAACCTCATATACTATTCTCACTTGGAAACCATAAAACAAAGCATCAAGAAACACTAGCCCCCTAGAATCTCATAACCACAATAATTGATCAATAATCGTATGGCCTATCTTATTTACAATCCATTATAACATCCTCCTTCTACACATCACTACCATTTACCGATCAATACACCTAAACTTCTTTCATCGTTCTATAAGTTTTAACTAAACTCCTTTTTGTAGCCCTAAGGGATACCTAAATTGACAATAATAAACCACCTAATACTTTCATCAACAACCCATACTTTCTAACACAACAAATACCATCAATAACTCTTTTCACACTTCAAGCAAACAAAAATTCAACTTAACTAATAACTCCTTATCTACCTCCCACTAAACCAACACACAAGAACATATCACTTCATTACTAACTCAATTATATACGGAAAAAAATTGGTCATATATATACTCAATAAATTGCTCTTACTACCTTTCTCGTCACTACACTTCTAAACCCACACTCTCAACTTTAAGAGGGTTCAACTTCTTATGAATCATAACACTCTAGGTCTCAATATCATCATGAATACAGACTCTATTTGGCAAGATATATTCATACTATCTCCTCTAATGAGAACTATCTATACAAAAGGGGTCATTGGGCAATTCGAATACATATCTAACTTTGTCTCAACTGAACAACTCATAAGGATGAGGACATAACTTTCAACTTAAGGGACTTATGACACACTAGAGATATCCTTTTAAGACCTTTATGTGACTTCTTGAAACTTTGACTAGCAAATTTGAGAGCATTATCCGGGGAGGAACTGGAACTTGTTGATCATGTTATCTCAAGAATAATACATGGATAGGGAAGTATACATTTACATTATGTATTCTGCGGAGGAATCTGAAATCACCTCTGACTTGGGCTTAGTGCACGACTTTCATGAATCATAAATAAAACAATTCAATCTTCAGAACTCAAAGGTACTGATGGGATACTTTCTAGCTTGCTTACAATCCCATAACTATCTGTGGAGACTATTTGAGAAAGTACTATCTGTAAAGATTTAACCTTGACTATTTCTGATATCTTAAAAATAAGGCGGAGATGGCCTGAATAGAGTAGGATGAGAATCTATATAAGTTTCTTAGAGAACCTTTCTATAGCACGATCTGAGACTTGAAAGAATGGAGACATTTCCTAAATGCCTTTTAACCTCTCGAAGAAAAGTACAGACGTCTCTTTACCATTCTGCAAGACTCTACTAGACACGACTTCACAGACACCCTAGAACTATTGAACTCTATGCTCTGATACCAAGTTTGTAACGCCCAAAAAAAACTATCCTGAGACATCACATGGTGCTTAGGACCACAAGTGATCACAAGCTAACCATTCTAATGGTATACTATTAAGCAACTAAATAAATATGAAATAAATACTGAATTTGTTATGCAGAAACATAATAATGATGATACAAAATGAATCCAACTTTACATACCGATAAAACTGAAAGACAAAATTAAAGTTTACATAACTGACTCTAACTGACATCTGTGAAGCCTCTACTATACTGACTATAGATAGTTGGTACATGCATCCAACTACCACTAATAAATACATAGGAATAAGAAAATAAAGAACATAAATAAGCCTGACCGAAGCCCCCGAAGTAGGAGGACATATCATCTGCTAGCTGGAATCTGCAAACTGTCTGAATATGGTATGTATGCTACAACTGAACTGATACCTACATTATGAGACAATGTATCAAATATACATATATGTGGATCAGTACTTTGAATATATACTGAGTATATGGGGGAGTATGCAACGATTAAAACAATAATATTATCAATCTTTAGAAAAATCATGCATGCTGATGCAAATGACTCACATAGCTTGAATAACTCAAAAATGTAAATCTCATCCATTATGAATAATGAAACACATAATATAAGTCTCGTGAGTCAATATACTTATTCTTGAAATCTGTAGTTCTATTCCCTTCTCAAAACATATAGACTATGTGGTCAAGTGCTCATCTCTTTATCTGAAAGTTAAGAGTGTAACTTTGAAACTAAAATCTCAAGTAAAATAACATTTGATTAAATTGTGAGCCTTTACACTTAGTTTCTAAATCTTTGGGGAAACATACTTTTAAAAGCTTTCATTGATTAATAGAGAAAATAACTCATCTTAATGAAAAAATACTTTCTTTAAGGGAAAAATACCTCATTAAACTTCTCTGAAAATCTTACTATTAGGGAGGTTCTCTTAACCAACATAAACCATGCGAGCTACATGGAGTCCAATGTTTTTTTCCTCCTAAGGAAGAAACCTCACATTGGAGAAGGTGTCATACTCTTGCCAAGGAGTATAACCTCAACTTAGTGATCACTATCTTGGCCTTAGCACCAAAAGTCTCAATCCTACAGTGGCACGTAGTTCTGGGGTATGAAACCATAGTAAATTACCTAACTCGATGCTAAATACTACTCTCTTTTATTAGCTACACTCATCTCATGGAAATCCATATTAAAACTTGCATAAGGGTTTATTAGGAAACCAGTTATGCACTCAATCATTATATGAATAACTCTGTGAAGTGGATTTCAAAACTCATATCAGGATCAAAGATCATATACTACTTATATAATTGAGTATCAACATATCAAACTCATGTAAATGCATAGAAAATCATCATACTTCACAAGATTTTCTCAAAATTCTTCAATAATATCAAAGTAATAGCTTCAAATCACAATCTCATGTTCAATTCAATGAAAAAAACTATAAACAATGTCTCAAATCATGCTCATGGTATTCGAAGTCACAAAAGAGCCTTCTTTAACTTAAGCAAACCATAAAATTTTATAAATCAATCACACCATGCTCAAAATTCATCAACAAGATACTTTGGGTGTAAATCCTATATTCAAAATAATAAGAAATCCATTAGAAACATAATTTTTGGGCAGAAGGGGAGCCTTGGAGTAACTGGTAAGGTTTCTTCCATGTGACCAGGAGGTCACAGGTTCAACCCTTGGAAACAATCTCTGGCAGAAATGCAAGGTAAGGCTGCGTACGATACACCCTCGTGGTGGGGCCCTTCCCCGAACACCGCGCATAGCGGTAGCTTTAGTGCATTGGGCTGCCATTTTTTTAAGAGCAAAAGGATTTCTCTTTTTCAAACCCCACATACCTTAATGGTGATGAAATTGTTGAAATGTTGGACCTTCAAGCTTGATTGAAAGAATCCTTGTAGAGAACTTTGAATTTGGAGCTTAACTTTTTTATTCTTCAAAGGTAAACTTAGATTTTGTTCTTGGAAAGAGGGGAAGGGTTTTGGATCGTAACTTGACTAATTTAGGGCTTAGATATTGTAATTATGTGTTTAAAAATCCCTTGTAACAATTTGGAGTGATTTGGGATGGTTTAGGGGTGTGAAATGACTTCAACACCCTTGATATAAGTCAAAACAGAGTGTTTTTGGCACTTGAAAGTGACTTAGGCGGCGCCCAATTGATCACACAATCTAGGTTGGGCGGCGTCTAACCAATCGCCTAAGTTTGGTTGGGCGGCGCCTAACCAATCACATACCCTTACTGCCTCTCATGAAAATAGGCATAACTTTTTGCTCGGGTATTGGATTAAGGCAAAATTGGTATCATTGGAAAGCTAGTTAGATTCTATAAAATTTGTTGGGTTTAAATATGCCAAAATAACACATATAAATCAGGTTATGCTTGTTCAAAGATGACCCTTGAGATGTTAAACACTAAAACTTGATGAGTTCAAAAGCTCTTAGCTTGCATTACCTTAAGTGACTCCTATGAACACGTTTAATGCATCATAATCTCTCTTATCACTATGATACTCATTTTAAGTCATGTACTCAAATATAAATTACAAGATTAGAGGTTTCACACGTAGGAAGAATGGTTCATTTTCTAGTTTAGAAGTATAGGGGGTATTACAGTTTTACCTGCAGTTCACTTTGTGTTGTTATTCTAAATAAATTCATATTTATATTAAAGTACTCCTTTTTATATCCATCGTGCTTATAGGGGATCATATTGGTAATTTCATTCTTGTTTGTACCTCCTGAGCTTATGGGGCCAATTAAGGTTATAGCTAGATTGTTTTTACTTTCGAGCTACTTATTTTGCATATTTATCATAATCACCCAATTTGAAATATTATTTCTCTTATTTCTAACTTTAAATTACATTCTCACATTTTATTATAACCATGATTGACTTTTGATTCTTACTGAGTGCCCATTATTTTGGTATTCATAGTATACTTCTATATTTTTTTCCTGATGCAGATCCGAGTATGAGCCACCACCATTGACGTTATCCTCAGATTTGTTGTGGTTTTGGAGATAGGATGAGATTTCATAGTCTAAAGTTAATCCTCCCTCCTTCTGTTATTTTTGAATAGGATTTTGTATATTTCGAGACTACATATACATTTGATACTGTCTAGTACTCTAATTTTATCTAGTGGTTCTTGTACCGATCTTATCAGGTTGTGGAGATACTCTTTTGGATATTTTACCTCTCTTTTTTTTTGCTTTTCAGTACGATCATTTTTATATATTTTTTCTTATTACTTCTATCACACGCTTTCATTTTGTATTCTTTTATTTTCTGTCGTTCAGCCCATTAATTGTCGTTGAAGGCTATAGTTTGGCTTACATACTAGTGGATTATAGTAGGTGCTATCATGATTCAAAAAATCGGATCGTGACAGAGTCTTTAACTTTGTATTTCTTCCATTTCAATTTAAGTATTTTATTTGTTAAGAAATAAGAAAGTATTGTTGAACTTTGTGGTTTTAAATTAGAGATGTACTGCCTTTGTTTCCATATCCACTCTGTCTTCACATGCTTTTAAGAAATCATAAATAAGAAAGGTAATTTCACTAATTTAACTCTAACGAAACTTTTTAAAAAAAATTGTAAACTTGTGTATACTTTCAAAAACAATTTCAATTGTAAAGATAAAATGAAAAAAAAATCAATTAATTTGTCTTTGGTTTTGTAAATTGACAAGTAATTTGGGGCTATGATTTTGGTAATATGGAGAACTAATATGAGATGGATGGAGTATGTTGTTTTTAAATTTATTGGTCTTAAACTTATCATGTAGAATGTTGAAATTAAAAAACTTACAAAATATAGAAAGAAGCTCTATTTTTACGAATGACCAAAAAAAAAAAGTAAGATACTTAAAATGGAATGGAGGAAGAGCAAATTTTCACGAATTTTGTTTAGATCTTTACTTTCTTTGACTTATATTATGTTTTTACTTCTATACTTATTTGTAAAAATATGTTTTGTATAATAATGATGGTTTTAATAGTTTTTTTTTTTAAATCAAATTTAAGATAAATGAATTTTTACATAACCAAAAAGTCATATTAAATTGGTATTATTTAATTAGTACAAATAGTGAGGATTTTTTTTTATCTTATATAGAGAGAACAATAATTTCTTAAGGAGTGCATCAAAATTAAAAATACCACAACTATAGATAAGAAAATCAATTAGATTACTTTTTATATTTTTTGTCATCATAAATTAAATTCAACAATAATTCACACTAGCCTGTCATTAAGTTTTATTAAATTATGCAATAAAAAAATATAATACAAATTAAACTTCTTTAATTAAAATATTATTATATTTATATTTAGAATTTGGGTTTGGGCTTAAAATGGGCCACGAGTAACTAGTATATATAGATATAGATGTTCAAGCCATAAGAATTAGATAGAAGAGAGTTAAAGAGATATGTCATTTAATTAGAGAATACACATGGATGAAGGTTTTTTGACTCATAAGGCATAATTAGATATAATAAATATAATAGAATTTTTTAAATTATTAAACTAATTGATTAATGCAAAGAATGAAGGAAAAAAAATTTAAAAATGATCCAAAAAAATATGAATGGAGGCATAGAGATGTGTCACATTACCTTGTATTATTTCTTTATATATATGGGGGGGAGGGGGGGATCTTCAATATTGAATTGGTCTCCCCGTCTCAGTGTATGTGGCACCTTTTGGATTTCAAGATTCAAAAAAATTTATCTTCGACCATTATATTTTAATATATCTTGTAAATATTTCTAACATAAATGGGTCAAATATTCCCTTTAAGTATTGAAATTGACTCAAAAATACCCTCCGTTAACCTATTGACTCTAAAATATCCCTCTATCTATCTTTATGGCTCAATTTTACCCATACCACTAACAGACATAATCTAAACCACAATGTTGTATCATGAAAGAAAACTAACGGACATAATTTAAACTTATAATTAAAATTTTCATTTATTATGTGAAAGGTTTCTATTGGTCAAACTTACACTGTCCAAATATTATGTCTTATAGTCATTATACATAATTTTCAAATATATATATATATATATATATATATATATATAAAATACTTAAAGATTTTATGTCCAAATTCACGATCAAACTTACATTATTTTACTCGTCGAAAGCGAAAAATACCACATAAAATGATCCAAAAGGAGTATTTGTTACTGTTATTATTCTTTTTATTTTATTTTTAGTATCACTTCTTCACTATTATACTTCTTTTCAATATTTTTTGTTACGATTTACTTATACAAAGTATTTATCGAAAATAACTTCAAATACCTTCATGAGATAGAAGAAAGGTTGTGTACGTATTGTTCTCTTCATACTTCACTTATGAAACTACTACGAATAGATTGTTGTTGTTTAATATATATCTTTAAACAGACTCTTATAAAAATTTTGGTAAAGTTGGATATAATAGACCGGGCCCCATATATTGCGAAAGCTTTGTGCCCTATATAAAGGGTTCTTGATTTTGAAGGTTTATTATGCTCATGGTTTCCCTTTTCTTTTTGAATCATTTAAGTTATTTTCACTGGAATGTTATATATCGGTAAGAGTTTTTGATTTTATAGATTGGTGTTTTAGGTTTATCGATTTAGGATTTATTTTTTAGCTTGATCCTTGATGCTCCTTTAAAGATTGCGCTTTTTTTGGAAATAAATTTTGGTTGTTTAATACAGTGGCGAACCCAGGATTTAAGGATAATGAGTGCTTAAAAAAATTTAAAAAGAAAATCACCTCAATGAGGTTCGAACTCGGGACCTCTTTCTAATAAAGCACCTTAAAATTAACTCAAATGTCAATGCACCTAACCAACTTTTTGTTATAGTGGGTGTTTTTATATACTTTATACCTATTTTCATATATTTTCTATGTAATTATACCTATTCCGCACCGAGTTTAGTGGGTGCTGGAGCACCCAAAAATAGAACGTAGGTCCACCCCTGGTTTAATATTATTTGATGTTTGGACATATGAAGATGAGACGTGTGGATACTTTAGTAAGGAGTTATGAGAGGTTGGATATAGTGGGGACACGCAGAGGCAGACGCCTCCAAAAAAATATTAGGGAGAAGTAATTAGGTGGGATATGGTACATCTTTAGCTTATCAAGGACATGATCTTATATAGGAGAGTGTGGAGGTCGTGGATAAGGGTAGAAGGTTAGTACGTAGTTGAGCATTGTCTATTAACCTATCCATGTATTTGACTTGGGTATAGTGTAGAGCATCGTGTCTGTCGTAGTATTAAACTACTCAGGTAGCCTTGCTTTTAGTATGATATCATCTATTGTTTACTATGTTTGAGTGATTGCACCTTATTTTTGAAGTTATGATTCCTTTCATATATGTTCGCATGCTTTGTTATTAGTGTCATGTTTCTCTTTTAGATACTACTTTGATTTTCTTCATTTGAGCCGAAGGTAGTGGTAAGTCTTGTGTACATTCTACTCTCTCCATGTCCCACTTTATAGGTTTTTATTGGATAAGTTGTTGTTGATGTATGAAAAAGAAAAATAAAATGTCATTTGACAAAATATTTATTATTTTTTAATATTTTAAAAAAATATTTTATATTGAATCAAATGATCATTAGTTATTTTTAGAGTGGTGGCTCCCAAATTATACCACCAAAGAGATATAAAGTGGTCGAAATCAAATATTAAACCCAACAAGATTGGGGTCGAGTCCCCAGGAAATATTGCAAGAAATACGTCGGAAGTGGTTATTCTAACCAATAGTTGATATTTTCGAGGGGGTTTGCATAATATGAAATTCACAATTTAAAATATCATGGGTTGTGATGACATCAATCCCAACCCAACTGTGGTATGTAAGTCCAACTCAAAAACTCAAAATACTTAAACTAAAGAAAATAGGATATGATCCCTACAAATCTATATATAAATAAAGGAAAAACTATGGGATGCTGATGTGGCATGCCTCAAAATCCACCATTTTGATTTATATATTTTTATTTATTTAGAGTTTTTTCCAATTTAATTCGTATTTTTAATTAAAAAACTTCTGATTTATTTTCCTTAATAAATCCATTAAATACTATTTCAAAATAGTCCTTCTTTAACAAAAATAGCTCACTGTTTCATTTCAAAACATCAAACCCTCGGTCTTTCCTTCATCAGTTTCCATTAATCCTTCAAATCTACAAACAAATCAAATCTAATCATATCACTTCTCAAGGAAAAAAATTAAACAACAGAGGAGACAAATTCAACCCGTTAGGATGAGTTATTTCACTTGTAGTTGCAATTGCAGTCTAAGAAGAAATCAGTAGAAGAGATAATTCACTTTGAAAAATTATCAGAAGGTATAAACTCAACTACTAGTAAAATGGGAGAAAGTAAGAATTATGTTTTCCTTATGCTTGCTTTCATGATTATTTGCATTATACTTCTACCTTTCTGTATCCTGACAATTTCTAACTAGATATTATTAAAGTTTCGAATTCACCTTATATCTGATATTTTCCTTCTCGATATTCACAGCAATCTCTCAATCTTACTATTCTATTTTTCCTTTCATACTAACCACCCTTTTGGAAAATATCTCAAACAAATCTTAGCGCCAGAATCAACATATAAAGATATGACATTTTATTTTGCCTTCACTTTTTCTCTTTGTTTTATTATTTTATATTTTAAAAATATTTTAAGCTTTATATATTGATATTTTATTTCTTGAAATTGTGCCTTTAGGTGAATCGTTTCTTTTTTATGTTATTCTCATTTCTAAGATATGTGTAATGACCCTCTAAGGCATTTTTTTACATTTCTACACTATTTCACTATTTAGAGCTTTTCCATAGTTGTCCTAAGTCATTTATGACTTACTTGAGCTAATATTTTGGTTATCGAGTAGTTCATTTGATTTTTAGAACCAATTTCCTAGTTTGAAGTTTTTGCTGTTAAGAATTGAGTATCGAGCTTAAACATCAGGTTAATAACCTCATATGGAAATTCTAATAGTTCCATTAGATTTTAAACATCAATTTTAGTCTAGTAAGACCTTTAGTTCAAGTCTCAAGGCTTCCAAACTCATTTTGGGCAATTGGATGGATTTTGATTAAAACGGTCATTTGGGCGTGGAACCTACATTTCAGCTATTACAAACACGGATGGATATTTTGATGGTGCAGGTGGATTTGAAATATCGAATTTTTTAGGATATCATAGTCTGTTTGTATTCACGGGATACCAAATAAATTTTGAGGGTCCAATGCAAGCGTGTCAAATTCTACCAAGTCCTAGTGCAACCGCTTAAGCGGACCTTTGGTTTCTTAAGAAGAGGTTTATTTAGAGACCAAGGCACTTCTTTGGTATAGCAGAGGCCTTAGGACTTTAGAAGAAGGTCTATTTACCGATACTCATCCGCTTTAGCAGAGGCCGACTTATGGGATTGGTTTCTTAAGCGGTGATTTGTCGCTTTAGTGACGACCGCTTAAGTAGTCAATTGGCCACTAAAGCATTCATTGCTACTGTATTTAAGACTTGGTCTTCTTAGTTTGGGTCATTTTCAAATCCCAAAATCCCTATTAAATCACCCTATGATACCTAAAAACTTATGAAGCTTAATCATTAGGTGTTCGAGGTAAGTTGGAGAGTTCGTTGGGGTCATTTTCTTGTCTAAATTTCCATAAGTTTCCTCTAACTTCTTATTTAATTCTCCAATTTAAACTCTAATCCCTAGATTTTTTGTGAGCTTATTTGAGGAAGTATTATGCTTAGATCCACCCATTTTGAGGGTAATTGATCCTTAAGTTTAGAAGGACGTTTTGGTAGTTTCAAAGTTGTAAATCTGCAAGAGTGCCCACATTGGATTTTTAGCTTGATTTTGGACTCGAATTATTTATGTGAATATGGGTATTTTATTCTCGTATTAATGTGTATTTTGATAACGTGGCATCGTGAGGAGGCTTCTTAAAAAGGAAAGGCTATATTTTAGTGGACTTTCTCGGTCTTCGTCAGTGTCCAAGTAGTCTAGGCTTACTTTCCTCATAGATTGGGCTTTATTAAAGTATTAGTATAGTATTATGCTAGATTTGGGTTGGAATTTATGGTTTGATTGTATGTTTAGTGAAATTTTGAATATTTAGCCACCGGTTAGAGAGCCATTTTTAGGTAGAATTGACTCATTCCTCCTCCGCTTGAGTTAAATTTTTGTCATAGAACTTATTTAGAATTATTTAACACCTAGTAGTAGAACTTGTAAACCTTAGACTAGTTTGGGTAGGAATAACTTAGTATGGACTTTTGGGGTTTAGTAGCAGGCCCCACCGACCTTCTTTTAGGAAAAATATCTTAATTAGCTCCTTGTTGACCTAGGAAACCTTCTTTCATCACCTTCCATATATTATTGAGCCTTAGTATAATTTTGACATATTTCAAACTTTTGACTAAAGTTGTTACCTTGTACATACTTTAAAGCCTAGTTCGTGTCGGCACTTGCTATTTCATTTATGATGCTAAATTTTTGGTTTGAGTCCAAATTATATGATATTTGAGTGTATCTGGAGTCCGACATTTATTGTTTTCCTATTATGTCAAGGATCCGGTTAGAGTCCGGTTTTTATGGTACGAGAAAGGTTCATAGATTTGGTTTCATTTGTCGGTTACCTTACTATTGTCATTTTCAGTGGTTCTCTCTTGATTGTACCCATTGGGATTATGGGGTCTCTATTGGGTTACTTTATCTTGTTTGTGCCTTCTGGGCTTATGGAGGCCTTGTTAGGCTTTAGTTAGTTTGTGTCCCTTTGACTTTATTTACCTCGTTATTTATTATCCGTCAGCTAGAGTTTTTTTTTCAAGTTTTCCCTATTATCCCTAACTTTAGTTTACATTCTTGCATCTTATTATGCTTTTATTATTATTTAGCTCAATTAGCCGATGACGCCTAGTAAGTATTTGTTTTAGTACTCATACTACACTTCTACATCTTTTTTTATGTAGACCCGAGTACTAGTCACTGGCATTGACATTACATCTAACTTTCTTTTAGGACTTGAAGATAGGGCAATCTTTCAGAGCTGGAGTTAATCTTCTCTACTTCTACTAATTTTGGATAGTCTTTACTTTTGAGACTACCTATATATTGACATTATTCAGTACTCATCTTTTGTATTTAGTGGCTCATGTACCGACCTTACTAGGTCATAGGATACTCTTTTGTATACTTTTCTTATTCTCTACTTCCATTTAGTATTTTGTAGTTATGTTTATCTACTTATAATTCAGTTGTATGTTTTATTTCCAGTATTTCTTATACCTTTCACTAATTAGCCTATTACTAACATTTTAGGCTACAAGTTGGCTTGCCTATAGATGGATTATGATAGGTGACATCATGACCTGTAAAATTGGGTCATGAAAAATTAGATTAGAGCCTAGGTTCACTTGTATTGTTAGTATAAGAGCAAGTGTCTAGTAGAGTTTTACGGATTGAAATGATGGCATATGTTTCTTATCTTTGAGAAGTTATAGGACATCCTTCAAAGAGCTTCACTTTTTTTATTCACTTAGTATGTCGAGCCTATGTTGGTTTCAAAAATTCATATTTTTTCACTCTTTCGCAGATGGTTAGGATGTGAGCTAAGATGGCTGGAGAAGAGGACCCCGAGTTCGTGACTAGGGACTCCATTAGAAGTTGTGGCTGGACCAAGGGATAAGGTCAAGCAAGAGTTTTAGCCCCATCTAGGGGTCAAGATAGGGAGCCCTCACCAGATCTTACAATTTCTCCCAAGCCAAAGAGTCTACACCCCATCCATTAGTGAGTTAGAGGGCAACCCAGGATCTATCGAGGTTTATTTCTTTTTCATTGCTTAAATTTGCTTAGTTTAGTTGTTGGTTTTGGTTGGTGGTGCACTACCTGATGGTGCTCAATTTGCAGATCAGAGTAGTATGGATACAGGGGTACAAACTGTAGCTACGATTCATAGAGTTGAGGTCTCTCCAATATCGGTGATTGTTCAGCAAGTATCCGCCTAACCAACTATGTTTATTCTAGAGTAGAAGATACTGGATAGATTTCTGAGATTTCCAATACCTAGATTTTCAGGGGCTTTGAGTGAGGATGCATTTGAGTTCTTCATTTCTTGTGAGGATAGGCTCCACAATTTAGTCCTAGTTGAGACTCGTGGGGTTGAATACACTAATTTTCAATTATATTTGGTAGCTAGTCATTGGTGGAGAGGTTATCTAGATTTTAAGCCAGTTGGATCTCCTTCTTTAACATGGACTCAATTCTATAAGGTTTTCTTGGAGAAGTATATACCTCACAGCTTTTAAGAAAATCTAAGATATTAGTTCTAGAGATTTGATCAGGTTTCAATGATCATTCTAGAGTATAAGGTTCAGCTCCACGAGTTGTCCAAACATGATACTGTTATCTTACTGATTGAGTATGAGAGAGTTTGGTGTTTTTTTTGAGGGATTAGATTTTATCTTCATATGGATACTTAAGGTTTGGTAGTAGTTGATAGGTCTTTTGGTAAGATTTAAGATTATGCCCAAACTATAGAGTAGATGCATCACAAAGCCCAAGGGGCAGCGATAAGAGACCACGTCGCCAGGGTAATTTCAGTTGGAGATGGAGTGTCTCATAGTTGATAGAAATAGGTTTTAAGGGTAGGTACCCACCGCATTTGTCTTATCAACATCAGGTTCAGCCTGTAAAAGTCGTGCATGTGATACTTAAGATTACGAATAAGGTTAGTTCGATTATAGTAATTACCAGTGGGCCATGTAGTAGACAGTCTTCGAGAGTTGCATATTTTGGGTTTTCTAGATGAGGAGGATATTTTGGGTCAGTCGAATCTTCTGGTCAGAGAAGAGTGCCTGGGGCATACTATGATTGTAGGGTTGATCATTATTGTAGACAGTGTCCCTAGTGTGTGACAGTCAATTAGGGTAGTGTTTCCCCCAACTAGAGGTGGTAGGCAGGGTTATAGCAGTAGTCCCCAAGGTTTTTGAGGAGATCCTTAGGGAGGTAGGTAAAATAGTCGATTACGTGCCCATCCAGGTGGTAGGGGTGGTCATTTGTATGTTGTACAAAGTAGATCAGAGGTAGAGTCTTCAGGTAATGTTATTACAGGTATGATTTTAGTGTATTGTTAGCCATGTGCTTCACTTGATTTGGGATCTACTTATTCATATGTTTCTGCTTATTATGCATTGCGGTTATAGTTATCATGGGAGACTTTATTTGTGTCATTATGTGTATCTACTCTCGTGGGTAATTCTTTAGTAGTGGATTAGGTTTATAGATCATATGTTCTGATTGTTTGAGAATTTGATACTTAGGCTAATGTTATTGCGTTAAATATGGGGGATTTTGATATGATTCTTGACATAGATTGGTTATCCCCTTAGCATGCGATCTTGCATTATTTTGCCAAAACTATTGCATTAGCCATGCCTAGCATACCAACGGTAGTGTGGAAGGTTCTATTAGTCACACATCAATAGGGATTATTTCTTATATTCAGGATAGGTGGCTGATATCGAGGGTTTGTGAGTCTTATTTTGCGTATATTCATGATGTTAGTGTAGAGAGTCCTTTATATGATTTTGTACTAATAGTTTGTGATTTTCCTGATATTTTTCCTACCGATTTACCTGGCCTTTCTCTTGAACATGATATTATGTTTTTATTGATCTTACACCTAACACCCAACCTATTTCTATGGCACCTTATTGCATGGCTCTTGTCGATCTTAAGGAGATAAATTTTTAACTTTAGGATCTTCTGGGTAGGGGTTTTATTAGGTCAGGTGTATCACCTTGGGGTGCTCTTGTCTTTTTTGTGAGAAAGAAAAATGGTTCTACGCATCTATGTATTGATTAATGGCAGCTGAATTAGGTGACAATGAAAAATAAGTATCATATTCCCCCTATTAAAGACTTATTTGATCAACTTTATGAAGAGACAATGTTCTCTAAGATTAACTTAAGATCCCGTTAGCATCACTTAAGGATTCAGGATCAGAACATCCCTAAGACAGCCTTCAAAACTTAGTACGGACATTATGAGTTCCTAGTAATGTCTTTTGAGTTGACCGATGCCCCAGTCGCATTCATGGATTTGATGAAGCGAGTATTTAGTCTATATTTGGACTCCTTTGTAATTATTTTCATTGATGATATCCTGGTGTATTAGAGGAATAGGGAAGAGTACGATTAACATTTGAGGGTTTTGCTCTAAAATTTGAGAGATCATAGGCTTTATGCAAAATTCTCAAAGTGTGAGTTTTGTCTCGAGTCTGTTACATTCCAAGGACATGTGGTATTAGGATGGGATTATTCTAATTCTAACAAAGATTGAGGTTCTTCGTGATTGGGCCAGACCTACATCTCTGACTGAGATTCATAGCTTTATGAGGTTGGTATGTTACTACAGATGGTTCGTTGAGGGTTTTTCTACTATTTCAATGTCGATGACTAGGTTTACTAGGAAGAAGGTTCCTTATTAGTGGTCTAAGGAGTGTGAGTCGATCTTTCTAAAGCTCAAGAGTGTGCTCATTTCAGCTCCTATTTTGACACTTTATGTTGAGGGTTAGGGATTTACTATATATTATAACGCTTCTGGTTTTGTGTTGGTTTAGGTTGTATTCTAGTGCAATAGGTTTTAGTTATTTCTTATGCATTAAGACAGTTGAAAGTCTATGAATATAACTACCCCACTTATGATTTAAATTTGGCGGTAATAGTGTTTGCACTCAAGATTTAGATGCACTACTTGTATGGTGCTCATTGAAAGATTTATTTCGACCATCATAGTCTTCAGTATATTATGAACCAGGGGAAGCTTAACTAGAGACATCACAGGTGGATTAAGTTGCTATAGGACTAGGATATCTCAATTTAATACCATCAGGGCAAGGCAAATATGGTAGCAGATATCTTGAGTTGGAAGGCAGTGAGTATGGGTTGCTTGGACTTTGTTTTAGTTTTGGAGCAACCTTGGCTTGGGATTTTCAATTGACTTAATATATTAGAATCCAGGAGGATCCTCTCTAGTGTTGACTCTAGATATACTTTAATTAAGCAGATTCAGAGTTACTAGTTTGAGGATAGTAGACTTCATGGCATTCATGATTTGGTTCAAAGGGGTGAGTCTGAAGGGCTACCTCGGATGCAGAGAGTATTTTGAGATATGATGGTTGTATTTGTGGTAAGGTTGGAGACTTGATTTAATTGATATTACGAGAGGTTCACAGCTCTAGATATTCTAATTACCCTGGTAAAACTAAGATGTATAGAGATTTGAGGTAGCATTATTTTTGGAGTGGCATGAAGAGAGATGTATCTAACTTTGTAGCTCCTTGACTATGTCATCAGCAAGTAAATGCCAAGCATTAGAGACCTGGTAGTCTGATTCAGAGATTACTTATTCCCGAGTGGAAGTGGAAGCATATCACTATGGACTTCGTTAGTGGTTCGCCTCGTACTTCATATGGTTCCGATGGTATTTGGGTTATTGTAAATCGATTGACCAAATCATCCCATTGTCTCTCTATTCAGATATCATTTAATTCTAAGAGGGTCGTTTGTATCTATGTTCATGATATAGTTTGCCTGCATGGAGTACCCATGTCTATTATTTTAGACAGAGAATCAATGTTTACTTTTAGCTTTTGGAGGACTTTTCAGGATGAGTTGGGTATTCAGGTTCATTTCATTACCTCTTTTAACCCTCAGACCAAAGAGTAGTCAAAGCGGATTATTTAGGTTCTTAAGGATATGCTCCATGAATATGTTATGGACTTTGGAGGTCAGTGGGAGCAAGACTTTGCCTTAGTGGAGTTTACCTATAATAATAGCTACCAATTGACTAATGAGATGGCAATATTTAAGGCATTATATATTAGGCATTGTCAATCTCCGATAGGTTGGTTTAAAACTTTTGAGGTTGGGACCCGTGGTACTGACTTACTTCATGAGTTGTTGGATAAGGTCTGAGTAATTTAGCATAGGTTGAGGGTAGCTCAGAGTAGCAAAGTAGTTATGATGATCGTAGACTTTGTACCTTGAAGTTTAGAGTGGCTGACCGAGTTTTCTTTTGAGTATCACCCATGAAGGACGTGATAAGGTATAGGAGGAGAGAAAGATCAGACCCAGTTATATTGGGTCATTTGAGATATTTCAAATGGTTAGAGAGGTAGCTTATGAGTTTGACTTTCCCCTAGATTTATAGTTGTTCATCTAGTTTTCCATGTCTCTATATTGCGACGTTAAATCTGCGATGAGTCTTAGATGCTTCACTAGGACTTAATTTAATTGGATGAGAGGTTGACCTTCTTATAGGTGCCAGTTCTCATATTGGCTAGGGATGTTAGGTGGTAATAACCTAGAGAGATTTCATTTGTTAAGGATCAGTTGAGACACCACCCAATTAAGAAGGCTACCCAGGAGATTAAAAGTAAGATGCAGGCCTAGTATCTCCACTTATCAGAGCCTTTAAGTACACTTTGATCCTTTACTTTCGCGAGTGTAAGTCCTTTTAGTAGTGAATATTTTAATGACCCTCCAGGTAATTTTTTGCACTTCTAAACTATTTCACCGTTTGGATCTTTCCCATCGCTTCCCCAAGTCATTTATGACTTGTTGGAGCTGGTAGTTCGATTACCGAATAGTTCATTTGGTTTTTAGAACCAATTCCCGATTTTAAAGGTCCTTCTATTAAAAATTGGGGATCGGGCTTAAACCCCAGGTTAACAACCTCGTATGCCTTTTCTGATAGTTCTATTAGATCTGGAACGTCAATTTTAGGCAAGGGGAACCTTCGGGTTCAAAAGCTTCCAGACTCATTTTGGGCTATAAGGTGAATTTTAGTTAAATGACCATTTGGTTGTTGCACCCATATTTCATCAAAATGACCCAAGATTAAAATTTTAATCTATTCATTGAGTCCGAAATTTTGAATTTGGTAGGGTAGCATAGTTCGTTTATGTTAACGGGATTTTGAATGAATCTCGAGGGTCCGGTGCAAACTTGGTAAACTTTACTAAGTGTTAGTGTAGGCCTCATTGGGTACAACCGCTTAAGCTGAGGTCACTTTAGAGACTAAGGCATCACTTTAGTGACCAGCTTTGGTCCTTTCCTATCCATTCTAGCGAAAGGTCGCTTTAGCGACAGCCGTTTAAGCGGTCAATTGGCCGCTAAAACGATCACCACTAGTGCATTAAGCTTGGGATTCTCAATTTTTGGTCATTTTTAAGTCCCAAAACCCCATTAAAAAAACCCTAGGAGACCTAGAAACTTCCAGAGCGTAATCATTAGGTGTTCAGGGTAAGTTGTAGAGTTCGTTGGGATCAATTTCTCGTCTAAATTGTTGTGAGTTTTCTCTAATTTCTTAGTTAATTCTCTAATTTAAATTCTAATAACTAAATTCTTTTCAGGCTAATTTGAGGAAGTATTGTGATCGAGTTCCGCCCATTTTTTAGGGTAATTGATCCTTGATCTTAGAGGGACATTTTGGCGGTTTCAAAGTTGTGAATCCACAAGCGAGCCCTAGATGGGATTTTTAACTTTATTTTGGATCCAGAGAATTTATGTGTAATGTGGTTATTTCTATTTTCATATTAATATGTAGATCATTATTTTGATAGTGTGGCATCGTGAAGAGGCTTCGCTAAAGGAAAAAGCTCCAATTTAGTGAACTTTCTCTAGCTTCAACGGCGTCCAGGTAGGCTAGGCTTACTTTTCTCATATATTGAGCTTTATTATGGTATTAGTATTGTATTATACTAGATTTGGGTTGGAATTTATGGCTTGGTTTCATGTTAAGTCAAATTTAGAATATTTAGCTGGCTATAGAGTCATTTTTAGGTTGAATTGACCCATTCCTCCTTCCCTTGAGTTAAATTGTTGCCTTAATACTCATTTGGTTTTATTTAACACCCAGTAGTAGAACTTGGAAGCCTTAGTCTAGTTTGAGCAGAAATTACCTTAGTATGGACTTTAGGGGTTTGGTAGCAGTCTCCTCAGTCCTTTTTTAGGTCAAATATCCTAATTAGCTCGTTGTAGACCTAGGAGGCCTTCTTTCATTGCCTTACATATATTCTTGTGCCTTATTAAAATTTAGACATCTTTTTAACTCTTGACTAGACTTGTTACCTTGTACTTCCTTTGAAGATCGGTTCGAGCCCAACACTGGCTATTTCACTTATAATGCTAAATTCCCGATTCGACTCTAGAATATATGATATAAGAGTTTGGTTTGAGTCTGGTGGTTATGGTATGAGAGTGGCTCATATATTTGGTTTCGGTTGTCAGTTACTTTACTATTATTATTATTATTGTCAATGGTTCTCTCTTGATTGTATCCATCGGGCTTATGGAAGATCGCTTGGGTTATTTTCTCTTGTTTGCACCTTCTGGAATTATGGTGGCATAGTTAGATGTATTTAGCTTGTATTCCTTTGACTTTTTTTACCTCATTATTTATTATCTGCCAGTCAAAGTATTATTTCAGGTTTGCCCCTTTATTTCTGATTTTAGTTTACATTCTCACATCTTATTATGTTTTTATTATGATTTAGCTCAATCGATCGATGATGCCTAATGAGCACCCATTCTTTTGGTAATTATACTACACTTCTACATCTTTTTCTAATGAAGACCCGAGTACTAGTCACTGGCATTGATGTTACATCTAGCTTTCTTTTGGGATACGAAAATAGGGTGAGATTTCAGAGTCGGAGCTGATCGTCTCTCCTTAAATTATTTTTGGACAGTCTTTACTTTCAAGACTACCTGTATATTGACATTATTTAGTACTCTTCTCTTATATTTAGTGTCACATGTACCGACCTTACTAGGTCATGGGATGCTCTTTTGTGCACTTTTCTCATTCTCTTATTTTATTTAGTATTTGTGCTTATTTCTGTCAGCTTACAATGCAGTTGTATACTTTATTTTAGGTAATTCTTATACCTTCCACCAATTATCCAATTACTAGCATTTTGGATTATGGTTTGGCTTTCCTACTGATGAGTTATGGTTGGTGTCATCATGATCGAGAAATTGGGTCGTGACAGTATGTATACTCATATCCTCATCTCTTCCAGATTTCTAGTTGTTCACATTTGAACTCATTAGATTCTTTTTCTTATTTCTCTCGATCATGTAATTTGATAATTGTTAATCTTATTTATTTTGTATTCTTTAACAATTAAACATTGTGTGTTATTGTTCAATAAAAAAAATAGTACTCAAACAATGTACAATTACGGTACGCAAACAAAAGATTGAAAAGTTTCCTATTTTCCAACAATATAAAACACATTGAGATTCGACACGATTAGTTGCTACTTTTTCAAACTATTTCATGAGAATTATATTTGCATTTTGAAGAGTATTGATGTAAGCCAAGAGAAATTTTGATCCTTGGATGTTTTTAAGCTTTTCTTTCACTTTTTTTTATTTTTGCTTCTGGTTTCTCACATAATATATGAATCACGACAACATAAAAGGCTACAAGAGTTTTGTGTCAATAATCTTTAGGGACAAATGTCAGGAATTAATGTTTCAAGCCAAATAAGAGAACTTTAGTTCTTAAAATCTGTAGTGTCTGTCTAGGTGGAATGCCTTTTTACTATATACCTTTTTACTATCCTTCTGTTGTTAGACTATTTCCCAATGTAGAGCAGTTATGATATGTGTTATTGAATAGGATTAAAGAAGTAGTAACAGGAACAACCTTTTTCATGATCTTTCCGATGGACTTCACCTTGGTTGACCACCTTTGTTCATTCCTCCAGCTAATGTTATTCAACAAAATCGTAAAAGTTTAGTTTTAAGTAGAAGTTCATTGCAATGATGGATTGAACATTACATATTATAAGTTTCTCAAGATCGGGGTTGTTGAATTAGCATATGTGTCCGCCAAAGGCAAGAACTCAGAAGTGATTGCGAAAGGATTTTATTTCTTGAAGTTTTTCGACTGAAAGGTGTTGCCATTACAATAGAGCATATTGTGACCACTTTATATGCTTTGAATGTGTATTTGTCAAAGCTTGATTTTATTTGTATTCCATCGCTCCAGAGTTCTTAGAAATAACCACATTTAAGCAGTTGTGCACAATCTATTGAAAACTCCTCCAAGTAGATTCAACAGGATGCCTTTTAGGTACTTTTGCTTAAACTAGATTTACTTTTTAGAACTGTTATTGTATATTCATCTCCAATTTATGAGCTAAATAACTACTCCCTCCATTTTGAAAAGAATGACCTAATTTGACTTTGCACGAAGCTTAAAAAATGAAGAAGACGTTTAATCCTGTGGTCCTAAATTAAAGTTATATCAAATGTACCAAAATTCCCTTAATCTTGTGATCTTAAATACGTCACGTAGAATGTTGAAATTAAAATATTGTGAAAAAAGGAAAAAGGTCATTCTTTTTTAAACGAATTAAAAAGGAAAGTAGGTCAATCTTTTTTAAATAGAGTATTTGTTACAACCCTTTATAGTATGAATGTTGCTCCTCGGTTTACCTTTATATATTTTTGTAATGTGTGTTTCCTTAATTGAGTGTCTTCAATCTGCCTCACAAAGGTGAAGAGAAAAAACTAAAAATCTTGTGGCCTTAAAGAAGTTGCATCAACTTACTAAAAGCTTCGTTGAATCATATAGAAAAATCTCAAATTTGTTATGTTAGGGCATGCAAGACCGACAAACCAACATTGAATTTCCTTGAGTACTTTGACGATAGTTTAGGATATAACTCTAGAAAGAAAGATATAGAGGTCGAAGATAAGGGTAGAAGGTTATTAGATAGCTGAGTCGTGTTGTATTTTAAGTGGGAGGCAGGGGTTTTTTCCCTTCTTTACTTCTCGTTACTATAAGATTTATTTATTTATCGGGAAGTCTTTTATTCGTCAACATGTATTTCTATTGGTTGCTCCATTTTCTTTGTATATTACTATTTTGCTCTCAATTTTTTCTGGCAACACTTCCTCAAAATCCTTTCTTTTGAGGCTAGGGTCTTTTCATTTGTTCAACATAATAAATCTTTGTCGCAATTTATTGTTGTTTGTATGACCAAGAACAGGCAGTCTATTTGGATTTCATAGAGATAATTGAAAATTCTCCTTTTAGGGTATGACAACAAGAGAAACAAGAAAAGGGGTTACTATGCCAATTAGTCTAATTATTTAATACATGTTTCATAATCTGAAACTTTTCATAATATGACTTACCCTTAATTATTGACTATTGCAGCCTCGACTATTAGCAGCTGTCAAATTTATTGCTCAGCTTGTAAACCTAGAAATTGTTCACTAGTTTATTGCTCTCGAACTACTGACAGTCTTGTTGGAGAAACCTATAGATAATAGTGTTGATGTTGCAGTTGGTTTTGTTACAAAGTATGGTTCAATGCTTCGGGACCTCTATCCCCGAGGATGGCATGGTGAGTACATCTTGAAAGATCATTGTATAATATTTATATGTTGCATTTTAGTTCATTTATAAAAAGGTTCTGTTGAGTTTGTCATAATAATACCCTTTTTGAATAAATAGGAATGTTTGAGTGAGTGGTATACTTCATGAAGGAAAAATATATAAAGTGGGTTTAGTTATTAATTGAAAGCCTCTTTGTATTTCAAAAAAACAGAGTTTCAAGTCATGAGTTTGGCCTTTAATTATTTTATGAGTGAGAAGATATAGTTGACTCAAAAAAGCTTTTTAATGCAGAAACATACGAGGAACAAATTATTTCTTTGTGGGAACTGGAAACTAAATTTTTGGAACAAGTAGTGAATGCATTGATTCCATCATGAAGCATTGGATGTAACAATATCTAATATCCAGACTCGTAAACTCTGCATATCTATCTCTACATTTTATAGAGCCTAAGAATATGATGGTTATCCTTGAAAATGAATTCAAGATGATCCATGCTCAACTTGGTCAACGAGAAAAAGAACTAGAAGTTATCTCTATTTTTAGGACGTCGCTACTATATGAATGGGAGGCATCAATAGTAAAATTTTATCTAACAAAACCTACAGCGATCCATTAATGTAACCTTACTTTGACATTAGTGCAAAAATTATTGTTTCACAAAGAGTGTTGTGCCAAAAGCTTCTAAAAGTCAAGAGTATTCATTGTGACATTTGGAATACAGAAGCTTGAATGATATATAAGATAATATCTCCAAATATGAAATAATGGAAGCCATTACTCTTAACTACTCAAATGTGGAAGTGACTGAATATGCTTGGAAAATAAATTGCATAAAAGTGCAGTGGATTTCTCATAGAAATTGTTGAGATCATATTTATTAATGAGGCAGTTGATTGGATGGTAAGCATCTCTTACCTACAAGCATGATAAAATTTTTGAACCTCTCCCAAGCATGATAGAAGTTTTCATCTGGTTTCTACATAAAGCTCAAAATCTCACTATGCAACATTGCAGTCTTACTAGATGAGAAGAATCGGATGAGGAACTTCTTCGCTAAATCATCCCACATAGTGATAGAGTTTGAAGATTCTGTCTTCAAATACTTCTTTACTTCACCCAAAAGTAAGAAGGGAAAAAGAGTGAGTCTCACATAGTTTGTGGAAACTCCTGCAGGGATGAAGGTATCACTAGTCTCTAAAAAATTCTACAAATAGACCTGTGGTTCCTCATGTAACAGGCCTATGAATTGTCCATTGGTGTGCAATAGTTGCACCATTTTATGTTAGAGCTCAAATCTACCCCAGGTTCTGATATGTGGATGACGTAGGTAACATTAGTTGCAAGTAGGATTGCCACTTCCGTCAATGTCCTGTGGGCTGATGGATCCTCACTCATTGGTGCAGGAATATCTTCTTCCTGATGAATTTGAGGTATTCTATCGAGAAGTACTACTTTTCTCCTCAACTGGTGTAGTCAACCAAATCCTTTTCCTTTGTCACGTTACTTAAGTTTCAAACCTATGCCTGCAAATTCAGAAGCTAAGATCAAGTTGTTACGACTTATAAAACAAAATATCAAAACTAAAACTACGACATTTGCCAATTTTCAAGTCTCCAGCAACGATGCCAAAAACTTGTTGCGTCCTAGCGCACATGCAAGTGTACGTGGTCACCCAAGTAGTAAAATGGCCTTTCAAAGCCAAGTTAGATCCCACAAGGACTTATGCTCAGCAACGATCTAATGCTAATAGTACTACGAAAATTAAATAAGTGCAAGAGTAACAAATAACGTTTGAGATTTGAAAACTACAGTACCAGTAAATAATGTGATAATATAAAGTGCTTGAATAATAATGGGGAGAAATTTAGTGTTAAGGCACTACGAACAATACTTCTTAGCCATACAATCTCGTTGGTTTAGTTAATTATCTTGGTTGTTGATTCACAAGATTGATAACATAATTAGGGAATGGTCACCCTTTAATCATCTATCTAACTAAGCTCTGCAACTACATCGTTGAGCGGGGATGTAAGAACTAAGTTAAACACATTTATATTTAATCTCGTATATAAACAAAATGGGGAAAATTAGGTATATTCCTATCCTAAACTCAAATCTTAACTTCAATCCCTCTTTGTATAAGATCCCACTCCATATATCCCACATTTTAATCTATTGTTCCTCCTTCCAAGCTCACAATAGAAATATAGGTTATCCTAATGGTTGTGACTCCATAAAATAGTAGTAAAAAGGATATATGAACAACCAGTCAATGATTATAAACATAAGCCAACTAAAAAAGAATCTTAAGTATTCATATTCTTGGCCTCAACCCTAGAAGTGGGTGTTTAGCCACTCATGGTCTTATGATGAATCACAAGATTAAAATTTCATATATTAAAACCAAAAGTAAACTAAAGAAAAGATTTAAAACCCTAAAAGAAGCCTCCTCTAGTGTATTTCAAGCCTAAAAGGTCATCCAAGGTGTTTGCAATAGGGACTAAGTGTCCTATTTATAGAGGAAAGCCAAGAGACCATTTTGAAATCAAGGGCATGTCATGCCTATGTGTTGGCGCAATAAAGGCATGGCACACCCTTATCTCGGATGCTCACTGGAAATCAACATTTTAGTTCATGTCCTAGGTTATGGCACACCCTCATATCAAAGACTAGAGGGCATGGCACGTCCTTGTGCTCAGAATTTCCATATTTCGTCCATGTTTGCTCCATCGATTTGACTTTGAGTTCCTCACTTCGTGGTTGTCTTTCCACTTAAAATTCAGCTTGTGTAGCATCCCATAATTGAGTTTAAAATCTCAAAATCATTCCTATATCATCAAACACATCAAATTAGTGCTTAAACACAAAAGAATCCAACAAAATCAACTAGAACAACACATAGCTCAAGCTAGTAACATTATCTTTCTCGTCTAAACTCTAAGTGATTGTTTTCATTCCAAACTTGTTTTGAACACACTTTAAACATAATAACCAAGTACTTTGAATTTTAGATTCTCAATTTTATGAATATCTACTCATTATGCACACAATAAGTCCTTAAAACTAGGACAAATACATACAGATTATAACACTTAGGTGCATAAATCCACCTAAGATCATCACCCTACACTTAAAACTTGTTCATCCTAGAACAATTATTTACATTAATAACCATATATAAGGAATACTCTAATATTACTACTAAAAATAAGACACTTAAGTTAGCACTACAATGACTACATAAATAGCATGTTCCATCCTAAGCATGTCATATACATTTGAAAACTCATGAACACTACTTCTAAACACTCTAGACTCATGAATAGACTCAACTAAGTTGGAAAACTCATGCATATTACTCAATCAAAAGATCATATAAGACACCTAAATGTCATCAAACATACGCCCTCACTACAATGAGAGTTACCCATATTCACTCACATAGATGTAATTTATCATGAGAATGGGTATGAGAATAAAATTTTGCTCACTCTTACAAGGAATTCACATGCCACATAAAATGAACCATAGGATTTCCCTTACTGTAGTACTCCTCAAAAATCAGAATGTTAAGGCTCAAGATTAAATAGTATTTTGAGGGTTATAATGCAGGCCAAGTGATGGGTAGGAACTATTCTGTCCAATAATTGACTATCTTCTCTAAGAGCTTTGATATATCACATTATATATTGAACTCTTCTCTAAAAAAATTTATCATCAATGAGGTCTGGTAGACTCTACACCCAATCTTTTCCATGCTTATTTGCTTAGATCTCCGATACTCAGACTTTCCATCAAGCTGTGGCTCAAAACCAAAACAAAAACAAACATGATTTTAAAAAAAACTAAGAAAATAAAATACCTACCTTAACGTAGGTTGCCTCTCAAGCAGCGCCTGATTTAGTGTCACGGTATGACTCACATCACCACTTCAATCGTATTTCTTTATCATTTTCCTCCTACTCAGAGGCCATATCCTCGCTCTTTTCTGGCCTCTTGAATATGTACTCTAAAGGTCTGCATCTTTTTTAATAATAGCCTTCCTAGGCTCTTCTTTTGGCTTCTCAACTTTGGGCTTAAGTAGTGGCTCGGACAACTCTATAAGATAGTCCAGAGAGGTTATTGGTGGCTTTCACTCCACCACGCCACACCCATCAACTTTCATAGCCGTAATCATGCATAAATTTTTTAGTGCAAAGGTGGATTGAATGGTTTGCATACTTTGAAGAATACATTCTCATTTTTAGAGTGCCTCTCTAACATCAACCAGTTCCCCTCTCATCTTTAAGAATGAATGTTCTAATATGATGGGTACCCTATCATTTGCATCATAATCAAGAACAATAAAGGCATCAGGAATGAAAAAACCAATCCTAATGAGGGCGTCTTCAATGATTCTTTTGAGTTGCACTCTGGTACTATCCGTCATTTGGAGCACCATAGAACATGGACTCGGTTTACCCAAACCAAGAGTATTAAAAACAGATAGGGGAATCAAGTTTATGCTTTCCCTAAGTCAGTCAAAGCATGGACCACATCATTATCATCAATTTGTATGGGGAGGGTGAAGCTCCCTAGGTCCTTCAACTTTTTTGGCATCTTTCTCATCGCAACCGAATTGCACTCCTCAGTAAGTGCCACCGTCTCAATGTCATTCCGCTTCATCTTATTGGTCTCCATATCTTTTAAGTACTTGGCGTACTTAGGCATACCCTACAAACATATAACAATGGGAGGTTAATGTGAAGTTCTATAAACGTGTCAAAGAACGTCTTAAGACATGCATCTTTTTTAGCCTTTTTGAACTTTTGCAGGAATGGTGGTGGTGGTCTTCTTCTTGTGTATGCTCAACTTCCTTTGCTTTTGGGTACTCAGACTTCTCCGAATTTTTAGCATGTTTAGATACAACATGCTTCTCCTATACCTGCTTTGGGACTAACTCTGCCTGTATCTCCTGATTTTTCGTGGGAGGTCTATCAATGAGATATTTACTACTCCTAAAGGTGATTTCTATTTTTTTCTTTGGATTCTCTGTGTCACTAGGCAAAGCCCCTTGAGGTTTTGTATTTTGAGCCTGAGCTAGCCACCCCAACTGTGTCTCTAAATTTTTCTGGGCAAGTTGTTGATTTTTTATCTCTGCAGCTATTTGTTCTTGATTGACCAAGATTCTTTTTTAATGTTTCTTCAATATTACTAGCCTGCATGTTTGGCTGTTGCTAAAACTACTGAGTTTGAACCTGATTGTTGCCCCATAAATAGTAGGGCTGACTCCTCCACTTGTGATTGTAGGCATTACCATAATTTCCCTTTTGTGCGTTGCCCACAAAATTTACTGATTCCAGATTTGCTCCACATAAGTTTGTAGAGTGACCACAACTCTCATAAATTTCACATTAAAACGGGATCTGCTGGACTGCATTTACTTGTGTCTGAGGTTGGTTCACACTCAATTTATTAAACTACATCATCATTTGATTTTGCAAGGCTGACAATTGGGCAGCCAATGTTGTGACCTATCTACTTCAATCATACCTGAAGGATTTTTCACTACACTTTTGGAGATATCACCATGCCAATCAGGATTACTTTGTATAAATCGGTTCAGCAAAGTATATAGCTCATTACGGGTTTTCTCTAACGCTTGACTACCTGCAGCTGAATCTAAAAAAAAAATTATGTTATGGCCAAAAGCTTCAACAAAAGTGTGAGTCAATATCGCATTCGTCTGTTGATGGTGCGGGAAATTCCTAAGAAGAGATTTCAACCTCTCCCAAGCATGATACAAGTTTTTGCTAGTTTCTGCTTAAAACTTAGAATCTCACTACTCAACCTTGCAGTCTTACCAAACGGGAAGAATCGAATGAGGAACATCTTCGCCAGATCATCCCATGTAGTGATAAAGTGTGAAGGTTCTGCCGTCAACCACTTATTTGCTTCCCCTAAAAGTGAGAAGGAAAAAAGAGTGAGTTTCACAAAGTCTGTGACTCTAGTGAGGATGAAGGTATTACTGATCTCCAAAAAGTTCTGCAAATGGATTTGGCGATCGCCATGTGATAGGCCTGTGAATTGCCACTGCAGTGCAATTACACCATGTGCTATTTAAGCTCAAATCTATCCCAGATTTTGATATACAGATGATAGAGGTAACATTGGTTGCGAGTGGGATTTCCATTTCGCGTACAATTTTGCGGGATAATGGATCCTCAGCCATTGATGCAAAAACAGCTTCTTCCTGATGAATTTGAGGTATTCGATAGAGAAATACTATTTTTCTCCTCAACTAATGTAAGATTCGTTCATGTTCTGGATATGGGTCAACCAATCTTTCCTTTGCCAACTTACTTAAGCTTCAAATCGGTGCCTGCGAATTCAGAAGCTAGGATCAAGTTGGTAGGACTTATAAAATAAAATAGTAAAAGTAAAAACTAAGAAAGATGCCAATTTTTCAGTCTCCGGCAACGACGCCAAAAACTTATTGCATCCTAGCACACACGCAAGTACACGTGATCACCCAAGTAGTAAAGTGGACTTTAAAAGCCAAGTATAGATCCCCACAAGGACTTGTGCTCAGCAACAATCTAATTCTAGCATTACTATGAAGATTAAACAAGTGCAAAAGTAACCAATAACAATTGAGATTTGAAAACATACAGTAACAATAAACAATACGATAATATAAAGTGCTTGAACAATAATGGAGAGAAATCCAGGGTTAAGGTACTACGAACAATCCTACTTAGCCATACAATCTCGTTGGTTAGTTAATAATCTTGGTTGTTGATTCACGAGGTTGATACCCTAATTAGGGAATGGTCATCCTCTAATCGTCTAACTTACTGAGCCCCGCAACTACATAATTGATCGGGGATGTGAGCACTAAGTTAAACACATTTATATTTTACTCCGGTATGAATCAAAATGGGTGAATTAGGTATATTCCTATCCTAAACGTAAATCTTAACTTCAATCCCTCTCTGTATAAGATCTCACTCTATATATCCCACATTTTAATCTATTATTTCTTCTTTCAGACTCACAATAGAAATATAGGTTTATCCTAAAGGTCACGAATCCACAGAATAGTAATAACAAGGATATATGAACAACCAAACAATGATCATAAACATAAATCAATTCAAAAATAAGCTTAAGTATTCATGTTCTTAGCCTCAACACTATAAGTGGGTGTTAGTCGCTCATGGTCTTACAACGAATCACAAGATTGAAATTCATATATAAAAACCAAAAGTAAAAAAGATTTAAAACCCTAAAAGAAGCCTCCTCTAGTGTATTTCAAGCCCAAAAGGTTGTCCAAGGTGTTTACAGCGGGTCCCAAGTGTCCTATTTATAAAGGAAAGCCAAGAGCCTGTTCTGAAATCAAGGGCGTGTCATGCCCATGTGCTGGCGTGATAAGAGCGATGCTCACTGAAAATCAACATTTTGGTCCGTGTCCTAGGGCGTGGAATGCCCTTATCTCGGAGGCTAGAGGGCGTGGCACGCCCTTGTGCTCAGAATTTCCAGATTTCATCCATGTTTGCTCCATTCATTTGCTTTTGAGATCCTCACTTCATGGTCATCATTAGGTATAAGTGCCCTTCTGAAGCGATGAGACTCATGTGGTGAAGCCCCTGCTCATTTGTGACATGAAATTCTCCAATTACTGGAACTACTTCATGATTAGTGGGCTTTTTCAAGAGCGTGTTATTGTTGACATTGATATGTCCATCATTTCCGATGCCTAACCATTTAAGCTAATTGTTCTTTAACTGCAAGATTTGTTAGCAACAAGTAAGTTAAATAAAAAAAATACCACAATTATCCCTGGCCCCACGGTGGGCTCCAAATTATTTGACCTAAAAAGGTAATTGAGCTTGTGACGTGGTTTAAAGGGCAGGTTGAACTGAGTGATGAGATCATAAATTGAAATAATAAGCAGATATATAGAAATTGATCATAATGCAATTTAAGTAAAAGTATAAATAAAATATTGCCTGGATAGCTTGATTATGAATCCAGAGTTGTCCTTGACGAAGATGATTCTCGAATAGCTTCGAGCTTGAAGAACTACACAAGACTTGATAAAAAAGAAATAAGGATGTTGATCTTTTGCTTAATAGTGTATGCAACAATTTTGAAACTCGGAATTAGAAGCCATTGAACATGAAGGTTAGGCTCCTTTTATAAGAGTTGAGTGTTCAAGGTTTAATGACCGAGAATCATGCCCTCTTAATTTAGATTGAATGAGAAATAAAAGAAACATAATGCTAATGGGCTGGTGTTGTCTCCAGAGCGAATCTGTAACAGCTGATATTGGCCGTTTGGCCTTTCCTTCGAGTGTTACCTTTTGGTGCGGTCTTATTCCTTCGGAGTATAACACAGCCTTTTCCTCAGAATCTAACCATAGCCTTTCCGATCTTCCACGTGTCTTCATCTACCTTGACATTGTGTCTTGCTCATTTTTGCCCTTTACCAGTATTACCTTAACTAAAAGAAGAAGAAAATATGAACTCCCATCTCGCTATCCAGTGAAGACACCAAATGCTACTATTCTTTCTATCAAGGAGTTATTTGGTAGGCTGTATTAGAAAAATAATACATGGATTAGGTGTGGCATTATTTTAATACTTAGTTTTGGTAGCAATTTTCGATGTATAACTAATACATGTATTAATTATACACGGTATTGTAAGGTGTATAACTAATACATCCTATTTAATGATATTATTAATACATGAGTTTTAATACATGGGATAAATATAGATAAAGATAAAAATAACCTCAAATTCCTTAAATCTTTTTCAATTTATTCAATATGAAGTTATTTCTTTTCAATTTATCAAAATAATAATTTTTCTCCAAATAATTTGTCATAAAAAAACCAACTCCATTAACTTAAAAAATAATTATGTTTTAGTAAATTGATCAAGACTCGAAATTATATTGCATGTTTGGTTGTTTGCATACAAGCTTTAATTTTGTAAATAGGATATATCACAAATAAAAATATTGTTTTTGGTTAGCTTTAACACTCTACAGAACACAATTTTATCTTAATAACGATTTCACTGTCTCATTCAAAAGTTACACATCCCTCCTCCAACTTAAGCACATCACAAATTGAGAACAACAAATAAAATGATGAACAAATAAAGAAAAGATGACCCAAAAAAAAAAAAATCAATTCCTGCAAGTGAATGATTAAATCTTGAAATTCCAAATATATTATTAGTTAAGTTGATTTCTTTTTATTTTTAAAAAAGAATAATAAAGTTTTGCAAAGAAAATACATAAAATTACCGAATGTCGGGATATTTTTGTAAACAAATAATATCATCTTAAAAATATAACAATACAAATTGTTTTCAATACACCAAATCAAACACTGCATAAAAAATAATTCCAGCATTACTAATCTTAATATTACTAATCTCAGCATTACTAATACACTTTGTCCAGTACTATCTTATACACTAATAAAGTGTAATATGAACAGATATTAAGAAGTTCAAATCAGACACCCAAATGTTATTCTAACATCTTACTAATCATTTACTTATTACCTTTGACATCATTTTGGGAAGACTCTAGCAAGGAGCAAATTCTGATGACATAAACTTGGAAATTCTTCGATTTCAAAAGTAGCTGATTCTTTGTTCCAGCCTTCTTGTTCTTCCAGGAATATAATTCTCATCCCAACCTCCTGGATACTGAAACGCTTTTTAACATCTCCGGCACTGGCTGAAACCTCTATAATATCACCGGGTTGCAATGAGTTTCCAATATCCCAATAACTTAACCACATCATACACTCTTCATGACCTTCAGGAATACCTACGAACAAAGGATCTTGCCTCCACTTCATTCTTCGCGACAAGTTATTGATTAAAATGCATGGTAACTCTCCCTCAGATATAATTTCCTTACCCTCTGAACATGTATACACCAAGCAAAAACTTAAGCCACGAATTTGATGATTAGGCACCATAAATGATGTATGGAAAGGCTCACTTAACTTTGTATTAAACCAACTTGGCATGTGTTCACTCAATAAAAATGTGGAGAAGATGCCGTTGCAGTAAAATCCCTGATACAATAAATTAAGCCGTTGCAGTATTAAAAATATATATGCTTCAGGTTACATGCATAGAAACAAATACAAGTACCATACCTGAGCTGGAAGCCTCTTAGGTGGGAGATGCTGTATTTTTGTCATATCATTTTGGACGAATTCTGGAAATTTCATTGCATCGGAATGCAAATGCAATTTCTCAATGTCGAATCTTAATCTAAAAGCAACATTTCTAATCATTTCCAGGTTTGTCAGACTCAAATATCTGAGAATTTCTTCATTAACATTTTCAAGAGGTTCTAACTTGAAAAGAGGATCCATCTCAACCAGGTTAGCACAATTTAGATAAAGTACACCACATGAACTAGGTAGGCCACATACTTTCTCCAAGGATATACAATCAGTTGCATCCACAATGTTGACACCACTTGGCAGTTCACTGATTGATTTTAGTCTTGTGCACGAAGTTAGTGACAGGTTTTGAAGCCTGCTAAGACGAATGATGCTCTCTGGGGGACAGGAAATTGGATTTCGGCTCAAATTCAAGTCTTTCAGAAAATTGAGCTTGCTAAAATCAACATGGAGAAATGCATTATCACCTAGATTGCAGTCAGAAATCCCCAAAGTGACCAGAGAGGCTGGAAAATTGATTGGGGAAATTCTCTGACATACTTTCTCCTTCCTCAGCCAGGACCACAGGATGGGATGCCATGGCCGCATATGCTTGGTAGTTATTATTTGGTTTCTTCCAATTCCATCAGCAAGCTTGCCTGGCAAATCCATGGCTGCATGTTCAAGATTAGAGCAACCAGAAATATCAAGGATTTCCAGTAATTTTAACATGCAAATACTTTCTGGAATCCTCCTCAACTTTGTACAACCTTTAAGGTTTAACAGAGAGAATCTCGCTAAGTATCCAATAGAGTCATCTACCTCTGTCAGATTTGTACAGCATTCAAGGATTAATTGTTCTAGATTAGGAAGTTCTGAAAAATCAGGTGTTCTTCTAAGCTGATAAGAGTGGCTGAGATTGAGAAACTTTAGACATCTGATTAACTGTGAACGGAACAAAGAAATGAAAAGACATCTTAGATGGCCAATTGATGACTTAAAAAATTAACGATGCTGGAATAGATAGACGATAACGAAGTGATTGGATAAAGTACCTTTGGTCCTTTCCAAAGCTGTTTCAAGCTGCTGTATCGAAGGTCTAATGCCACAAGGCTTTCCAATGGAATGTCACTTGGAAAAGATTCTAATTGGAGCCAATGCCATGACAACCATCTTAACTTGTTGGGAAATTTCTTGTAACATCCACAAAGTTGTATATTGCTAAGCAATAGAAATTTTAGCTTGCGCATTTTTATAAATGTGTCAGTTACCAAATCTTCATTTGTAACTCCCACGGTGTGCATGGAATGTCTTGAGAAAATGGACATCCAGCTTTGTTCCGATTGACCTCTTTGAGAATTATTCAGAAATTCTTCCAGCTTATGTTTTTTCCCATAATTTTCACTAGATGTTATCCTGATTTTCCTGTGATCCTTAATCATATTCGCGTCAAGAATAATGCCTTCAATTGTTTCTGTACCCTAATAGAAAGCGAAAATGGACATCTAAGAGAAAAGTGTACACATGGTTTAGAGAAAGGAAAAAGCCCCTTAGTGATTAAGATTCTTACAGTTTTGTTTTTCAATACATAAAAAGATTCTCTATGACGCCACAGTCTACTACGTCTCCCTGGCTCCTCAAGTGACTCCTGGCGAACAATTTCTCTTCCCATATCTTGAATCAACTGATGCATGACAAGCTCACCCTTTGGGACTGACAAGAGATCTCTATCGATAAGGTTCTGGATCCCCACTATAGTGAAAATTTCACATTTATCTAGTATTTCGACAGCAAAATCTTTATCTTTCCCGAGAAAGAAACAGGCTATATGAAGGAATAAACTCCTATCATCATCTTCTAGAGATTCATAACTGATTTTGAGCAGTTCAATAATCTGATTATTAGGAACAACTTTCAACTTATTTATTGTACTTTGCCACACATCCAGATTTTGTCCTGCCAGGGAGGAACCCAAAACTCTCAGTGCAAGTGGAATTCCTCCACACCGCTTCACTACTTCATTTGAACACTCAAGAAAACCTTCTACAGGATGTGGTTTTCCAAATGTATGCCAACTGAATAGCTCTAAGGATTCATCTCTGCTCAGTGTCTCAACTCGATAAACCTTGTCAACTAGGTGAGGATTTAGAATACGCTTCTGTCGGGTTGTTATGATTATTTTACTTCCTGGGTAAAATAAACTTTTCATCCCCAAAACTGCATTTACCTGATCAGAGTCATCCACATCATCAAGAACAAGTAGGACTCTTTTTCCACTTACAGCATCCGAAATCTTCATAATTCCTTCATCAACACATGATACTCTTTCCTTGTCCTTTTTTAGAATGTCAGAAAGTATTTGCTTCTGCAACTTAACTAAACCACTAGGTTGCTTGGAAACTTCTCTAATGTTAAGCACACAACTGCTGCATTCAAAAACATGAAAGTTTGACCTGTAGATGACTTTGGCCAGGGTAGTCTTCCCTATGCCACCCATCCCACAGACAACCAATAGACCTACATTACTTGATTCATCTTGTGTCCACGAGTTAATATGTTCAGCCCGGCGTTCTATGCCAACTAGGTGAGGTGCAACATACAAAGCTGACCGACTTATTCTATTTGTGACCACACTAACAATCTTTCGAATAAATTTTGACTCATGCCTGTAAATTTCAATGACAAGAAACAAGAAAAGTGAGATATAACTGAATTGCATGTAAAATGCTTCAGGCCATGAATGATGGATGACTCAGATAGGTTCATTATTATGCAATATACTCTTTTTCGGTCACAGCAGAAGGTAATAAGGGAAATCATCAATATGTTTCAGAAAAGCACCACACGTCGTGATGGAAACATATATAGGCATACATGAATTGTCAAATCTACACTTAATTTATTACCAAAGAGATTGTGCAGCCATTATCATCACAATCGAGATGTAAAAAGCAAATTTTCATAAAATTCAATATAAAAAAAAAATAAAAAATTATATAAATAATAGTACTCCCTCCGTCTCATAATAAATGAATTGTTGGACTTTGGCACACAGATTAAGAAAAAGAATCAAAGACATAAATTTAACATAGTTTTCCATTTTTACCCTGTTCAAAGTACAGAATCATATTTATTTTATTCTTTTTCAGTTGATGGGCCCCTTGGTTGTCAAATCCTCAAGGGTAAATTTGAAAAAAAAATTCAATGATTCACCTATTTTGAAACACCAAAAATACTCCAACAATTCATTTATTATGAAACGGAGGGAGTAATAAATTGAAGGCTTCTGAATGAGTGTTCCAATTCCTCTTATTATCTATTCTTCCCATTTTTTCCTGTTTTGATTGCAACCTTAAAGTAGCATATAAGAGAGCTTCTTCCTTCTCTAACATTAAGATGATCCATACATACTACATCAAAGGGGGTCCCATCTGGGGTGCTCAGTGTAAACAAGCATCTTGTTATTGGTAAAATCCTTGATGCCACAAAATACTTAGATGCTATTGAGTGGACAGAAGCAGACTTGCTAATGACTTCCAAATTCACTATCAAGAAACTGTGCGGGGAGACGCGAGGGGATTTCACCAGAGTGGAGTGGAGAAGACTTGCAATAATCAGGGATGTCCTAAATGGATTTTCATACTGACAACTGGCCATTATGGAGAGACTACTGACTCGAGATCGATTGGCAAAATGGGCCTGGTAGATAGAGATATCTGTCCTCTATATAGTACCACTAAGTGAGAGGCATAATCACTTATCTTTTGATTGTGCGTTCTCTGGAAAAGTGCGGAGCAGTCTGTTACAATGGCAAGGTGTATACAGAGGGATCCTCAATTGACAAAACGAAGTACAATGGGCAGTAACACATGCATGAGGTATGAAGGGGCAACATGAGCTATATTGAATGTCCTTGCTAGTACTATTTATCACTTATTGCAGGAAAGGAGGCAACGTATCTTTCAGAAATAAGCAGAGGGATGAAACAACAATCACAAGGCTGATTATACAAAAGGTGTTTTGTCGAGATTGGTGAAGGTGAAGATTGCAAAAATATTGGAACATATGAATTTCTCCTAGGGTAGAATGAGTATTTTGCTGGCGGTTGATTCTGAGCCTATTGGTAGACTTTGTGTTTCTTTTATACTGAGTTTTGTTGGTTTGGTAATAATATCGTTTATTTACCCCAATAAAAGCATTAAGATTCTAGGTGAGGTGGTTCACATAGTTCAATATGGTATCAAATGACATACAGATCGTCCTCGTTCAACTCAACACCCCACCCATCAAAAATGTTTCCCCATGTTTGGCCAGGAAAATATAGCTGCAGGTCTTGGGTGCTTTGACACCCGCATTGAATTAACAAATGGTCTCATATCTAATTATTCAAACTATTAGCTGAAATGGTCACACGGAGGCACATGTTGTATAACTAACAAAGGTGTCTTTACCAAGTTGGATCTAGGAGTTTAATTTTCTGGGTTTGGATTAGAAATTCTACAATCTGCCACATTCGTCAAATTTATTGGGCCCGATTCTATTTTTTTACTCATTTAATGGATTTTTTTCAACACATATATAGAGTCTAAGCCAAGAAGCTACTAGCGGCTCGCCTTCCACCTATTGATAAACTTTGTTTTTTCGAATTATTAGAATTTTCCTTAAAAGGAGAATCCCCAACCAAGGAATTTGGTGGCCGGGGAATCCGGATTAGTCGGACTATAGGTTGCGGATACCAGATGGCTAAATATTTTTAGAAGAGGTGTCCTCTATAACAATTTAACAGAAGTATTGAACCAAAAAAAAAAAACGGAAAAAGATGAGCAAGAAAAAGAGAGAAATTTACCCGTCAGCTTGATTCTGTAAGACCATTCCCCCAAAGTCAGCAACTTGAGTAAGTGCCTGTCTCCATATGTCTACTCTTTCCCTTCCACTGCTTTGTTCATGCAAAGCTAATGCTTCACCAATTCTACCCTTTTGCTTTCTGACGTCAGAGGGATCCACATCATAGTATACAGGTAAAATTGAACGATCCAATTTCTCTTTACACTTAATAATCACATCAAGCTGTTCAAGACATGATTGGGACAAGGCATATCCTTCCGTCAGGACAATCACCGAGACCTTCGAATCTCGGATTTCTCTGTCCAGATGTTGTTGTACTATTCTTCCCAGTTTGAATGCTTGTATCCCAGCTTGAATTAATGCTGTGTAAAGGTGATCAGTGAAAGCCATGCTCCTACTATCTTCTTCTCTATAACTCAACAACACTTGATAGGAATGGGATGAACATGATGGATCCGCCATAGAAAATTTAATAGAGATGTATTTCGACTCAATCAGAGAGTAGACAAAAATGTTTTACACTTCACACCAGTGGGAAGTACAACAGTTGGAGATCAGAGTCAAGGTGCCAAAGACAGAGGTCCACTCAAAATGATTTTTTAACTTTAGGACAATTTATTAGATATTTTTGTTCTTTCATCCTAATTATAAAGTTCAGCGTATAACATCTTTATTTTAAAATAGGTCAAGTATATTTATGTCAAATGATGTAGCGTGGAAAAACGACACTTTCGATGCTTAAAATCGCGAATTTATGTGTGAACTTAGGATATTTTATTGGATATGATGCACTTTGGTGTGAATTGCACGCAAAACAGGTCTACAACAGTATTTGAACAAAAACAAAAGAAAAAAACCTCAAAAAGACCAATTGTGATCAGCATACGAGTCAGCTCCTAAGTTGTATGACTCATATGATGAATCGTATGAGTAACAGAACCAAAAGCCAAATGAAGAAGCCAAGTATGAGGAAGATACGACTTAAGTGCCCCAGTCATAAGCAAGGATACGAGTCATGTACTGAAGTAGTAAGCATAATAGAACCTAAGCTACCATCCAGGAGTTGAAGTGTCAAAGGAATACGAGTTGAAAGTCTGAGTATGACTCGTATTGGTATGTCATATACAAACCAGTGCTCAAAGCTAGGAAAAACTAAAGTCTCGGGTGGATATGAGTTGAGGACACGAGTCGTACACTCAGGTACGACTCATATAGAGATATCGTATGCTGAACAGAAAGTTGAAGTCGTGGGAAGATCAGACACTGGAACAAATACGATAAGGCAGGGTACGACTCGTATTGAGCCGATACGAGTGAAGACCGAGTCGTATCGACTGCCGACTTAACTTTACCTTTCCTGTTTTTAATAGGATTTTTATGTTATTTTGAGATACAATAAATACCCTAGGGTTTATCTTTTATTAGGTTACACTCTTGAACGTTCCTTGCATGCTTTTACATACTCTTACAATTGTTCTTGAGATTTTAGGGTTTATTCAATTAAAGACTTTGGAGTTTATTAATCTTATTCTTGTGAAATTGATTTCATGTGTTCTTCATTGATAATCATGATTTCTTGCACAAACATGAGCGACTAATCTCCTTAGCTAGGGTTGTGGGAACCCTAGCGGATTAGCTACACGGAGGAAGTGTGAGGCTCAATTGTTCTAGGGTTTCAACATGTATCTTAATTCTTCTTCGCAATAATTAATCTCATAGCAGTTGTAGACGTTTGAGATAGCCTGTATTCGTATTCATTCGATAACCAAGAAGTTTGTGATTGGGAAAAGAAGATTAAGACAGTGATTTAGGATTTCTACCTCCACCTTTTAGTCCCCGCATCTCATCTTATCACTTGATCCTACCCTGGCAAATGTAACTGAGGTCGTAGCAAAGGGAAAAAAGGCAACACCCTAAGACTTACCCGGTAAAGGGTGAAATTTATCTTCGGGCTTACCCGGCAGTTGATAAGACTTATTTTGTAGGCTTTGCATATAGAACAATGGAACAATTAGGTTGATCACGAGAAATTTGCGCAGTTGAGAAGCCAGGGAAAACACATACCTAGCGTTCGTCTCATATTGATTACAACTCAACAACATTCAATATTTGGTACTACATACAATTGATACTATAACATGCAACTGTTCACGTTTTTCCTGTGGGATCGACCCCAACCTCATTGGGTTACTATATTTGCAATTGACCGATTATACTTCTAACTGGAGTGTAGTTTTGGGTAAGCCTGTCAAACGAGTCAGGTTGACCCAGCCCGACCCGACCCGACCCGGTCATCCCATGGGTTGTAGGGTACCGAGTCCCGAGATGGGTTAATTTTTTTGGGCCCGGTTAATCCATCCCGGACCAAAACCGGTCAAGACCCGCTGGTTAACCAACCTGGCCCGGATAACTATTTTAAAAAAAATACATTTTGCAAAAAATGGTCCGTTGGGCCATTATAGCCGTTGCGCCCAACGGCTATATGACCGTTGGGAGCCCAAAAACGGCTATATGGCCACTTTAATTAAAAAAAAATCATTTAAAATGTTTTTTTAAACCCAAAAAATTTCCTATAAATACCCTACACTTTCAAATTATTTTTCACACAATTTTTCATTCTCTCAAATCTCATTCTCTCTCAAATATCAATTCTCAAATATTCTATATATTTTCTAAAGTGCTCACTTTAATTTTTAATTTAACAATTACAAAGTACAGTGGAAGTTTCTAAAGTCGTAACCTTCGGATACTTCCAAAATTTGATATTGTCATTCCATCTCTTACTTTTAATTTTTAATTAGTGTATTAATTGTTGAATATTTAATTTTATTATATTTGTGTATTTTGAATTTTTTTAGTTTAATTTATATTATAGATAAATTAAGAATCCTTGTCACTAAAAGTGTAAAAAAAATTTATCCTGAAAGTGGTAGTGATAGTAAAAAGCGAATTACTAGCGGTCAAGGTACTTCAAGTAGTAGATATACCCGTGTACCTCCACCTCCGATACCACTTAGTCAACCTTTTGAGGAAGAAATAGGTGTAGGTGCTCACGATATGGATTATGTAGAAGCTCAAAAAAATTACGATATAGAAGAAAAAAATAAAGTAGATGCGGTTGATTTAGATGAAAATATTGGTGAGACAACCGCAGTAGGAAATGCTAACGTTAGGTCTGAATCGGTTAATCGCCCTCCCCGTCCTCCCCCTGCCCCAAGAGCTCATAAAACAACTAGTATTGCATGACAATATTTTACACGTATATCAGATACTGAGGTGCAATACAATATTTGTCAACAAATATATAAGCATAAAAGAGAAGGCAAACAAGGGGGTATGGGTACATTAATAAGACATATAAATGATAATCACGCAAGATAGTTAAATATTGCAAAAGGTGGTGCGGATGTTGGTGGGCCAACACAAACTAGAATGGACCCAGCAACCAGTCAGGTAATGAAGAAGTATAATAAATTGAGGAACCGGGAAGAAATAGAAAAAATGATAATTGTGGGTTGTTTTCCTTTTAGTTTTCCTTCTTCTGGTGCTTTTATTCATTATATTCAAGCAATTTATAATCCTATGTTTAATGGTATTCCTAGAAGTACTTGTCGGGTCGATATTTTTAGACTTCATTTACAATATTATTTTTATTTATCAACATTGTTAAAAAATATTCAATGTAGAATGTCTCTAACTTCTGATCTTGGTCGTGCTATTAATAAAAATAATTATTTAACCATTACTTGTCATTGGATAGATAATAATTTTGTTATGCAAAAACGTATTCTACCTTTTTTGTATGATGAAAATCGTAAACATACTGGAGATTTCATTGATGATTCGATTGCTAAAGTTGCAGAATTTTATGGTATTGAAAATAAAATCTTATGTATTATTTTTGATAATGCTTCTAACAATAAGACTGCTATATAAAGTTAAAATTTAAGCTATCTCCGTCGTTACCTGAAATATTTCATGTTAAGTGTGCTTGTCATATATATAACTTAATTGTAAGAGATGGTTTTGAGTTTTTTTAGCTTTATATTGAAAATATCCGTCTTGTTGTTGGTTTTATTCAAGGAAATAATCGAAGAAAAGAAATTAGAGAATTTAAACTTAAATGTGAACAAAACGAACTTGCACCGATATTGATGCCTGAGGAATATGATACTAGATGGAATACTACGTATGATTTTTTAAAACTTGTCATAAATATAGAGTTTCTATTACACTAACTTTTAACCAATATTGTGGTTCATTTGTTGATTCAACTGATTGTATGCTACATGATTCTGATTGGGCTGTAATTGATGAGATTCTGATTGGGCTGTAATTGATGATCTTGTTAAGTTTTTGAAAAAAAATTATATAGCTATGGTTGAATTTTTTTGTGCTTATTATCTTACTGTTTGTAATATTTTGGCATATATAGCCGATATTTCTGGTTTGCTCAAAGAATATAAAAATAAAGAAAGTTACAAAGAAGTTGTTGGTTCTATGTTTGCTAAATTTAAAAAATATATTTTTTTGATTTCTCCTATTTACTTGGTTGGTGCTATGCTAAATCCATGTATGAAATATGCTACTATGTGCCACTTTAGTACTCTTATTTATGCTAACTTAAAGATAAATACTAACAATGATTCTGATGATGAAGAACAAGAACAACCTGATTTGTGGACGGCTACGGCTGATGTGAACGCTTACATAGATAAATTATATAACCATTATGTTGATTTACTTGATTTAGTTGTACCGACAAATATCACTCCAATTGCCGCTCCTCATCCTCCCGAGGAGCCATCATCTTCTAAAAGACCGGCACATAGTGGTTTTCCTGATTACTTTTATGATTTAAATTATTGAAACAGTGTTGAGGCGGAAGCTTACACAACAACTTATCGGAAAGATCTTAAGTATTATCTTCAAACGCCGATAGAGGATCGCATACGACGGATCAATGCGTTGGATTGGTAGAGGAATAGTGAAACACAATATCCTGTACTTTCAAGATTAGCTAGAGATATATTGAATATTTCAATGTCAACCGTTGCATCGGAGAGCGCTTTTAGTCAGGGACGACAGCAGCTTGGAGACAACCGACACTCATTGGGAAGCAATGCAATGAATCTTCTAGTTTGCCTTAGATATTGTATTAGAACGGAACGAAGAAATCAAGAAATAGAGACAAAGCTGAACGACGACCAGAGACTTGAAAAATTATGACTTCACAGGAGAACTCAGCAGAATCAAGTCTAATGCATGGTTTTGCCCCCATTGACTTTGACTATCCTATGCAAGTTCCCGTTAATATTAACAAGAATGAGTTGGAAAAAATGATGCAAAATTTGTAGATTTTTCATTCATGTAAATTATAAATTTTGGATCATTTTGCAATCAATAAAATTCAACATTCAATCATGCATTCACTCCTTAGTCCTTACTTAGTAATTTTTTTTATTTAATGATTTAAATTGTATGTCTAGTTTAAATTAAATACTTAGTTTTAATATATTACTAATTTACTATCAAGTATTACTCCCTCCGTTTCAAAAAGAATGATCTACTTTGACTTGGCACAAAGTTTAAGAAAATAAAGAAGACTTATGAATCTTGTGGCCTTAAATTAAAGTTGTGTCAGATATACCAAAATGCCCTTTAATCTTGTGGTCCTAAACATGTCATGTGGAAATTTAAAATTAAAGTATTGTCAAAAAAGAAAAGGGGCCATTCTTTTTTAAACGGACTAAAAAAGAAAGTAGGTCATTCTTTTTTAAATGGGGGGAGTATTAATTTATTATATTAAATAGCATATTTTTTAAAGTAGTACATATATTGAATGATACGTATATATGTGTATATATTTTCTATAGACTCTAAAATAGTATATATTTAATGTATACATGTGTATATATTTTCTAAATTAGTATATATATCATTATATTGTAGTATATATCTTGTAGCATATTTTTTAAAGTAGTAAATATATTGAAGGGTATGTATATATGTGTATATGTAGAATATAGACTCCAAAAGAGTGTATATTTAACGTATACATGTGTATATGTTTTATAAATTAATACATAACTATATATATATATAGTGTGTGTGTATATATTATAGTATATGTTTTATTTAAAGTAGTACATATATATTGAATGGTACGTATATATGTGTATATATCTTCTACAGACTCTGAAGAAAAGTAGTATATATTTAACGTATACACGTGTATATGTTTTATACATTAGTATATATATCATTATATTGTAGTATATATCTTGTAATATATGTTTTATCTAGAGTAGTATATATATTGAATGATACGTATATATGTGTATATATAGAATATAGACTCTAAAGTAGTGTATATTTAACGTATGCATGTGTATATGTTTTATAAATTAGTATATATATCATTATATTGTAGTAAATATATTGTAGTATATTTTATTTAAAGTAGTACATATATATTGAATGGTACGTATATATGTGTATATATTTTCTATAGACTCTAAAGTAGTATATATTTAACGTATACATGTGTACATGTTTTATAAATTAGTATATAACTATATATAGTGTGTGTGTATATATTGTAGTATATATATTGTAGTATATTTTATTTAAAGTAGTACATATATATTAAATGGTATGTATATATGTGTATATATATCTTCTATAGACTCTAAAGTATATATATCTTCTATAGACTCTACAGTCGTGTATATTTAAAGTATACATGTGTATATGTTTTATAAATTAGTATATATATCATTATATTGTAGTATATATATTGGACCATATTTTTTAAAGTAGTACATATATTGAATTGAACGTATATATGTGTATATATAGAATATAGACTCTAAAGTAGTATATATTTAACGTATGCATGTGTATATGTTTTATAAATTAGTATATAACTATATATGTAGTGTGTGTGTATATTGTAGTATATTTTATATAAAGTAGTACACATAAATTGAATGGTACGTATATATGTGTATATATCTTCTATAGACTCTAAAGTAGTGTATATTTAACGTATACATGTGTATATATTTTATAATTAGTATATATATCATTATATTGTATATTGTAGCATATTTTATTTAAAGTAGTACATATATATTGAATGGTACGTATACATGTGTATATATCATCTATAGACTCTAAAGTAATATATATTTAACATATACACGTGTATATGTTTTATAAATTAGTATATAACTATATATTTAGTATGTGTATGTATTGTAGTATATATATTGTAGTATATATTTTATTTAAAGTAGTACATATATATTTAATGGTACGTATATATGTGTATATATCTTCTATAGACTATAAAGTACTATATAGTTAATGTATACATGTCTTAAAAATTCCACGTGTACAAAAATAGATTCATATTTCAAAGTAAGTTTCTAACATTCATGGGATGATTTCAAGCTAGGTAGAAGTACGGGGTATTACAGAAACCATCAGCTACTCGCCAAATTCAGTAAGTGCAAACTCTGGCTAAGGTCAGTAGCCTTCCTTGGCCATATCATTTCTGGTAATGGCATTAGAGTTGATCCCCAAAAGACCGAAGCAGTGAGAACCTGGCCCAGACCCATTTCTCTATCAGATATCCAGAGTTTCTTGGGCTTGGCCGACTATTACCGACGGTTTGTTGAGGGATTTTCATCTATTGCATCCCCCATGTCCAGATTGACTCAGAAGAAAGTCAAGTTTTAGTGGTCAGATTCTTACGAGAAAAGTTTTCAGGAGTTGAAGACTCGACTCACCTCAGCCCTAGTTTTGACTCTACCAAATAGTTCAGACGGCTTTGTTGTGTATTGTGATGCTTTCATAGTTGGTTTAGGGTGTGCTTTGATGCAAAGAAGTAAGGTCATAGCCTATACCTCTAGACAGCTTAAGCCCCATGAAAAGAACTATCCTACTCATGATCTTGAGTTAGCAGCAGTAGTATTTGCCTTAAAGATTTGGAGACACTATTTTATATGGAGTGCACGTTGATGTGTTCATTGACCATAAGAGCCTGCAATATGTATTCTCTCAGAAAGACCTAAACCTCCTTCAGTGAAGGTGGTTGGAGTTGTTGAAAGACTACGACATGAGTATCCTGTATCATTCGGGAAAGCCAATGTAGTGGCTGATTCTCTTAGTAGGATGTCTATGGGTAGTGTTGCTCATGCGGAGGATGGTAAGAAAAAATTAGCTCAGGAAGTTCATCAGCTTACCCGACTAGGTGTTCTCTTAGCCGTTTCAGCAAAAAGTAATGTGTGGGTGTAGAGTAGTTCAGAATCATCCCTGGTTTTTGGGGTAAAGGAAAAGCAGGAAAGGGATCCCAGTCTAGTTAAGTTAAAAGAATCAGCCAGAAATTAGAAGATAGAGGTTTTCTCCCAAGGGGGAGATGGTGTATTATGTTATCAGGGTCGGCTATGTGTGCCAGGTGTAGATGACCTGAGACAGTGGATTCTTGCAGAAGCGCATGGTGTACATTACTTTATTCATCCAGGGGCCACTAAGATATACCATGATTTACGAAAGATCTATTGGTGGAGTGGGATGAAGAGAGATATTGCAGAGTTTGTGGCTAAGTTCTCAACATGTCAATAGGTTAAGATTGACCATTAGAAGACAAGTGGGTCCATGCAGGAGTTCAGTATTCCCATATGGAAATGGGAAGAAGTGAACATGGACTTCATGATGGGTTTGCCTCGTACCTGTCATCAGCACGATTCAGTTTAGTTCATTGTAGACAGGATGACCAAATTAGCTTATTTCCTACCAGTCCATACCTCTTATTCAACCGAGGACTATGCCAAGCTCTACGTCAGAGAGTTGGTCAGGTTATCTTTGTCTATTATCTCAGATAGAGGTACGCAGTTCACCTCTCATTTTTGGAAGGCATTCCAAAAGGGTCATGGTACCCAAGTCCACCTCAGTACAACCTTTCACCCTCAGACAGATAGTTAAGCAGAAAGGACCATTCAGACTTTAAAGGATATACTGCGAGCATGTGCCATTGACTTTAAAGGTAATTGGGATGACCACTTGCCTTTGATTGAATTTGCGTATAACAACAGTTACTATTCCAGTATTTAGATGAATCCATTTGAAGTGCCCTATGGGAGGAGATGTAGATCTCCCATTGGTTGGTTTGAAGTGGGTGAGACCGCAGTGGTAGGGCCTGACTTGGTATTTGACACCTTAAAGAAGGTTAAGTTGATCAGGGAAAGGCTTAAGATAACTCAGAGCTGAAAAAAATCGTATGCAGATGTACATAGAAAGGTTCTCGAGTTCGAGATTGGTGATTATGTGTATTTGAAAATCTCTTCTATAAAAGGAGTGAAGAGGTTTGGCAAGAAAGAGAAGCTCAGTCCCTGATATATCGGTCCTTATCGGATTTTCAACCGTTTAGGAAAGGTAGCTTACGAGCTTGAGTTGCCTTCAGATTTAGCTTCAGTCATCCAGTACTCCATGTCTCCTTGCTTAAGAAATGCATAGGTGAACCAACAGTAGTAGTCCCTATAGAGGGCATAGATGTTCAGAACAACCTCTCTTATGAGGAGATTCCAGTCAAAATCCTTGATTATCAGATTCGCAGACTGGGGAACAAAGAGGTCCCTCTAGTCAAAGTTTTTTGGCGGAATCAATCCGTTGAGGGAGCTACTTGGGAAGAAGAAGATGATATACGGACCAAGTATCCTCACCTCTTCCCTATCAACTCAGACTCAGCCCAAGGTAACAGTTTTTTCTTGAACTTACTCAGTTCCATGCTCAGATTTTCTTTTATAGGCTTGGTACCAGTTGCCATTGCATATTCAGTTGTGACTTCATGCGTCAGATATGCATGTTCAGCATGAGAAACTCAGCTTATTAGCAATCCCAGTCGTGCATTCATGAATCATTTTCAGCTACGTACTCATGCATCAGATATGCATATGCAGTACGAAATTTCAGCATATCAGTAGTGTCAGTTATGAAATCATGTTGCAATTGTGTATATCCAGTATTTAAGTTTAGTTTATCAGTATTCCCAGCTTAGTTAGTCTCATTCGAGGATGAATGTCCCCAAGAGGGAGATATTGTAAGACCCCGCAAAATCCTAAGCTTAACTCAGTCTTTTAAAGCTCGTTAAGGGGTCTCAGACTTAGAAAATTTTAGCTAAATATTCAGACTTAGTGTTATTTTATCCTTTGTAGGTTGGAGACTCTATTTCAAGACCCTTATGACCTTAAAGTAATGATTTTTAGGTTGAAGCATGATCAGGAATGTCAGTGGGTGTTCCCGGATAAGTTTTGGATTTTTCAAACTTCGTTTGGATCATATTTGAAAGCTCAAACCAGTGGATTGATGCGATCTCAATGCTCCACGTCGCCCATCGCATCGATGAATATTTTTCTCCAGCTCCTAGTACAAATTCCAGTGAATCAGAGCAGACTCAACGCGGCACGTTATCCATCGCGTCGATGCCAATGACGCGGCGCGTCGGTCTGCGCGTCGCTAAATCAGTTTTCAGTCATTAAAAAATCCACGTCCTCAGGAGTAATTGGGTCTTTTTCCACCCTATGTCAACCCCCAAAACATGAGATTAAGCCCTTTTAGAGACAGAATCCATTCATCTTTCTCAAAATTTCTCATGAAGCAAACCCTAGGATCCCCAATTCAAGATTCAGCCTTCAAGAACACTCCATCATTCCTCACAAATTTGAATACCAAGGTATGTGAAGTGTTCATCCAAGGGTTTCCTTCCGCTCTTGGAGTACAAGAAACTTTTTTAAAATACAAGTTAATTGATTTCATGGATTTCATTTTGGATCTTTAATGTATTAAAGATTATGATGTTAATGGTAATCTAATTCCATGATTTGTCCCAAGTTTCATGAACACTATTTAATTGTGAATTGAATTTTGTGAACTACATGTCAAACTCTTGAATTGTAAGTTGGATGTAGAATCCATGATATTACTACGTGTTTAGTGATATGTGAAATACTCATGCTCCCCAAGTGTTTGTCAAAATGTTTATGTAATTTGACTAGTCCAGGCATAATGTGTTATTGTGTGATTTCAATCATGCACAAGCTCATTTATATCAAGTGTTTGACAAAAAAAATACCTAAGTGAATGTATTATTAGCAAGCTAGTACCATTATGCTACAAAAGTCATGCAGTGATTTATTTTTCATTCTATCGAGTCCTGGGGGTATTTAATACTCGACAATTTAGCTGTATATCTAGAGCCAGTGTCAGTTACAGAATAGTATCAGTCATATCACGCTCAGTGGTTCAGTAATCAATTCAGAACTCAGTTAGTTATCAGTTCAAAATCCAGTGAACTAAGTTTAGCCCAATCAGTTAACATGATCAGTCACAATTCAGTCCAGCCTAAAACAGTTTAGAATTCAGTCTAGTGTCTATTCAGTTGGGAGTAGGATTCAGCACCGAGTGAACCCAAGAATGGGGACTCACCTGCTAGTAGAGGGTATGATCCTTAGAAGCAATCCTTGTGTTCTAGAACTACGTAGCCAGCGTAGGTTCAGACATCAACCTGCTAGTTGAGGGTTGATGAGATGGCTTACCTGCCAGTTGAGGGTACCACTGTTCTTATTCAGAGCACCTGTCAGATGAGGGTGACTCAGCTTGTCTTTACCCCTTACATGGTACTGACACCCTTCCAGCTAGGGTTATAGGTTGGACCTCAATCAGATCAAAGTGGAGCATATCAATTAGATGATTACCTCTCACAGTCTCAATTTAAGTCTTTAGAATAAAACTAAGTTTAGTTCTACAGAAATTAGGACTATCAGATATAGTCACTCAGTTCAGTACGAAATTCAGAATAGTTTCACAGAATCAGGACTATCAGATACAGTCACTCAGTTAATAGTAATAAAGTATCAGTAAACTTAGATGTCAGTAAATCAGTGATTCAGAACTTAGTATTGAGTGTTACCATGGCCTCAGTTACAGTTTATATATTCATGTTTGTACTCTCATTCAGTTATACTTATGTTACTTAGTCAGTATTGTTCATGCATCTGAACCCATGCATCTCAGCCTACCTCACTTAGCATACCAATGCATTTAAAGTACTGACACGTACCTTTCTTTTGTGCTATGATGTCTTATATCATAGGTTCAGATGCACGAGCTCCAAATCATAATTAGCAGCCTGATCCATCAGCAACAGACTAGTGGTAAGTCCTCATTGTTCAAGGATAAATTTATTATTGCAGTATTTCAGTACTCAGTTTATTTCAGTAGTCGGATTTAGTTGAGGACAGGTCCCATCAACTCCTTGTTGAGATAGTAGAGGCTTTTCAGACTAGAGTAATTTTTTAGACAAATATTTTGTTTTCAGTATTCAGTAATTGATTTTCAGTTTTGAACCTTATGGCTATTTCCGCTTAAATTCTACATTTTACAGTATTATTATTAAGTTATTGCAGCAAGTACCAGTCATGGGTTAGCTTGTGGTCCTTCGGGATTATAAGTACCGTGTAGCATCCGCGTACAAACTCGGGGCGTTACAGATGTAGAGGGTTGGTTTTAATATGATGGTTCTTGTATGTCATTGAGAACTTTGGCTCCTCCTTGTATTCCTCTATGATATATTGAATTTATCCTCTTTTGCTCGTGGTTTTTCCCGTCATAGGTTTCCACGTAAATCTGTGTGTGTTCATCTTGTTTTTTTTGCTTGTCATATATATTATTCCTCTTTGATTTCATAACACAAATAGTTAGTTAAACTAATCCATATGTTCTCCTCAGGACTTGAACATATAGACTCTAATTACTCCTCCAGTTCTATTTCCAATGTCTTATCATTTATTTAGTCTTCTTCTTAAATAATGCACCTATAAATTGTAAATGTTTATCAATTTCCCCCCTTCTCAACTCCATCTATTAAAATGAGGTACATGTTCTTTTCTTGATCTAGTGCTAAATTTGCTAGTTAATCAGCAATTTTATTTCCTTCCATCAGAGTATTGGTCAATGTTATACTCCCGCGGACCATGATTTCCAATATCTCCTTAATACCATCACTATTATCCATAGAGTTACCCAAGTTTTCTATATCACCTTTTTCAGCAGTAAAGAGTCTATTTGTAATTACTCGGTTCTACTATTTACTTTTAATGAATCTCAAATCCTGAAGTAAACAATTTTCACTTATTTATCATAAATTATGTTGACCTGTATTGGTAAGTATTTTTTTGTTCAGTTCACATTGAATGATATTAACCCTCTCTATTTGTTGAATTTTCTTGAAAATTGTAGAGGGTGGATTCTGGTAAGAATACATTTTGATCATTGGTTCTCAAATAGTCAAATCTGATTTTTTTCCTATGGTATCTTTCAATATGTTAGCTGGTTTTAGTGATATTTATAGTGGCCTTTCTATGGCATGCTTTTGTCCTTTTCCAAAATTTTAGCACAAAATGCTTGAGACAACGAGCACCACTACACCAAATTTCATCGAGATGAGATACTAAAAGTTCACTACTGAAATGCTAATTGAGAACAGATGTAGTTCCTTCGCTGAAAACCTGTGTTTTAATGCTGAACTGGGCTTTTCTTCCTCTTGTTTCTTATCTGACCATGCGAAAAGTTAATAAATTCTGTGGGTTAGTTGCATCTGATCTCTTCCCTATATTTAAGATTAAATCAGTCAGTCATGATTGCCTTTATGAACCTACTTTTTTCTTTAATTTTTAACCCTATTTTGGTATATTTTTATAGTATTCCATTTTCTTTTGGAGCTACTCTCTCTTTCGTGTTAATACTGTGGGATACATTCTTTTTTATTGCTTTCACACCTTTCTATAACTAACTTCAGATTTTACTATAATCACGTTGAATGTAGGCATAGATGAGCATGTTGTGTGAGTAAACTGGAACTGGTATCTTCTTCCCTTTCCTTCCTATTTACCACAATATGTGGCTTCTTGATAATGATAGTTGGTATGTAGTCATCCTAATTTCTAAAAGTGAAATTACTATATATGTAATAGATAACTTGTCTTTCTTTTCACTTGTCTAAATTTAATAAAGGAAGTGAAAGTGACTAATCCCTCCCCCAACCCCAAAGTTGTTCTCTTTTTCTAGTCACTTATGCTGAAGTTTGAAATTGTCCTTGTTCATAAAGTGATTGGTTTTTTTTTTTTTTGATATTATCACGATGAAACAAGCTTTGAATTGAGGCATTGTAACGCCCCGGGTTTTTTGTCTTTGAAATTTTTTAAAATTTTATCCTTATTATCCTAATTATGACTCCCCTTACGAGTCCTAGGGAGTCTTGATGGGTCTTAGGACCCAAGTCAGTAATTAAGTAGCTAAGTTCTACTTTGAGTATGAGGGACTCACTATGAGTCATAAGGACTTGTTATGAGTCATTGGATGTAAGTCGTAGGGGGTATAGTATTTACCCCAATTAGGTTCTAGGTTGACAATGACTAGACCCTACGAGTCATAAGGTCCCATTATGAGTCATGTTAGTTGAGTCGTAAGGTCAATAGATTTGAGTGCCTTGGAGACTGTCTAGGCTATGACTCATGGTGAAGAGTCGTAATGAATTCCTACGAGTCATATAGTGACCTGTAGTCACTGATAACTAAATCTCAACTTTTTATTGAGAGCACTTTGGGCGATTCCCTACTTACCCAATTAAAAATCAACATCCATAAAGCACTTAAAGGGTTTATATTTCATCCTTAACATACTTAAACACTTCAAAAAAGATCTCTCAAATTCACTCAACCATCCATAGTAGGTTATCTAAGGACATAAGGGTTGAATTCTTTTCGTAAAACATAGTATTTTAGGGATGTTACTATTCCCAAATTGCTAATTTTATAAAAGCATGTGATTTAAAGTATTATTCATGAGATATTGATGTTGGTTTTTGAAACAAGGGTTGAGGGTTTTGAATGCTTATTGATTGAACAATTTTCCATGGTTTATATGTAAATTATTCATGCTTTAATTATGATTTTGAACTTGTGGGTGCATGGGTATGGTTAATAAACTAGGGAATTGTGATTTTCTCCAAACTTGTGACTTTTGAAGTAGTTATTACCTTAACCCCATATTGTGAAATTTGTTTTGAATATGAAAAGTATGCACATTGAACTACTATTGAATTATTTCCTAATGAAAAAGCTAATGAGGCATAATGATTTTGAATTGAACCTTGTGGGAATTATGGTTTCACAAGCTAATTTATATTGAACAAAGGGGGTTGTGAATTCCCCCAAGTGATGTAATTATTTTGTCATGTTGTTAGCAATTTGCAAGTGTAGTTGGTATTACGATACCAACAATGTATGCCTTAATGTGAAATATGATTTAATGAATAAGAATATGTGATAATTATTTTAATGCGTTTGAATGAGGATTGTGTAGCTGAGTCGTGAAAGTGGAGGTCCTGAGGGACCAACACTGAAAATCATGATTGCCGATGCAGGGGTCTATATGACCTGGAGGTTCGAGTTATCATTATTATTATTATTATTATTATTATTACTATTATTATTATTATTATTATCATTTGATTGGGAATTTTGATTCCCCCACATTGTATAACATGATTTGGTGCTCGTGTCACCTTGATATGCCGGAAGGTTCGATTTCCCCATAGTGCATATGTATACCCTTTGGTTCATGCGGCCACATGCATTGGGGACCTACCAGCATGGGGAGAGCTGGCCTATTTAGCCTGTGGGTTCTATTGTCTGTTATGACGGTTGAGCTACACAATCCAGGCTAAAGTTTTACAATGCATATTAAGCCTTATTTCCCTATCCCAGCATATGATATATATATGTATATGCATTTGATTTTCTGCATTGGTTTTGAATGATTTTGAACTGTTGATCATGACATTATGTTATACTTATCCCTTAGTTACATTCTAGTATTCACCCCACTAATTGTCTCCAGACGACGTATTCCTACGCAATGCAGACACCGGAGATACCTCTATTTTTCCTACACAGAGTTAGATGGATCGGATCGATTCCTCGGTTCGTTGTGGTGAAGTTGTGATCTTTAATACTTCTAAAGACTTAGACATTTCATCAGTTCTTATCAAAGACTAGAGTTGAGAGTTTCATTATCATACACATTAGTATTTTCTTTGTCATTGTCATATATTAAAATCAGGGACATGCCTAGAACAATACTTGTTTTGGTTCTTGTATTAGAAGACTTTGTTGGATTACTGTGGACTTATGTGATTTTAATCAGTTGTTTTGGTCAATCGATGATTATCAGTTATCGACATACCCTTTATTCTTTGAACTTATCTTGTTATATGTTCGAAATTCATCCGATATTGGAGATTTTGTGTTTTGTTTGGTTTGGTTTGGTTTAGGGGGTGATCTTCAATCCATATGGGACTTAAGATACCCATTACGGCCATACCGTTGTTTGGATCGTGACAAAGATGGTATCAAAGCCTAGGTTTGGTGTCATTGGGTTTCCAACAAATCCATGTCAAATAGAGTCTCGTTTATGGATATGTAGATGCACCACACTTATAAGGGAATGGCTATGAGACATTTAGGAATGTTTCCCATTCTTATTATTGTATTTCAAGCTATAGAGTCTAAGGTCTTGAATCTCTTCTAATTTTCGTATGTTCATTTTTCAGATCTTGCCTCCCAGAAGATCTGATATTCGTGGAAACTCGTTTACCTCATCTGAGGATAGTATGGACGAAGCTCGTTCTACTTCAGAAGTTTATACCTGATCGAGGGTCGCTGCTTCTGATTTCCCTGAGGAAGCTCTATCGATTTCCCCTATCCCACCTCAGGCACCCAGGTCGGTGTGTCTAATGCTGAGTTTCGCTAGTCGATTCATTTGCTTACCAAGTTGGTGGCCTCCCAGACTGAACGTGTTGCTTTTGTTGCTCCATCCTCCGAGGCAACTAGAGTCGGCTAATTTATTTGGTTGAGTTCTCCTATTTTTACTAGTTCTAAAATTTAGGAAGATCCTTAAAATTTCATTGATGGGATGGAAAAATCTTTCATATAATGCATGCTACTGATGTGGAGAGTGTAGATTTGCATTTTATTAGTTGAAGTATTTGGAATATCAGTGGTATGAGGAGTAGGACCAGTCTATGGGTGACGATATTGAGTTTGCTTTATGGGATGATTTCCTTAGTTCTTTTCTTGACCATTTCTTTCCTCGGGAGTTGAAGGAGGCGAAGGACGAGGAATTCATGAATTTAAAGCAAGACAGGATAATAGTAAAAGAGTATGCCTTAAAGTTTTATTAGTTGACACGTTATGCTCCTGAATTGGTGTCTAGTACGAGGGCTAGAATGAGGATGTTTACCTCTGGATTGTACCATGAGTTGATTTTGGAGAGCAAAACTTCCTTGTTGAATAAGGATATGAGCATCTCTAGATTTGTGGTATTTATGCAATAAGTGGAAGAGAAAAGAAGAACCAAGAAGAGATGAGTGAAAGGAAGAGTATGAAGTTTCTTATTTAGATTAGGGTGGAGGTCAGCAACAAAATGGTAGAGACGGTGGAAAATAGTCTAAGAAGAAGTGGGACAATTCTGGCTCCTACTCTACGACTAGTGCTCCTTATCCACAATCATCGAGTGATCGTCATACTTAGTATAACAGTGGGTTTAGAGCACCAAGAGCCCAGCCTCAGGCTAGTGGGTCTCGATCAGCTCCATCATATCCTTCTTGTAGATTTTGTGGTCATGTGCACCACGGTGTTTGTGAAAAGGCGAGGAACAACTTTTTAAAATATGGTCAGATTGGTCATATATAGAGGGATTGTCCTTCTATGGTTGCTTCTAGGAAAATAAGATTTTTGTTGCTGCTTCATCATTTCCCGCACCGAAAGGTGCTGCAGTTGCTTCTAGCTTTATTACTTGTCGAAATCGTTTGTATCTTTTTGCCACCCGTTAGGATTTTAAGGCATCCCCCGATGTTGTACTGGTATGCTCAAACTCTTCTCTCGTGATGTATATTATCTACTTAATCCTGAGTCTACCTTCTCTTATAGGGCTATCCATTTTGGTTTTGATCTTGTATGTATTTCAGACCCTTTCTTTGTGTCCATCCTAGTGGCTGATTCCATTGTAACTAGAAAGTTCTATAGGGGTTGTTCAATGTCGGTCTATGGTAGGGAGACCCTGGTGGATCTGATAGAGTTGGACATGTAAGACTTTGATGTGATTTTAAGAATGGATTGGTTACATTCGTGTTATGCGTCTCTTGATTGTCGGACCCGAAGAGTCAATTTTCATTTCCCAAATAAGCCGGTCATTGAATGGGAAGGTAGTTCCCTAGTACTCAGGAGAAGGTTTATTTCATATTTTAGAGCCTGAAAATTGGAATCTAAAGTGTGCCTCTATCACTTAGTACATGTTAAGGATTTTAGATCCGAAGGTCCTTCTTTGCAGACTATCTCTGTGGTCTATGAATTTCTCAAGGTGTTCCCTGTTGATCTTCCAAGTGTACTTTTCGATAGGAAAATTGATTTTGGGATTGATTTTTTTACGGACACTCGTCCTATTCTATCCCTTCTTATAAAATGGCTTCGGCTAAGTTGAAAGAACTCAAGGAGCAGTTGAAAGATCTTCTTGACAAGGGTTTTATCCAACCTAGTGTGTCTCCGTGGGGTGCCCCTATTCTTTTTATGCGTAAGAAGGATAGGTCCCTTCAGATGTGTATTGATTACTGCTAACTGAATAACGTGATCGTGAAGAATAAGTATTCCCTTTCGAGAATTGATGATCTATTCGATAAGCTTCAAGGTGCTAAGTTCCTTTTTAAGATTTATCTTTGGTCAGGTTATCATCAGTTGAAGATTAGGGAGCTGGATATCCCTAAGACTGTTTTTCAAATACGGTATGGTCATTTTGAGTTTTAGGTGATGTCCTTCAATTTGACTAATGCCCCGACAACGTTTATGGATCTTATGAATTAGTTTTTTATCAGTTTTTAGATTTGTTCATGGTCGTCTTTATCGATGATATTTTGGTGTATTTGAAAAGTGAGGCAGATTATATCGATCACCTCCGCCTTGTGTTGCAGACCCTTAAGAAGCAGCAGTTGTATGTGAAATTTTCCAAGTGTGAGTTCTGGTTAAATATTGTGACTTCTCTGGGATATGTTATTTCCAGTGAAGGGATCATGATGGATCCCTAGGAGGTTGCGGTGGTTAAGAAATGTCCTAGACCCATGACTCCAACCAACATTATAAGTTTCTTGGGTTTAACCGGCTATTATAGAAGGTTTGTGAAGAGTTTTTTTTCTATTTTTGCCCCGTTGACTAAGTTGAATCAGAAGAAGGTGAAATTTTTATGGTCTGAATCTTGTGAGGGTAGTTTCAAGAAGCTGAAGGATAAGTTGACTTCGGCTTCAGTCTTGACTCTACCTGAGGGCACAAATGTTTTGTTGTCTATTTTGATGCATCCCGGGTAGGACTAGGCTGAGTGTTGATGCATTGAGGCAAGGTGGTTTCTTATGCCTCTAGACAATTGAAAGCCCATGAGAAGAATTACCCGACCTATGATTTAGAGTTGTTAGTTGTGGTCTTTGCATTAAAGATCTAGCGACATTATTTGTATGGGGTCCATGTAGATATTTATTTTAATCATAAGATTCTGCAATACGTGTTCACTCAGAATGAGTTAAATCTCAGGAAAAGGAGGTGGTTTGAGTTGCTAAAAGACTATGAAATGAGTCTCCACTACCATCTAGGTAAATCTAACATGGTTGTTGATGATCTTAGCAGGTTGTCCATGGGAATCTTATCTCGTATGGACAAAGAAAAGCGAGATTTGGTGAAGGATATTCACCGTTTGTCTAATCTTGGAGTTCATCTTTTGGACTCCAAAAATAGTTGTGTGATTGTTCAAGAGGTGGAGAAGTCATCTCTTGGAGCTGAGGTGAAGGAGAAACAAATGTTGGATTCTGTCTTGATGCAAATCAAGAATGATATAAGTTTGCAAAAGGTAATGGTTTTTTAGATTAGTGTTGATGGTATCTTGAGGTATCAAGAAAGATTATGTGTTCTCGATGTTGATGGGTTGCGAGAAAAATTTTTGGCCGAAGCCCATGAGTCACGTTACATTATTCATCCTGGTTTGATGAAAATATGTCATGATCTTAAGGAGATTTATTGATGGAATAATATAAAGAGAGATATGGCCAATTTTATGGCTAAATGTTTGGTGTGTCAGCAAGTGAAGACAGAGAACTTAAGGCCCGGTGGGTTGACTTACGAGATTGAGCTATCGATGTGGAAATGAGAGATAATTAATATGGATTTTGTTACTGGTCTTTTCCGATCTCATCGTCAATTTGCTTTGATTTGGGTCATCGTGGATAGGATAACTAAGTCTCCCCACTCCTTGCTATTGAGGACTAATTTCTCTTCAGAGGATTACACCAAGTTGTTCATCGATGAGATCATGATGTTGCATGGTACTCCAGTTTCCATCTTATTTAATCGGGGTACCCAGTTCTCATCTCATTTTTGGAGGTCGTTCCAGCGAGGTTTGGGGACTAAGGTGACCCTTAGGACCGTTTTCCACCCATAGATGGATGGGCAAGCAAAAAAGACAATTCAGGTTTTGGAAGATATGCTTCAACCCTGCATTTTTAATTTTGGTGGTAGTTGGGTTGATAACTTGTCTCTCATAAAATTTGCCTGCAACAACAGTTATCACTCCAGCATTGGTATGACCCTATTTAAGGCCTTATATGGTAGGAGGTGTAGGTCTCCTATTAGGTGGTTTGAGATCAATGAAAATAAGGTATTTGGTCTTGATTTGGTTCACCAAGCCATGGATAAGGTGAAGATGATTCAGGATATACTTAAGGCCGTTCAAAGTTGCCAAAAGCCCTATGCAGACATGAGGCGAAGGGAGTTAGAGTTCAGTGTTGGTGATTGGGTGTTCTTGAAGGTACCTTCTATGAAAGGAGTGATGCAGTTTGGTAAGAAGGAAAAGATCAGTCTCTAATATGTTGGTCCGTACTTAGTCTTGAAGAGAGTTGGTAATGTTACATATGAATTGGAGTTACCTTCTAATTTGAGCTCCATGCACCCAGTGTTTCATGTTTTGATATTGAGAAATTGTATGGGTGATCCTTCGATGATCGTTCCTTTGAAGGAGGTGGGTATTTCATATTCCTTATCTTATGATAAGTCCCGATTAAGATTTTGGATAGGCAAATCCGTCGGATGCGAACCAAGGACATGGCATCGGTGAAGGTCTTTTGGCGGAACCAAAAGGTTGAAGAAGCTACTTGAGAAATCAAGAAGGGCATAAAGTCCAAGTATCCATTCTTGTTTATAATTTCGTATAATCGTGCTTGAGGTATGTGTATTCCTTAATACCTTTGTTTTTTGCCTTTGTTAAAGATAAGTATGGTTGTGTTTGGAGTCCAATCATGCTAATAAATGCCTTTTCTTGTCATTCGAGGACTAATGATCCTAAGAGGGGAGTATGTAATGCCCCGAGTTTTTGGTCCTTTAAAATTTCTAAAGTTTTATCCTCATTATCCTGATTATGACTTCCCTTATGAGTCGTAAGAAGTCTTGACGGGTCCTAGGGACCCAAGTCATAACCAAATCAGCAATTAAGTGGCTAAGTTCTGCTCTAAGGTTGAAAAAGCCACTTGAGAAGTCGAGGAGGACATAAAGTCCAAGTATCCATTCTTGTTTTCTGTTCCGTATAATCGTGCTTGAGGTATGTGTATTCCTTAATACCTTTGTTTTTTGTCTTTGTTAAAGATAAGTGTGGTTATGTTTGGAGTCAAACCATGCTAATAAATGTCTTTTCCTATCATTCGAGGACTAATGATCCTAAAGGGGGAGTATGTAATGCCCCGAGTTTTTGGTCCTTTAAAATTTCTAAAGTTTTATCCTCACTATCCTGATTATGACTCCCCTTACGAGTCATAAGGAATCTTAACGGGTCCTAGGGACCCAAGTCATAACCAAATCAGTAATTAAGTGGCTAAGTTCTGCTCTAAGTACGAGTGGCTCACTATGAGTCGTAAGGACTTGTTACGTGTCGTCGGGTGTAAGTCATAGGGTGTCTAGTGTTTACCCCAAATGGGTTCTGGGTTGACTACGACTAGATCTTATGAGACGTAGGGTCCCATTATGATTCATCTTAGTTGAGTCGTAAGGTCAACAAATTTGAGTGCCTTGGAGACTGCCTAGGCTACGACTCATGGTGAAGATTCAAAATAAATCCCTACAAGTCATATAGTGACCCATAGTCATTGATGACTAAATCTCAGTTTTTAATTGAGGACACTTTGGATAATTCCCTCCTTACCCAATTAAAACCCCACATCCATAAAGTATTTAAGGGAGTTATATTTCATCCTTAACGTACTCAAACACTTTAAAAAATCTCTCTCAGATTCTCTCAAGCAGCCACACTTAGGGTTTCCAAGAAATAGGTCATCCAAGGGCGCAAGGGTTGAATTCTTTTTGTGAAACTTGGTATTTCAAGCATGCTACTCATCCCAAATTGCTAATTCTGTAACAACATATTATTTAAAGTATTGTTCATGAGATATTGATGTTGGTTTTTTAAACAAGGATTAGGTTTTGAATGCTTATTGATTGAATATTATTTCCCGTGATTTAAATGTAATTATTTAGGTTTTAATTATGGTTTTGAACTTGTGGGTGCATGAGTATGTTTAATGAACTAGGGAATTGTTATTTTCCCAAAATTGTGACTTTTGAAGTGTTTATGACCTTGACCTTGTATTGTGAAATTGGTTTTGAATATGAAAAGTATGCATATTGAACTATTATTGAATTATTGCATGATGAAAAAGCTAATGAGGCATAATAGTTTTGAATTGAACCTTGTGGGATTTGTGGTTTCACAAGCTAATTTATAATTAAACCAAAAGGGTTGTGAATTCCCCCAAGTGATGTAATTGTTTTGGCATGTTGTTGTTACCTTGCAAGTATAGTTGGTATGACGGTACCAACAATATATTCCTTAGTGTGAAATATGGTTCAATAAATGAGAATGTGTGATAATTATTTTAATTGGGCTTTAATGAGGGTTGTGTTGCTGAGTCGTGAAAGTGGAGGTCCTAAGGGACCAACACTGATAACCGTGATTGCCGATGCGGGGGTCTATATGACAGGGAGATTCGAGTCCCCTCTTATTATTATTATTATCATATGATTGGGAGGTTTGATTCTCCCATGTTATATTACATGATTTGATTCTCATGTCAGCTTGATATGCTGGGAGGTTCGAGTCCCCCATAGTGCATATGTATACCCTCAGGTTTATGTGGCCACGCGTACTGGATCCCTACCAACTTGGATATATTTGGTCCCATATAGACCGTGGGTGACTTTGTATGTTATGATAGTTGAGCTACACAATCCAGGCTAATGGTTTAAAGTGTATGTTAAGCCTTATTTTCCTATTCCGGCATGTGATATATATATATGTATGTGCATTTGATTTTGTGCATTGGTTTTGAATGATTTTGAACTGTTGATCATGGCATTATGTTTTTCTTACCCTCGTGTTACATACTAGTATCCACCCCACTAACCATCTCCGGACGTTGTATCATTATGTGATGACTATACCTCTACTTTTCCTGTACATAGTTAGGTGGATCGACTCGGTTCCTAGGTTCATTGTGGTGAAGTAGTGAGTTTTCATGCTTCAAAAAACTCAGAAATTTCAGCAGTTCTTAGTAAAGACTAGAGTTGAGAGTTTCATTATCATTAACATTATCATTTTCATTGTCATTGTCATTACTCAGAGTCAGGGACATGTCCCGAACAAGACTGATTTTTGTTCTTATATTAAAAGTCTTTGTTGGATTACTGTGGACTTGGATGATGTTGGTCGGTTGGTTTAGATGGTCGATGGTTATTGGTTATAGACATACCCTTTATTCTTTTAACTTATCTTGTTATATGTTCGAAATTCATCCGAGATTGGGGTTATTGTGTTTGGTTTGGCTTGGTGTAGGGGTGATCTTCGGTCCACGTGAGACTTGAGTTGTCGTCACGACCATTCCTTGGTTTTGGTTGTGACAGGTGTGGTTGTGATCATGAATTCACTCCATAGTGTTCTACTATGTGAGCTCTAGATTTTGGTTAAGAATTAGAGAATTTGTCTGCGAACAACAATGAACTAGGTGTGAATTAAAAGACAAATATACAGACAGCACATGACCCATTTCTGCTTTTCATTTCCTGCTTTTATTTAAGCAATATGGACAGAATTTTAACAAAATGGTACTATACCAGATTATTTATAAAGACCAAATTTTCATCCTTTATTTCTTTTCTTTCTGATTTTATAAGACACCGAGAAAGGAACTCTGGTGAGAGCAAATCATGTTTCCCTTCGATTTGCTAGGATTCTAAGTCCAATATATGAGGCAAATGTGTACTTCATGTCACTAAAATACATATTCTTGCAAGTGTGACCTAAGCACATGATTATGGCCAACACAAATTGAAGCTCATGTATATTGCATGTGAAACTTCAGCACAAGAGTCTATGCATTGTGGCTTCGACAAATATGCATGCATAACAGCATAAAACAGTAAGTATTTAGAAGCTAAGCCATCTATCTCCTCATACCAACAACATAGGTAGAGCCAGAGGAGTGCAAGGGGGCCAACTGAACCCCCCTCATTGAAAAACATGCATGCTTGTTCGAAGGAATTTATGCTAATGTACATCCTCTTCTAACTGTTGCTTCGCATACATAGGGATATTTCGTCACATGTAACTACTTTCTTTCTCCCCATTGTACATATTGACCTATATTCCTAATTAAAAAGTTGATCGTGTGATATGTGTTAGAACAATAATAATAATTGTACAAGAACTCAAAATAAAACTTGTTTGGCTTAGAGGCACGATAATACGATTCTTGAAGATAGTTGAAGTCTCTTCCATGGGCAAACTGAAGAACTAGTAACAACTCTATCTTTGGGATTCAACTAAGCCACAAAACAAGTAGCATTCAAGAATGTTGCTCTTCTATTCTTGAATTGGTGATTTCACCATTTGATCAATGTCTCTCAAATATTTTTCAAGGGAATACGTGTTTTTTGAGTGCTTGTCTTTTCAAACAAAAGAAACATTATTTATAGGATAAAAGTTTCATGCAAGAGAAAAGTATTAATTAATTAATAGTTAATAGATTCATGAATACTTTAAAACAAAAGGTAACTTTCTTTCAAGAACCTAAAACGTAAGATTTAAAGAAAAATGAATTTGTCAAATTCATGTTCTTTGTAACTCAAAACTTTTAACTGATGCATTTATTTTAAAATTAATTGAAATATAACTCCAAAAAATCTTTAACCAATGTATTTGTTTCAAAATTTATTGAAACATAATCTTTAACAATAACAATCCCCACTTGTTTCAAGAAATTTTATCTTTAAAAACAAAATTCATTTGAGACATCAATCTAGAAACATGCATCAATAATGGTGTCTTTTGGACTTGAACCATTAGCTAGTGAAGACTTTCTAAATCATTGACAACTTAGTGAACAAATCTTGAACTAAGTGGTTCATTGAATGAAGTAGAAAAATACTCCATGCATATTACTATGTTCTGGTGAAAATGAAAATCCCTTGACACCTTACGGCCATGTGTCCTGGATCCTTTTAGCTAAGTGTTTTAAGATTTCTCTGTTAAAATCTTATTGAAGCGGCCTCCACTTTGAACTTAGTGTGGTGAATTCATCAAGAGTAACTTTAAATACTCTGACTAAATAGTCTATGAATTTCATTAAGAGAAATTAATCTCATCCTCTTGTACAACAATGTATCAATAAATTTATCAAGAGTGCTCCGACAAACTCTAACTGAAATTGGTGTATAGACTTATTAAGATAATATAATCTCATTCTTCTCTTTTTTAGGAATATTGTCAAATCTATCAAGAGTGTTATTATTTACTCCAAGCGAGATCAGTCTTATAGATTTATCAAGAGAAAAAAATCTCAACTTATACACATCTATTCACTCTCTAGGGAATTTTTTTTATAGATGTGCTTCACAATTGTAACTTTACTTGTTTTTCCCTTTTAACCCAAGATTACATCATTAGGTAGGTTTTTCATAAAGTACAATCAATCTACAACAGGCTTTATTCCCATCTCATTACAAGTTTGTACCACCAATTCTTTGTCTAACCTTTTAGACAAAGAATCAGCTAAATTGAGTTTGGACTTCACATATTCAAGCGATATTATGCCATCCTCCAATAATCTTCTCACATAATTATGTTTGAGATGAACTTATCTTGACTTGCCATTGTAACAATCACTTGAAGCCCGAAATATAGCAGCTTTATTATCACAATATATAGTCAAAGGTGGTATTGGCTTACCCCATAATGGAATATCTATCAACATACTCCGCAACCAATCAGTTTTTTCTCCAGCAAAAGACATAGCGATAAATTCTGAATCTACGGTTGGGTGAGTAATACATGTCTGCTTCTTTGATCTCCAAGATATTGCTGCTCCAACCAATGTGAAAATCCAAGCAGTAATAAATTTATTCATTCGGATCATAATTCCAGGTAGCATCACTGTAGCCTTCAAGAACTGCTGGAAAGGTAGAATAATGCAGGACATTGTACCCTTCAGATACCTTAAAACACAAATTAAGGCATTCCAATGCTCAACCCCAGGGCTACCAGTAAACTTGCTCAAAGTTCCTACTGCATAACCAATATCTAGCCTAGTACAATGTATGACATACATAAGACTCCCAACAATTTGAAAATATATCAATTGAGCAAGAATCACCAGAGTTTCGTACTAGTTTGATGCTAGGATCAAATGGTGTAGGAGCAGGCTTGTCGTCAAAATGACCAAACCTCTTTAGAACCTTCTCAATATAACTTTATTGAGTAAAAGTCAAACCATTTGCTAATCTTATAATTTTGATGCCTAAAATTACATCAGCTTCTCCAAGATCTTTTATTTCAAACTGAGAAACAAGAAAATATTTTGTTTCTTTGACTCTTTCAATATCAGTTCCAAAGATCAACATGTTATAAACTTTACGTTCTTGGCCAGGAATGACACATCCTTATGGTTGTTTCATGTAGACTTCTTCATCTATATCTACATTTACAAATGCAGTCTTCACATCCATCTGATGAATCACAAGACCATGAATTGCTGCTAGAGGTCAAGAGATGAATAAAGGTCATCCGATCTCTTTCCATGACGTGACAAACAATTCATCTCACAAATATCAGTATGGATTAATTGCAAAAGTGTTAAAGTCCTTTCAACTGTCTTAAAGGGCTTCTTTGTAATCTCGTATTTACTACAAGTAAGATACTTAGTAGTATGTTTTTTCACAATCTTTGATTAATTCATTATTCACCATAAGTTGAATGGATCTAAAATTCACATGTCTCAGACGTTCATGCCATAAGTCCAGAGACTCCACAAGATAAGTAGAAATATTTTCATTTTCAATATTGAGTTTAAACATTCCATTTGCAACATAACCTTTTCCAACAAACATGTCATTTTTAGATAAAATAAACTTATCTGCCTCAAAAACCATTTTAAAATCATGCTTCGAAAGAATCGTACCAGACACCAAGTTCTTTTGAATATTAGGAACATGCAATACGTCCATCAATGTAACTATCTTTTCGAAAGTAAATTTTAGTTCAACAGTTTCTTTTCCCACAACTTTAGTAGAGGAGGAGTTTCCTATATATAAAATTTTACCATCCCCCACTAATTCATAAATCTTGACAGAATTTTGATTACCTGATATATGACGAGTTGCGCCAGTATCTATCCACCATTCCACTTGATCTTCTACTATAAATTCTTCTGTGACCATTGTCACAAGATCATCTTTTTTATTTTTATTTATTTTTTCTTTCTTCTTTTCATCTTTGAGAATTCTACAATCACACGCATAGTGACCAACTTTGTGACAATGATAGTATTCACCAGATTTAAAATTGGCACCATTACGCTTGAAATTTGTGACTTCTTTGCCTTTGAAAAATTCTTATTTTTAGGTTCCTTCTTGTTTGATTTTTGTTCAACCATATGAGCTTTCATGACAGGTTCCTTCAAACTATTATTATCGCGCCACCGTGTCTCTTATTCAATTTGCAAGTGTTGCAACAATTATTCAAGAGTCAAAGCTTCCTTTTCGTGTAAGAGTTTGCTTCGGTACTCTTTCGAAGATGGAGAAAGTTTTGATACAATAGCACCAATAGAAAAGTTTTCATCAAGAGCAATTTCAGATATAACAATTTTATTAGCTATAAGTTGGAATTCTTGTACTTGTTCAGTGGTTGACTTGTCATCAACCATTTTGAATTCCATAAATTTGAAATGAGAAATTTCTTAGAACTGCCCCTTCTGCTAAATAAATAGTTTGAAGAGTGTCCCATATCTCTTTAGCATATTTGCATTTAACATAATATTGATCATAATATTTATTGAACATTCCTCCAAGAATATAATTCTTGCACAAATAATCATCATATTGCCACTTGGCAATTTGTTCTTTAATCAAATTAGTCTCATCGGATGCTACCTCAGAACCAAGAGAATTAGGACAAGGTTCTTCAAGAACATATGCCAACTTTAAACGTCTTAAAAATAATTCCATCTTTCCACGCCATCTAGGAAAATATTTGCCATCAAATATTTTAAAATTAGGATTAGGCAAAGATGGAATACTATTTGATATTGATGTAGAAGCCATTGAAACAACTATCTTCAAATTGTTAGAACAATAATGATAATTGTACACGAATTTAAAATAAAACTTTTTTCGCTTAGAGGAACGATAATACGCTTCTTGAAGATAGTTGGAGTCTCTCCCACGAGCAAATGGAAGAACTAGTAACATTTCTATCTTCGGGATTCAACTAAGCCACGAAACAAGTAGGCATTCAAGAATGTTGCTCTTCTATTTTTGAATTGGTGATTTCACCATTTGATCAATGTCTCTCAAATGTTTTTCAAGGGGATTAGTGTTTTTTGAGTGCTTGTCTTTCCATACAAAAGAAACACTATTTATAGTAAAAAAATTCCATCCAAGAGAAAAGTATTAATTAATTAATAATTAATAGATTCACGAATACTATAAAATAAAAGGTAACTTTCTTTCAAGAACCTAAAACGTAAGATTTAAAGAAAAATAAATTTGTTAAATTCATGTTCTTTTTAACTCAAAACTTTTAACTGATGCATTTGTTTTAAAATTAATTGAAACATAACTCCAAAAAAATCTTTAACCAATATATTTATTTCAAAATTTATTGAAACATAATCTTTAACAATAACAATATGTGCAGTGTGACCTCGTATGTCTGTGTGAGCTGTATAATGTTTGTAGTTTCTTCAACAAGAGGATATAATTTTGTAATGGCTTTCTTCTGTACGTGTCTAAGTCGTGTTAGTCATGCTAGTCATGTTACTACATTTACTTTAGCTCCTTTTCTTTTAGGAATCCTTTAGTCAGTTAGAGATTTAATAATACATTAGTAAATTTACCAACTTACTGACTAAATACTAGTATGAGATGAGCTTAAATAAAGTGACATAATCATAAATGATATAGTTATCCTAACTCGCTTGAAATCAAGATGTTTTATTTTTTCCAGAAGTTCAGAAATCACATGTTTCTTTGGACCCGATTCAGCCGTTGGAAAGTCTTTTCGCAGTGGATGACTCTCGGAATAATAATTTGTTTATATGAAACATAAATCTAGATGATTTACTTTTTGACAATCAATCCAAGCCAGAGATGCTCCTGGCTTTCGAACAACTAGCGCATATAAGAGCTTATAAGCTCTTAATTGTAGATGACGACTGAAAATGAGGCGGATATCAACAGGGAGAGTAATAACATTCTAATTTCGACTTTCAATCATTGTATTGTTGTTATTTGATTTTAATGTGTTTGCAATAACTATCTAGGAGTTCTGAATCACAATTTGTTTTGTTTATGAGGTTCTGAATAGATTATTTGTATCATTTGTATGTATTAAATGAATTTTTTAACATAAATATAAAGTTTGAGTCAAAGTTATTGCATTTTGCCAAACACTGCAACTCCGCCCTAATTATATTGATGATGAAGTTGTTGAAAAATATTTTTATCTCAAAAAGAATATTATTTATCCATCCTTTTAATATTTAATTAATGGGTCCTTAATATGTTGACTTCCAAAATCAGTCCAATAGACAATTGATTTGACTTTAACTGTCTTCAATAACTATTATGCCATCAATAACCTCATTGTTTAGCCTTATTATTTGGCCTTTATTTGACTTAGAAGTGTGCTTGATTGCCAGGAATGTTAAGTCGTTGTACGTTAACAATAGCATGTAGATGCTCAGACGATCAACATTTTTCATTGGTCAATTATACTTTTGTAAGTCTAACTTGGCCTACCAACAAGGATTATGATGGAATGGTATGTCAGTACTTCATCATCCTTAACCAAAGGTCTCGAGTCCGTGTCTTCTTGGGTACAAAGTCATCATTATTAGGGAGTGCTTTACCTCTCAATGTGAAACTTTTCAACGCGAATTAAAATTTATTCGGGCTACAATGTCGATACCGAACACCAGATAAAAAATCCAAAAAAAAACTAACTTTGTTTAGGGATAGACTAAATTTACTATATATAATAAGTGTCAATAAGCAAACACGTCTTCGATATGCCTGTTTGTGCTGCTTGCTTCAGCTGCTTCAATCGTAATTTTACTTTATTATCCCTAATTAATTACAATAAGTTATTTAAGTATTTAAAAATTTGTAATATTAAATAAAAATATAAAATAATCGGCATGCTTACTTGTGTTGCCTGCTTCAGCTGCTTCAGTCGTAATTTGATTATATTACACCAAATTAATTACTATAGGTTATTTAACTATTAAAAAATTATAATATTTAATAAAAATTATAAAATTGATAAAAAATAATAAATTAATTTATAATTTTTAAATTAACTTGATGTCTTATATGATGCCTATTTATGCTTTTTTCACAAGTATTTTTTAAAGTAATTTTATTATATCACTTTTAATTAGTTATTATAAGTCATTTAAGACACGAATTCTTCGTTGCTTCAATCGTGATTTTATTATAACACCCCTAATTAATTATTACGATCGCATTGGAAAATTGATAATATTTCATAAAATAGACACAAAACAATATGTCAACATAAAACATTTGATTGACTATCGAAATTATATTACTACCACATAAGTTAACTTTTGAAATTATACCAGTGTCACTTAAATTGAAATAAAAGAAATAGTATTATAAATCATAATAATTGAAAATTAAAATTATTTTAATTATTAATTATCTAAATTATATTTTTATCACATAAATTGAGATTAAAAACATAACATAATGTCTAGTATATAGTAAGGGTGTTAAGTGGGCCGGGCCGGGTCAACCCGGAATCGGCCCATTAAATTTATCCGGTTTGTGGGTCAGGCTGGATCGGGTTGGGGTTAAGTGGGCCGGGCCGATCCGAGCTCAACGGTAAAAAAATTTAAAATAGCCCTAACTCGGCCCACTTAACCCAACCAGGTCAAACCCACCTTAATCCGGTCAAACCCGGTCAAAAAAAATTCAATATACACTATATATACCCACCTATATACATTTTAAATACTTTAAGCAATATATATACACTATATATATAGTATATACTACATTACAATTTAAAAAATACATACACATATACACAATTACACATATATATGCACCATTCAATGTATATGTACTACTTTAAAGTTTAAATAAAATATACTGCAATATATATACATTACAATATATATATATATATATATATATATATAGTTATATACTAATTTATAAAACATATACACATGTATACGTTAACTATACATGTCTATAGAAGATATGTTCACATATATACACTTCATTCAATGTATATGTACTACTTTAAGTAAAATATACTACAATATATATACATTATAATATATATATATATATATATATATATAGATATATATAGTTATATACTAATTTATAAAACATATACACATGTATACGTTAAATATACATGTCTATAGAAGATATATACACATATATACACACCATTCAATGTATATGTACTACTTTAAATAAAATATACTACGATATATATACATTACAATATATATAGATATAGTTATATACTAATTTATAAAACATATACACATGTATACGTTAAATATACACGTCTATAGAAGATATATACACATATATACGCACCATTCAATGTATATGTACTACTTTAAATAAAGCATCTACTACAATAGATATACATTACAATATATATATATATATATATATATATATAGTTATATATAGTTATATAGTTATATACTAATTAATAAAACATATACACATGTATACGTTAAATATACACGTCTATAGAAGATATATACACATATATACACACCATTCAATGTATATGTACTACTTTAAATAAAATATACTATGATATATATACATTACAATATATATATATATATATATATATATATATATATATATATATATATATATATAGTTAGTTAGTTAGTTATATACTAATTTATAAAATATATAAACATGTATACGTTAAATACACATGTCAATAGAAGATATATACACATATATACGCACCATTCAATGTATATGTACTACTTTAAATAAAATATACTACGATATATATACATTGTAATATATATATATATATATATATATATATATAGTTATATACTAATTTATAAAACATATACACATGTATACGTTAAATATACACGTCAATAGAAGATATATACACATATATACGCACCATTCAATATATATTTACTACTTTAAATAAAGCATATACTACAATATATATACATTACAATATATATATATAGTTATAGTTATAGTTATAGTTATATACTGATTTATAAAACATATACACATGTATACGTTAAATATACACGTCTATAGAAGATATATAAACATATATACGCACCATTCAATATATATTTACTACTTTAAATAAAACATATACTACAATATATATATATATATAGTTATATACTAATTTATAAAATCTATACACATGTATAAGTTAAATATACATGTCTATAGAAGATATAAACACATATATACGCACCATTCAATAAATATGTACTACTTTAAATAAAATATACTACAATATATATACATTATAATATATATATATATATATATATATATATATTATAATGTATGTATAATGTGTATACATTAAATATACATATCTATAGAAGATATATACACATATATACACACCATTCAATATATATGTACTACTTTAAATAAAACATATACTGTAATATATATATATATATATATATATATATATATATATATATATATATATATACTACAATATATATACAATTTATAAAACATATACATATGTATACATTAAATATACACATCTATAGATGATATATACACAAATATACAAAACATATGCTACTTAATATAATAAATTAATAATACTTGATGGTAAATTAATAATATATTAAAAGTAAGTTTTTAATTTAAACTAAAAATTCAATTTAAATCATTAAGTGAAAAAAATTACAAAGTAAGGACTAAGGAGTGAATGAATGTTGAATTTTGTTGATTGCGAAATGATCCAAAATTTATAATTTACATGAATGAAAAATCTACAAATTATGCATCACTTTTTCCAACTCATTCATGTTAATATTAACGGGAACTTGCATAGGATAGTCAAAGTCAACGAAGCAAAATCATGCATTGGACTTAATTCTGCTGAGTTCTCCCGTGAAGACATAATTTCTTTAAGTCTCTGCTCGTCGTTCGGCTCCGGTTTCATTCCTTGGTTTCTTCTTTCCGCTCTAATACAATCTTTGAGGCAAACTAGAACATTCATCACATTTGTTCCCAATGAGTGTCGGTTGTCTCCAAGCAGCTGTCGTCCTTGACTAAAGGCGCTCTCTGATGCAACGGTTGACATTGAAACATTCTAGATATCTCTAGCTAATCTTGAAAGCACAGGATATTGTGTTTTATTAGTCCTCCACCAATCCAACGTATTGATCTGTCGTCTGCGATCCTCTGGCGGCGACCGAAGATAATATTTCAGCTCTTCCTAATAATTTGATGTGTAAGCTCTCTCATCAACACTGTTCCAACAAGGTAAGTCATAAAAGAAATCAGGAAAATCACAATGTGCCGGCCTTTTAGAAGATGAAGGCTCCTCGGGAGGATGAGGAGCGACAGTTGGAGTGATATTTGTAGGTACGACTAAATCAACTAAATCAGCATAATGATTATATAATTTTTCTATGTATTCATCCGCATCACCCATAGCCGTCCACAAATCAGATTGTACTGTTCAGAATCATTGTTAATATTTATTTCTAAGTTAGCATAAATAATAGTACTAAGGTGGCACATAGTTTATATTTAATGCACGGATTTAGCATAGCACCAACTAAGTAAATAGGGGGAATCGGGAAAAAATATTGTTTAAATTTAGTAAACATGGCACCAACAACTTCTTTATAACCTTCTTTATTTTTATATTCTTTGAACAAACCAGAAATATCAGCTATATATGTCAAAATATTACAAACAGTAGGATAATAAGCACCGAAAAATTCAACCGTAGCTACATAAATTTTTTCTAAAAACTTAACAAGATCATTAATTACAACCCAATCAGAATCATGTAGCATGCAATCAGCAGAATCAGCAAACGAACCGCAATGTTGGTTAAAAGCTAGTGTAATAGTAACTCTATATTTATAACAAGTTTTTAAAAAATCATACGTAGAATTCCATCTAATATCAATTTCCTCAGACATCAATATCGGTGCAAGTCCATTTTCTTGACATTTAACATTAAATTCTCTAATTCTCGATCTACGATTATTTTCTTGAATAAATCCAACAGCAAGACGAATTTTTTCAATATAAAACTCAAAAAACTCAAGACCATCTTTTACAATTAAATTATATATATGACATGTACACTTAATATGAAAAATTTCAAGCAACGACAGAGATAGCTTAGATTTTAACTTTTTTGTAGAAGTCTTGTTGTTAGAAGCATTATCAAAAGCAATACATAAGATTTTATTTTTGATACCATAAAATTCGGCAACTTTAAAAATAGAATCAACAATAAAATCTCCAGTATGTTTACGATCTTCATCATATTAAAAAGCAAGAATATGTTTTTGCATCACAAAATTACTATCCATCCAGTGACAAGTAACGGTTAAATAATCATTTTTATTTACAGCACAACCAAGATCAGAAGTTAGGGACAATCTACATTGAATATTTTTTAACAATGTTGATAACTAAAAACAATATTGTGAATGAAGTCTAAAAATATAAGACCGACAAGTACTTCTAGGAATACCATTAAACATAAGATTATAAATTTCTTGAATATAATGAATAAAGGCATCAGAAGAAGAAAAACTAAAAGGCAAACAACCCACAGCTACCATTTTAGCTATTTCTTTCCGGTTCCTTAATTTATTATATTTCTTCGTTACCTGATCGGTTGCTGGGTCCATTCTAGTTTGCGTTGTCCCACTAACATCCCCACCACCTCGTACAATATTTAACTCTCTTTCGTGAGTATCACCTATATGTCTTATTAACGTACCTGTACCCCCTTGCTTGCTTCCGCTTTTATGCTTATATATTTATTGACAAATATTACATTGCACCTTAGTATCTGATATACGTTCAAAAAATTGCCATGCAATACTAGTTGTTTTATGATCTCTTGGGGCAAAGGGAAGACGGGAAGGGAGATTAACCGATTCAGATATAACGTTAGCATTTTCTACTGTGGGCGTCTCACCAATATTTTCAGCATCTTCGTCTAAATTAACCCATCTACTTCATTTTCTTCTTCTATACCGTAATTTTTCTGAGCTTCTACATAATCCATATCGTGAGCACCTACACCTATTTCTTCCTCAAAAGGTGTACCAAGTGACACCGAAAAAGAAAACACACGGGTATATCTACTACTTGAAGTACCTCTACCGCTAGTAATTCGCTTTTTACTACTAGTACCGCTTTTGCGATAAATTTTTTTAACGCCTTTAGTAGCGAGATTTCTTAATTTATCCATAATATAAATTAAACTAAAAAAATTCAAAATACACAAATATAATAAAATTAAATATTCAACAATTAATACCATAAATAAAAATTAAACGTAAGAGATGGAACGACAATACCAAATTTTGGAAGTATCAGAAGGTTGTGACTTTAGAAGCTTCCACTCGTACTTTGTAATCGCAAAATTAAAAAATTAAAGTGAGCACTTTAGGAAATTAAATATATTGAATATTTGAGAATTGAGATTTGAGAGAGAATGAGATTTGAGAGAGTGAAAAATTGTGTAAAAAATGATTAGATGGTGTAGGGTATTTATAGAATTTTTTTTGGGATTAAAAAATATTTTAAATATATATTTTTTTTAATAAATGGGCCCAAACTAGCCTTTTGGACCCAAAAAAGGCTATATAGTCGTTGGGCCAACGACTAGTTTGGCCCAAATATCAATTTTTTTTTTTTAAAAAAAATCTTTTCCGGGCCGGGCCGGACCGGTTAATCGACAAACCTAGACGGGGCTTGGTCCAGGTTAATCGGGTCCAACAAAAAAAATTTAACCGGTCCGAGACCTGGTACCCTACAACTCATGGGCTGACCGGACCAGGTCAAACCGGGCTGATTTTATTAAGTGGGCCGGTTCGGGCCGGGTTGACCCGAACTGTTTGACAGGTTTAGTTTATAGCTAAATAGCAAAATTCAATGCTTATATGACTTTTTAAAGAGACCAAATTACCTCACGTGAGCATTCTGAAATATTATTATTTAATTCTAATTAAAATTCTCTTTTTTTTTTTGCAACTTCTTTGATTTGTTTGACACATTTATCCATTAGCTTTAAAAAGATTTTTGTGAGCATAATAATATGTCAATAAAGAGAAATAGGTTATAATCGTGGTTTAGGTTTTTTTCTTCTTTCAACATATTATTGTTCCTTATTGAAAGAATAAAAAGATTTAGTTCTATATTTTATTCTCTACACTAACTCCTAACTGTGACAAACTTAAGATTTTATAGAAATTATCATATCAATGGATGGATGATTAATACGTGACCTCCTCCAAATCAATTCCTTTTCGTTGGTAACTTATCTTCTACTTCTTCTCAAACCAAAAAACAAGAACTTATCTCCTTCTTCGAAGATTAAATTGCTATTCTAATAGAATTCTTTATCTTAATGTATAAGTTTTTTTGGGTGAGGCTTTATTTTGGGGGTGGGGGGTGGGAGGTGGGGGCAGTGGTGAGAACTTTTTGTTAAAGAATTTATTTATATAATTGATTATACAAATCGATCAACATTTTGATCGATCAACATTTCATAATTGAGCATCCTATCAGCTACGATCTGTTGGAAAAATTCATGTATTTACTAAATATTCATTAATTTGTATAGCAAAAATCTTTAGCTGCAAGACACTAACAAAACAAAGAAGAAAAAGTTAAATAAAAACGTAAACATATACAATTATTCTACATACATATATTACTCAAGTCACGAGTACGTGAATCTGCTTTACTCTATAATTCCAATATTATGATAACCTCCAATTAGATTAACCAAGGATCATGACCTAATCGAAGCTCCAAATCCAAATCATCTTCTGTCCCATTATTTTTTTCTGATAGTTTCTATTACATGCGCACCAACTCAAGCTAGTCAACTTCTTAATAGAAAACCTACCAACATTAAATTAACAAAAAGAAATTATGGTAAAACAAAAAATGAACCAAAGAAAGCAAAAGATGAACCAAAGAAAAGGGCGAGAGATTAGATAGAAGGAAAAAAAGTGCGACAGACTAGAAAAAAATCACCTCAATGATTTTTGATTCCAGTGTTTTCTCTTTCTATATACTACTTTAGGTGTACGCGTCTTGTGCGTGTACTTCACTTTAATGAGTTAAAAAATTACGTTAAATAGGATATTTGTGTAAATAATAAAGATGAATATAATAATTAAATTTAATATCTTTTGAGTATGTAAAGATGAAGAATTTATTTATTAAACCTAATCTTTACCAAAAATATTTTTAAAAGTCGATCGACATTCATCTACCATCTGTAAATTGCAACAAAACAATACAATGGTAGAGACATCAAAATAATACAATTAAATCTAATCTTTACACACAATTTTTTTTTCAAAGTTGTCTGACACTCATCTACCACCTGTAAACAATAACAAAATAATACGGTAATAGAGATATCAAAATTGGAGTCCCATATATTTTAGCAAGTCTAGTTAATATAATAAAAAAATAATTAAATAATAATTTTAAAAAATAGTGAAAAGACAGTTTTATTTAGTTTTATTTAAAGAAAAGTTTTTAATGAAGGGTAAAAAGTTCAAATCACTTTTCTGTAGAAAAATTAGAATTAACTAATAGTTTAGGGAAAATTCTGATTACCAAAATTTTAGTTGATTTGCCCTCTGTAATAATAAAATAACTTAAAATATAATTACAATTTTATTTGATAGTTAATTAATTACAATTCTAAGTTAAAGGAAATCCTAACGTGATGTTGCTATTTTTTTTCCTTACAAATATGGTATATTACTTAGTTTTATGGTATATAATTCAAACAAGGAAATGTTAAGGACTAAATTTGAATGAATTCAAACAACGAAAGTTTTATCATAAATATATTTAATTAATTTTTAATTCTTAAATATTAAAAAAAAATAGTGAAAAGACAATTTTGTCTAAAGCGGAGTCTTTTAATGAAGCGCAAAAAGTTCAATTCACTTTTCTAAGGGGCTTCACACTTTTAATATATTGTAGATAGATAAAGAGTTCTTAACTAAGATAAATATTAATACATCATATTAGTTGGTTTGAAATTCCTAAATTACATAAGTCAAATAAGAAAAAATAATTCCAACTTAAAAAAAGCCTAATTTGAATCCTAGACATAGAGAATTAATTTGAATCCTAAACATAGAGAATGAATATGCATAAACCAAATAGGACATGAATCTGGCAAAAGTAAGTAGGAAATTTTTGAGGAAAAATAATTTATTTTTGAGAAATTTTAATTGGAGGAAAAAGGTGAAAAGACGATTATGTCTAAAATATAGCTTTTTTTTAGTGAAGAGCAAAAAATTTGAATCACTTTTTTACACTTTTAATATATTGTGGATGTAGGTCGTAGATAGCAAAAACCTTTCATTTCAGTGAGAAAAAAGATAAGTCAACTTGTTCCTATATATTTCTATATAATCCTTTCCCTCCTATTTTAATAATGTGATGAATTTTCATTCTTGTTGAATCTTTGCGAGTTTTTAACTCCTAATTTATACTAGAAGAGCTTTTAAATCCTGGGAGATACACCTATATTGGGTGAAATATCCTTATAGACTGTCACCTGACATTCCTAAAGCTATAAGAATTCTCAACAAGTATTTGTGGTTACGTATTTTCCGTGAGATTTACAACAATCTTAAAGGATATTTTGTACTCTATTATTACGGATAATATTTCTTTTCATATTGATGATAGTACTCCAACTATATACCCGCAAGGGCTTAGTGGGTGTAACTTATTCATGTTTTCATAACATTAGAGGAGATGGTAGAAGTGTGACTTATAAGTGAAAAACTATGAGTCCACGCCACCATCGACAACGATACAATGATTTATAATTAGTGGGTAAGAAGAAAGAGAAAATCGTGTTGATATGAGATAACAGAGAAGTATGTGCCTTCTGGAGTCCAAGGATGAGCGTCAGTTTGGCAGCCAACAGAGATATGGAGCGTTATGAGCAACACCAATCATTGATGGTATTTTATCTTTTATGTGAGGTGAATTTTTTCTTTTGATTAAAATTTCTAGCATAATTAATATATAAAGAAATGATTTTGTTAAGCCCAGTTAACTAGAAAAGCCTCCTATGGAAATAGTTGGGATTTTGTGAGTATTGGACCTATCCTATAGCGTAAAGGATCACGCGCAACCTCTTCTAGTTAGGACTCCTTCTAGTAACCCCAAAATATGGAAGTTGAAAATAAACACGAAAACTAAAGAAAGGATAGGATAGGATAGGATAGAAAGTGTGAAAAGTAAAGGATAAATATATCGAGATAGAAAGATAGACACAAACAAGGAAATCAAACGAAACTAAAGGATATATTAAATCCAATGAACTCGAAAGATTAGTCCAAAGAAAGAACCTAACTCTTACGAATGATCACGAGGGAATTGTAACGCCCCCACAATCACCGTTTCTAGGCAAGGATCAATGCAAGCTTTTCCATGCTCTCAAGCTCCATAGGGAGTCACACAAAGTCAAATATCATAAAAAAGAACTACGGAAATAAAGGAAAATAATATTTATAGCCATGGGCTACTTATTACATATATGTGCCCAAAAGTGAGCTAAATTTAACAAAACAAGCAAGCTGGCTGTTTAGGCCCACATGCCATGCAGATGGGCTTCTGCTGGTGTAGATGAAGCATACGCTGGCGTAGGTATATGACCTTCCGGCGTAGGTCAGGTCACAAGTCAAAATAGAATGCCTTCGGGCTTTTTTTTACCCTCCAACGACCTCTCCAATGGCCCTCGAACCGTCTTGTATACATTGGGCACTCAAAAACACTCCTTAAATGATATAAAGATGACTTGAAGCATATCTAACTTCATCAATAATCATTGGAGTGTTTTTTCTTAGTGAAGTTTTGAGTTGAATTTCACTCCTGGCTCTTAGATATCCTCCACACGTCGAGTTGAGCTTTTAGGAGCTTGAAAAGGGTCCTCCAAACATATCTTTGCCTTCTTGAGATGATTGTGGCTTGGTTCTCTTTGTATCGGCCTTGAATTATAGTCCTTGAAATATCAACGCCTATTTGGCTTGTATTATCCTTTCCTTATTGAAAAGGATTCGACCTCGAATCCAAACCTTGCAAAATCATAGGCATAATAAGCAAAGAAAATTTCCTCATGACATGAGGGTTATTAGAGTTAGAAATTATAAACTTATCACGAATCCAAGGAGGAACACACTTAATATATATCCAAGTATCAAAATGATCAACCAGGGGTGTGTAACCCCATAATATAGAAACTAATTGTCTACTCAAGAAACTTGAACAAAGGGGAAAGCTAAAGGAACCATGGTAATCAATCAATCATTCATGAAAGTTCACATTGGTTTCATGTCTCAATAAGCACATAACCCCTTCAAAACATTCATCGTTGTTGGAGATCTTTTCCTTACACAACTTTTGTCCCTCAAGTGGTTAGAAATCCTCAAGAAAGACTCTCCATCATGGGGAATAATTCCAATAATTCTAACCAAACCTTGCTTGTCATCTTGACCAAGCACTAAGTGGGGTGTATGAAAACCACCACATTCTAAATGGTCACCGAGGCCAAATGAAAGAAGTATCCAAGAACATGGGTCAAGGCAATACCCTTTTTCCCAAAGGTGTCGTCCTTATAAATAGGTATACCTCCATACTATCATTAATAATATCATAAGAAAAAAGAGGATAGAGAAAGGTGTCACACAAGTTAACTTCCACTACGGTGTCCTCATGTATGTACTCACTATTATATTAAATATAATTACCAAGAGTATCCTCAATAAATGAGGCACATAAGGAAGAAGTAGAAGCAATGTCTAAACGAACAACACCTTCTTTTTCAAGGGAAGAATCCTCAAGTAGACAAACCACTAATAATATTAAGGAGGTCATGAATCAATTCATAACAAAAATAACACAAATCATCCTCATATTCATCAAAAATGGTGGGGAGACTTACAAAGGATCACAACCAAAATCATTTTCACAAGAACAATCACTAGTTGGGTTTTTCAAATATTTAAGAAAGTCAAAACCATCGTTATCAAAGGATCATTCTTTTTCAAAAGTGAGAGATCACTATCAAGAATTGGATAGTTAGCACAATATTCACTCAATCCTTTCATATTGGATTTTAAGAAATAGGATAAGATGTGAATCTTACGCATTCCATCCTTCTTTTCAAGCACATCAAAATGCACATCACTAGATACTGCACTAGGAGTGATATCATAATTATCAACTGAGATATCTTTCTTTGAGAGAGAATTATTAATCAAAAGTAATGAACTAAAGCATGCAAATTCACTCTAAAAAAGATACATGCCATCTTTCACAACATTTTCATTCATATGATATTTATGAGAAAAACTAATAATTGGATCTTCTTTAAATGATATGATAAAAGAATCATTTCCATTCACATGATCAAGTCTTTCAACATCATCTCTAACTTGAGACTAATCAAGCACACCACAAACATGCTCAAGTAGTGGATTAGATTCACAGGGAAGTTGATTAATACACACATCTTCACAAGTTATTGACAATTCATGTGCCAACATAGACTCATCTTGGTTTCATAAGGGTCAACTAGTGTGTTAATACTCTCAATGCTTAGCAATGGATCCTCATCCAAGTAATAAGTTCTAGCACTAGGTGGCACAAATCAATCTTATTAGAAGGGTCAATTCGGTCATCTATAAGATCAAATAGTGTTTGCAAACTCATAACAAGAACTTGATCTTCATGATTCTTAGCACTACCAAGAGTTTCACAAAGAGAATACTCATGCAAACTTACACTAGACAAGCCACCAATCAGACTCATGATATTTCAAGATTAGAGAAGTGCAAGGGTTAGCCACACATGATATTTCAAGATTAGAGAAGTGCAAGGGTTAGCATTGTTAGCTACATCATGATATTTCAAGATTAGAGAAGTACATGGGTTAGCATTGTTACTTTGTAGCTCATAAGAAGTATGGTATTCACCTTGGTGTTCATCATGGGAGATCATGTGCTCATTGGGGAAGTTCTCATCACATGGGAGTTTGTCAATTCTACTTCCTTGAGTCAACTCTTCATAACTCTTCTCGAAGTTGGAATTCTTAGCCAAGAATTCCATTAGGTCTTCAAGAATATGTTCGTAAGGAACTCTTCTTAGATATTTCTTTAGAAGTATTTGTTCTTGAACTTGCACAAGAGAAGAGGTGATACTAGGTAAAAATGCTAGTATCATGGTTAGTGGATAACAAGGGATTAGTGTTGACAAGCCCTACAATTAAGTATTCCTTGTCCACTTCTTTCAAGAAACTACTTGGCTCATAAATCTTAGTAAAATCTCTTATTTTAGTCAAGCCTTCTTTCCTTGTATAAAGGACAATTCCTGTTCGCTCTTCTTAGCTTCTTCCTTCTTCAATATTTCTTGGACCCATTTCATGATCTCATACTCTCTACTCACTTGATCGGGTGCCAAAGGCTCAAGAATGTGCGTTTGTCCTCCAAATACAATTATGCATTTATTGGACTTTTCTTGATATTAGACCATCCCATCATGTTTCCATAGTTTACCAAGAATCATATAATATGCTCTCAAGGGAATTATATCACATCGTACTTCATCTTGATACTTGCCCACTCTAAAGTTAATGATTGCTTGCTCGATCACCTCAATTAAACTATTCTTTTCATGCCATTGGATTTTGTAAGGCTTGGGATGCATTTCTGCGGGCACACTTATTCTCATATCAATAAACTTAAATTCTTGCATTCACTATTTCAAGATTATTAGTCCACCTCCATATAACTAGCATCACTAACAAGGCAACCATTACATCTACCTTGATGATCATCTACTGTTCAATCTTAATGTCTAGTGCTAGGCATGATTAACAACCCAACCTCACATACTATTCTCACTTGGAAACTATAACATAAAACACCAAGAAACACTAGCCCACTAGAACCTCATAACAATGATAATCGATCGTAATCATATGGTATATCTTATTAAAATCTGCTAGCACATCCTCTTTCTACATATTATGACTATTTACCCATCTGTACACCTAATTACTTCAATAGCTCTAAGTTTCAACTAAACTCCTTTTTGCAACCTCTAAGGAATCCTAAATTACAATACTCAACCACCCAATACTTTCATTAATAATCTATACTTTTCTAACCCAACAACTACCATCAATAACTTCTTTTCTACTTTAAGCTAACAATAATTCACCTTAACTGATAAATGCCTCTCTGCCTTCCACTAAACTAACACACGAGGACATATTACCCTACTACTAACTCGATCGTATGAATTTTTTTATCTATATATATTCGATTAATTGCCATTACCACCTTTCTTGTCACTACACTTCTAAACCCATACTTTTAGTTATTATAAGGGCCTACCACTTATGAATCATCACACTCAAGGTTATAACATCCCTAAAATGCTAACTCTATTTAACACTTTGGGTTTATACTATCTCCTCTCATGAGCACTATCAGGATAAAAGAGGTTAATGAGGAATCTAAATATATAACATATTCTGTCTTAACTGGACAAATCATAAGAATAAGAACATAATTTTCAACTTGAGAAACATATAACACACTAGAGAGCTCCTCTCAAGCCCCCTTGTATGGCTTCTGAAGTTACTGATAGTAAACCTGAGAGCATCATCTTGAGAGGAATTAGAATCTAGTACTCAGGTTATCTCAGAAGGTTATGGATGGAGAATTAGGGAGTTACACCCAAACCGATAAAAGTTTATGAGAGAACAACTTTATAGCATGATCTATAGCATAAAGAAATAAAATATTTCTTAAATGCCCTGTAGTATCTCGAAGAAAAGTACAAATGACTCCGTACCACTCCGTAAGATACTACTAGACATGGCTTCATAGACACCCTAGGACACTTGAACTCTAGGCTCTGATACCAATTTTGTAACGATCCAAGATGACCCCTAGTCGTCACACGGTTCTTAGGACCACATCTGATCCCAAGCTAACCCTTGTACTGGCATAAATCATGAGAAATTGAATAAAATACATAAATCTGAATGAAATAAGTAGAAGATCAATATTTTTTAATCTGATAAATACAAAGCTATCTAAAAATGATTACAACTCTTCTTATAGAAAACAAAACTGGAATCAAATACATTTCTACTGGCATTCTATGAAGCCTCTACTATACTGACTACAGGTAGCTGGGACGCGACTCTAATTTCCACTAATTAATGCACATGGATAATAAAATAAAGTACATAAATAACATCTAACTGAATTCCTTGAAGTAGGAGGACTCATAATCTGTTGTCTAGAATCTGCAACTATCTGATCGTGATATATGGACTATAACTGAACTGGTACCAACATTATTAAACAATGTAGCACATAGACGTATATGTGGATCAGTATTTTTGGAATGTACTGAGCATATGGGGGTGAATGCATAAGCAAAACAATAACTCAATTGTTCATATAGCTTGTAAAGAATGCGTGCTAAGTGTAAATGACTCACCTTGGCTTGAATAACTGAAAGTTGAAAATCATAAATCATAGATGATGAAGCATACTGTGTAAATCTTGTAAGTCATAAAACTTAGTTCTAAAAGTTGTACTTTTACTCTTTCTTCTAGTGGAATAAGTAGAACTGAAGTTAAGTCTATTTTCAAACATGCAGGGTAAGTGTAAAAAAGACTCACCATTGTATCTGTAAACTAAAAGCTAAAATCTTATGGCTAATGACTTATGTAAAAAAATATCTGAATAAAAACATGAGCCTTTACACTTAGTTTCTTAAAGTTATTCTGTTATTCTTGTAATACCCCAAACTTCTTTAAGTCAAATCTTGTCTCCAGAAGAGTTAGTGATGACTTCCTAAATAATTAATGTTTAAATCAAATAGACTTTCCCCTATTTTGAATTTTTATCATGTGGTAAATTGAATTATCTTTCCAATGATACCAATTTCATTCAAATCCGGTATCAGAGTAAGAAGTTATGGACGTTTTACAGAGAACTATCGGAACTGTCTAGAAACGACGGTCAGGCCGACGGACTATCGAGCTAGCGACGGACCGTCGAGCTAGCGACGGACCGTCGAGCTAGTGACGGACCGTCGCCCAAGCCGTCGTGACTAAGGCAGTGAGCCCATCTTTTGTCCAAGTGCAACAGTCAGGACCGACGGACCGTCGACCTAGCGACGGACCGTCGCCACTTTCGATCAGCGATTTTAAGCCATTTTTAAAAGGGTATTTGGGTCTTTTTCCACCCGTACCCGAATTATACCAGACCAGAGATCATAACTTAATTATTTATCCAAAACACAAAATTAGGGTTTCTCTCAAAGATCAAGCCCCAAGAACAAGAAACCCTAGGTGTTTAATCCCAAGTCAAGAACTCAAGCTTTACTCCATCAATCTTCAAGAAATCATCCACCTAGGTATGTAAAGTGTTGATTCATGGGCTTATTTTACCCATAAAGCTCAAGAATACCATTTTAAACTCATGAATTGTGATTTCCATGTGGTGAGTTGATTTTAATTATGTTGATGTGGTTGTATAAAATCCCAAGTTGGAGTCTTTATGTACTTTTCATGAAATTATGCTAGTACGTGGGTTGGAAACTTTTAAATTGAGTTGATTAAAGTAACCATGATGTATGAACTAGTGTATATTCCTAATCCTAAGGTTGTGCATGTAATGTGTTTGATAAAATGCCCAAGAGAATAAGACTCATGCTTTAGGACTGAATTATGACCAAATTGATGAACCCATGCTTTACCCTTATGTTCAAAATGACTTCTATGTTATTGTTATGCATTGAAATTATTTGATGGATTGTTCATGAGATTAGCCCTATGAAATTATGACATGTTTATATGCATTCCTATTTATGTACCAAACCATGATAATCAAGTGCCTCATGAAATTCCCCAATGATTGTATTATTGATTGTTGATTGCGGTCGTGAGTCTAGGAAGTGTCATGTCTTGTCAGTTTCATGCTATCGAGTCCTGGGGGTACTTGTACCCGATAATTTAGTTGTGTTCCTAGAGCCAGTGTCTGTTTTCAAGATACTCTTAGTCAAGCCATGTTCAGTAGAATTCAGTCAGTCTCATGACTCAAGAAAACTCAGTAATCTTAGTAATCTCAGTCAGCTATCAGATCTCAGTAATATTCCGTCAGTCAAAGAAACTCAGTGAACTCAGTCCAGTTAGTTCAGTATAATTAATTCAGTGTCTAATCAGATGGGAGTAGGATTCATCACCGAGTGAGCCCAAGGATGAAAACTCACCTACGAGTAGAGGGTGTGATTCTTAGAAGCAATCCTTACGCTCCAGAACTACGTAGCCAACGTAGGTTAAGACATATAACTTGTTAGATGAGGGTTGATGAGGTAAGTTAACCTGTTAGAGTAGGGTCCCACCGTTCTCCTTAGAGTACCTGTTAGATGAGGGATTACTCACAGCTTATCCTTACCAGTGGCACGGTATTGATACCCTTCCAATTGGAGTTACAGATTGGACCCCAACTCAATTATATTATCTTATTTGGGGCATATTGGTCAGATGACTACTTCCCATAGTTACAATATCAGTCTCAGTCTTTGTAATAGAACTCAGATAGTTCTACAGAATTTAGGATTGTCAGATACAGTCACCTAGTCCAGTACGGAACTCAGCTAGTTCCATAAAAAATAGGACTGTCAAATTCAATTATTCAGATAATAGTATATCAGTTATACAAAACTTATGTTATCAGTATTCAGATTCAATGATTTCATGATTTCGATTACAGTTCACGTATTCATGCATGTATTCTCACATTTATGTTATTCAGTCAGTTAGTATTGTTCATGCATATAAACCCCTTGCATTCAGACTACCTCACTTGCATACCAGTACATTCAATCATACTGATGCATTTGCGATATGGTATTTTTATACCATAGGTTCAGAAGCATGAACTCCAGAGCATCCTTAGTAGATCAGACGTTCAGCAGCCAGACTAGCAGTGAGTCCTCATCATTCAAGGATAGCATAATTATTTTATTACTTTATTATTTCAGTAGTTCAGAGTTAGTTGAGGACATATCCCATAAACTCCACAATTTTTATATAATTTAGAGGCTTCCAGACTATAGCATGTTCAGACAGTTATTTCTGTTTTATTTTGGTATTGATATACTATATTTCCAGATGTTATGTTTTATCAGATATTTTAACCTTATGGTCTTTCAGACTTTTTCCGTATTTATACAGTATATGCAGTGCCTAGTTACAGATATCAGTCATGGGTTAACTTGTGGTCCTTCGGGGTCATGAGCACCTTGTAGCATTTCGGGTACCAGATTCGGGGCGTTACAATTCTATTTTAGGACTTAGGCATAGGGAGGTTCTTCTAATCGACATAAATCATGTGAGCTATCATGGATTCCAACATCTATTTCCCGTGTTGGTAGAGTCTTTCTACCCTTGCCATCGAAATAGAACCTAGCTAGAGTGATCACTATACTGAACCCACTAGGGGTATTAAAACCTATGGTGGCGCGTGGTTCTGGGGTATGAGATCTTGGAATCATACCCAACTCAGTGCTAAATACTACCCCCTTTTAATCTGTATGCTCATTCTGTTGGAAATCCACCTTAAAACTAGCATAAGGGTAAAAAATGAAAATCAGTTATGAGTTTGTCTATTTTAAACTATAACCAAAACTAACTATGTGGATTCTATGTCTTAGTTGAGGATCAAAAGATCAAATCTTGCTTAAAATATGAATACATGCTTGTCAAAGAATACTCAAACATCATCTTTCTTGAAATATCAAGACTAAAACTTAGGGTTTGAAACCCATTCTTGAAACTCTTGTCAAATCATCACCATTCATGCTCAATGATGAAAATTCTTGAAATTTTTTTAACAATTCTAGTCAAGATTGTGAAATTCAATTCTCAATATATAAAATCATGTCACACGCATAAACAATGTAGAAATATCTATTCAATTCAACACTTAAATCACTTGTGACTTCATAAACTTCAAATACTGATAATTGGGTATGAACACTAAATTGCAAATCACGTGAATTCATGAAATTTCAACTTCAAATACTAGTTTTAGGCATAAGGATGAAAGGAGTATCCTTGTTCATAACCCCACATACCTTAATAGACTTGATTTTATGGATGAAAACTTGATCTTGAAATCCATGGAGATGATCTTGAAATCTTTCTTGAGATTATTGAATTAGGAAACTTAAAATCTTGATCTTTCTTGAAGAGAAGATGATGGAATGGATGATCTTTGGGAGGGATGATTAGGGTTTGTTCTTGAGAGTAAAATGCCTTAATGGATGCTTAAAATCATGTTTGTATGACCTGGGTTGAGGTGGGAAAAGACCCCATTGCCCCTCTTCATTTAAACAAAAAATTCATAACCCGGATTGCGGTTTGAAGGCTCACTGCGACACGGTGTAATCGTGATGGCTTACTGCCTCACACAAAAAATGCCATAACTTTTCACTCGGGTATCTAATTAAGGCAAAATTGGTATCATTGGAAAGCTAATTCAATTATATACAATTTGGTGGGTCTTGAACTGAAAAATTCTACATACATCAAAATTTATATACTTTCAAAGTTGACCCTTGTAGAATCAAATACCAAACTTTGGACGAATCAAAGGATTTTAGCTCAACTTGGCTCTAAGTGATTTCTATTAACATTCTTCACCTAATAAGTACTTCACAACTAGGATAAAGATCATGACACATGCATTCAAACTATGAATAAAGATCATGGTGAATACACCTTCACTGTGATGCGCCAAGGCTTCCACTACTTTAGGCATCGCGATGCGGTGTAATTGCGGTGAGCTACTATTTTGGAAATCCAAACGTGACCCAATCTTTGTCTGAAAAATCTGAAACTTACCCTAGACATGCTTATTACACCCCTAAACAATAATTAACCTAAAAAACATCATCTTGGAGCCCGTAAGGTCAACTTAAAATTCCTCAAAGTTAGAAGGTCTTAAAAATGGACAAGTCCTCAACATTTGGTGAAAATTTCAAGACTTAAACCCCTTAAGTATGCAACTAAGAGTTAAAACAAGCTAGGATTAGTACGGGGTATTACATTGACCTAAAGTAATTGTGTACATTGACCATGCAACTCTTTGGTTACTTATGGCAAAGAAAGATGGAAATCCTTAATTAATTTGGTGGGCACTTCTATTTCAAGAATTTGACTTTGAGGTCAAGGATATAAAGGGGATGAAAACCAAGTAGAGATCACTTTTCATGACTTAAATAAAAGGAAATGCTAAAACTTAAAGAAGAGGTTGACATTAATGGTGATTTTCTAGATGAGAAAGTATTGGTTGCATCATAAAACTTGATTCCATAGTTTAAGGATTTTGCTAAATATTTGTCGAGTGATGTGGTTCCTTCGAACTTCTCCGTCCAACAATAAAAGAAGTGTATATATGATATTCCAAAATTTTCTTGGGATGATCCATACTTGTTTCATATTTGTGTTAATGGGATAATTCCAAATGTGTGCCTAATTTTGAGAGAATGAGCATATTAAAAGTGTGTCACTCATCCCCTTTTGGGGTCATCATAGTGGTATTCAGACAACCCACAAGATTCTAGAATATGAATACTTATGCAAGTACATGTGACCAATGCCAAAGGTAAGGGGTATATCAAGAAAGCATGAATTTCCTTATTCCCCCATGGTTGTGATTGAGATTTTTGACGTTTGGGGCATTGACCTTATGGGTCCATTTGTGAGCTCTAATAGGATGGAGTAAATGTTTATATATTTTGATAATGTGTCCAATTGGATGGAAGTGGTTTCACTTCCCAACAATGAAGGAAAGAGTGTCACAGTGTTCTTGAATGGTACATCTTATCCAGGTTTGGTATGCCAAAGGCCATTATTAGTAATGGAAGCTCCCAATTTTATAATATGTTATTTCAAGCCCTAATTTAGAAATATGATGTGAAGACTAGGGTGGAAACACATTATCATCCATAATCTAGTGGGTAGTTTGAGGTCTTCAATCGAGAAATACAGACAATCCCTGAAAAGACTGTGAATGCAGAAAAAATGGATTGGTCTCGAAATATGGATGATGTTTAATGGGTGAAACCAAATTCTCTATAGGTATGTCTCCCTATCAACTTGTATATGTAAAATCCTGTCATTTATTATTTGAGCTTGAGCACAAAGCCATGTGTGCTCCAAGAAGCTGAATTAAAATTGGTGCGATGCCTCTATCTTGAGTCTTGGTCAATTAAATGATTTGGATGAGTTTTGACTGAAAGCTTATGAGAGTTCAACTCTTTACAAATAAAAGATAAAAGTGTACCATGATTAGAAATTATAAAAGAGAGAGTTTGCTTCAGGTGATTTGGTATTGATTTTTTATTCAAGACTTTACTTGTTTCCTGGAAAGATAAAGCCCAAGTGGATATGGCTATGTCGGGTAGTGCATACATTCTCGTCTGGTGCAATTGAACTTGAGAACCACAAAGGTAAGAGATTTAAAGTAAATAGTCATTGTGTCAAATAATATTTAGAAACAGATGAAGAAATAAATGTAGTTGATTCATAGAGCTTGGTGAAGCCCGAGTAACCAAGGGACGAGAGTCGTGTCATGACATTAAATCAGATACTTCATGGAACAAAACAAGTTGTGGACATATCAAATAACTCATTGGACCAGGTTATGATCAATGTTGGCCAAAGAAGTTCAAAATGTTCTAAATTGCCTAATCTAGCCCATGTCTTGTGCACCTTATCCATTTTATACCCCAAAACAAACCTGATAACCCTTATTTTTCTTCCTTAAGCCACTAATAATTCTATCCATTTTCATAAACTCAAATCCCCCATAATTACCTCAGTTGATTTTCTCTATCACTATGCTAATCAAACCTCCATTACCCTCATTACCAGAACTGTTAGACTAAATGACACATGCTTCACTTAGACTTCAAGTTTTCATCTTCTCAAGAATCAAAATCTGAATCAAAGTGAGAAATCCTCATTTATTGCTTTGATTAGTGATCTTGGTATTGCCAATGGGTTTTCTCAATGAAATTGTCTATTTTTAAGAACCCTAGGTTGTTTTGAGTTGGATTGTCAATATGTTCCTAAGCCATGAATTGAGTTGGCGTTTGTTGTGATATTTATGTGCAAAATAATGAAGCTTTAAATTATGAAACTAATTTTTTATTTCATGGTGTGTGGATATTGTCTTGGGTATTTCATACCATTGGGTCGTAGGGAATTACAATCCATAATTTCCTAAAAAATGAAGCTCAAATTGTTTTTCCCACCCAACTCCCTATAGTTCTAATCAAACTACTGACTATGGGGAAGTTTGAGTACCCCGTGATAATCTAATTATTAAAAACCTGTGGAAAATAATTTTTGGTTAAGCAGATAGTTAAGATCAAGGGAAACAAACAACTTCATGAATCATTGCTTTTAGTAATGAGTCATGGTGTCATCTGTAACCACTTCTCCTAAGATTAAAAGTACTAAAAGTAAAAATCCTTAAGAATAAGTCACCTGACGAGATTTAGGGTAACGTAATGACTCATTGTTTGATTCTTCTAAGTAGGTTTATTTTGATAGTTTTTAGTTCTTTGACCTCACAAGTAAAAAAGAATGTTTCATCACCTTAAGTAATGATTAATTACTTTACTTGATCTGAGTGGAGTCACTCTACTAGATTTTAAAAGTTTGACTTAATGAGTCAAGGAATGAGTCGTGTCCACAAGGAATGACTCATTACCTGACTCATTCTGATGTAGTAATATACATATATTTCTTTCATAGATTCTTTGGGTTTAATATTTTAACCTACATGTACCATGCCTACAAAGGGAAATACTAAGAAGGTAAAGACCAACACAACCTCCAAGAAAAAGAAACAATAACATGAGGAAAAACATACTAACACAATTGCCAAGGAAAAGCAACAACAATAAGAGGAAGAACATAAGACTTACTAGTTGATGGATCAGTCAACTATCTACGAAGAGTCAAGTGTCTCTATTGAGAAGTATTTGATTAAAGAAGACCAACTAGCATCGTCATTCCATACCAAGGACAAGGAACATGAATGTCAATCAAAATTGTTTTTTCATCAATTGTGATTTACACTACCTTGTCTAAAGAGGGAGGGATTCAGTGAGTGGAGGAGAGGTAGAAAAACAGGTGATGATGATGGAAGTGTGTCCAACATAAAGGACTCAAATACTCAAAATGTTGAGATAGAGACTTTGGCTGCAACTTTTCCACCTCAAAACCCTGTACCATACATTTTGATTAAGCTGTCAGTCTAGAGATGGTTAGCCTCGAGCATACAAAAGATATATGCCAAAGACATAGCTCTGAATAAGAAGGGTAATTTGAACAAAAATATTTATAAGGATCCTCGGTTAGTCACTCTAAAATCTAAGACCTTCCCAATATTATAGAGTTGTTCAATATGTATAGGTTTGACTGGATGTGTAAACTTTTAAGGAGATAGACTCGAGATGGTATGGGAAATCTATATGACTTATATGGAAACATTGAAAAATTAGACATTGTGGACTATGATTGAAAGAAGCATCCCCCTTTGTCGACTGTTCTAATGTGAGGCATACAAGCTGCTATCTATGAGTACAAAATCTTGTACTTCTTTTATGGTGGACGAACATAGCTAAATATTATTATAGGGTTACTGAATTGGAAAAAGTAAAAACAAATAAACTGAGTGCAGATGACAAGAGGATGCACTACATTTTTTTGGCTCAGATCATTGCAGCAAAGAAACTAGATGTTGAATGGTTAGCAGGTAATGAGTTTCAAATTAGAAAGGTGACTTTCAATTTCAAAGCAAAGGTTTAGTGGCCATTAGTAAGGTGTAGGTTCAGACTGACCAGTAATGATAATATCATATCCTTAGGTCATACTGCTTTACTTGCCAATATCATAGAGGGTATGAGATCAATATACCATAATACATTATGGAAGAAATACTGGAGCAATCTACCCAGGAAAGCATGAGTAGTTTATTCCTGTGTTTGGTTGTTTGTTTATGCTGAGAGTCTGGGGTCTCCAAGTATGGATCATTTTGTAGAGGTGATAAAGACTACAAAAAATGGGTTGATTCGAGATGACACAAATCTCGTATTTAAGTCAAAGACATAGCTTGCTATTTTAGCCAATTTAGCTCTATTTGTAGACTTATTTTAGAGGGGTCCACAGTTTGAGACTTCATGGTTTGTTGAGGTTGAGGCAACTACCTTTGATTCAAAACATAGGGGCATGATTCCCAAGACTAGAACTTTTATACTATTGTTGCTACTATAAATGGAACACATACCTCCTCATCTACTAAACTGGCTATCACTCTACTAATTTCAACTTCTTATCCCTCTAACTACCATAGTCACTATTTCTCAAGAGTACATTATAATGACTTGATTTTTATGGATTATTTATTTCTATATGATTGATCATTTGACCCCTCCCCATGAATGCTATATGATATTTTAAGGGTATTGGGATGATTGACATGGTTCACAATGCTTTTTGGTGTGATTTATGCAAGTTTGTGGTTTTTGGAAGTTAAAAAAACTTTATAGATGACTTCGGTCACCATCTGTTGTTCTATGTGTCGGATAGTAAAATGAACTACGTCTTTATATTCAAAATGTCGATTTTGGGTTAGTAACATGGTTGGTGTGATTTTACATCTTTGAAATCTTATTTTGACATTTCATACCGTTTGACAAGTACTTATATTAAGAACTGATAGTTCTACATATAAGCATATGTACCTAGGGATTTAAATCATGTGCTTATATAACCTTTCATACATTTTGCACCGCGGTATTTTGGACCTTTGTCACTTAACTTACCCACATGTATACAAAGGTAAGTGCCAAAAGTTATTTTTCACCTCTTTTACTCTCGGGATCTCCAAATCCGATACTTAACTTAGTCTTACATAGACCACATGTGCTACATATGGTCCACAAGTAGAAATAGGTGAGTGCCAAGCCTTCCAACACGTGTAACCAAGCTTCAAATCTTCAACTTTCATTACTTGTTTTGGTCACGAACATCTGGAAAGACTCAGAATACACAAAATACATCAAATAGGTAGCCAAAAACACCATTTTTGTTTTTTTAACGAACTTAGCATCCAAAACTTAGTTTTCTACAAAACATACCCAAAACACATCATATCTAACAATACAACCTCAAAAACTTGCATAGTTTTCTCGTTTTAAGCATCAAAAGTGCTATATTTCTATAGAACATCAACACCCTCAACTTAGAACATTTATATGTACTCAAGAAATACAACACAAAACAAAACATGACGCTTAATTATGAGAATCTGAGCTGTTCAAGGCAGTTAACCAACACCTTAAATCACAACACCCCTTCCTATCTCACTTTTCAAAACTAACTGTGTATAAACATGAAGAACAATAGTGTGATATAATGAGATCAAGGTATGGAACTACATTAGAAATAGATGATCATGCATAAGTACTAGTTATACTACCCAAACACATAGACGGGTAGCAATATGAATCATGTGCCCTCACAATAAAGATGTCCCACTCACTCATATGAAATAATGCATGACAATGCAGGGATATTGAAGAGACACTCACACTTAGAAGAGAAATTCCAATAAGTGTGCATCAAATACCATAGGCTTTCCCTTAGTTTCTTTACCTTAGTTTTCAAATAGTCAATTTAGGATCACTATAGGACTTTTCTCGACTTATAATGTAGGCTTGGGGACTGGTATGGTACATATGGACATTTCGAGTGTCTAAGCCTCCTTGTCACTACACTAATCTTGTGGTCTCACTTATTAGCCAATTTTCCCTTTATTTCTGCCCTTATTTCTCCCTTTTTATTCTCTATTGGACATTCAGGTTGGTTGTGGTCTTTTATTCTTTCTTTTTCACTATTTTTTTTCTTTTGCTACCACACCCAACCCTACTAACTTTATCTCTTATTTTACCCTTCTACATACTCACTTTACATCACACACCCTTATGATAGCCACCCTCAACTTAGGTGATTTACGTGTGTTGAGGTACACAATGTCCAGAGAGGAACATACCAAAGCAGGTTCTTGCAACACAAATGGGAAGGTGAATGGTGAAATAATAAAAATAGGTTAGAAGGCTCAAAACAGGGATCAAGGGATACTATTTCACATAGGAAAAGTCATTTAGGCTAAAAGTGGACTAAAATAAAAAAATGACCTATGATCCTTTCCTAACTGACTATTCTATGACCTAGAAAAGAATAACTGAGCAAGTTCTGAATTCAACACATAAAAGGGAACTAAGTAGCATCTCACACACACATGTCAAAAGGTTAATATTACAATCTACTACTTATCCAGTTCATGAAACTGTTAGCAAAAGATTATCATCTCCCTAATCCTAATGCCATAACAAGATCCACAATGTTCTCATATATATACATCCACACAGTTCTAAAATATTTTTTTTAGAGGGGTATCATTTTTTTTTATCAAAAATCAAATACAAAATATGACAACTGCCCTATAGACTTAAAAATCTCCTAATTTACACAAAACACAACACAATACAACACAAATTTTAACCTAGACATACTAGTTCTACAACCATACCATGACTGATAGGAAAACAAGCACGCCAACAAAAACCCGTAGTGCCTATGGTATACCCCACCCCCAACTAAGAACTATACACTGTTCCCAATGCGCTAAAATAATATAAAACAAAGGAAATAAGGACATATCTGGGGCATGCTAGGAATTCGTGTACCTTGGGTTTCCTCCCAAGAAATGTTTGATTTATTGTCGTGACATGTCTCAGTTCCCTTGGCTAATCAGACTTCACCAAGGTCTAGATCAACACAAACTTTTACTTCCTTCACTCACTGCCCGTTTACCTTGAATGGGATTTCACCATCATGCCTTATTTCTATAGCACCATGTGGAAACACCTTAACCATAGTGAATGGTCCAGTCCATCTAGATTTCAGCTTGCCAGGAAATAACCAGAGTCTTCAATTGTACAACAAGACTAAATTACTGGTTTTAAATACCCTTTTCTTGATTTTCTGTCATGATACAACTTTATTATTTCTTTGTATATGGCCCAGCTCTCATAATCACAGAGTTAGAATTCATCCAACTCATTCACCTTGTTCAACCACAAGTTTGCTGCATCACGCCACTCAAAATTTAGCCTTTTTAATGCCTATAGTGCCTTATGCTTGAGCTCAATCGGTAAATGGCATGCCTTTCCACACACCAGCTAATATGGGGGTTTTATAGGCTGTTCGATTGGTCCATAATGCATCATCTAATTTTCTAGACCAATCAGACCTGTTGGCATTCACAATTTTGCTAAGATGGACTTTATCTCTCAATTGGAGACCTTGACTTGCCCACTTATCTGCGGATGATAAGGTGTTGATACCTTATGCCTTACACCATATTTATCAAGAAGGGCTCTAAGCAGACGATTCCAAAGTGAGACCCTCCATCACTGATAATTGCACGTGGAGTGCCAAATTGAGAAAAGATATTTCTCTTCAAAAAGGTGGTGACAGTTCTACCTTCATTGTATAGAAATGCAATTTCCTCTACCCATTTTGACCCATAGTTAACTGTTACCAGAATATACCTCATGCCATAGTATCTCAAAAATAGGCCCATGAAATCAATTCCCCACACATCAAACAACTCCAACTCTAAAATAGGTGTCATGGGGAGTTCATGGCGCCGTGAAACATTTCCTTGATACTAACATTGGTCACAGGATTGCGCAAAATCATAAGCATCCTTTTAGATTGTAGTCCTATAGAATCCAATGCAAAATTTTATGGGTTGTGCGAGTACCACTATAGTGACCCCCAACTGGTGATGAATGATAAGCTTCTAGAATGCCCATCATCTCTACCTTTGGGATACATCTCTGAATCACTCCATCAACATAAACCCTAAAAAAGTATAGCTTATCCCAAAAAACTTCCTTACCTCATCCATAAATCTCCTTCGTTGCTAGAAGAATAAATCTTCTGGGACCAAATTGCTTGCCAAACAGTTGGCAAAATTAGCAAACCAGGGTATTAGGCCTTGAGATGTTTCTAAAACTTGATCATCTAGAAACATATCATCTATCTCAATATTATACTCTAGTCTCTTCATTGCCTTATCTCAATTATGGACAAGTGATCTACAACCTGATTTTATGTCCCTTTCTGGTCTTTTACTTTAAAATCAAACTCTTGCAGAAAGAGAACCCAATGAATCCATCTTGGTTTGGCATCTTTTTTCAACATTAGGTACCTAAAGGCTGCATGGTCAGTGTGAACTATAAACTTAGTACCAATCAAGTATGATTAAATTTTTTTAAAGAAAAAACCATCGCAAGTAACTCTTGCTCTATAACTGTATAATTTTTTTGTACAGGGTTCAATGCCTTGATATCATAGTAGATGAGACACCATATATTTTCTCTTCTTTGGACTATAATATCCCCCAAGGACACTTTACTCGCATCACACATGACCTCAAGGTGCAAACTAGTCAGGAGACACAATAATAGGCGTTAAAATCAACCTCTCTTTCAGGCATGTGAAAGACTTGAGACATAAATCATCAAACAAAAATTTCATGTCCTTCTCTAAATTCTTACATAGAGGATTTTCAAATTTATAGAAGTCCTTGATGAACTTCCTACAAAAGCCTACATGACCTAGAAAACTTCATATGCCTCTAACTAATAACTTGCGGCAGTAGTTTATCAATGACCTTAATCTAAGATTTTTCCACCACAATACTATGTTTCGAGATATTGTGCCTTAGCACTATAACCTCTTTTACCTTGAAGTGGCATTTTTCCCAGTTCAGCACCAAATTTCACTCTTTACATCTCTGTAGTGCACTGGCCATATGAGCTAAACAATTATCGAATGAGTCCCCAACCACTAAAAAGTCATCCATGAACACTTTGATCACATCTTCCACCATATCAAAGAATATGGATATCATAAATCTTTGAAAAGTGGTAGGCAAAGTGAATAACCTGAATAGCATCCCTTTGAACACAAAAGTCCCATAGAGGTAGGTGAAACTAGTCTTTTCTTGGTCTTAGGAATTAATCACGATTTGATTGTAACCCAAGTACCCATCAAGTAAAAAATAGCAACCCCTGCCTTCTAGTCTATCCAACATCTGATCCATGAACGACATAGGGAAATGGTCTTTTTTTGTCCACTTGTTCAACTTCTTGTAATCCATGTAGACTCTCCAATCGTTCAATGGCCTCATGGGTAATAATTTGTTCTTTTCATTGGGAACCACTTTGATCCCCCCTTTTTTCGATACACATTGTATAGGGCTTACCTACTTACTGTCTGTAATGGGGAAAACCACCCCACCATCTAACCATTTAATTATTTTTTTTTTTTACCACCTCCTACATAGAAGGATTTAATTATCTCTGATGCTCAATGCTAGGAATATTATCCATCTCAAGCTATATCTTTTGTATGCATATGCCTGGTGGAATCACCATAATGTCTATAATGATCCACCCGATAGCTCTTTTGAATTTTTACAATACTGATATCAAAGCTTCAACTTATGCTCCAGTTAAATCTATCATAATAATTATCAGTGGGGTATTATTGCCCCCTAAGAAGACATACTGCAAATGATATTAGAGGTCTTTCAATTCCAAGACTGGTGGCTCCTCGATAGATGGCTTTACAGGAGGTGTGGTTCTATTTTTCAAGTCAAGATCCAGCTTCCAGGGGTATATTCTTAAGATGTAATGAATGAACTATCTCATCATATTCATCTATCCCATCACTCTCAAAGTTCATAATCATTGCTGCTAATGCTTGTACCCCTAATCTTTTCTTAATAGGCATATCCACTACAACCACATAATCATCTATAACATCTATCACTACCACTACTCTCATATTATCTATTTGTTATACTGTCATGCACACATTTAATATTATTTTCTCATCATTTAGTTTGAAGGTGATATCCTCCAAGTCCATATAAAATCAAAACTCAAACAGTGGATAAAAAAGGTATACCTAAAATAGTCAGAGATGGGCATCCACTTTATAGTCTAAAATCATAAAATATGCTGGATAGGTGAAGGATACCACCCTTACTTCTATATTATGCAAAATGCCCACTGGCTCCTTTGCAGATGAATCAACCATCAACATCCTTATAGATGTAGTCTTAAGTTCTCCTAATCCCAACAACTTGTATATCACTAAAGGCATTACATTTATTCCTGCTCCCAAAATCATAGAGCCTAATTAATATTAAGATGCCCAATAGAACATAAGATGGTGACTGTACTTAGGTACTCTTTCTTTTCTACTGAGGGTGTGTGGGAAGTCATGCTAAACTATTGCACCTCATCTTTGGGAAAATCTATGATGCAGTCATCACAATACTCCTCTCATAATTATTGTCTCTAAAAGTAAGCTTCTCAAACTCAGCTTCAGGTAGCTTGTGAGCAACGATATTATCCTTTTTTGGATTATTAGTAGTAGACACAAAATATTCATCAGGTGGGGATCCACTCTTAGTGTTAATAGCCAAATAATGATTTAGTGTTGGAGGATTCTACAAAGTGTCACTAAGAAGGGAACCTAGCTATCTGTGATTCATAGTGGCAGAGATTGCCCGTACTGCTGCTCTAACTGCTTGATAGCAGTTGCATGTGTCTCAACTTTTTGGGTTAATCTTAACACATCAGCCTTAAGTTCTTTAAGGAAAGTTTTTTGACTCTCTTAACCCTTTATCAGTTTAGTCAACATTTCCTCTATTTATGAATTTGTATCTCGTCTGCCAGGTGCAATGTATCAATCTCCCTTCTTTCTGTAATCATCTCTCTTCGTCCAGTCACCATCTTTGTCTTTATTATAACAATAGTTTCGACCTTGGTTCCCTTGCCCCTGGTCTCAGAAACCCACCGACTGATGATCCAGATAGTTTTATTCCTCCTCTAATTCTGACTCATATACTTTGGAAGTAGAACCCTATGCTCCTACTGAATTAACCTTTACAGAATTCATTCCTATAAGTTGTTTGGACAACTCACCAATATCAGTCTGTAATATTGAAATCTAGTAAGCTAAGATATCCTTAGACACTCTCTTCTCAATGGAAACTATAATACCATAAGTTCCAAAACCTCTCCCCATATCTCGAGTTTGCCATCCTTGGTTAGTTTGCGAGATCTAATCCATAATACTAGAGGCTATCTCCTATCGTAATATCGTAAAGGCTCCTCCAAATATAGCATTACCATAGCTATAGAAATGATGGTCAGGGCCCAATAGAATAACTCCAAAAAGATTGGCCTTGAAATTCAATGGTTGAGAACCACGCTAAGCTTTTTCTTAAACCCAAACTATTCCTCGTATATAGATTCTTACAGCAACTGCCTAAAATTATAAATCTCATCGTTGAGCTGCAACACCCTATATGGAGGAAAGAACATATTTAAGAATTGTCTGCATAACTCATTCCATGTAGTGATTGATGCTCTTGGAAGTTACCCCAACCATAATAATGCTTCTCTAGTAAGCGAAAAGGGGAACAATCTTAGTCTGAATGCCTCCTGATCTACCCTAGGAATAATGTATGAAGTGCAGATCCCAGTAAAATTTTCTAGATGCATGTTTGCGTCGTATGTAGGAAACCCCATAAACACACCATTCAAGTATAAGAGCTAGATCATAATACTAGAGACATTGAACTTGACATCGGGGGAAAGACAGAAGGAATAATGGCTCTAGTCCCTGCCAACTCAACGTACCCCAAATCTTCTTCATCGTCCTCATACAGATGTACATACTGCTATGATGGGATCAATTTGAGGTCGACCTCCTTCGACTCTATTTTGATTTCCACTGAATGCTGCTCGGTGGTCCGCTACCTGCCTCTAATCAGCTAACTCTACCTCCCAAGCTATCCACTGATCTTCTTTTACTTCCCTCTTCTCATTAGTGGATTATGATAAAAGTACCCCTATCTATTGATAAAAAATGTCCTAAACTCTTTTGGAAGGTGGGCAGGCACATCATCCCGAACCTCTTTAAGAATATTATCTTTTTTCAATTCCATTATCATACTAGGTGTTTGTAGGATCCTCTCTAGATTCAGATTCAATCCGAATAAGGGATTGCTTCTACTCCGTGTGCTAGGAATACATCGGTGTATACCCAAATAAGTACAAAAACAAAATGAAAAACCTAAAAATTGCAATAACTTTAATTCATAAATCAACACCGTATTCCCCAACAACGGTGCTAAAATTTGATAACTCCCAAGATATACCTTCACTCTAAAGGTTATGCGGTCTTTGTTAAATATAGTAACCCAATAAAGGTTGGGGTTAAATCCTAAGGGAATATGTGGAAGCATGGATCTCAACTGTCATAATCAACGGGCAAAACTGGAAATGTAAATGGGGGTTTTGAGTAGATATATCAAACAAGTGGGAATATAAACTTCAGTTTTAATTAGTCCTAAGTGAACACTAGGATTGTGTCCCCCCTGTCTTCTCAACTCTATAGGCTTATCGTGCTTTATTGAACCAACCTGATAACTTACATGCATAATCGATAAGTTATGTACCATCAACAGTCTTTTGGATAAGCTGACTGATTTCACCATTTTCCCTTCGAGTCTCAGGATGTCCCTTTACTAACCCTTATCTTGATCCTAGTTAACTATTACCTTTAGAGTCTCTAGTTATTAAATGATAGATAACCATCTTACTTATATAATACCCAGTAGCATGGATCGATAGTTAAACTTTAAATTATGATTGTCATTATCTTTTCCTAGTCACTACTCCTCTTTTGGAGTAAGTAGAAATAATCTACGTGGGATCCTAACATTTGTAACCACTAAGATAACTATTAAAGTAAAGATAATACAATGCATGCATGGGCATTGGTTAAAGAACAACAATAGCACTTCTCTTACTTTGTTAATCCGACAGGGCTTCCACAACTCTAGATAAGGGTTTTGGCCACTCATTCTTGTGAAGTAATAAAAAACATTCATGATTGAAAGCATAATATGAAATCACAATAATCATAAGTGAAAACCCAAAACTGTAACTGAATTAATCAACCAAAATTAATACAAGAGAATTCCAAGACCAAAATCAAATCTCAAAATCAAAATATGTTTGTAAGTATCAAGAGTGCGTCACTTCTACTGAAAAATACATAATAGGTATTTATAGTACATGAGGAAATCCTAAAATCCAAGCTCGGACGAAAAAGGAAAAAATGGGTCGGTGGCCACATGTGGTGTCCATATGCGGCCTGGCCTTGAGTGCATATTCCACATACATCCTAAGGCTAGTCACATGTAGACACCTACATGTGCATGAAAAATTTCCTTCAGCTTCTGCTCTTGAGATTTTGGACTTCTGGCACTTACCTTACCTATATGAGGTCCATATGTGCTACATGTGGTCCTCATGTTGACATAGGTAAGTGAAAAAAGTTATTTTTCAGCTCTTTTATTCTCGGGATCTCCAATTTTTATACTTACCTAAGTCTTAAATAAACTATATGTGCTATATGTGGTTTACATGTAGACATAGGTAAGTTCCAGGACTTCTAACACTTGTGACCAAGCTTCAAATCTTCAACTTTCATCACCTGCCTTGGTTGCGAACATCCGAAAAGAGTTATGAATACCCAAATAGATCAAATAAGTAGCCAAAAACACCATTTTCATCCTTTTCAGAAACTCAGCTTCCAAAACCTTGTTTCCTACAAAACGCATAATATCTACCAAAACAACCTCAGAAACTTGCATATTTTCCTTGTTTTAAGCATCAAAATCGCTATATCTCTATAGCACATCATTAGTGAAGATGGTCTAGGCTGCCATTTGCAATATTTTTTGATTTTAGACGATGTGTCCATAGTTTGTGTTTATATGCTTTATTTTCTACTTTGTTCAATCGGCCTATGATACCTAGTGAGTAAAAGTAGGTCCTACTCATCCCTTATGTACCCTTTTTGTGTATATCCAGGTACGTGCACTCTGTATGATAGTTTATTTTGGGTGGTTCTTAGAGTATTTTTGAGGTATCAATCACTCTGCGCATCTAAAGTTGATCTTTTACCCCTTCTTATTTAGTTTATGTCTTATTTGATATTCAGAGATAGATTGTGTTCATTTTTGGATTTGTAGTTGTATGTTTTGACATCTAGATGCACTTGGTTCTTATATTACAACACCAAATTTTGGGGTTATTTAGGGTATCATTGTTATGTATATTTTTTCTATTATTATAACAGTGTGGTTTACTTTATTCTAAAAGTATTACCTTGAGTTTTAGTTTTGTTTTCTTAATTAATATCAATTTGGGTGATTGGATTACTTGTCATGTCCTGTCAAGACAAGTGCCACATGACCTTTAGTTTTTGAGTTGTGTTAAATTGATATTAGAGCATCCAGGTTTATTGGTCTTATCAGTGTAGGAAAAAGATGTCTAGTAGAGTCTCATATATTGGTACATATACATCTGTATCTATCATAAAGAGGCTATAATATATATTTAGGAAACTTCTCTTATTTGCCCTTTATCATGTAGGTTTTCCCATACCTTGTATTGTAAATTGAGTTTTACTCTTTTCTGTATAGATGGTGAGGACTAGATCTCATAAGGCTAGAGATACTGATCCATCATCTGAGAAAAGATCCCTATTTAGGTAAGATACGAGTTGTGAATGAGCCCGAGATAGAGGACGGGCATGAGGATCTATCCCTTTTAAAAGTAGTACTAGGGTATCTACCCTAAGCCTCAAGTTTAGCATGCTAGAGATATGGGACCTACTCAGGTCCCATAGAGTTATTTTACCCCAGTCTTAGAGTGATTATTGATTCATTTGTTGACCAGTTTAGAGGATGCTCCTTTGAGCGCACCTGCTGTTTCTCTTTCTCTGAGTATTGTACCTCCATCTGTACCAGAGTTTGCCTATGGTGTTCCTATAGCTTTGGGTATGGATCCTCCAACGATAATGATATCAGGTTATAGTACTCCCTACAAACTTCGAGTGTTGTTCCTTCTTCAGTTCTTATCCGAGTATGGTATCTAATACTAGTGGTTTGGATTTCATCTATGTTACCCCCTCAGGTGGGATCTCAGCTAGCCAGATTAACTATGTCTTTTATTGTTGCAAGTATAATTATGCCTTCTAAGGATTAGAAGAGGATTGATATATTTACTTGAGTGGGTTCACCCAGGTTCAGTGGTAATATGGGTAAAGATTCCTATGAGTTCTTGATTGATTGTAGAGAGAAATTACATAATATTTGATCACTTAAGTCGCACAGGATTACTTACACTATCTACCGGTTGAGAGATGCAACCAGGGATTGGTGGAGGCTAGTTGTTACTTACAGACCTCTAGGTTCTCTACAAATGACTTGGGATTAATTTGTTGAGGCCATTTTGAATAGGTTTGTGCCATTTAGTCTAAGGAATCAAATAAAAGATGAGTTTGATTAATTAGAATAGGCTCTATGACAGTTGCAATGTCGGAGGCACATTTCTATATTTTGTCTAGATATTTATGTACCAGTATTATCATCGAGTTTGACAAGATTTGGAAGTTCATAAAGGGGTTGGATGCTTCACTTCAGCTAGATACTGCTCAGATGGTAGTGTCAGGGGCATTATTTCAAAGTATAGTGGATCATGCAAGATGACGTAGTTTATTCTTCGAGCATCTTAGGGAGGCACCAAGAAGGTATGTTGTTAGGGAAAATTTAGAGGTCACACTTCTCGAGGCACAAATTCTAGAAGTTTCCACGGGTATCATTGTGGACAAGTGCAGGAATACTTACAAGGTTTAAGTAGTAGGTCTTCTAGTTCAGTAGCTTCAAGTGGTTATTCAAGCTTAGCTGTACCTCCCTGTATTGTGTCAGGCTATAGAGATTGCTTCGTGTGTGATAAGGTTAGCCATTTGTCCAAGGAATGTCTCCGGTGTATTTTTAGGCCTACTCCTATATCATCGGTGAGAGGTAGAGGTTCTACTAGAGGTACATGAGGTAGAGGTAGTGGCATAAATAGTGGTGGTTGTAGGATTTCTCAGTCGTGGACAATGCTATGTTATACTTTCCAGACCAGAGTTATAGATTTTCGATGCTGTTATCATATGTATCATCCCTATTTGCTTCAAATCTACATCTATATTATAGGATCTAGGGTTGACTTTCTCTTATCTATCTATATATTTTTCTTTAGGTTTTGATTCTACTAGTAAGTCTCTATCCATACCTATTCATCTATTTAACCATGTAGAAGACTCTTTACTGGTGGATCGGGTGCACTGATCTTGTGTTATGACCTATGTTGAGCGTGAGTCTTGGGTACATCTGATAATCCTAGATATGGTATGTTTTGATGTCATCTTGGGTATGTATTGGTTATCTCCTTAACATTCTATTTTAGACAGTTATGCTAAGACCATGACTTTATCTCTGTCAGGTGTGTAAGGGATAGCTTAGAAGGGTTTGCTTTATTTGGTCCCCAAGAGTTATATCTTTTCTTCAAGATCTTTGTTAGGTAGAGCGGGGGTGTTTGTCTTATTTGGCCCATATCGTGATACTAGTGTTGCTTTACCTCCTACTGTGGATTCTTTTAGTATTGTCCATGAGTTCATGGCTATTAATCCCATAGATTTTCCTAGTATACCTTCAGATTGTGATATTAACTTTGCCATTGATATTGAGCTAGGCACCAAGCCCATATCTATTCCTTCATATAGTATGGCCCTAGTAGAGTCGAAGAAATTGAAGAATCAGTTGCTGGAGTTTTTGGATAAGGGATTTGTCTGACCTAGTGTATCACCTTAGGGTGCACCTATTTTGTATATATAGAAAAAGGATGGGTCTACACATATGTTTATTGATTATCGACAGTTAAATAAGGTGATAGTTAAGAATAAGAATCCTTTTAGTCGTATTAATGATTTGTTCAATTAGATTTAGGGTGCTTCGGTGTTTTTGAAGATTAATTTGAGGTCTGGGTATCACCAGTTGAGGATTAGAGATTTTGATATTCTGAAGGCAACTTTAAGGTCATTATGAGATCTTGGTCATGTTCTTTGGTTTGACCAATTACCCAACTCTATTCATGGAGTTGATGAACTAAGTATTTTGATCATATCTCGACTATTTTATCATTGTATTTATATATGATATCTTGGTTTATTCCAAGAGTAAGGCCGATTATGAAGAGCACTTATAAATTGTACTTTAGGGATTGAAGGATGAGAAGTTATATGATAAGTTCTCCAAGTGTTAGTTTTTGTTAGATTCTGTTTCTCTTTTGGTTACTATGGTGACAAAAGATGGTATTACGGTTGCTCCGGCCAAGATTGCAATGATTTTTGATTGGGCTAGGCGTACTTCTCCAACTGAGATTCAGAGTTTTAATAGTTTAGTAGGCTACTATGGGTGATTTGTTGAGGGTCTTGCATCTATTGAGGCTCCATCAACCAAGTGTACTTAGAAGAAGATTTCATTTCAGCGGTCTGATGCTTGTGAGAAGAGCTTCCAAAAGCTCAAGGATTTGTTGACCTCAACTTTTATCTTGACTTTTCCCAAGGAGGGCATGAGTTTTACCATCTTTTGTGATGCTTAAAGTGTTAGGTTAGGTGTTATGTTGATGTAGAAGAGTAAGGTGATTGCATATCCTTATCATCAGTAGAATCCCCCGTGAAAAATTACCCCACCCATAGTTTGGAGTTGGGCGGAATTGTGTTTGCTTTGAGGTTGTGGAGGCACTACTCGTATAGAGTCCATTCTGAGATTTTCTTAGATCATCATAGCCTTCAGTATTTCTTTACCCAATAGTATCTTAATATGAGGTAGCATCGTTGGCTTGAGTTGCTTAAATACTTGACCTTATATTTTCTATCATCCTAGCAACACTAATGTGGTTGAGGATGCCTTAAGTTAGAAGTCGACTAGGTTTAGTCTTTGGCTAACCAAATGGTTAGTCTTGAAATTTCCACACCTGGGTGTGTTTTGGCATTTGTGGAGGTTACGTCTTCCTTGATGGAGAAAATTTGGGCTCATCAATTTAACAATTTTAAGTTGAGAGTGATTCGGGATTAGGTGTGTAATGAAGAGGTTGAGGAAGCCTCTCGTGATTCTGATAGTTTTTTGAGGATTGGAGGCCTAGTTTGGGTGTCGAGAGTGGGTGATTAGGTGAGATTGATATTGGAGGGGGGTCATTGCTCCTGTTAATTTATCCATTTGGGAGTGGCTAAGGTGTAGTATGCTTTTAGATATCACTACTAGTGGGGTGGTATGAGAAATAATGTAGCAGACTTTGTAGCTCATTGCCTAAGTTTCCAGCAGGTGATGGCCGAGTATTTAAGGCATGGTGGTTTAAAAAGAGGTTACCCATCTTGAGTGGAAATGTGAATGGATTACTATTATTTTTATGACTAGGTTGCCTCGTACTTCTCATAGTTATGATAGTATTTGGGTTATCGTGGATCGATTAACTAAATCTACCATTTCATTATGGTTTAGTTTTCTTTTAATGCTAAGAGGTTGGCCCGTATTTATATACATGAGATAGTTCGCTGCCTTCATGGGGTGCTAGTATCTACCATTTCAGATAGAGGTTCAGTGTTCGTATCTATCTTTTGGAAGACTTTTCAGGTAGAGTTGGGTACCCAGGTTTATCTTAGTTTAACTTCCCCCAGTCCGATGGTCAGTTAGAGTAGACTATTCAAGTTTTAGAGGATATGCTCTGTGCTTGTATTATGGATTTTGAAGGTCTATGGGAGAAACATCTAGCTTTGGAGGAGTTTGCATATAATAATGCTACTATTCTAGTATTGAGATGGCTCCCTTTGAGGGTTTGTATGGTAGGCATTGTCTCACTCCAGTTGGTTTGTTTAAATTTTTTGAGATTAGACCTCAAGGTACAAACTTACTTCGTGAGTCTTTAGATAGAGTTTGGCTTATTCAAGATAGACATCAATAAGCTCAAAGTAGGCGGAAGTGCTTTGCAGATCGTAGATATTGTGCCTTAAGATTTACTGTTGCTGATCGAGTTTTCCTTTGTGTGTCATCCATAAAGTATGTGATGAGGTTTGGGAAGAGGGTCAAGCTTTGCCCTAAGTATAATGGACCTTTTGAGATTCTTTCGACTATTGAGGACTTGGCTTATGAGTTAGCATTACCCCAGATTTATCTGCTATTTATTTAGTTTTTCATATTTTTAGGCTTTGGTGATACATTCCAGCTGAGTCTCATGTCATTCCTTAAGGTTTAGTGCAGTTAGATGAGAGGTTGCCTTTTGTTGAGGATCCCGTCTTCTTCTTAGTTAGGGATGTTAGATGAATGTGTTCTAGTGATATTCCAATAGTTAAGGTGATCTGTAGATGCTTCTACTTGGGAGGTCAAGTCCAATAAGCGTGGTAGTTATCCCCAACTTTTTGCTGGTTCAGGTATTTTTCTTACCTATAATTCGAGGACAAACTAGATTCTTAGTGCTGGAAGAGGTAATGACTTGATTTTTATGGATATTTATTTTTATGTGATTTGACCATTTTACTCCTCCTCATGGTTAATACGTGATATTTCTGAGGCGTGGGGATGATTGACACAGTTCCAATGATTTTTGGTATAATTTGTGCGAGTTTGTGGTTTTTGGAGGTTAAAAATACTTTGTAGTTGACTTTGGTCAACATTTATTATTCTGTGCCTCGAATGGCAAAATAAACTATGGCAGTAGATTCAAAACGTCAATTTTGGGTTAGTAACATCGTTGGTGTGATTTTACGACTTTGGAATCTCATTTCAACCCTTAGTTTGGAATATTGTCATATTAGGTCTCGAGGGTCAATTTTGTGAAATGATATTTTTTCAAAAAATATGATGTTGCTATTGAGTCTGGAGCATCAAATTTGATAGGGTAGGATAGTTCATTTGCATTCTCGATATTCCAGATGAATCTCAAGGGGCCGATAGAGATTTGAAATTCTCCAAGTCCCAGTCGATGCACCACTTAGTTGGTGAATCCACTTAAGCAGCCATCCGGTTGCTTAAATAACCTGGCTTAACCAGTTGAGTGTCGCTTAAGCAAGACCCTCTCCCATAAGTGAATGTGAATTAAGCGGCACTTCATCTTCTTAAGCGACGTGTGCAGACTTGGGAGGGTACCGCTTAAGTGACACCTGGGTAATATAAATACCCCTCTTTCTTGATCTTTCCTCATTTTTGAGACTTGGAGCTTTGGGTTTTAGAATTCTTGAGCGATTTCTTCCATTTTCAAGATTGAGTTAGCTCCACAATCTCTATTCCAATTATTTTTCTTCAATTCTTATCATTTAAAGCTTGTTAAAACTCAATTTCTAAGGTGGAATTTGGGTATTTTGGCCCGGAAGACCTAAATTAGTATTTCTTAAATTTAAACCTCAATTTCAACCCATTTTCACTTGGGTTTTCTTCTATGGCCTTCCTTTAATCAGGGGAAATGTATTTCTGCACAAAAGTTCCAATTTTACCCTTTTTTTTAAATCCATTTCGAGGGTCTGTTTTGACCCCAACTAAAAAATGGGCAATATCGGTATCATTGAATTTCTCTTGATTTATAGATTCTATATTTGTATGTTTTAGTTGATTTTGAGGCCTCTCGTGAGGGGAAGGCTTTTTAATTATAGGCTTTTGGATTGGGTTTTCTTCGTTTGAGGTTCGTTATGGCTTAACTTTCTTTAGACTTGGTAGGATAGTTAATATTAATGTAAAAGCATGCTATGGGTATGGGGTTGTATCATTAAAAATGTATTGATATTATTATGTGCCTGTGTGGGGGCCTATGTTGTTGTCATTGGTGGTTTGAGACATTATTTTCTATGTGTGACCGTGTGGGATCTTATACACCATCTTTGGCCTGGCATTTATATATTTAGTTGTATTCTTCTTAGTGGAAATTGCCTAAGTTAAGATTTATGTGGTATCAATGACATATTATTGCATATCTTACTCAACTAGTGCATGAATTATATTGGATCATGGATGGTTGTCTTATTAAGTGGATTTTTGGCTCATATGCTTGATATATTGGTTGTATTTGGAAATTCTCATTCTGGTTTGATTGTGACCATTGCATCCTCTTATTATATACATTCATGAGTCATTGGTACTATTTTGGAAATATTGGTTCTTCCGATAGAAATGTGACATCCTTAAAAACCCTCTATCGAATATAATATGCCGGAGAGGAGTTATCAATATTTGATTGGTATTGGTTATTGGATTGTATATGAGTTCTGAACCTTCATGGGCCTACCTTGGGAGAACAACTCGGTAGGTATTTGCGGAGGTTATGCGATGTCCTCAGACATATCACATCATCATCATTATCATTATCATTCTCATTATATTTCATACATTATGCACCTTCTGTGTTTTGCTCTTGTGTTTAATTTGATGTCTATATATTCTATGATTCTGTACTTGTACTTGGTATATGTGCATTATTTAGAATTGTGAGTAGAGATAATGTGGGCTACCGTTTGGACATTTTTTGATTGCAAGTAATGTACCCATAGTTTGTGTTTATATACTTTATTTTCCACTTTGCTCAATCGGCCTATAATACCTACGGAGTGCAAGTGGATCATGCTAATCCCTACTGTGCCCTTTCAGTGCAGATCCAGGTATGAGTGCATAACACTGTAGCTAATTTTCGGTGGTACTTGGAATATTTTTGAGGTAGTGGCCGCTCTATGCCTCCAGAGTCGATGTCTTGTTTCATATTCAGAGATATATTTGGTTTCTTTTATGATTTTCTGTTGTATATTTTGATTTCAAGATGTACTTAGTTGGTTCTTACACTGTGACATCAAATTTTGGGTTGATATAGGGTATCATTATTATGTATTTTCCGCTATTTATTGTTTAACTGTGGTTCAACTATTGAAGTTTACCTCGTGTTTTGGTGTTGTTTTCTTAATTCATATATGTTTGGGGGTTTACTTACTTGTCTAGGCTTGTTGAAAAAAGTGACATCTTGACTCTTCATTTTTGGGCTGTGACATTGATGTCGCCAAAATTATACCTCCAAAAAGGTATAACATAGTTGCTTATCAAATATAGAACCCAACAATGTTGGGGTCTAACCTACAGGGAATAGGATACAAAAAAGTCGGAAGATTGCTGATGTAGCTGGAAAGTGCAGAAAGTAAATGGGTTTTTTTCCCTAAGAACAATAGTTATAGTAATAATGCTGGCAGATAGGGTTGTTATCAGAATCAGATGATCACTAGGACTATGTTCCCCTCACTTCTGAACTTCGTAGACTTATAGTGCTCATCACACTCTCTCAATGCCTTGCATGCATAATATGACATGTTATGTATCACCTAACTGTCTCTCAACCTTGGTTTGGGTTAATTTCACTCATCTCTTCTCGGTCTTAGAGTGTCGCATTACTAACCCTAGTTCTAGATTCTATATTAATTATATCCTCTCGGTCTCAAGTTAATTATATGAAGGTTGGTAGCTTCAAATTAATGTTGTGATCTTCTCTTTATAATCTCAAACTCTTTCTCGAGTTAGTATCGAATACAAGAGGGTTCTTAATGTATGAAGTCGTCAAGAAAGCAATCAATATCAAGAAAACTATAATACATGCAAGAACACCAATCAAGAATGACTTTTCACTTCCTCTACTTCGTTAATCCATCAGGGTTCCCACAACCCTAGTTATGGGGTTTAGATTCTCATGATCATAAGAACACACATATAATTCATAATTGAAAGCATATGAATGATCTCACAAATAATTAAGAATGAAAACTGAAATCTCAACTTTTTATCAAACCCTAAAAACCAAGAACAAGAACTCCGTGATCAAAAGTGTATTTTAGAATTCAAAACAACGTACTAAGTGTATAAAGTGCGTAAACTACTAATGAAACATCAAATGGGTATTTATAATTACATCAAAACCCCTTAAAACTATCCTTAAGAAAGTAGGAAAATAAGGTCGGCACCAATCTATGACCCCACTCATACATCGTAGGTGGTACCTACGGACCCTAGGTTTCATCGTAGGAATCAGAGGGATCTTCAGCTTTTAGAACCCCTACCTATGAGGGATACCTACGGGTCCATAGGTAGTACCTACTCCGCATAGGTAGGGTTCGTAGGAATCACGAATAATCACCAACTTGCAGAACTTTAGTGTAGATACCTACGGGCCCATAGGTAGTACCTATGGCCCGTAGGTATACCTTATACTTCACTTTATCAATTTCTTTCTCCTTCTCTTCTCCAAACCCTGTTTTCCTACAAAACCAACACTAAAACACATCACATCTAACAAAAAGACCCAAGTAGTTGCATAATTTCCTTATTTTAAGTATCGAAAGTACCATGAAACCATGTCACATCAACACCCTCAACTTAGAACGTCTGTATTTGCTCAGGCATCTCACACATAAAAAGGAAACATGATTCTTAACTAAAAGAATCCTAAGGCATCTACGACAGTCAACTCAATTTGGCTCAAAGTACTTACCCCCTCCCATTTCAAACTTTTCAAAACCACTATGTATATCCATGTAGCACAACATTATGACATAAAGGAATCAAGCGATGACATTACATTTGCTATAAATAACCATGCAGATATGCAATTTACAATACCGAACAGATAAATAGTTAACAATAACAAAGAATTCCTAACTCTCATAGTGTAATAATACATGTCAATGTAGGGATGATATGAAGACACTCATTCTCTTATAAAATAAGTTCCAACAATGTGCAAAAAATACCATAGGCTTCCCCTTATTTTCTATACCTTAGTGTTTGAAAAAATTGGAATAGTATCACTATAGGACTTCTCTCGGCTTGTAATATAAGCTTGGGGGTAGGTATGGTACATTTGGAATATAGTGATTCACCCTCCTTGACACTACACATACATTATTGGTTCTAATTCTCAAACATTTTTCTTTTATTTCCCTTTTTCTCCTTTATTGATTATTCGAATTGAGTGTGGTTTCTTTTATTATTTTCATTTATTCACTTCTTTTTTTCTTTCCATTTTCATTATTTTTTTTGTTTTCTTCTTATTCACACTTTTCTACCACACCCAACCTTACTTGTTTTTTCTTTTATTCAACACCCTTCTGCATACCCAATTTTAACCATGCACGTCTATGATCGCCACCCCCAAATTAGAAGATTGGTATGAGTTGAGGGGCATAGTGTCCAAGGAGGGAACAAGGCCTAAACAGGTTCATTGTAATTAAACGGGAAGGTGACAAGGTGAAAAAAAAACTAGGTAAATTTATTTTGAAATCAGGGATCAAGGGATACTTATTCTAATTTGGACAGTCTTTTAGTCTAAGAGTGGACTAATTCAAAACGACCTATGATCATGTCGTAACCAACTATCCTACAACCTAGGCAAGACTAATCGGGCAAGTTATGGATTAAATGCACAAAGGGAACTAAGTAAATGCCTCACACACACATGGTACACGATTACATCACCAACTACCACCTATTCGACTCATATAATCCTAAGATTTAATTATATTATTCCTAATACAAATGCCTTAAAAAGATTCAAACAATGGTCACACAATATTTATATCACATAGTTCACAAAAATTTTGGGAGGGGTATCATTCTTTTCAAACTCTTAAAAACACAAAATGTAACATGTAAATTGCACTTAGGTTCCTTATTTTTCTTCTAATTAAACAAAAACAACACATAACAAAAAACACAATACCTTAGACATGCCGTATCTACTATGACAACACACTTCGAGGAAAAATGACATGACAAAAAAAACCCCAAGAGGACATCTAGACCCACAAGTAGCACTACACTCATCAAATAAGAATGCATCACCCTAATGCATTAGGCTTCCATAAGGCAAGAGAGTTTAGTAACATACCTGTGGTACCTTTATATTTGAAATCAATAGCAATAATACAAATGAATTATCACAAATGAAGAAGTAACATAACACCTTGGGCTGCCTCTCAAGCAATGCTCGATTTAAAATTGCGACATAATGTAGTGACCTTGATTACTCATACTTCATAAAGGTAGCCATAGGGTTAGACTCTGGGGTCATCAAGAATGTTTATTACCAAATTCACCCTCATGTTAGTTGGTTGCTTCATAGTTATGCAAACATTGAATATGACTTCCTCATTATTCAGCCTGAACTTTAGCTCACCTCTTTTCATATCCACCAATGCTATACTCGTGGATTAAAATGGTCTCCCTAATATTACGGGAATCTCAAAATCAACCTTACAATACAAGACAAAAAAGTTAATCTAAAAGATAAAATTGTCCATTTTAACCAAAACTCAAACGATATTCCCATAGGCTTTTTAACTGTACGGTCTGCCATCAATAACTGTATCTTCGTGGGTTTAGGATGTATCAAGCCTAATTATTTGAATACTTCCAATGGAATAAAGTTTATGGTGTAACCTAAGTCACACAAAGCCCCAAAAGATGACCCAATAGTATAAGGAATAGTGAAAGCTCTGGGATCACCTTTTTTTAAACCAGAGATCGAGTAGTAATTGCACTAAAATAATACAGAACACCAACATACTTATAATTTATAGTTTTTTTCTTTGTCACCAAACCCTTTATAACTGTAACATAGTCAGGCATTTGCTTTAGAGCTTCAAGAAATGGGATATTCACACTCAACTCCTTCAACATCGCAATAAACTTCTTATACTTCCTTTCTTTGACCATCTACTTCAAACCTTAGGGAAAAGGTAGAGGAGGTCATGTAATAGGTTTTAATATTGGTTGTCTCTCCTTACCCTTACCTTTATTAGTTTAACTTATTTCTCTACACCCGTCAATTTGTGTAACATCTCACCATTAGTCACTAATTTTCCAATTTTAGCTTTGGGTGCATTATCAACATTAATAATATCATCCCTTACCTCATCAAATATATGCATAGGTGGATTAATCGTATCCTTACCACTCCGAGTAGTGATGGATAGGCTGTGACTATCATTCTTCAGATTTTGAATGGTAATGCTCAAAAGAGTGCCCGATTGACTCTAATTTAATGTAACCAACATATGACAAAACTGCTGCTTAAGCTACTTAATTGAAGTAGCATGCGATTCTTATTTCTAGCTCAATCCCAAAATATCTACCTTTATCTCCTTAAGAAAACTCTTTTGGATCTTTGAACCCTTAACCAACATTATAAGCAATGCTTCCATCCTTGAGTCATCATCATAATTCTCGAGTGGAACATACAGACCACTTTTCTTCTTATAATCATCCTTTCTTCTCTAGTCACCATCTCGCTCTCTACTTCTATTTCTATACCGTCCCTATAATAGTTTTGACCCTGATTCTCTTGCCTCAAATTCCAGCTGTATTGAGTAAGGCCTTGGGATTTTTATTAAAAACCCACCATCTATCTATTTAAGTACTGTGATTCCTATTCAGAGTCCAAATCATCATGTATAACATATTTACCTTGTGCGCCCACTGCATTCAATTTTTCTACTCCTATAGTTGTAAACTGCCGGGTAAGAAATCTAATCTAAATCCTCAACTATGCTACCTCTTGAGGCACTGTATCACCTAGGGATCTTTAGTCACTTGAAGCACCAATATCATAAGTGTTAAATCCTCTATCTTCCTCTTAAGTATGCCATTCTTGATTGGTTTTAGTGATCCAATCTAAGATTTCACAGCTTGCTCCAATGAAGATTCATGAAATCCCTACCAGTAATAGTATCGACAATAACTTTAGTGTTCACATTTAAAGCTCTATCAAATATCTAGATCAAATTCCTCCCTAAAATTCTGTGATTGGGCACATTCATCAACTTTTTCTTGAATTTTAACCAAGTCTCGTACATTGCCTTTGAACGCAATTATCTGAAATTGTAAATATCATCCTTCAACTGCAGCATTCTAGAAAGTGAGAAAAATTTGTCTAAGAATTGTGTCTGCAACTCATTCCAAGTGGTAATGGACCCACGAGGTAGTTTCCCTAACCATAAAATAGATTCTTTTGTAAGAGAGAATGGGAACAACCTGAGTCTCAAAGTTTCTTGACTTACCCCTGATAGATTTACAAAGTGCAAATCCCAATAGAATTTATAACGTGTATGTTTGCATCATCAGTCGACAAACCAGTAAACAAACCCTTTAGATTAAGTAATTGAATCATTGTACTCATAATGTCAAATTCTATTCCTTGGGGGAAAATCTGGTGGAATGATAGCTCCTGTCTTAATAAGTTCAACATACCCTAAATCTTTTTTTAGATCATTATATAATAGTAAGTAAGGATAAGCAGGTGGTTGAAGTCTATATCTTCTAAGTCTATCCCAATCGAGTGATGCTAAATGATCTGCTACCTCCTTTCTACCCCTTTTCTCAGCACACCAGGCTAGTACTGACCTTACATTCTCTTTGGCTAACAACCTGTTATTAGTTTCCTTAGTAGTCTCATGAACATCATCCGGAGATGGCTAATTCAATACATTTGTATCATTCTAAAGCCCTTTGTACAGGGCTCTCATGCTCTTCTATCTTATGATTCTTTCATAAGGTCCATTTAATCTTATTATAAAAAGGAATCAGGAGATTTGCTTGATTCTTAATGTTTGGCATATATCGACGTATACCCAGAAAATAACATAAATAGAAAACTAATAACCACAACATCCTCAACTAAATGATTCATAATCGTACTCCCTGACAACGACGACAATATTTGATGCCACCAAAATTACACCTTCTAAAAAGTATAATGATTCACGTGTCAACTATAGAACCCAACAAGTTTGGGTTTTAACCCATAAGGAATAAGATGAAAATTAGTCAGAAGATTATTGCTATATCTGGAAAGTGTAAAAAGTAAATATGATTTTATTGTAATAATAGTAGAAAAAGTAATAATTCTGGAAAATAGGGTTGTTATTAGTATGAGACGTTCACTAAGATTGTGTTCCCCCTGACTTCTTAACTTCGTAGAATTATCGTGCTAATCAAACTCTCTTGGTGCCTCGCATGTAGAATCTAATAAGTTATGTATCACCTAACTTCCTCTCCACCCTGGTTTGGGTTAATTTCACTCATTTCTTCTCTATCTCAGAGTGTCTCATTGCTAAACCTTGTTTAAGATCCCAGATTAACTATCTTCTCTCGGTTTCAAGTTAGTTAGATAAAAGTTCGTAGCTTAAAATTACCTCGGTGATCTTCTTTTCCTAATCTCAACCACTCTCTCAAGTTAGTATTGAATACACTTAGGTTTTTAACATCTGTAGTCATTAAGAAAGAAATTAATACGAAGAAAACCATAATAAATGCAAGAATACCAATAAAAAATGACTTTATACTTACTCTACTTCATTAATCCATCAGGGTTCCCACAACCCTAGTTATGGGGTTTAGCTGCTCATAATCGTAAGAAAATATATATAATTCATAATTGAAAGCATATGAATGATCTAAAAAATAATTAAGAATGAAAACCAAAATCTCAACTTTATATCAAACCCTAAAGACCAAGAACAAGAACTCCAAGATCAAATGTGTATGTTAGAATTCAAAACAATGTAATAAGAGAATAAAGTGCATAAACTACTAAAGAAACATCCAATGGGTATTTATAGTTACATTATAAAACCTAAAAAATTATATTGAATGAAGTAGGAAAATAAATTCGGTACCAACGTACGACCCCACTTACATACCCTAGGTGGTACCTACGGGCCTTAGGTGGTTTGTAGGAATTAGAGAGATCTTCAACTTTCAAAACCTCTACCTACGAGGGGTACCTATGGGTAGTTGGTAGTATCTACATGACATAGGTAGGGTGTAAGAACCCATAAAATTCTAAAGCTTAATACAGTCCTTTAAGCGTGTCAAGGTGGTCCTAGACTTAGAAAATTTTAGCTACATTCTAGACTTAGATTAATTTTGGCCTTCAAAAGTTGGAAAATTTATTTTTCCACCTTAATGTCCTTTAATGGTTCGTATTCTTATTGATTCATGATCAGGAAGGTCAATAGGTAATCCCAGACAAGTTTTGAATTCTTATTGATTCATGATCAGGAAGGTCAATAGGTGATCCCGGACAAGTTTCAAATTTTTTGAAAACTCGTTTAGATCAAGATTGGAAGTCCAAAATAGTGGACCAACATGATCTTGGTGTGCCCCATTTCAAATTGTGTTGGTAACCAGTTGTGTAGACTTCCAAAGCCAAAACAACTGAGGCTCATCACATTCATGGCACGCCGCGTCGGGTATAGCATCGCAACCCTCGACGCGCCACATCACTAATAGCGGCACTGCCTAGTTATTTATTCATTAAATGTATGCATTTTTAAAGGCAAATGGATAATTTTCCCAACCCTATATAAGGCTTAAACACGGGATTAAGCCTTATTTACACCAAAATACACCCCTTTCTCTCAAAATCCTCTCAAGAACACATTAGGGTTTTCAATTGGGGATCCAAGTTCAAGAAAATTTCTCTGTGAATCATCAAGAATCATTCATCTAAGATATGCATAGTGTTCATTCATGGACTCCTTTTGTCTATGAAGCCCAAGAATCAAGTTTTAAATTACGAATTGTGATATTCATTCTATGAATTGAATTATGTTCATGTGTTGTTGTTGTATGAATTGCAAGATGGATCCTTTATTATGTTTTTATGAAATTAAGCTAATATGTGGAATGAAATCATGAAATTGGGTTGAATTGCAAAGTAAGGTTCTATTAAATTCATGCTCAGGCCTAAGCCTTAGATCATGTAATCTAAGTGATTGATAAAATGCCTAGGATAATAGAAATTATGCTTGATAGTTAAACTGTGACCTAAGTTATGAATGTACGTGTTTTCCTATGTTTAAAATGATTTCCATGAGGATTGTTGTGTAATAAAATTGCGTGATGATATAATAATGATATTAAAATGATGAAGTTAAGACAGTATCATGTGCATTCTAAGCTATATACAAGATTATGATAACCATGTACTTAATGAAATATCCCCTAATGTTGTAGTATGAATTGTTGATATTGGCCATGTATTCAAGAAAGTCATGCTTTGTTATTTTCCTTTTATCGAGTCCTGGGGGTACTTGTACCCAAAAAATAATAGTTGTGTACCTAGAGCCAGTGTCATGTTTCACGATATCCTCAGTCAATCCATAATCCATAAAACTTAGTCAGCCATGCGACTCAGGAAATCTCAGTAAATTCAGAAATCTCAGTAGTATTCCGTTAGTCAACGGAACTCCATGAAATTAATCTAGTCTAGTACAATAAATTATGTTCAGTGTCTATTCAGATGGGAGTAGGAATTATCACCGAGTGAACCCAAGTATGGGAACTCACTTGTTATATGAGGGTGTGATTCTTAGAAGCAATCCTTGTGATCCTGAACTACGTAGCCAGTGTAGGTTGAGACATCATAGCTTGTTATATAAGGGTAGATGAGGTGGATTAACCTGTTATATGAGGGTTCCCACCATTCTCACTAGAGTTACCTGTTATATGAGGGTTACTCACATATTGTCCTTACCAGTGGTGCGGTATTGACAGCCTTCCAATTGAGATTCAAAATTGGACCCGAACTCAACTATATTGTGATTATTTATGGCATGTAGATTAGATAACTACTTTCCACAATTTTATTTACAGAATCAGGACTGTCAGATGCACCCATTCAGTCTTAATAATAGAACTCAAATATTTCTACAAAATTCAAGACTGTCAGATACAATCAACTCAGAACAGTACGGAACTCAGCTAGTTCCACTAGAACATAGACTATTAGATATAGTCGCTCAGTATCCATTTATCAATTATACTAGTTATCTCAGTTATATTAGTTATGTCAGTTATCAGTAACTCATGTTACCAGTAATCGGTTTCAGGACTGTCAGATACAATCAATCAGACCAGTTCTTTATAATCAGACTGTTAGAAACAATTATTTCTTTATCAGTAATATACCATAAGTTCTACAGTATTTAGTAGACTCAATTATCAGTATCAGTATACCCAAATGTTTGAAAATTAGTACTCAAAACTCAGTACCCAGTGTCAGTATGGTCTGAGTTACAGTTACTTGCTCATGCATGTATTCTCACATTCATGTTATATAGTCATTTAGTATTGTCATGCATATGAACCTTGTATTCAACCTACCTCATATGCATACTAGTACATTTAATCATACTGAAGCATTTGTGCTATGGTGTTTTACTTTACTCCATAGGTTCGGAAGCACCAGCTCCAGAGCATCAGTAGTATTCCAGTATCCAGCAGTCAGAGTTAGCAGTGTGTCCTCATCCTTCAAGGACATGATCATTAATTTATCATTTTAGTACTAGTTCATTTCAGTAGTTGGAGTTAGTTGGGGACATGTCCCATCAACTCCTTATCAGACAGTTTAGAGGCTTTCAGACTATAGTATATTCAGATAGTTTATTTAAGTATTGGGTATTTCTATACCCCGTTTAAATATTTTTTATCAGATTTTATGTTTCAGATTTGAACCTTATGTCCTTACAACTTATGTTTTCGTATTTATATACGTATATTATACAGTGTTCAGGTATAAATATCAGTCATGGGTTAGCTTATGTCCTTCGGGATCATGAGCATTATGTAGCATTTTGGGTACCAAATTCGGGGTGTTATAAACTTGGTATTAGATCCAGGTTCAACAGTGTCCTAGGAAGTTTGAAAATCCATATCTAGTAGAGTCTTGTACATGGGTGTGTTTTGCACCGCACTTATGTGTAGGGGGATATGAGATGTTTTAGGAACAGTTTCCATTCTTTCAATATTCATGTTGTGCGAGTGAGCATTAGCTCAAGTTGAACTCTCAGTATAATTCGCTCCTTCCTTTCATTATAGAACATGTCTCCCAAAAGGACTAACAAAAGGAGGACAGAGAACCAGTCGGTACTTTTGCCCGTCTAAGCAGATTCCTTAGACGAGCATGTCTTTCATGGCAAATTCAGAATCAACTCTCTTACTATGTCATATTTAGTAGTAGCTCAGAGCAATAAACATGCCATTGTCCCACCTAGGCAAGTAATTCGCTCCCAGTAGATCGAGGTGGGAAAGCGTAGTAAAAAAGAAAGAAAGAGAGAAAATAAGAGAGCTAGAACAGGTAGCCTTAATTTCAACCAGCCTAATTTAGAGGGTGGTAACCGCTTTTAGTTCTGCTCAAGGTTTTCAATTCTAGTTCCTTCCTTAGCCAGTACTCTAGTCCCTAAATTTAGATATAGAATGCTAGGTCCTAAACCTCAGGGCAGTGTTAGTAGTACCCGAAGCCATCCCCTTTGTCAGATTTGTGGTAAGTATCATAAGGGTATATACAGAGCCGACAATGATGTGTGTTTCTAATATGGCGAGTCAGGTCACAAAGTTTGATACTGTCCCAGGACCGGTCCTTGAAGCTAGCATAATCATTCTTCAGCTCAGTTCGGTCGCCCAAATCAGCATCAATGGGCAATGCCTAAATAGATTCCATGCTCTTCAGCCCCGACAGAATCAAGAAAGTCCTTCTAATATGGTCACTGTCAACATTGAGGTCAGAACAAGTATTAGTAGGACCTTTATTAGTCTCCACCCTAGAGGGTCAGTGTATCATAACCCGACAAATATACAGGCACTGTTTAGTTATGAAAGCTTAGAAGGAGCCAGGCCTTTAGATTCCAGTAGTATTTCCAGCATGTATAGGAAAGCAGTAAGGGAAAGACGATTCATGACCCATCCTTATCTTAATGTAAGATATCGTACTTCAGTCAGCATGATGCCTTCACATGTTTTACATTTCTGTTCCATGAAACCAGCTTATATTCACACGTTTTCCATAGAATCATGTACGATTCTAGTTCCCAGCATAAGGAGTTCAGTTTTACTCCCCTCAGCAATCCAAGTCATGACCCACGAATGCAAAAGACTCTAAACTCCGATCATGCAACTCATGACTCATGTATACATGTCACGCTTTATAGTATACTTAACTTCCATGACTCATGATACACTCCTACTGATCAGTTAAATCCAGGATATGTTATGTATCCACTATATCCCCAGTTCAGACCTTTTGGGTAAATCCAAGCTATTGATAATATATTCCTCAGGCCTCAGCTATGTGTCAAGTTCATTTAGTATCCATTCATGCTTCAGGTCCTCCTGATTTAACCCTTTAGTAAGCTCTCTTTGTAAAAATAGTGTAGTGATAAGTAGTTGCTTAGAAGGGAGAGAGTAAATATTTTATGTTAAGAGAAGATTGTTGAATGATTATGTTACCCAAGGGTGTAGTAATGAAAATAGGCTTGAATGTCATGTTAAGTGTGCAAGTAAAGGGCTAGCAAGAGGTTGTAATTAGAAGCTGGGAAAGTACAGAGTGAGAGTACACTTTCAGATCCTCGACTTATGTCAGTCTTCATTCTTAACTATCAAAACTCAGTTGCCATCTTAGTTACAGTTTAAGCCTTCAGTACTCAGAAATCAGTGTTCAGTCTCAAAATTAAGTACTTTAGTATCAGTCTAAACCACAATTATCAATGTTCAGTTATCAGAACCCGGTATTTAGTTCCAGTATGAATCCTAGTTATAGTGTCAGCTTTAGTTCAGTAATCAGATCAGAAACTCAGTTTAGTTCCAGTCTTTCTTGACCATAGTGTACAGTTTTCAGATACTTAGTTATTAGTATTTTAGAACCTCAGTATATGAAATGTTTCAAAATTATGTCATACACTCAGTCTTGCATCCGTAATTAATACAAATTTTACAAAATTCATGCTCAGTTACCTCATGATACCCAGTCAGCCATTAACTTCTGTGTATAATACTCTATAGTCTCAGTCCAGCTATTCAGACCAAGTACATTTCAGTCTTACACGCCCAGTATTCAACTGTCAGCATATATCAGTCATGTCAGTCATGAAATTATGTTCCAGTCGTTCATGCTCAGTATGTGTTTCAGTCTATCCTTTCTACCCTCTCAGTCAGTCTCATTCGAGGATGAATATTCTCAAGGGGGAGATATTGTAAAACCCCATAAAATTCTAAAGCTTAATACAGTCCTTTAAGCGTGTCAAGGTGGTCCTAGACTTAGAAAATTTTAGCTACATTTTAGACTTAGCTTAATTTTGGCCTTCAAAATTTGGCAAATTTATTTTGTCACCTTAATATCCTTTAATGGTCCGTATTTTTATTGATTCATGGTCAGGAAGGTCAATAGGTGTTCCCGGACAAGTTTTGGATTTTTTGGAAACTCGTTTAGATCAAGAATGGAAGTCCAAAATTGTGGACCAACGCAATCTTGGCGCACCGCATCTCCAATTGCATTGGTCACCAGTTGTGAAGACTGCCAGAGCCAAAACAACTGAGGCTCAATGCGTTCATAGCGTGCCACGTCTGGTATAGCGTCGCAACCATCGACGCACCGCGTCACTAATAAAGTCGGTGCCCAGTTATTTAGTCATTAAATATCAATATTTTTAAGGGCAAAGGGGTAATTTTTCCAACCCTATATAAGGTTTAAACACAGGATTAAGCCTCATTTACACCAAAATACACCCTTTCTCTCAAAATACCCTCAAAAACACATTAGGATTTTCAATTGGGTTGTATTGTGAAGTAAGGTTGTATTAAATTCATGCTCAGGCCTAAGCCTTAAATTATGCAATCTAAGTGTTTGATAAAATGCCTAGGAGAATAGAAATTATGCTTGATAGTTAAACTGTGACCCAAGTTATGAATGTACGTGTTTCCCTATGTTTAAAATGATTTCCATGAGTATTGTTGTGTAATACAACTGCGTGATGATATAATTATGATATTAAAATGATGAAGTTAAGACAGGATCATGTTAATTCTAAGCTATATACAAGATTATGATAACCATGCACTTCATGAAATATCCCCTACTATCGTAGTATGAATTATTGATGTTGGCCATGTATTCAAGAAAGTCATGCTTTGTCAGTTTCCTTCTATCGAGTCCTGGAGGTACTTGTACCCAAAAAATAATAGCTGTGAACCTAGAGCCAGAGTCATGTTTCACAATATCCTCAGTCAATCCATGATCCATAGAACCTAGTCAGTCATGTGACTCAGGAAATCTCAGTAAATTCAGAAATCTCAGTAGTATTCCGTCAGTCAACGGAACTCCATGAAATTAATCTAGTCCAGTATAGTTAATTATGTTCAGTGTCTATTCAGATGGGATTAGGAATTAGTACCGAGCAAACCCAAGGATGGGAACTCACCTATTATATGAGGGTGTGATTCTTAGAAGCAATCCTTGTGATCCTGAATTACGTAGCCAGTGTAGGTTGAGACATCATAGCCTGTTATATGAGGGTAGATGAGGTGGATTATCCTAATATATGAGGGTTCCCACCATTCTTACTAGAGTTACCTATTATATGAGGGTTACTCACAGATTGTCCTTACCAGTGGCGCGGTATTGACACCCTTCCAATTGAGGTTATAGATTGGACCCCAACTCATCTATATTGCGATTATTTGGGGCATGCCGGTTGGATAACTACTTCCCATAGTTTCAGTTACATAATCAGGAATATTAGATATAGTCATTCAGTCTCTGTAATAGAACTCAGATAGTTCTACAGCATTTAGGACTGTCAGATACAGTCAACTCAAAACAGTACGAAACTCAGCTAGTTTCATCAGAACATAGACTGTTAGATACAACCGCTCAATATCAGTTATATTAGCTATACCAGTTATCTCAGTTATGTCAGTTATGTTAGTTATCAATAACTCATATTACCAGTAATCAGTTTCAGGACTGTTAGATATAGTCAATCAGACCAGTTCTTCATAATCAGAACTGTAAGAAACAATCATTCCTTTATTAGTAATATACCATCAGTTCCCAGTATTCAGTAGACTCAGTTATTAGTATCAATAAACCCAGATGTTATTAAATCAATATTTAGAACTCAGTACTCAATGTCAGTATGGTCTCGGTTACAGTTACTTGCTCATGCATGTATTCTCACATTCATGTTATACAATCATTTAGTATTGTTCATGCATATGAACCCTTGCATTCAGCCTACCTCACATGCATACTAGTATATTCAATTGTACTGACGCATTTACACTATGGTGTTTTACTTTATGCCATAGGTTCAGAAGCACGAGCTCCAGAGCATCAATAATATTCCAGTATCCAGCAGTCAGAGTTGGCAGTGAGTTCTCATTCTTCGAGGACATGATCATTACTTTATCATTTTAGTACTTAGTTCATTTCAGTAGTTGGAGTTAGTTGGGGACATGTTCCATCAATTCCTTATTCAGACAGTTTAGAGGCTTTCAGACTATAGTATATTCAGACAGTTTATTTCAGTCTTGGGTATTTCTATACCTCGTTTAAACATTATTTTATCAGATTTTATGTTTCAGATTTGAACCTTTTGGCCTTACAGCTTATGTTTCCGCATTTATATACGTATATTATGCATTTTTCAGGTACAGATATCAGTCATGGGTTAGCTTGTGGTCCGTCGGGGTTATGAGCACCATGTAGCATTCCGAGTACCAGATTCAGGGCTTTACATAGGCTCCATAGGAATCAGGAACAATCACTAACTTGTAGAACTTCTACTTGGCTACCTATTCAGGCCTTTTATGATCCCGTTGGTAATACCTATATCCCGTATGTAGGATTTTTAGGTAGAAATTCTGCTTTACCATATTTTTCTCCTCTTCTCCAAATCCTGTTTTCATATAAAACCAACACAAAAACACATCACATATAACAAAAAGATCTAAGTACTTGCATAATTTACTTATATTAAACATCAAAAGTGCCATGAAATCATAGAACATCCGACAAACATAGCTTCATGGGTAGGCAACTAGTAAAAAATATAAGGCAGCAGGTGAATACAACCTTTCAAGTGAAGGTGTTGATGGAGTAAGTAAAGTCGTAAGTCACTTGCAAAGATATTGCATGGCCAACTAGATTCTTTTGAGCAATGGATTAGTGAGAACCTTGTAGTGGTTAAGGCATTAGAGTTACTGATTATATGCCCAACCGAGGCCTTACAAGTGGAGGAAAGAGATTTATTATCACGAATGGATCCCATTACACCACCATCATCCAAACATCCAATTGTTATTTTAGAGATGATGAGGATTTGCCACATATAATTGATTTCTCTATCGAGCAACCTTTAAAGAAAGAAAGTGGAAAGAGATATAGAGATAAGACTAAGGTAGTCAGGGACATTAAGCTTGGAAATATGTAAAAGGCCTCCCATACCAACTATCATGTGGGGTAGATTAATCAGGAGAAGATACATCTAGGAGAATGTGATAGTTTGGTACTTGTGGATGAGGAGACCTAGATATCTAAAGATGGAATCCACGGGGATAAACCTCCACCAGTGTTTGCATTTTCTATTATTGGTTCCACTATTTATACTATGGTCATTGAAAGTGCATCAGACACCACTGGAGTTTTGGCCTATACTGATTCATTTGACCCACATACCTAAGTTACACTAGATATACCCCTATCTCTTATATTATATTTTTATCGTGCACTGGGGACAATACACCTCTTCTGAAGGGGGTGTATTTTGTAGTTTTTTCTTACCAATTGGGGGTTTTTCTTTTCGTATTTCTTTTCTCTAGGTGTGATATCATAGTAGAATAAACATGTTTAGGAGTTTCTTTCATTTTATGTTTATATATTTTTATGTGTTTTGTTTAAGTAAAAGAAAAATAGAAAAACAAAGTGCAATCTTGTTACTTTTTAGTGGCATGTTGTTTTTGAAAATAGCTTTGAAACAAAAAAGGTAGGCCGCTCAATTTTTTTGGGTTGTGTTGAGTGCTTCTATACCAAGATATAATGACCATTATGAATCTATGCTTGATAGTACGTATGTTGGTTTGTTAATATGTGCTTAAGATAAAAAATTGTTCTAATAGTTAGCGACTGTTAGTGAAAACCATGTTCCATGTGCCGATGAGGTATAGTTACTTAGTTCCAACTCTGTGCATAGATATAGAACTTCACATGGTCAATCATAAAAAATTTGAAGGATGGTTAGAAAAGGATCATATGTCATTTTCTTGAAATAGTCTACTATTAGCCTGAATGACTTACCAAATGAAATAAGTGTTCCTTGATCTTAAATTTTGAGCCAAAAATCAACCTTTCGCCCATTCACCTTTACACTTTTTTTATAATGAACCTATTTTGACTTCTTGTAAATTGTGTACCACAAAGACAATTTCCTACCTCGAGTATGGCTATTGTAGGGGTGCATGCAAGAAGTTTCATATGAAGTTAAAAATCAGTTACTAAAAAAGGTGGGTGCCATGTATTTGATTGAATAAAAGAAAAAATGGAAAATTCTTGAATAAACGTGAAGAAAAAATAAAGCAGAATGAACTATGATTGGCAACGGAATCAGAAAATTCCGTTCCAGTCCATCAACTTTGCTTCTGGTTCGGTTCTGGTACCGGTAACACAACGGTACCGGTTGGTGCCGGTATACTGGTACCTAATAGTCCGGAATACGATACCAGTGCAAAACCTCAAAAAATTTTGGTATTTCCAGTACCAATTGACCGGTTTCAGTACTGGTTGACCGGTTCACTCCGTCAACTCCGTTTTGCGGTTGCCACTTATTTGCTTTCCATTATAAGTGATCACTGATCAATAATTGATCATCATTCTTCTAACATGTTAACATATTGATCATAATTAGAATAATTTCTTTTTTTCTTAATTGGGTTGGCCGTTGGAGATTGGACTGGCAATGACTCTTTTGGCCGTTGCCACACAACCCCCCTCCCAATTACCCCACAACACCCCTTAAAATTTTCACTATAAATATCCTTCATTTCACACAAATATTCTCAATTCTCATACTCTTTCTTAATATTCTCACATTCTCTCTAAATATTTATAATTATAATATTAGTTGGAGTTGAAGATTTTTTGAAGATATTACAAGCTTCAATTATCATCTTTTAATTCCGACATTTTATATACGCCTACTTTTACGCAGACGTTCGGTTTATTCATTCCAACTTTAATCTCTTTTTATTTACGTTAATATCTATATTTTTATTTCTTAGTATCCACATTTGTTTACTTACATTAATTTTATAATTTATAATTTTTGTATTGCTTGTTTTAATATTTTAATTTTAATTATGGATTCCGGAAAAAATAGTAGTGGTAAAAAACCAATCTTTGGTAAGGTTTTTCGTAGAAATAAAAAAGTAAGGCTACTACTAGTTCATTACTGCCTAGACTTAATGAAACTTCTTTATCACAGCCTAATGGTTTCGACGTTGGTATCAGTATGGAATTAGATAATGAGACCCTAAGTAGGCGTTATGATAATTTGTAGGAAGACTTATCGAAAGAAGATGATATAGAAGAACAAGAGTTAGGTGATACCCCTATCCCTACCCCTACTAGTCCGGTTATGGAATTACCGGAACACGGTGAAGAACTTTCCCCTTTACCGGAATTTACTAGGGCCAAAGGTACCGAACATACTAAAAGGTCTTTAGTTTGAAAATTTATGGAGCATGATAGGGTAAAAAGTACTGCTACTTGTAATAAATGCAAGCATGTTTTAAACATTTGAACGGGGAAAAAAATGGTGGGACAGGGTTTCTAAGTTCGTATTTGATGAAATGTAATAAAGAATTTATTTGTCTAAAAAATGAGGCTAAGGTAAAAAAATATGGTACACCATTTGTGCATGAATATATAGGAGTTAATATGATTCAAACATGTTTAGACATGTTTAACCCGGCTGGCCCAAGTTTATCATCGACATATAGTGAAGATGTAGATAGAGAAGAACTAGCGAAAATGGTTGCTGTTAAGGGTTTTTCTTTTAGTTTTCCTTCGTAGACCAGTTTTATTCATTATATTCAACGAGTATATAATCCCTCTTTTAAAGTTTTTTCATGAAATACAATTAAAAATGATATTTTTAAATTTCAAGCTGAACATTGCCATTTTCTTCGTTGCTTATTTGATAAATTTGATGGCAAAGTATCTGTTACTACTGATATGGGTCGTAGTGTTGTCAGTAATGATTATTTTACTCTCACGGCTCATTGGATTGATCACGCTTAGAACATGCAAAAAAGAATTATTGCTTATAAATATGTTGACGAGTCTAAAACCGGTATGTACATAGCTAGTACAATAACAGAGAGCATGAAATATTTTAGATTTATGGGTAAACCTATGGCATGCACATTAGATAATGCTTCTAATAGTTTGAAAGCTATTGACGAGTTAAAAAATAGATTATGTCCTATGGATGAAATTCATTTTCATGTTAGATGTACTGCACATATTTTAAATTTAATAGTACATGATGGTGTTTATTTGTTTGGAAATGGTTGTTGTAAAGTTTGAATTTCTTGTAGTTATATATTTTTAAAATAAAAAAAGGGAAGTAATCAATGATTATAAATATAAATGTAAAAAATGTGACCTTCCATATAGAAAAGTTCCAAAAGAAATTCCTACTAGATGGAATTCTTTGTTTCAAATGCTTAAAGTTGCTTTTATATATCGTAAACCTATACAATTAACTTATAATTCTTAAAATGAGGATGTCAATTTAATGCTAGATGAAGATGATTGGACTAAAGTAGAAGAACTTTGTAAGTTTTTGAAAACTTTTCATCAAGCTACGAACACAGTATCTGCTTAATATACTCCAACTATTTCTTCTGTTTTAGTAACTATTACTGCTATTTCTAGAGTACTTTCTGAATATAAAAAAATGTACCCTTACAAAGAGGCAATTGAAACTATGCTTGATAAATTTTAAAAAAATTATTTTCCTATTCCACAAATTTTTTTGTCAACTAATTTATTCAACCCATTTTATAAAGAACATGGTACAGTGATGTTGGTTAAAAAATTATACAACAATTTTGAAATTGGACCTCAGAAACCCCATCAGTTGATACTTGTTGTGCTAGCATAGTACCTAAAGCTAGGAGTTTATATAACTTGTATCAAGTTATGGAATAAAATATTGGGCCGATCGAACCTCCTTCTTCTAGACGTGGATATGATGATTTAGCTGACGAGATGAGTGAAGAACTTGGTCTTCAATGTTATAGGAGTAATGATTTTGATTCGTATCTTTCGCAAGATCGGGAAAGTATTAGAGATGAAACTGGAAAACAATAAATTTTACCATGGTGGAAGACCCGTATCAGACAATTTCCCAAACTTTCAAGGATGGTTCGAGATTTGCTATCAACTCAAGCTACTTTAGTTGCTTCGGAGCAAGCTTTTAGCACAGAAAGATTTATTATAAGAGATCATCGATATTCATTAGCAAGGGTCAGTTTGGAGATTTCGGTATTATTTAGAGATTGGATCAATGCCGAACAAAGAAATTTTGGGCTCCCCAAATTACCGCCCCATGTTGAAGACGAAATAGATGAAATTTTTGAGGAAAATAGTGATGATGAAATGGAAGCAATGGAGGAACAATGAAAAAGACCAATTCCGGAAGATTTATCCGCCGAAGAAATAGAAAAATTATGCCAAAAATATTATAGACAATTTAGCTATTAAAAAAATTCTACAATAGAGATCTAATTCAAACAGAACCCTTCCTAGAAGGTGGGGCTATTCACCTAACTTTATTTTAAAATTTGTCTTTTGTTTGTTGCAATTATGAAAAAAAATTTAATACCAAACTTTATAAAAAATGAATAAATTATATCAGTTAATATATATATATATAAATTATATAAATTTTATAAGTTAATGTGTATATATATATATATATATATATATATAAAACTTATATAAATTATATAAGTTAATATATATAAGTTAAATATATAAAACTTATATAAATTGTATAAGTTAATATATAAGTTAAATATTTATGGCCATTAAGTTAATATATAAAACTTATATAAATTATATAAGTTAATATTTAAGGCCATTAAGTTAATTTATATATAATTTAAATTAAAACTAAAAAAGAAAAAACTGTACCAGTAGTACGTTAAGGGAACCCGACGTCTCTTTCGGTAATGTTCCGGTATCGCTCCGGTCCGAACCGGTAGCCAACGGACCAGTGCGAACAGGGGAAAAATTCTGGTATTCCGGTTCCGGTAACACTGGTTTCGACGACACAAATCGATAAGGAAGTTCCGGTACCTGTTTCGATTCCGGTTAAACCGGTCCAGCGGTACCGATTCCGATCCGTTGCCAATCTTAGACTAAACTTGTTGTTTGTCTAAGAAATAAAGGAGAAAAATGTGAGAAAAAAGGGGTTAGGAGTGCAGCCAAGTTAGTGTAGTATTAAGGAGGACCGAGTAACTATTCCCATATCTACCATACCCATTCATAAACCTATATAAATTCCTATAGTGATCTTAATCCAACCATCTAAATATTGAGGTATAAAATGTAAACCATAATTCAAGAGATTGTACGATCCACTTGTACTCAATAGGTATCATAAGCCGACTGAGTAAACAAGAAAATAAAATAAGTAAAGAAAATACTATAAGCACACAACCTGCCAGCAGAAAAGTTCTCAAATGGTAGCTCTAGCTGTCTCCCTAATAGTTTCGATATATATAACATGCACGAAAGTATTTATAGAAGCTAATTACACGTCAAGTAACATGTAAAAAACACATGATGAAACTTGTGGATACAAACTTTGACAAGTAAACCTATCGCACAAAATGATACAAGAAGGGAAAATAATAACAATAACCTAAAGTAAGGTTTCTAGAATAAAATTGAACCACACATTATAATGAAAGCGGAAGAACATAACCAACGATATCATACCATAATCCCAAAACTTGGTGTCACAGTGTAAGAACTAATTAGTACAACTTGAAATAAAAATACATAAGATATCCAAAACAGGAACAACTCTGTCTCTAAATGCAAATAAATAGATAGTCTAAATAAAGAAAAGTAGTAGTAGACTCCGGAAGCAAGAATCCAATTGCTACCTCAAATAGATCCAATGTATTTCCTGAAGTCAACTACCACGAGGTGCACCCAGACCAGCATCTACACCGAAAGGGAGCAGTAGGGGTGAGTAAGGTCCACTTGTGCTCAGTAGGTTCATAGGCCAACTGAGCAAAGAAGAAAACAAAACATACAAATACACACTAAGGGTACGTCACCTGGAACAAGAAAATGTCCCACAATGATATCCCACACCATCTCCACTACAGTTCTATTATATTAATATACACCATAGCAATACAAAAGATAAAGATAAGTAGGTAGCTATCATACATACGAATATGTAGGAAGAAATACACATAGGCAGGTATCACATTAAGGAAAATAAATACTTCACAGAAATGTACAAAGTAAATACAAAAGCAATGGAGATAATAATGATGGCCGAGGTTGTCGCACAACCTTCGTATATGCCTACGTAGATAAAGCTTCCCGACATAGGACCCATGGGGGGTTTATCAATCTGTATACAACTTATATCGAATACCAATATCCATATCCATAACTCCTCTTCGGAACAACCAACGGTAAAGTGTTTTAAAGATGTCATATTTTCTGTTAGAAAAAGCCAGTATTTCTAGTATTTTCACGGTGGTACCAATATTTCATGAATGTATATGATATGAGTATGTAATGCTCACAACCAACCAGAATGAGTATTTCCATATTCAACCAATATACCAATCAAGTGAGTTTATAATCCACTCAATATTTCCAACCATCCATGAATGTCAACACAAACCATATGCCAAGAGAGTAGAATACAATTAAATACACCATTTATAGCACAATAAGTTATTTAATTATACAAGACATGATTAATTTTCACGTATTCACAATCAATGGTATTATATAGGACCTCACATGGTCACACATAACAAATAATATTCCAATACCACCAGACACAATAATATATAGGGACCCACATAGGTACAACATAATAATAATAATAGAAATTTTCATTATTAGTTCCCACACCCTTAACATGCTTTTGTAACATAACTACCCAACCCAGTCTGAAGAAAGCTAAGCTATAACCTACCTCAAATGCTAAAAAATAAGACCAAAGCCTTCAATCCAAAGCCTTACTCCTCACAAATGAACTTGGAATCAACTAAAATATAGAAATATAGAATCTATGCATAAAAATAAATCCAACGACACTCATATTGCCTACTTTCGAATTAGGGTCAAAACGAGCCCCCAAAATGAGTTTTAGAAAAAGAAGAAAAAAATCAAAATTTTATTTCAAAAACATGTTTCCCATATTTTGAGGAGTGTACAACTGAAAATTCATGAAAAAATGAGGTCCAAATTAAAGAAAAATCATTTTCAAGCTTTATCGACAAAAATTCTCTAAATTTATTTTAAAATTTAGAATTGAAATTGTTTAGAAGAAGAAATCGAAAGAACAGTGATAATTATAAGAATAGAAACTCACCCAAGTGAAAATGGATTGAAATCAGGATTTAAATCAGAGAATTTCAATTTTTAGGCCTTCCAAGTAAAAATCCCCAATTTCCACTTTTTAATTCGTGTTTAAAACAAGAATTAAAGGATGAGATTTAGGGAAGGAGTTGAAAAAGGTATTATGGAGCTTACTCAATCCTAGAAATGGAAGAAATTGCTCAAAATCATGAAACCCTAAGCTCCACGTCTCAAAAATGATAAAAAAATGGAAAAAACAAGGTGTATATATAGCCCAGGAATCACAAATGAAATCACCGAGTCGCGTTCGCGGTACCTAGCTTGAGGGCGGGTGATGCGTTCCCGACCTGGTCCTCGCATACATAGGACTCGATATCGAGACCAAGATGTCACGCACATGACACTTGGTGCTGATTATTCAAGTCCAATGCAATTGGCTAACCGCGACCGCGGTTCACCAACACCAACTGGAGACTTGGAACAGGGACCCCTCAAAATTCATTCGGAATCCCGTGAATGCAAAAAAACTATGCTATCCGATCAAATTCAATGCTTCAGGCTCAATGGATATATTATATTTTCAATAAAAAATAGCATTTTCACAAAGTTGACCCCCGAAATCCAATTTCACAACTTTCAAACTGAGGGTCAAAATAAGATATAAAAGCCATAAAACCGAACTAACCGTGTTACTAACCTAAAATTGACATTTCGCGTCTGCTGGCACAGTCCATTTTGTCATCCAATGCATAGATCAACAAATGTTGACCGTAGTCAACTATAAGGCTTTTCAAGCCACCAAAAACCACAAACTCACACAAAATATGGAAATGCATTAGGAACTGTGCCAAGCAACCCCATACCCCAAAACTACCACAAAGCAACCACGTGAAGGGATAAAATGGTCAAATTACACAAAAATGAATATTTCACATATTTCACCATAAATTAGGCCGTTACATCATCCACCACTAAAAATCTAGTTCGTCCTCAAATTAAAGGCAGAGGAAAAACACTCGAATCAACAAAAAGCTGGGGATAAGAACTATGCATATCAAACTCAACTTCCCAAGAAACCTCCTCTACAAGTCGATTCTTCCACTAGACTTTAACCATGGGAAAAACTCTAGAACAGCCTGACATCTTTGGCTAAGATGGAGACAAACTCTTCAACAAAAGACAATCTCTCATCTAACTGAACCTAATCCTAACGAATGACATAAGACTTATTGGAAATTTAACGACGAAGTATGAAAACATGAAAAACTAGATGAATAGATGATAAAGCTTGGGGAAAAGCCAACTCATAAGCCATATTACCAACAATCCAAAGAATTAAATTGGCCCAATATACCTAGGGCTAAGCTTGCCTTTCCTCCTAAACCTCGTCACATCTTTTATGGGAGAAACTCGAAGGAAAACATAATCACCAACACTAAATCTCAAGGAACAAAGTCTATGATTACATAGAACTTCTGCATACTCTTAGCTTCTCGAAGTCTATCCTGAATGATTTGAACTCTATCCAAAGACCTATAAAGCAACTCCGTACTTTAAGGTCTAACCTCAGAAACCACAAATCAACCAATTGGAGAGCAACAACGCCTACCATACAGGTCCTCAAAAGGAGAAATATCTATAGTGGAATTGTAGCTGCTATTATACACAAACTTTACCAAGGCAAATGCTGCTCTGCCTGACCATCAAAATCTATTACATAAGCACTGAACATATCCTCCAATACCTAAATAGTATAATATGATTGACCATTAGTCTAGGGGTGAAATGCTATGCTAAGATCAACCCAAGTACCCAACTCATCTTGAAAGGTCCTTCAAAAAAGAGATGTGAACATTGAAACTCCATTTGAAATGATAGACACTGGCACACCATGAAGATGCATAATCTCACGAATGTAGATACGGGCCAACCTATCAGTACTAAAAGAGACCTGAACTAGAATTAAATAGGTAAATTTTTTCAATTGATCCATGATAACCCAAACACTATCAAAACCATGAGAAGTATGAGGCAACCCAGTTATAAATTCCATAGTGATTCATTACCTTTTTTATTCGGGAATGGGCAATCTCTGAAGCAAACCATGCGGTCTCATATTCTTAGGCTTCACCTGCTGGCAACAAAGGCGATGAGCTAAAAATTCTGCTACATCAGTCATCATACCACCCCACCAGTAAAGATTCCTTAAATCGTGATATATCTTATTCACTCCCGGTGTTACAATTTGAACCAGGGACTTACCGTGATGGGCATCTCAAGTTCGTCAAGGATTGAAGACCACCCCTTTTACCTTAGCCAACCAGAACAAGATATAACTAGAAACAGATGAATTCCAAACAATAATAAGATAGTTAAGAGCCTAGCCTAAAAAGAAATCTAAGAACTTTAACATCCATCTCAATCCACAGTAATCCTTAAATCCTCTAATATTCGAAGAACAACCTAAGTCGGGACATGCCCATGAAAATAGCCAAAAAGGAAATCGAGAAACAACCTATGATGTAAAAAACTCAAAAAGTAACAGGCATTCCAAAAGAAAGAGGCTCACCACTTTAAGCTGACTCACAAACAATCCCAGAGCCACTTATCACTGGGAAGGAAAAACAAAAGTATATCTGTCACATAGGGATACAACGTTCAGAGATAGTTAGCAGAGTAAGCACTAGTATTTAACTCAGGATAAGGATAAAATAATGCCAAATCAAAATAAAGTCCAAACTTAATGTGCATGTTCAACATACATGCATATATATATATAAGATGTTGTTATAGGGAATAAGGTTTAGCATGATATTTAAAACCATTAACCTGGACTATGTAGCTCTAACTGTCCTAAGGTCACCCACGAGCTATATAGGTTCAGATCCCCCTACTAAAAAGGTCCTAGTGCGTGTTAGACGCACGAGCTAGGAAAATCCAAGGATGATCTAGGGAATTCCTCGACTCCATACAATTTAATATATACATATATATATATAAGTGTGAACTATGCATACGGTTATAAAGACCCCCACACCGGAAAAAGTGGTTTCCAGTATTGATCCCTCTAGAACCTCCACCTTACATGGTAAGCTACACAACTCCCACTAAGCCTAATTAAAACAAGTTTCATAGAACCCATCTATTTAACCAAGGATTTAGCCAGTAAGGCATCAACCATAGATATCGTCATACCATTACGCTTGCAAGCTTATAATTATGCCATACCAATTCCATCAACTTGAGGGAATGCCACGACCTCCGTTTGTTCATTAAATCAAGTTTAAAATCAAAACATGGCCAACAAGGCCTTCAAAACCTTTTTTATCCGTTTAACTATTTATGAAATGCAATAGTTTAGGGAAGTAAGACAAATCATGTGATTAACCATATTTCAAATCCAATTATACAAGTGGGTTGAGGGAACACAATTTCCAAAACCAAATTCAAAACCAAAATCATCAAATTGGGGAAAAACCTCGACCCCTAGCTCATTCACCATACCCATGCACCCAATGAGTTTCAAAATACATAAATAAAACATGAACAATTGTATTAAAACCAGGAGAATGCAAATCAAGTAACAATCCTTCCCAAAACCCTCAACCCAACTCAAAATCCATAATAAAATCCACATGAATAACCATTTAAACACACTTTAAGTAAAAGAATTTTATGGGGAGAGGTACATGCTGAAAGTATCACAATTATTGAGAGAAATCACTACTTGGAGGCTCTAAATGGTCAACCTTGAGAAACCCTAACTTGTTCTTGACTCAGGGATTTGAGGGAGTTTAAGATTGCGTTTGATAATATTTTGGATGTTAATAAGGTCCCAAAAGGGTATTAAGGTTGTGGGTCACAATTGGGGAAATGAGAATGTCTAAAGTACCCTTAATAAATCACTAAAAAACTTTTGCTAGTAATTTCGGGTCACCTTACTACTCGTGAGGACACGTTATGAGTCATCATGATGACTAGTAGTCTGGGAAAAAACATGGGGCTTCTTCACCGGGTTGACTACAGAAAGAACCCTACGACTCATAAAGAGTCAATACGACTCATGACATCCCATTCATAGACACAATGGGAACCTTGACTATTATAATAGGTTGGTTACGGATGGCACCTAAACGACTCGTATAGAGTCTTTAAAGCTCAGTAGGTGGGAGTCGTAGTCAGGACAAAAGACATAGAAAACTTCACCGGTCAACCTATGACTCAAGCCCTGCAACTCGTAAGGAGACCTTACAACTTATTGGGTGAGTTGTAGCTTGGGAAGTAAGCTCAAATATCAAAATTTTCAAAGTCCAAAATTTTGGGGTGTTACATTACCTCCTAGGATCATTCGACCCTGAATGAGGAATCAAGGAACCCATTAGCACGATTGTAAAATGGATACAAACCATAATTCCTTTAACAAAGTCAGAAAACAAAGAAAATAAGGAAAACATACCTTAAGCATGATTGTACGACTCGGAGAACATGAATGGATACTTGTACTTCATGTCCTCTTCACCTTCACAAGTAGCTTCTTCTACCTTATGGTTTCTCCATTGAACATTTACCAAAGTCACATCCTTAGTCCTCAAATAATAGAATTATCTATCCAAAATCTCCACCAGGACTTCCTCATAAGACAAGGAATTAGAAATACCAATATCCCTAATAGGCACCACAAAAGAAGGATCACCTACACACTTCATCAACATCGAAACATGGAAACCAGGTTAACGGAACCCAAACTCAAACGTAAATCAAATTCATAAGCAACTATCCTAAATCTCCTTAAAATAAAGTGTGGGCCCACATACTGGGTATTGAGCTTCCTATTTTTTCCAAATCTTATCAATTCTTTCATAGGATATACCTTCAAGAACACCCAATCACAAACCTTAACTTCTAACTCTCTTCCCCTCACATCCGCATAGGAATTTTGGCAACTTTGAGTAGTCTTAGGCCTATTTTGAATCACCCTAACCTTCTTCATTGCTTGATGAACCAAGTTTGGACCAAAAAACCTAGTCTCACCAACCTCAAACCATCCAATAGGAGATCTACACCTCCTACCATAAAGAGCCTAAAAAAGAAACATCCCAATGCTAGAGTGATAAATATTATTATAAGTGAACTCAATGAGAGGCGAATGATCCACCCAACTACCACTAAAATCAATCACACAGGCTCTTAGAATATCTTTAAATGTTTGAATAGTCCTTTCCACTTGTCCATCTGTCTAAGGGTGGAACACAGTGCTAAGGCTCACCCGAGTGCCCAAACCTTACTGAAGTGAATGCTAAAATCTAGAAGAAAAATACATACCACGATACAAAATGATGGAAGATGAAGCACCATGCAACTTGGCGATCTCTTGAATAAATAATTTCACATAATCCTCTCTCCAGAATAAGTAGTCCTCATAGGCAAGAAGTGAGAAGACTTAATCATCCTATCCACGAAGACCCAAATTAAATCATGTTGATTTCGAGATCATGCAAGACCAGCAATAAAGTCCATATTGATCACTTCCCACATCCATATAGGAAACTCAATCTGTTGAGACAACCCACTGGGCTTCGAGGTCTCAACCTTCACTTGCTGACAAACCTTGCATTTAGCCATAAAATTGGCCATATCTTTCTTCATATTGTTAAACTAATAGATCTTTTTCAATTCATAATACATCTTTGTAAAACCAGGATGAACTGTATACCTCGATTCATGAGCCTCAACCAATTTTTTATCTCGCTGCCATCAATATTTGGAACACGCAACCTATCATGGTACCTCAAGATACATCCTTCACCAATCTCAAATACCAAGAACTTATGCTAACTGTAACACCCTGAGAGTGCACCCTGGATGCCATACGGTGCTTACGATTACAAGTGACCACCAGCTAACCCATAAGCTCTTACCTGCTGTGAGCACTGAATAAAACTAATAACAATGACATGTGCAAAAATTAACTGACAAATACCATAAGGTTTTAAGTTCTAAAAACAATACAACTAAATCCACAAAACTGAAACATATGCAGAAATACTAAAATCTGACTGATAGGACTGACAAACTATTTAACTATCTGAAGTGTTTTAAAGCCTCTAAACTGATTGAGGAGTTGATGGGACAAGCCCCCAGCTAACTCTAACAGACTAACTAATAGAAAATACTGAAAGAAACATAATAGGTCCTTAAAAAATGAGGACTCACCACTTTTCTATTGATAAGATAAACTGTCTAAGCGCGTTCAGTAAACTGTTCATCTAAACCTATGATATTAAATATCATAGCGCAAAAAATAAGTATGCAGTCAGTACTTTGAATGCACTTGTATATGATGTGAGGTTAGGCTAAAATGCTCGAGTTTATCTGCATGAAGTAAATACTGAATGAATGGCATGAGATAACCGATACATAAAATACGTAAAAGCTAAAAAATCTGAGAATGCATGACCAAGCATATTAGCATGATTCTGAAATAGTCTGTAAACTAAAATATTTAAATCTGATAATTGAATAACTGATAAACTATACCCTATGGTCAATGTAAACTTAAAACTAAACTCTGTAATGAATACTGAACTGAGACTGTGAGGGGTATCATCTAATCGACATGCTTCATTCTAAGCTGATTGGGATCCAACCAGTGACCCTAGTTGGAAATGTGTTTGTGCCATGCCCCGAGTACTAATAATGAATATGTGAATCCACTAAGATACTGAAGAACCAGGGTATCAAGCCTAAACTGATTGGTGATCCCTGGGCAGAGTCAAGCCTAAACTGATGGGTGACCCCTTGGAGGCTGTCAAACCTAAATCGATGGGTGACGTCTCATAACCTATGCTGGATACGTGGTTTTGGAATATAGGGACTGCTACTAACAACTTTACCTAACTGATGGGGAAGTCGTCTTCCTGTATTCACTCTATGCTAAATCTTACACCCAACTGAAAGACACTGATTACTGAACTAAATTGAGCTTAACTGAGCCAACAACTGAACATTGTACTAACTAAATGACAAGGCTTATGATTTATCTAAAACCATTCTAATGATACTGAAAAACTATGTAAACAGCTAAGTAACGACTGTTCATAACCCTTAAAGACTCAATGGAAATATCAATAAGGACACATGCAAGCTTTGACAACCATAATAGGGAATCATTACTTAAAAACTATCACTTTGGCATTATATCAAACACATGGAAATCAATACATTAACATGGGGATTCTTTTAAAATTAATGAGATAGCACGATCATATGAAAAAATCATAAACTGAGAATTTATTTTGAATCACATGAACATGTTACGGAAACTACAACATTTAAAACATGCTATAATCCATTCTGCGTGAAAACAATTGTAATCATGACTTGAAATCAAATTACCAAGATATTGATGACCATATTTAAACTTTCAAACATGTAAAGGCTCTTTCTATCAAAACTCTTGGAAACATAATACATGATCGAAATTCAAAAAAGTTTCATGTAGATAATTCATAGTAACATGTAAGAATCATAACTTCAAACTTGAAAAATAGAGTCTTGGACTCCATGGGTGATAAAGACCCATGAATGAACATCACACATACCTTAATTGATAAATTTTTGATGGTTCATAATGATTTTCTTGAAAACTAAGCTTGAATCCCTTGTTTCTTTTGAAGAGGATAGGGTTTGTTCTTGAGAGGGAGTGCTCTCTTTTGAGAGAATTTGAGAATAGAATGACCAGTTATGCCTTTTGGGACCCTTTAAAATGTTATGGACCAATTGGGTGAAGGGAAAAGACCTAATTTCCCTTGAAAAAATGGAATCAAAAGCTGGAAAAATAGAGGCAAGCAGTGAGCCGGGTGCCACAGGCTCTGGACCAATAGTCTAAGCCCTGTGCCGCGGGTTCTGCCTTGGGCACCCCTAGAAGTACACTGGATGGCACGCCGTAGGCTTATCTCGGTGCTTCTACTATTTTAGACTTCCAAACATGCCCTTACGCTCGTCCAAAAATTCAAAAACTCACTCGAGATGTAACTTTGACATCCCCAATCATGAATCAACTTAAAAATTAACTTTTTGATGTTGGGATGGTCGAAAATAAAATCATCAAAGTTTAGGGTATTTAGAAATGACTAAGTTCTAACACTTAGTGAAATTTTCTAAATCTTGGACCCCTTTTACATACAATAGTAAGCTAGATTGAGCTAAGATCTTACTGGGTCTTACAATATCTCCCCCTTGGGAACATTCTTCCTCGAATGAGACTGATTAGATGAGAATATCGGGAGAATTGAGATCATATACCGAACATGCATAACTGAAAACATGATTACATGACCGAGTCTGAAACATGATACATGATTGAATTGATTTCGTGAATACATGCAATGACATGAGAATGGTTATAGGGTTGAGATAGAAACAAGCGAGTCAACTTATGAGTAAACACTACCTCCAGCTGGATCTGGTTTTGCGAAGAAAAGATGAGAGATATAGGATATGAAAACTTGGGTATTACAACATCTCCCTCTTGGGATAGTTCATCTCTCAAATAATACTGACTTGGCTGAAATACTAAGGAAAGACTGAGATGATGCACGAGGCACTTACGAACTAAATCATGACTGAATATCCGGAATTTGAAAAATGATGCAAGGACTGAATTGGATCTAAAATTTACATGGATATGAATAAACTATCTCTTGGAATGGCCATATTCATGACAGATTAGATAGTAAAACTAGATCAAAAGATGGAAAAATCATAGGAACTTATCTGTCTGACCACTAACTAAACTACTGGCTAAACAAACTGAATTATACTGAAAGATTATACTCAACTAAATATTCTACTTCAAAAATGTACTTCATTTGAGGCTGCTGAAAATATTCACATAGTCACTGATAACTCTACCTACTAAAGTCTGAGTTGAACTGAAGTCTCTCACTATGTTCAAGCCTACTCGAATCTACAAAGTGCCCACATAACACTGTAATACTATCTTGAATCATGAATTCGACATACCCTGCATTTTAACAACTCCTCATCTCATGAATAATTCTTATTATCACTTTAGAAACTATATTCAACCTCTTACTAGACATTCACTAATGCGCAGTGCATTCATTTATATATATGTAAACATGACATTCAAGCCTATCTTCATAACCATATATGCCCTTCTAAACAAACACCCTTAAAAAAATCTTCCTCATATCCACCAAACCTCTATCATTAAAAACTTCCATGCACTACCCTAAGAAAATACACACAAAATTTCCACTAACCATGACATATATAAAAAACTTGGCCTCAATCTTACTTCACACTTACAACCTTAGCTAAAACAAACATACAATAATCTTTCATCAACACGAAATATTTAATCTCTCTCCCATCTAAGAAATTGCTCATCACTACTATCATTACATAAGGAGAGGTCACTAAAAGGTTAAAATATGAGGACCTGAAGCATGAATTAATAGTATACAGAACTTGACACTTAACTGAGGCTTGAGGAATAGAATATCAACATCATGAATTCATCAAGAGATCTAAACTAAGGATATACATGATATAATCTAAATTTCTCTGATCATTAGGAGCGTAGCATGGGTCATAGAAACTGAGCATACTATAAAACATGAATACATGAGTCATGACCTGCATGACCTGAGTTTGGAGTTTATAAATTCATGGTACTTTATTCACACTGTTGAGTGGATTAGAACTCCTTATACTAGGAACTGGAAGCGTACATTGTTCTTTATGATGTGCATGAACAGGAACTATGATCATGGTGCTGACATATAAGGCATGCATAGGTTTTATGATGGCTAACGTACAAAAATTTTCACTGAGATAAGAATGTGTTGGGCATCATCCTCCCTTACTGCTATTCTACAACATACCGGCATCACAACTAGAATTTGAGAACCTGACTTGGTTATTGGTCTTATTGTATCCCCATTAGCCTAAAGCCATTATTCTAAGCCTATGGGCATAAACTCCAAACTGAACTATCACCACTTCACACTAGAGTCAAAGGTATAATAAGGAACATAAATGATAACTCACCCTGAGACTATGAGTGATAATGTAAGACCCACTGCTAGTACTTCCTTCTGATATACAGTTCTTGGTTTTATATAGCCCCAACAATCATTATGCACAACTTAAACACTTACTAACTTAGATTTTTCAACAGTGTCACCATACCATGAGTTCACACCACCTAGTGCTTCAACTCTACTTTCTATTAGCTCAATCTTAAAAACTTCAAGCTTAGCTTCTAACACTTAACATGGATATTATCAAACTTTTAATGAAACATACAAACTTTCTTTATATCCTACGAATATTAGATCTATATACTTATATTTTGAATCAACAACTTAAATTCTTACATGCACTATTCAAGCCTACTAATTAACCTTCATACAACTAGACCCATGGATACAAAATTTACTAAATCTAGATAATATTATCTCCCTACTTTACTGCGTCTAAACTTCTGGGTTCATGCTTCTAACTCTAGGTCATATACTGTCAAAGAAATCTGAGAGAATATTTGAAACACATTTGATTCCTAAGCACTGAATTACTACCCCTCCATTTGATGACAGGTTCATTAGGAAACTAAAACTGAACGACTCTAATTCTACAATCAACTAGAGTGATCTTTGAGGGTATGGTAACTGGAAAATCTCTGTATACCCGTCTGGCTATGGTAGATTTTCCCACTGGGGTGGATACTGGGATGGGATCTACTAGAGTTTCGAGACTGACACCAAAGTTTGCAGCTATATAGGGGTTACAAAAGAAACTAATGCTCCGGGGTCTAGTACAATATACACAAGAATATGAAAGTCCTGTAACATACCCATAATCATATCAAGAGAATATTCCTGATCATTTTAGGAATGGAGTGCATAAAGTCTGTTCTGACACTGACTGCTAGTGGCATTGGAAGTAGCGCCCTTAGGTCACTGGCTGGATCTGGAGGATGACCAAGATGACTCTGCTGATCGACCTATGGGCATTCTTTGACTTGGTATCCTAGCTTTCCATATCCAAAACACACACCACTACCAACTTTACACACACCCTGATGATTTTTATAATATTTCTGGCAAAGTAGGTTAGTACCACCTATTTTTATGCTACTCTGTGACATAGATCTTGACGCTCTATTCCAACTATCATTCCTAAAATTTGGCACTGGCACACTTGAAAAAGAAATAGATGGGGCTAAAATTTTTGATGAAACTTGGAGTGGTTACCACCCTCTGAACTTGGCTTAAAACTAATTATTTTGGCCCTTTGCTGAGTATAAACCATAAGCCTAGATAGGAAAATAGTCTGCAAATTTTTCTAACAAACTACTGAATAAGATAAGGTAGTGAAAGTAGCTCTGAATTCGACGTGAGAGATATGCTCATTTAGGGGATCTTCTTGAACATGCATTGGTGCGGGCTGATTTCCATTCCTTCTTCCATTGTTCTTTCTAGGAGAAATTTTCTATACATGAAAGAAAGGGCAAATTATAAAGAGAGTTTAAATAGAGCATCATTCTCTTTAGCACGGCATGAATACTAAAAGAAGGGAAACTTCTCCTAAAACATCATGTAGCCTCATGTCCATAAGTGTGGCATGCTTTACACACATGCACAAGACCCTACTCAACACGACTTTCAGACTCCCTAGGAGACTTTAAAACCTTAGGCTCTGATACCAAATTTTTAACGCCTCGAGCGTACACCCTGGATGCCTTACGGTGCTTATGGTCACAAGTGACCACAAGCTAACCCATGAGCTGGTACCTACTGTGAGCACTGAATAAAACTGATAACATTGACAAGTATAGGAATTAACTGAAAAATGCCATAAGATTTTAAGTTCTGAAAAAAACAACTGAATCCACAAAACTGAAATATATGTGGAAATACTAAAATCTGACTGATAGGACTGACAAACTGTCTGACTATCTGAAAGCCTCTAAACTGACTGAGGAGTTGATAGGACAAAACTCCAACTAACTACGACTGACTAACTAAATGGAAATACTTAAAGAAACATAATAGGTCCTCGAAACATGAGGACTCATCACTCTACTGCTGCTGATAAGATGAACTATCTAGGAGCATTTAAGAAACTGTGCATCTAAACATATGATATTAAACATCATAGCACAAGAAATAAGTATGTGGTAAATACTTTTAATATACTGGTATATGAGATAAGGTTAGGCTAAAATGCATGGGTTTATGCGCATAAAGTAAATACTGACTAAATGACATGAGATAACCGATGCACAAAATACGTGAAAGCTATAAAATTTGCGAATGCATGACCAAGCTTATAACATGATTATGAAATAGTCTGTAAACTAAAATACTGAAATCTGATAACTGAATAACTAATAAACTGTATGCTATCGTCAATGCAAACTTGAAACCAAACTCTGTATTGAATATTGAACTGAGACTGTGGGTGGTATCATCTAACCAACATGCCCCATTCTAAGTTGATTGGGGTCCAACCTGTGACCCCAGTTGGAAGGTTGTTAGTTTTGTGCCACGAGTAATAACAATGTATGTACGGATCCACTAAGATATTGAAAAACCAGTGTTTCAAGCCTAAACTAATGTGTGATCTATGTGCGGAGTCAAGCCTAAGATGATAGGTGACCCCTGGGAGGTAATCAAGCCTAAATTGATAAGTGACTCCTCATAACACATAATAGCTACGTGGTTCTAGAATACAGGGGCTGCTACTAACGACTTTGCCTAACTGATGGGGAAGTCATCATCTTGTATTCACTCAGTGCTAAATCCTACTCCCAAATAAAAGAAACTAATTACTGAACTAAACTGAGGGTAACTGAGCCAACAACTGAACATGGTACTTGATGAATGACTAGGCTTATGATTTATCTGAAACCATTCTGGAGATAGTGAAAAACTATTTAAACAACTAAGTAACGGGTATTCATGACCCTCCAGGACTCAACGAAAATATCAATAAGGACACATGCAAGCTTTGACAACCATAATAGGGAATCATCACTTAAACACCATCACTTTGGCATTTTATCAAACGCATGGAGATCAATACTTTAACATGGGGATGATTTTAAACATAATGAGATAGAACGACCACATGACAAAATCATAAATTGAGAATTTATTTTGAATCGCATGAACATGTTACGAGAACTATAACATTTTATACATACTATAATCCATTCTGCGTGAAAACAATTGTAATCATGACTTGAAATCAAATTACCAAGATATTGATGAACATATTTTAACTTTCAAACGTGTAAATGCTCTTTCTATTAGAAACTCTTGGAAAAATAATACATGATCAAAATTCATAAGAGTTTCATGGACATAATTCATATTGACATGTAAAAATTATAACTTCAAACTTGAAATGGATTCTTGGACTCCATGGTGAAAAGGACCCAATGAACATCACACCTACCTTAATTGATAAATTTGTGAAGGTTCTTGATTATTTTCTTGAAAACTAAACTTGAATCTCTTATTTCTCTTAAAGAGGCTAGGGTTTGTTCTTGAGAGAGAATGCACTCTTTTGAGAGAATTTGAGAATAAAATGACCAATTTTGCCTTTTGGGACCCTTACTCACGTGTTATAGACCAATTGGGTGAAGGGAAAAGACCCAATTGCCCTTGGAAAAATGGAATCAAAAGCTGAAAAAATAGAGCCGGGTGATGAGCCGGGTGCCGTGGGCACCTCTAGCAGTGCATTGAAGGGCATACCGCAGACTTATCCCGGTGATGCTACTATTTTAGACTTCCAAACATACCCTTACGCTCGTCCAAAAATTTTGAAATTCACCCGAGATGTCCCTTTGACATCCCCGATCATGAATCAACATAAAAATTAACTTTCTGATGTCGGGAAGGTTGAAAATAAAATCATTGAAGTTTAGGTGCTTTAGAAATGACTAAGTCCTAACATAGTGAAATTTTCTAACTCTTGGACCCCTTTTACATAAAATAGTAAGCTAGATTGATCTAGGATCTTTTGGGGTCTTACACTGACCTAAATCATCTTTAATCTGCAATAAGATGAGGTTCAAAAATTATTTCTTCTTCACCCCCGCACTAAGAGATGACTTCACCACCTCTTGTACAATCATACTTCCATCCTCCAAATCCAAAAGACAAACTCTTAGATTAGATAATTGGTGAATATCTTTCACCAATCCCTGCATCTCCTCATCCATATGGGACAAGATATCCATAAACAACCTGCTAAGAGTATCAGCAACCATATTAGTCTTACGTGGATAGTGATAAAGACTCATATCATAGTCTTTGAGCAACTCAAGCCATCTTTTTTGCCTGAGATTCAACTCTTTTTGGGGGAACACATATTGTAAGCTTTTATGATTTGAATAGATATCAATATGAACTCCATAAAAGTAATGACACCAAATCTTCAAGGCAAACACAATAGTCGCTAACTCCAAATCATGAGCCGGATAACTCCTTTCATGAACTTTTAGTTGCCAAGAAGCATAGGCTACTACCTTACTATAGTACATCAACACAAAACCCAGTCACACACTGAATGTATCACAGTATATAACAAAACCATCACTACCCTCAGGCAGGGCCAAAACCAGCACAAAAGTAAACTTATTCTTCAGATTCTCTAAACTTCCCTCATAAACATCAGACTATAGAAGCTTCACCTTTTTTAGAGTTAACTTAGTCAATGGATTAGCAATAAACGAGAAGCTCTCCACAAACCTCCTATAATACCCAACTAAACCAAAGAATCTTTGAATGTCGGTCATAGTTATTGGTCTAAGACACTTCTTAACTGCCTCAACTTTCTGTAGATGTACCATGATCCCCTTGCTGGACACCACATGACCCAGAAAGGTCACAATATTCAACAAAAACTCACACTTTGAAAGATTGGCATACAATTAATGATCCTTAAGAGTCTGCAACACTACTCGAAGGTGATTGACATGTTCCTTCTCACTCTTAGAATTTACCAAGATATCATTAATAAACACAATCACAAACAAATCAAAGAATTGTCTAAATACCCAATTCATCAAGTCCATAAATACAACTGTAGCATTAATTAATTTGAATGACACCACCAGAAATTCATAATGACCATATCAAGTTTGGAAGGTAGTCTTACAAATATCTGTCTCCCTAATCTTCAAATGATGATAGCCTGACCGAAGATCAATATTATAACAAAATCTAGCACCCTAAAGCTGTTCAAAGAGATTATCTATCCTAGAAAGAGGATACTTATTCTTAACCATCACCTAATTCAGTTATTGATAATCTATACAGATATGAAGGGAACTATCTTTCTTACGCATGAAAGTGTGGGAAAACCCCACAGAGAGACACTAGGACAAACAAAACCCTTATTAAGAAAAATATTTAACTGCTCCTTAAGTTCTTTCAACTCATCCAGAGCCATTCTATATTTAGAGAAAAAAGATAGAATGGGTATTTGGCAGAAGATCAATTAAAATGCCATGGATATTGGCCTTAGCAAATTTCCTAAGATTTAGAATCTCTGCCCTTTTTATGACTTACCATATGAGTTTATGGTGTGGTTATGGGTCTAGAGACCCAAGTCATGAAAAACCAGTGTGTTATTTAAAAAGTTTTATCTTGGTTACGAGAGACTCATCACGAGTCATATGATCATATGATGAGTGGTTAGGGTCCTATCTGTATGTTGCCTAGTTATAAACCCTTGGTTGATGATAGGCGTATTTACACGCCTAAAGCACCACAATTTACCTATATTTTAGCTAAGTTTTAAGGACAAAATATATAATTCCTGCATTTTTAGTCCATTTTCCTGTAAGTGAGCTAACCAACGTGATTAGCATGTTTTAAGGTATTAATGATGAAGATTTCAGCACTTTGTGGACCTTTTGGTAGCAAAGGAAACTTCACATGAGAGGGAAGGCAGCTTTTGGAAGCTTATGGACTGAAAGTGACGCATGGAGAACTTGTCCCGGGCAAAAATAATACTTCTAAAGACTTGGGGATCAGCAGTAACTTAGTAGGAATAGGACAAGGATGTTATAAAAACCCTATTTTGCTGAATTTTTCAGCATTCAATCTTTTCATTATTCGATATTCTATTTTGTTATTTTCATTCGACTTTTACAGAGAAAAAATGCAAAAGCTACGAGGAACGGTTTGAGGAGCTCAACGTGATTTCCTTTAGACGCCAAAATCTATCTCCATCATGAGATTATTCTAGCTTTAGTACGATGATGATGTATATTGTGATTTCCGTGGTAATCATGAGTAGCTAAACTTCTCTGTTAGGGTTATGAAAGCCTTATGATATACTATCTATTACTATGAGTTTGTGAATTCTTGATACGTATGCTACTTATATCATTACTCTCTTCATATTAATTAAATTCTTGTGGTTGCAAACATATAGAATACGCCATTATAGCATTAACTTGTTCGAGAGAAAAGTTGCATGTTTGGAAAAGAGAGTGTGACAAGGAAATAGGGCTACCAACCCCTATTTACACGTTAGTGCCGTAACTGGATTAACCTCTTGGAGAGTTCGTACCATTAGTTATACGCTTTAAGCTCGAGAGAGTTAAAGTGAGATAATCCTTTATGGTCGAGAGACACTAGGATTTACCATTAGAATACGAATCTCTATAAGTGCATGCATGTCTGAATTCCGCATTACTCATAGTTAATAGATACGTAGAACTCATAAGGCGGACATAACCCTAACTTATAATTCTCATAGATTAAATCTTACTCAACAAAGCATTCCAGTGTTATTTTGTTTACATTAATTCACGCCATAATTCAAATTCCCCTTTTTCGTAGAATTTTCGACCAACAGTCTAATAATAGTTGCAACACTTAGTGACCAAGTATTCCCTGTGGGATTCGACACCCAACCCAGTTGGGTTCTATATTTGACAGCAACCGCTTACACTCTTACGAGAGATGTAGTTTGGGCGTTATCAAATTTTGGCGCCGTTTCCGGGGAATACGGTTGTCAACTATGTTTGTGATAGTTAATAGACCCTTTGGTCTAAAATTATTGAATTTTACTTTTTGTTTGTTGTTTTTGTTTTATTCAGGTTCTGTTGAGTGCATGCCAAATACTCGTAGTTCTGGTCAGCCATTATTACCCATAAATCCTGAACCTCATCTTATTGGCAGAATGGATGCACAACGTGACATTGAAAGAAGAGCTGCTCAATAGGAGCAGGCTAGATTAGCTGCGTTGGAAGCTACTCAAGTACATCAACAGAATATTGATAACCCAGGGCGAGCAACAAATCCTGATGATGAGGACCTGGGTGATGATGAGTTACTGAATCCTAGGCGTATTGATGAGGTGGCGGCACCTATGCATAGGAGGGAACGTCAAACTAGAATGAGACCTGACCGCCGAGCTGTGCAGGCTGCTTTTGATGATGATCTGTATGGAGCTGGTGCCACAGGGGCTATTATTCCTCCACCCTTGGCACCCGGAGCTAAGTTCAATATCACTAGCACCATGATTCAGTTATTGCAGCTCAAGGGGTTATTTAGTGGACTCGCAGGCGATGATCCGAATATGCATCTGATCAACTTTATTTCAACATGCAAGTCGTTTAACAATCCAGGAGTTGGACAGAATGCAATTCGGCTGCGCTTATCTCTATTGTCTCTGTCTGAGGAGGCAACTCTATGGCTGAATAGGCTAACTCTTGATTCTATTACTAATTGGAGGCAACTAAAAGACGCTTTTCTAGAAAGATTCTTTCCGCCATCCAAGAGAGCACAGTTAAGAGATGAGATCACCAATTTTCGACAGCTTCCAATTAAAGCTCTCCACGAACCATGGGAGAGGTTCAAGAAGAAGCTTATGCGGTGCCCAAATCATCAGATGACCAACATCCACTTGATGGAGATATTATACAGGGCTTTGAACTCATTGACAAAGCCAGTGGTTGATAATGCTGCAGGTGGGTCATTCATGGACCTTACTTTCATTGAGGCAAGTGATATACTGGACCGTATGACAAAGCAGAGTAGAGCCTGGCATACCAGGGATACTGAGGTATCAAGCTCTACTTTATCTGTTGGCATAACTGCAGAGCAGAGGTGTAGACAAGAGGAACATGACCAAGATATGGCTCACATGAAAACGCAGATGGATCTTTTTACCAAGCATTTATTATCAGGGAAGACCAAAAAGGTTAAAGCCATTGTATCACAGGGAAGATATGATTCCAATTCTGAGGGGGAAGCAAATTACTTGAATAATCAGGGGGGTTTCCGAGGCAATGCCCAAGGAAACCAAGGTCGGAACTATTATGATAAATCTGGATACAAGGACCGCGATCAAGGTGGTTAGAAGAATAAGACTGACAGGAGTGGTTTGTATGTTCCTCCTGGAAATCGTGAGGCTATAGCATCTAGCTCTGGAAAGATGTCCATGGATAATATGATGGCTAAGCTGTTGAAAGGGGTAGAGGCAACCAATATAGGTGTTACTGAGGTAAAGAATGATTTGTCATCAATAAATCAATTGGTTGACTCACATTCTACTACAATAAAACAGATGGAGCAACAATTGAGTCAATTATCAGCGGCATTCAACCAAAGAAAGGCTGGTACGCTACCCAATGACACTGTGTAAAACCCAAGGAATGACGGATCGTGTATGGATATTACTACCCGGAGTGGTAAAGTGTTGGAAAATCTATCCAAAGACAAGCAGGTAGTTGATGATATAACAGAGAATATTGATGAAGCAGAGTTTGAAGATGCCGTAGAAGCTGAAGTGAGTGCTCATAATGTTACACCTAGACGTCACCAGCCTGAAAAGAGTGATAATCGGAATCAAGATAAAAAGGAAGTGGTGGAGAAAATGATTCCTCTTCCACCACCACCTTTTCCTCAAAGACTGAAGAAGAAGGCTGATGACACTCCTGAAAAGGTTGATAATCGAAAGCAAGATAAAGAGGAAGTGGTGGAGAAAATGATTCCCCTTCCACCACCACCTTTTCCGCAAAGACTGAAGAAGAAAGCTGATGACACCAGGTTCAGTAAATTCATGACCATGTTGAAGCAGCTAACTATTAATGTTCCGTTGGTGGAGGCGCTGGAACAGATTCCTGGGTACGCTAAATTCATGAAAGACCTTTTGACAAAGAAGCGGGAAGTAAGCTATGAGCTGGCAGATAATGTTCATCATTGCAGTGCAATTGCCACGAGGTCTTTAGTACAGAAGAAGGCAGATCCTGGTGCTTTCACTATTCCTTGCACGGTTGGATCTATGAATTTTGCTAAGGCATTATGCGATCTGGGGGCTAGCATCAATTTGATGCCGTTATCCATTTACAGAAAGTTGGGGTTGGGTGATCCTACACCAACCAATATGTGGCTCGTGATGGCAGATAGGTCGGTAAAACGGCCTGTTGGTATCTTATATGATGTGTTGGTGAAGGTTTCCAGCTTTATCTTTCCTGAAGACTTTGTTATTTTAGATTGCGAGGTGGATTCTGAAGTTCCCATAATCTTGGGGCGTCCTTTCCTTGCAACTGGAAGTGTGCTGATTGATTTAAGAGCTAATGAGCTTTTATTTCGGCTGAATAACGAAGTGGTTCGTTTTGATCTATGCAAATCAATGAAGCAGCCTAGAGATATGGATGTGTTCTCTGTAGCTGATGTTTATTATGAGGATGAGAAAGAATTATCTATAGAGAAGCAGCTTACTATTGAGCCATTGTCTGCTGTGATGTTGAATTTTGAGCGTGAGGAGGTTGAAGAATATGAAGAAACCGTTTTTTCTCTAATAGGAATAAGGTCCTATTCTCATGCTCCTAAGAAGCTGTACCTTGATCTTAAGAATCGACCGTCACCAACAGCGAAGACTTCCATTGAAGAGCCACCGGTGCTAGAATCGAAAGAGCTCCCCAATCACCTAAGGTATGTGTTCTTGGGAAGTGGAAATACACTTCCGGTGAGTGTTGTGGCTGATTTAGGTGAACAACACATAGAGTCTCTCATCTCTGCTCTGAAGAGGTACAAGAGAGCTATGGGTTAGACTATTGATGATATAATTGGTATCCCTCCTGGGATATGTATGCACAAGATTCATCTCAAAGAAGATTGCATGCTTACAAGTAAGCATCAGCGTCGTCTGAATCCATTCAGAAAACGATCCACCATCTATCTCAACGAAGTCTAAGTAATCAAGGTAACTATGTCGTGCCGCGACAATAAATCAAGCGCTACATGGGAGGCAACCCATCGTTTTTAATCATTTTGTTTTACTAAGAGTTTGTTTTTGTTAAATAAAAATCCAAAAAGAAGAGTCGAGGCACGACCAAAACTAAGGCGCTTAGTGGGAGGCAACCCATCGTTCTAATTGTTTTTGTTGTTTTTGAGTAAATGTAGGTGTAAGACGTATAAAGAAGGAGATCTAGCCCAAATTTTAATTTGGAATTGTGTCATGTTGAAGGTGGTAAGTTTGGAATGAAGAAATAAAGGCTATTGGTTAGGCATGGCCTATGCAAATCTAGGCAACGAACAAGGCAAGGCCTATGTAAATCTAGGCAACGAACAAGGCAAGGCCTATGCTATGGCCTAACCTCTCTGAATCTACAATGCCATATCATAGGCGCCGCCTATGCCTAACAATGCCATAGCATAGGCACCGCCTATGCCATTGCCTTTGCTCTCTTAATCTACAATGCCATAGCATAGGCGCCGCCTATGCTCAACTAGGCTTTGCAAAAGGCTCCGCCTATGCTAAGCATAGGCAAGGCATTAGGCGCCGCCTATGCTTACTTTTTGGTCTCCTAATCCAATTTTAAATGGGTCAAACCCGACCCAAGCCTTGTCCTATAAATAAAACTTCAACATTAGAACAAAACACACTTATTTGCTCAACCTAGGCGCCGCCTTTACTCTCCAAATCTCTCAAAACTTTTCTTTTTGCTCTTCTAACCTTGCAAGATCATCTTCCGAGGCCATCACCAAGTAAGTACTTCTTTTATATTCCATAGTTATTACAATACTACGCCTATAATGATTTGTTAAATCTTGAAGTAGTGTTTGTGATTAGAATGTGTTTGGTGTGATATGATACATCTAGTTGAGTGAAAGAATACGTGTGGGTGTTCTTGACTTTGTTCCGACTTATATTTGATTGTTATACACTGTCATAGTTTTATGAAGTCGAAATTATGAAGTTAATACATACTCTTGTAAGTTGAAAGCTTGAATGTTTGAATGACTCGTTCATCGAGATACCGATTATGATTGACCACAAGCATAAGATGGTGTGATTATGCCTATGAAATAACTTGTTTCTATTTGTGGTACGATCCTTATGTGGTAGTTTGGTTCAAAAAGTGCATTCATCCAAACATGAAAGTATAGACAAGATTACATGAAATAGAATTGGAAAAGATAATTAAGATGACATGAACGTATGACTGTGCTGAACATGTTGTTGGAACATATCGCCTAAATGTATGTCGATAAAGTCTGAGTAATCGACATCACTCACTTAATTAGTCTGTGCCACAAAATTAAGTGTGAGGTGGCACCGCTACTGTTTGTTTTTCGATTGAATCTTCTGAGATGAAGCTAACATGACTCTATTTTAATCTCAGGTAGAATGGACCTAAAAGGATGACAAGGAAAAGAAAAAACGACCACCTCACAGAAGGGACAGAAAAGGTCAAGAAAGGAGCAAGCTGAGTCCTCCTCTCTACAAATACCTCAACGTACTTTTAGGATCACGTGGGGTATATTTTGAGAAAACTCTGAGGATGACAACTCTGATGATGATTCCAACGCAAGGGGTATGACCCCAGACATAGAAGAAGAGTCCGACTAATCAGGTTTTCCTTATTTATTTTCCATTGAGGGAAGTATGTCCCATCTAAGTGTGGGGTGCTGGTATTTGTATGCTTCTTGTACTGCTTTGCCTACATTTATTCTAGTTCTTGTTTGTTTTAATTAGTCATAATTAGTTAGTTTAATTTTAGATTTTTTAGATTTTGCATGAAATTGTTCTGATAGGCGGCATGGTATTATGACAAGAGTTAGTGCCAAAATCATCATTACTATTGAGACATTTAGGCTCTAAGTATGACTCACTGTGTGATAAGTGTGTGGTTTAATTCATTCATCTGTTGGGTCAAGAGTCTATACTGCTCCCAATAAAGTTAACCATGTGCCTTGTGTGTGTGAGGTTATAGTATATTCTGTGTTGTGACTGATGCTAGAACTTTCCTGGTGTGTGTGTAAAGCGAAATAAAGAGTGTGAGTTTAGGAGATGATTTAGGCATTTCTTTGGCAGCCTGTGATTGTTTACCTTCTTTTTACCTACCTTTGTACATTATCCTAGTGAACCCCGTTTGAGCCTTTAGCTATTTTCTTTGACAGCCTCATATGTAGCCTAATCTATTTTTTTTAAGACCATAATTTGATCCAAATTCCTAAGCGCTTTAAATTGTAGAGTCATGTGACAAAATAAGAGGAAAGTGGGTGAGAGTGATGCCTCAGAGTGTATTGGTACTTTAAATTGTTGTGAATAAGAGTGGCTATTCACAATAAAGTGAGGAAAGTGGGTGAGAGTGATGCCCCAGAGTGTATTGGTACTTAAAATTATTGTGAAAAGGAGTGGCTATCATAGAGGTGTTTTATAAAAAAAAGAAAAAAAAAGAAAAAAAAACAGAAATAGAAAAAAAATAAAAATAAGTTGTATATTCTCATCTTTGTGTTTATAATTGAATAACAAAATAGGTGAAAAGGGGTGTTAGATGAAAAGAAAGGTAGAAGGGTTGTTTAAAAGAGAGTGTTAATGGCATAATGTAGTGTATTAAAGCGCTTAGGGAACATAGACACTATTTCTGGCCAAAATAGTCCTACCTGTCCCTTAGCCTACATTACAACCTGTAAAGACCTACTTGATCCTAAGCTTAGCATTCTGATATTAGTAGCGCATTACACTAAAGGCAAGCTTATGGTCATCAGTTGCAACATATGAATTCTTTGTGAGAGTGAGAGCAAGGAGAATCTTGTACCCATGTTTCGAAAAATGCTAAACTTATGAGTGATTATGGGTGATATCTTGTGTGAGACACACATGGTTGATGATTTTTGGGTAGTGTTATATGATTCTTTGAGACTTAACTTGTGGATACGAATTAGCCTTCATCACAAGTCTATGTTGGAGGTTGAATTGTTTCTAGTAGTGAACAAGAAAACTACTCTTTGTTAATAATTGTCGTGCCTGTCTTGTTGAACATTTTATGTTGTTGCTGTGATATTCTAAGTAGATGATTGCATGGACGTAATATTTTGTTCGAGGACGAACAAATCTTTAAGTGTGGGGTGTTGATGATAGGCGTATTTACACGCCTAAAGAACTATAATTTACCCATATTTTAGCTAAGTTTTAAGGACAAAATATATAATTCCTGCATTTTTAGTCCATTTTCCTGTAAGTGAGCTAACCAACGTGATTAGCATGTTTTCAGGTATTAATGATGAAGATTTCAGCACTTTGTGGATCTTTTGGTAGCAAGGGAAACTTCACATAAGAGGGAAGGCAGCTTTTGGAAGCTTATGGACTGAAAGTGATACATGGAGAACTTGTCCCGGGCAAAAATAGTATTTCTAAAGACTTGGGGATCAGCAGTAACTTAGTAGGAATAGGACAGGGATGTTATAAAAACCCTATTTTGCTGAATTTTTCAGCATTCAAGATTTTCATTATTCGATATTCTATTTTGTTATTTTCATTCGACTTTTACAGAGAAAAAACGCAAAAGCTACGAGGAACGGTTTGAGGAGCTCAACATGATTTCCTTTAGACGCCAAAATCTATCCCCATCGTGAGATTATTCTAGCTTTGGTACGATGATGATGTCTATTGTGATTTCCGTTGTAATCATGAGTAGCTAAACTTCTCTGTTAGGGTTATGGAAGCCTTATGATATACTATCTATTACTATGAGTTTGTGAATTCTTGATACGTCTGCTACTTATATCATTACTCTCTTCATCTTAATTAAATTCTTGTGGTTGCAAACATATAGAATACACCATTATAGCATTAACTTGTTCGAGAGAAAAGTTACATATTTGGAAAAGAGAGTGTGACAAGGAAGTAGGGCTACCAACCCCTATTTACACGTTAGTGCCGTAACTGGATTAAACTCTTGGAGAGTTCGTACCATTAGTTATACGCTTTAAGCTCGAGAGAGTTAAAGTGAGATAATCCTTGATGGTCGAGAGACACTAGGATTTACCATTAGAATACGAATCTCTATAAGTGCATGCATGTCTGAATTCCGCATTACTCATAGTTAATAGATACGTAGAACTCATAAGGTGGACATAACCCTAACTTATAATTCTCATAGATTAAATCTTACTCAACAAAGCATTCCAGTGTTATTTTGTTTACATTAATTCACGCCATAATTCAAATTCCCCCTTTTTCGTAGAATTTTCGACCAACAGTCTAATAATAGTTGCAACACTTAGTGACCAAGTATTCCCTGTGGGATTCGACACCCAACCCAGTTGGGTTCTATATTTGACAGTGACCGCTTACACTCTTACGAGAGCTGTAGTTTGGGCATTATCGGTGTTATGTGGTTGTCATGACTAGACCATACTAGTCGTATGGTCTGGTGATGACTGGGTGATATGTGAGAAGATGCTAACATATTTGAGGCTTTTAACTAAGAATAATTGCAAAGTCTTAAGCAAATCTTGTCATTTTTGATTGTTTTCTCTTTGATATTGTAGTAATAGTCGAGATACAAGAGAATCAACAATTATGGGAGTAAAAAAGTTGATTTCTGGGCAAGTAGAGAATGAAGAATAACTGATGACTTGTCTGATAAGTCGTCAGCCTTATGATAAGCTATAAAATTTGCCGTCAGGCTTAGAAAGAGAATGGCTTTCAGCTGGAATATGTGATGAAATTTGTGATAAGACATCAGAAGTGTGGTAAGCCATCAGGTTCATCGTTAGTCTATGACAGGAAATGGATTTTGAAGTGAATAAGTGACAACATCTCTAATAAGTCGTCACATGTATGATAAGATGCCAAGACTCATCGTCATCCCAAGGCATAGATTATCTAAGTGAAGAGGAGATGGCGATATTCCTGATAGGCCATTAGACTCCTAATAAGCCATCACACATGTCTTCACCTGTTCGAGAAAATACTATGATCTATGATTTTGTTTCCATAATTAGACTGAAGTATTTAAATCATATGTTAGGGTTTTCATTCATCATCTTAGACATCTGGAACTCATGTTTTGAGGACTTTTCTCTCTATCTTCTGACTTTAATTCTTTAGAGAGATTATTATAATTGTTTTGGGATTTTCTACTAGATCAAATCTGAGAAACACTCATTGCTATTCATCTTGCCGTAAGATTATCTATCCAAGTATGAATTCAACTTGTTTTCTTGCTTATTTTATTATGAGTAGCTAAGTTCCCTTAACCCGAGTTGTAGGATCTATGGGTTTGGGTTTGTAATGTAACTAAGTGTTCAAGATTCTAACGGTGGTCAAACTTCTTGTTAATTCCATTATTTTACATGCTGACTATTGGTTGCAAACAATAGACTTTTCTTACTGGTGATTTGCTTGAGATAAGAAATTAACCCTAGTAAGAAGTGAATTATCAACAGGGACTTGGAAGTATTAAACTTTCATTTAATAATTAATGCTGTAACAAGATTAATTAACTTGGGATAACATCCTGTGGTGAAATATAAATTCCCTAAGTTTGAGAGAATTAGGTAATTAAATGTCTAAATAGGTTGAGAAACATTTAGACATAACTTCGACAAGGATAGTATGCTGTTTCTACCTACCATAAGAATCTTGAACTGTTACTAGCATCTATCAAATCCCAATACCCATAGTGAACATAACTTTGGTTTTCCTTATCATATTGATTTCAAACATTGAACTAAGAAGTAATTATTTGTTACACTTCCAAAACCCCCCCACTCATAGGAAACTGGTAACTATCAGTTGATTAACCCGCATATAACTAAAATTCACGCCCTATTCCCTGTGGGATTTGACCCCAACCTAGTTGGGTTATATATTGACAATGATTGCTTACACTCTCATAAGAGAGATGTAGTTTGAGTGTTATAAAAAATGGTGCCGTTGTCGGGGAATGCAATTGCAAATTAAAGTTTGTGTGCGCAAATTGACTTTTAGTCAAGTTTCCTAGTTTTACGTTTATTTTTGTTTTGGTTTTCTATAGGAATTTTGTAGTGTATGCTAAGAATCAGAAGTTCTGGAGGACCATTATTGCCATTTAATCCAGAACCGTAACTAATCGGTAGAATGGCAGACTAATAAGAGTCTGACAGGTTAGCAGCCTTAGCTAGAGCTCAGGTGAATGTGTAGAATGTCAGTCAATAATACAATATCCAAATACTGAGGATGAATATTTGGGAGACGAGGATTTGCTGAACCCTGGTAACCCAAGGCGTGCAGAAAAATAGCTACACTAGTACATTGTAATGCTAACAGGAACTATCCTTTCTGAGGAAGGCAAGATCACCAGCCGGTCCAGTATGACCTCAATGATGATGATGATGGAATGGATGGACCAGGTGCAAGGGGTGCAATTATCCCTCCACCGTTAGTACCTGGGTAAAAATTCAACATTACGAGTACTATAATTCAACTCCTTAATCTGAATGGGTTGTTTGGTGGCCTTCCTGGGGATGATCCGAATATGAATTTGGTGAACTTTGTCACCATCTGTAAATATTTTGATAACCCAGAAGTGGGTCAGAATTCTATCCGTTGTCTCTATCTAGGGAGGCAACATTGTGGGTTAATGAGCTGACACCCGATTTTATCACCAACTGGAGGCAGTTGAAAAGAGATTTCCTAGAAAGGTTCCTTCCACATTCCAGGAGGGTACAGTTAAGAGATGATATCAGTAACTCTAGACAGCTCCCAACTGAAGCCTTGCATAAAACATGGGAGAGATTCAAAAAGAAGCTGACGTAGTGTCCAAACCACAATATGACAAACATACACTTAATGGAGACTTTGTACAGGTCTCTTAAGTTGGTGACAAAACCAATTGTAGATAATGCTGCTGGTGGTTCATTTTCTGATCTTACATTCCCAGAGGCTTCAGAAATGCAAGAGAGAAGGACCAAACAGAGTCAGGCATGGCATACCAGAGACTTTGTGGTAGCAAGCCCCACTATTTCTATGGGTATGAATGTGGAACAACGCAGAAGATACGAGGAGTGTGATCAAGACATGGATCACCTAAAAACATAGATGGACTTGCTAACCAAGCATTTACTACAGGTAAAACTGAGAAAGTGAAGGCTGTGGGATCGCAGGGCAAAATGGAGTCTGACTCAGAAGAAGAGGCAAACTATGTAAACAATAAGGGGGTTTCCGAGGCAATATCCAAGGAAATCAAGGTTAAACTTACTATGACAAGGCTGGATATAAGAATTAGGAGCAAGGAAATTGGAGGATCAATAATGATAGAAGCGGGATATATATCCCTCTTGGAAATCATGACGCTGCTACAACAAGTTCTAAAAAGATATCCATGGAGGACATGATGGCCAAATTTTTAAAGGGAGTAGAGGCTACCAACTAAGGGATAACTACCATGAGACCGATCTGTCCTTTATTAGTCAGTTGGTATACTCGCACTCCACTGCAATTAAACAGTCGGAACAAAAAATAAGCCAACTCTCTGCAGCACTGAACTAGAGGAAGAGTGGAACATTACCTAGTGATACGGTCCAAAATCCATGGAATAATGGCTCATGTATGGAAATTACCACTAGAAGTGGTAAAATATTACCTGGCCCTTCTGTGGGCAAAAGTTTGATTGAAGATGTAATTGAAGTAGAGAATGAACCCAAGGAAGAATGTCTGGTGGAGTTTGAGAAACTTGATGGTTCTGATGATGCTCCGAAAAAAGGAAAAAAGAAGGAAAAAGAAGTAGTGGTGAAAACTCTACCAAGACCACCACCTCCCTTTCTTCAAAGATTGAAGAAGACAGTTGAGGACACGAAATTTAGTAAATTCATGGCAATGTTGAAGCAGTTAACAATAATTGTGCCTTTGGTAGAGGCACTCGAGCAAATGCCAGGGTATGCTAAATTCAGGAAGGACCTTGTAATGAAGAAAAGAGAGGTGAGCTACGAACCGGAGGATAATATCCATCATTGTAGCGCTATTTCTATGAGGACCTTGGTGCAGAAGAAGGAAGACCCAGGAGCATTCACTATTCCTTGTATGATTGGGTCTCTGGAATTTTCTAAGACCTTATGTGATCTGGGAGAGAGCATTAATCTGATGCATCTGGCTATATATAAAAAGCTGGGTTTAGGAAATCCCACACCCACCAACATGCGACTCGAGATGGCGGATAGGTCAGTAAAATGACCTATTGGTATTTTATATGATGTGTTGGTGGAGGTAACTAGCTTAATATTTCCTACGGATTTTATCATTCTTGATTGCGAGGTGGACTTAGAGGTGCCTATAATCTTGGGCCGACCTTTCCTCACAACCGGAAGTCTGTTAATTGATTTGTGAGCTAATGAGATCTTATTCAGGATGAATGATGAGGTGGTTCAATTTGATGTGTGCCAATCAATGAAGTAGCATAAAGAAATGAGTGTATTCTCAATTGTTGGTGTGTATTATGAGGATGAGCAGGAGGTGCCAATAGAGGAGAAATTTTTTGTCGAGCCTTTAGTCGCAGTTCTAATGAATTTTGATTGTAAAGGCATTGAGAAGTACGAAAAGTCTGTTTGTGCTTTGTCAAAAATGGGTTCATACTCTTATGCTCCTAAGAAGATAGATCTTGATCTTTCTAATCGACCAATACCATCGGCTAAGTCATCCATTGAGGAGCCACCAGTGTTGGAATTGAAAGAACTGCCTGGGCATTTAAGGTACGTGTTTTTGGACAATGAAAACATGATAGCCTTTATTATTGTAGCTGATGTGGGTGAGTAGCAGGTAGAAGAATTTGTTTTAGTACTTCAGAGGTACAAAAGAGCAATAGGATGGACTATCGTAGATATTATTGGCAGTCCGCTTGATATCTGCACGCATAAAATAACAACTTGAGAAAGATTATACTCCAATCATCGAGCACCAGTTCCGTCTTAACCTACCAATGCAAGAGGTAGTTAAGAAGGAAATTATTAAGTGGTTGGATCCAGGAGTGGTTTACCCTATTTCTGACAGTAAATGGGTGAGCCCAGTCCAATGCGTACCCAAAAAATGGGGCATGACTATTGTTTCAAATGAAAGGAATGAGTTGATTCCACTCAGCCCTATGATTGGGTGGAGATTTTGCATGGACTACCGCAAACTAAACTCATGGTCTTTGAAAGACCACTTCCCAAAGCCCTTTATGGACCAAATGCTTGATCAATTGGCTGGAAGGGGATGGTATTTCTTCTTGGATGGGTATTCTGGATATAACCAGATTTGTATTTCTCCCGAAGATCAGGAGAAGACGACATTCACATGCCCATATGGAACCTTTTCATTTAAGAGGATGCCGTTTGGGCTATGCAATGCACCCACTGCTTTCCAATGGTGCATGATATCTATTTTCTTAGATATGGTGGAAGATACCTTAGAGTTGTTTATGGATGATTTCTTCGTGGTGGGAGATTCGTTTGAGATGTGTTTGGAAAACCTGAGTAAGGCCTTGCAAAGATGTGTTGAATTCAATTTAGTGCTTAATTGGGAGAAATTCCACTTTCTGGTAAAGGAGGGCATCATTCTCGGGCACAAAATTTCAGCAAAAGGGATAGATGTTGATCGAGCCAAGGTTGAAGTTATTGAGAAATTACCACCTCCCATTTCAGTGAAGGGAGTGTGTAGTTTTCTTGGATATGCTAGATTTTACCGTAGGTTTATAAGAGACTTCTCGAAGGTTGCAAATCCACTTTGCAAACTTTTGGAGAAAGAAGTGAAGTTCTCCTTCGATGATGATTGCTTGAAGGCATTTGAATGCCTTAAAAAGAAGCTGGTCGAGGCCCCTATCATTGTTGCACCGGACTGGTGAAGGACAATCTATTTCATCGATTATATTATGCCAGCAAAGTACTGAATGGAGTGCAAAAGAACTACACCGTCACTGAACAGGAACTCCTGACTGTAGTTTATGCTTTTGAAAAATTTAGGTCTTACCTTCTTGGGACCAAGGTGGTGGTTCACACTAACCACGCAGCCTTGAGGTATTTGATGGCTAAGAAGGATAGAAAACCAAGGCTGATTAGATGGGTGTTGCTGCTACAATAATTTAACTTTGAAATCAAAGATAGGAAGGGTTGTGAAAACTAAGTGATGGATTATCTGTCTCTAATGGAAGGGGAACAGGTAGATTATGATGAAATGGAGATAAATGATGCATTTACTGATGAGGAGATCTTGGCTGCTGCTATGGAGAAAATACCTTGGTATGTTGATTTTGCAAATTATGTTGTGAGTGAGGTCATCCCAGAAGATCTTTCTTTCCATTAAAGAAAGAAATTCCTTCATGATGTGACATATTACTTTTGGGATGAACCGTATCTTTTTCGGTGATGTGCTGACAATATTACAAGAAGATGTGTGCCAAAAGTTGATGTATTATGTATATTGGAAGCATGTCATGCATCCCCATTTAGAGGTCACCTGCACGGCTAGGAAGTTGTTGCAGATTGGCTACTATTGGCCAACGTTGTTCAAGGATGCTCATGAATTTGTGCTGAAGTGCGACCAATGTCAGAGGAAGGGGTCGATCTCCAAAAGACATGGGATGCCTTTGACTAAGATACTTGAAGTGGAGTTGTTTGATGTCTGGGGCATCGATTTCATGGGTCTTTTTGTAAGCTCGTATGGGATGAAGTATATTTTAGTTGCTGTTGACTATATATCGAAATGGGTCAAAGCTGTTGCCTTGTCTAATAATGAAGGAAAAAAGGTTGTTTCTTTTCTTATAAAGAACATCTTATCTCGCTTTAGAGTACTAAGTACTATTATAAGCGATGGAGGATCTCATTTTTGCAACAAAGTGTTTCGAGCTGCCTTAGCAAAATATGGGGTGAAACAGCATAGAGTAGACACTCTATATCACCCACAAACTAGTGGGCAAGTGGAGGGTCAAATCGAGAGATTAAAGCCATACTAGCCAAAATGGTGAACGCTAGTCGGAAAGATAGGTCTCTTATGGGCATACCGGACTACTTTCAAGACACCCATTGGCATGTCACCATTCCAGTTAGTCTATGGAAAAGAATGCCACTTACCAATAGAGCTGGAGCACAAGGCTTTATGGTCCCTTAAAAGGTTAAATTTGAGTTGAAAGAAGGCAGCAGAGCTAAGACTGGGACAACTGAATGAGATGGATGAATTCCATCAAAGGGCATATAAAAGAGAAGACCTATATAAAGAAAATATGAAGAAGTATCATGATTGGAGAATCAAGAAGTGATATTTCCAAAAAGTTGACTTGATGCTTCTGTTCAATTCTAGACTCAAACTGTTCCCAGGTAAGCTTAAATCCAAGTGGTCAGGCCCATTTAGAGTTAGTCAAGTCTACTCATCTGGAGTAGTAGAACTTGAAAATGAAGACGACAACATCTTCAAGGTAAATAGGCAATGAGTCAAACTTTATATCCGTCCAAAAGACTCGATGAAAAGTATTGCTATTATCTATCTCGATGGATTCTGAGGTAATCAAGATACCTGATTCATGCTGTGATGTTTAATCAGGCGCTACATAGGTGGAAACCTATGATCCTCGAGCTTGATCTACTCCAGGTATACCCTAACCCTTAGTTCAGTTTTTCTTTGATTTTAAGTTGAGGGTGTAAGGTGAGTTGTTATTGTAACATTTTGTAGTTGACTAGGAGAAATACAAGTACTTGCGGCAGTTAACATGGTTTTGTTATTTTTTGAACACCTCTCAAATGGTCTAATTCTTTAACTGTGTGATTTGCATCTAATTGTGACCACTATGCATCTTTGTATGGTATTAGTTCTAGTGACTTAATAACCATTTCTAAAAATTGCATGAAATGGATGAGTAGTAACTTGTGATATACTTGTGTGCCAGGTGCGTGTGAGATTTTACTTAGTTCCCTTTGTATGTTGAATCCAGAACTTGCCCGGTTAGTCTTACCTAGGTTGAAGGATAGGGGTTAGGAAAGGATCATAGGCTATTTTAATGTTAGCCCACTTTAACCTAAATGACCTTCCTTGTATGCATAATATCCCTTGATCCCTGTTTTGAGCCTGAATAGCCTATTTTTTTATGACACCTATCACTGTCTCATTTATATCATAATGAACCTATTTTGGCCCTGGTCCTCCTTGGACATTGTGCACCTTGAGTTAGGCAAATGGCCTAAGTTGAGGGTGGCTATCATAGGGGTGCGTGATGTAAAATGAGAATGAAGAAAGGTAGAATAAATGAAAAAAATAAAAAGCTGGGTGCGGTGGAAAAGAACAAGAAAATAAAAGTTGTGAAAAAGAAAAAGTGATTGTAGAAAGGACCGCATCCATCCTGAATTTGTGTGATCAAGAAAAAAGAAGAATAAAAAAAGGCTAATGAGTGAGACCCTAAAATATAGTTTAGTGTCAAGGAGGCTTAGTCACTTTAAATATCACCGAGTATCACACCATCCCCTAGACTACATTACAAGGCAAAGAGAAGACCTATAGTGATCTTAGCTGACCTGTCCGAAAATCTTGGTAATGAAAATAAGGGCAAGCCTATGGTATTCGGTATACACTGATTGGAACCTCATTTTGAGAGTGAGTGTCTTTTGATTGTCCCCATGGTTACATAGGTGATGTTTGATATAGGTAAAGTGGGACTTCTTTGTAGGGAGGGAACACTGGTTATATTGCTAAGTGTTAACTTGTTTGGATTGCGTAGTCTTGGTACATGCATGGTTGTTGTTGCTGGACTGATGCCATATCTTGGTTCCTATGTGTCACATTGTTGTTCTTCAATAACATACATAGTTGTTTTCAAATTGATTGACCTTGGAGATGGTGAAGATGTTTTAATATAATATGGATGGTTGACTGCTAAATATGCATTGTATCCTCTTGGTTGTGTTTTAGTTGCTTGAGGATAAGAAATTGTTTTAAGTTGGGGTGTTGATGTATTAGTAGATGCTAACACATTTGAGGCTTTTAACTGAGAATAATTGGAATGTCTTAAGTAACTTTTGTCATTTTTGATTGTTTTCCTTTTGATATTGCAGTAAAAGTCGAGATATAAGAGAATTAGCAATTATGGGAGTAAAAGAGTTGATTTCTGAGTAAGTAGAGAAGGAAGAATAGCTGATGACTTATCTGATAAGTCGTTAGCCTTGTGATAAGCTGTCAAAGTTACCTTCAGGCTTAGACAGAGAATGACCTTCAGCTGGAATGTGTGACAACATCTGTGATAGGCCGTCAGAAGTGTGATAAGCCGTTAGGCTGGTCGTCAGGCTTAGGCAGGAAATGGATTTTGAAGTGAAGAAGTGACGACATCTCTGATAAGTCATCATATGTCTAATAATCCATCAAGCCTCATCGTTAGCCCAAGACAGAGATTATCAAAGTGAAGAAGAGCTGACGATATTCATGATAAGTTGTCAGACTCCTCATAAGCCGTCACACACGTCGTCACCTATCTGAGAAAATATTGTTTCCATAATTAGACTAAAGGTTTTAAAGCATATGTTAGGGTTTTCATTCATCATCTTGGACATCTGGAACTCACGTTTTGAGCACTTTTCTCTATATCTTCTGACTTTAATTCTTTAGAGAGATTATTATAATTGTTTTGGGATTTTCTACTAGATCAAATCTGAGAAACACTCATTGCTATTCATCTTGCTATAAGATAATCTATCTAAGTATGAATTCAACTTATTTTCTTGCTTATTTTATTATGAGTAGCTAAGTTCCCTTAACCCGAGTTGTGGGATCTATGGGTTTGGGTATGTAACGTAACTAAGTGTTCAAGATTCTAACGATGGTAGGAACTTCTTGTTAATTCCATTTTTTTACATGCTTACTATTGGTTTCAAACAATAGACTTTGCTTACGGGTGATATGCTTGAGATAAGAAATTAACCCTAGTAAGAAGTGAATTATCAACAGAGACTTGGAAGCATTAAATTTCTATTTAATAATTAATGCTGTAACAAGATTAATTAACTTGGGATAACATCCTGTTATGAAATATAAATTCCCCAAGTTTGAGAGAATTAGGTAATTAAATGTCTAAATAGGTTGAGAAACATTTAGACATAACTTCGACAAGGATAGTCTGCTGTTCCTACCTACCACAAGAATCTTGAACCGCTACTAGCGTCTATCAAATCCCAATACCCATAGTGAACATAACTCTAGTTTTCCTTATCATATTGATTTCAAACACTGAACTGAGAGGTAATTATTTGTTACACTTCCAAAAAACCCCTATTCATAGAAAACTGGTAACTATCAGTTGATTAACCCACAAATAACTCAAATTCACACCCTATTCCCTATGGGATTCGACCCCAACATAGTTGGGTTATATATTGACAATGATTGCTTACATTCTCATTAGAGAGGTATAGTTTAAGCATTATCACTGGGGAAATAGAGTCATAAGTTGGATAGTGTGTGGTGTCCAATTTTCTATCTTGATGATGACTCAATGGTATGAGTTGTATGTTGTGTTGACGACTCAATGGTTTGACTTGTATTCACCCATGGACTTTTTACAACTTTTAAGCTTAAGGTATTCTGGACATTTCCCACCCCAAGCCCTTAAGATCCCACATCTTATAACACCTTACATCATACCCTTTACAAGATTAAACTCTCTCCGCACTCTCTCAAAACTTCTGAAGGAAGATTGGGCTAGGGTTTCTTCAAAGTTATCATCTAAGGGCTTAAGGACCAAATTAGCTTTGTTAATCTTCGTAACTCAGGAATGTAAGTCTTCCTTCATTGTTAGTTTACTAAAATCATATGTTTTAAGCATTGTGCATGAGTCATTAATGGTGGTTTTGAAAACCATGGTTGACGGTTTGAATATACAATGTTGAGTATTGTTTTCTCATGGTTTGAATTATGATAACACATGTGGGTACATAGGAATTGTGGTTTAACAAATGGGTCATGTTTAATCCTAAATTTGTTGGTTTTTGGTTTATATAATGGTATTCCCTCCACCTATTTGTGAAATTGTTAGTGAGAATGATTTTATCATATGATTGAATTATGTTTTGAATTAAGGCATTGGCCTAAGAATGTTAATGGTTGGTAAATGGTTTATGATGGCCTTGTTGGTTATAAATTAATTGAAAACACTAAATGGGTTTGAGTCCTTATAGGATGAATTGAATTGATTTCTTTGTTTAGACTATGGGTTTGAGTCCTAAGTTGATTAATAATGGTTATGGCATGTTGTACGCTTGCAAGTGGGGTTTGTATAATGATACAAATACGATGCCTTTGGTAAGTAAATAGATTAATGGTTGGGTATGTGAAATTAATATTTTAATTGGTCTTTAAAGAGAAATGTGCAACTTAGCCATGAAAGTGGAGTATGAAGGACTAAAATTGGAAACAACGCTAGCCAGTGTATGTGTTTGTTTGAACAGGAGGTTTGAGTCCCCCAAATGAATATATGAATGGGAAGTTGAGTCCCCCATATTGTATACATTGGTTCTCAAGTTACCTCGATGATGTTGGGAGGTTTAAGTCCCCCATAAAGGAATACAAAAATATAGATAATCTCTGGTTCATGCGGATACAGGCACTAGGGCCCTTCCATAAAGGGAAAAGCTGAGCTTTATAGCCCGTTGGTGCCTTGTTTTATGATAGCCATGCTACATAACCCAGGTTAATATTTTCAAAGTTTATGCTAAACCTTGTTTCCTACCATAGCATATGGTATTATATATGTATATGTATTTCACTTAATATTATGCATTGAATGATGTATTGGTTTTAGACTGTTATCATGGCATTATTTTGTTCCTCTATCCCTGAGTTACATGCTATCTCTCCAACCGCTAATCTTCTCTGGATGCTGTATCCCCATGTGATGCAAGCACCATAACTTTTTCTACTTTTCCTGCGTAATGATTAGGTGATCATATTAGTTCGCGAGTTAACATTGAAGTTGTGATCTTACATACTTCAGAAAGCTTCATTTCATGGTTCTTATTTCCTATGTCTTAGACCTTCTTTAGATGTTGCGGCTACTGCCGGGGCAATATCCCAACATTTTATTGATTTCAATTTTAGAGGCTTTGTTGAATTACTGTGGACTTGGGTGGTTTGGTTGTTTTTTTTGATTCTGGATGTTTTTTCGATTACTGATGGATGGTATAGACACATAATGAATTATTATTATATTTATTATATTTCATCTTACTATATTTTTGGAATTTATCCTACGCTTGAGATTGTGGTGATAGTTTGGTTAGATAAATAGGGTGATCTCCGATCAACGTGGGACTTGAGATACCCGTCACGGCCATTCCCTAGTTTGGGTCAGGACAAAGTTGGTATCATAGACTAGGATCATGGTCAATTGGGTGTCTACAAAGTCATGTAAAGTAGAGTCTCTTTTATGGGTGTGTAGCTTTCCACACTTATAAGAGAGAGACTATGAGTCATTTAGGAGTGTTTATCTTTTTTATTATTCTATTTTGAGCTGTAGAGTCTAAGGTATTGGATTTATCTAATTCCTATTTTTCCACCTTTCAGATCATGCCTTCTAGATGATCTAAAGCTAATGAAAACTCCTCTGTCCCACTCAAGGACAATGCTAATGGGACACAACCTGTTTATGGGGTATATAACCGGTTTAGGGGTCCATTTCCTGATTTATCTCCTAGAGTTCCACCGATTCCCTCTAGCCCTCCTCGAGCTCCTCAGGCTGATGTGACGAATGCTGAGTGTCATCAATTTTTTAATATGTTGGCTCAGCTGGTAGCTTCTCGATTTTAGCATAGTACTCCATCTTTGAGGCCATAAAGGTTGGATAATTCATGAGGTTGAGTCCTCCAACTTTTAATGGTGTTAAGGTTGAAGAGGATCCTTAAGATTTTATTGATGAGATGGAAAAGATCTTTCATATTATGCATTTTACTAATGTGGAGGGTATGGAATTTGTTGCATATGAACTGAAAGATATAGTATATCTATGGTATGAGGAGCTGTAGTTGTCAAGGGGCGATGATGCTAAGTCAGCCCTATGGGTGGTTTCTCTAGTACTTTTCTAGATGGCTTCTTTCCTCAGGAGTTGAGGGAGGCAAAGTCAGAAGAGTTTGTGAATCTAAAGTAAGGTTGGATGACAGTAAAGGAGTATGCCTTGAAATTCCATTAATTATCCAGGTATGCTCATGAGTTGGTGTCTATCATAAGAGCCAAACTGTGTAAGTTTGCTTCTGGGTTATCCCATGACTTGATTTTGGAGAGTAAAGCCACCTTGTTGAACAAGGATATATATATTTCTTGACTTGTGGTATATATGAAGTAGGTTGAGAAAGAAACAAAGAAGCAGGCTGAGATTAGTGAGATGTAGAGTACGAAATTTATGTTTTTTGATTAGGGTAGAGGCCTTTAGCAGAGTGGTAAAGATAGGGGAAAGTGTCCTAAGAAGAAGTAAGTAGTTATGGTTCCTTCTCAATGGTTAGTACTCCTTACCTAAAGTCACCGGGTGATCATTTTTCTTAACATAGTAGAGGGTACAGGGCACAGGGTGCCCAATATCATGCTAGTGGCCCCAATCTGCTCCATCATATCCTCTTTGCAGATTTTGTGGTCAGCCGCACCGTGGACAATGTGAGAATCAGAGAAATCGATATTTTAATTATGGTTAGATTGGCCTTATGCAACATGATTTTCTTTCTAGGGTTGCTTCTGCGGCCAATAAGGTTCCCATTTCCTTTTCATCAGCTCCTTCACCAAAGGGTGCTGCTTCTTCTTCTGGTACCAGCACTGGTCGGAATTTCTCATATGCCCTTGCTTCTCGTCAAGACTCGATGACATCTCTCAGCGTCGTTACAGGTATGTTGAAACTCTTTTCTTATGATGTGTATTGTTTACTTATTTTGAGTTCCACTTTCTATAATGTGACTCCATTTGTATCGGTGCATTTTGGTTTTGGTCCCGAGTGTATTTCAGACCCTTCTTCTGTGTCTACCTTGATGGGTGACTCTATGGTTACCAGAAGAGTCATAGGGATTGTGTAGTATCTATTTATGGTCGGAAGACTTTGGTGGATCTGGTTGAATTAGACATGGTTGATTTTGATGTCATATTAGGATGGATTGGCTGCACTCGTGCTTGCTTCTTTAGACTGTCTGACCCATAAGGTCATTTTTAAATTCCTTAATGAGATGGTTATTGAGTAGAAGGGTGGTTCCCTAGCTCCTAAGTAGAGGTTCATATCATATCTTACAGCTCAGATATTTATCTCTAAGGGGTATATCTATCATCTGGTCTAGGTTAAAGATTGTAACTCAGAGGGTCCTTCTTTACATTGTTTCTCAGTGGTGAATGAGTTTCTCAAGGTCTCTCCCTAACGACCTTCCTGGTATTCTTCCTAATAGGGAGATTGATTTTGGGATAAAGCTTGTTTTGAAGACTCATACTATTTTTATTCCCTCGTATAGAATGGCTCCAGTTGAGTTGAAGGAGCTTAAGAAGAAATTAAGTGATCTTTTAAACAAGGGTTTCATCCATCTATTGTGTCCTCGTGAGGTGCATTGGTTTTATTCAGCATAAGATAAATTGTTCCCTTCGGATGTGTATTGATTACTGATAACCGAATAAGGTAACTTTAAAGAATAAGTGCCTTTTTTTGAGAATTAATGATCTCTTTGACCAGCTTCAGGGTGCTAAATTTTTCTCCAAGATTGATCTTTGCTATGGGTGCTAAGTTTTTCTCCAAGATTGATCTTTAAGGTTTAGCTAGTTATTATAAGAGGTTCATAGAAATTTTTTCTTCTATTGCTACTCTATTGACCAAGTTGACTCAGAAAAAGGTGAAGTTCTTGTGGTTCGATGCTTGCGAGGGAAGTTTTGAGAAGCTAAAGGATATGTTAACTTCAACTCTGGTCCTGAACCTTCCTGAAGGCACCGAGGGTTTCTTCATCTATTGTGATGCATCTCGAGTTGGTTTGGGTTATGTTCTGATGCGACATGGCAAGGTGGTTCTTATGCCTCTATATAGTTAAAGGTTCATGAAAAGAACTATCTGACTCATAACTTGGAGTTGTTAGTTGTGGTGTTTGTATTAAAAAAATATAGTGTCACTATCTGTATACGGTTCATGTTGATATCTTTTCTGATCATAAGATCCTGCAGTACGTGTTCACTTAGAAAGAGCTTAATCTAAGGCAACAGAGCTGGTTTGAGTTATTGGAGGACTATGATATGAGTCTTCACTACCACTCAGGTAAAGCTAATATTATTGCTGATGCTCTTAGTAGGTTGTCCATGGCTAGCTTATCACATATGGAAATGGATAAGTGGGAATTGGTAAAGGATATTCACAATTTGGCTAACCTTGGAGTTCATATCTTTGACTCTGAGGATGGTGGTGTGTTTGTTTAACATATGGTGCAATCATCTCTTAGTTTAAAAATAAAGAAGAAACAGGTATTAGACCCTCTCTTGATGAAAATCAAGGATGATGTGGGTAAGTAGATGGTGATGGACTTCGAGATTGATGTTAGTGGTATCTTGAGGTACCAAGGAAGGTTGTGTGTTCCCAATGCTGATGGGTTGCAAGGTAGGATTTTGTCCAAGGCCTATGAATCGTGGTATATGGTTTATCCTGGTTCAATAAAGATGTATCATGATCTAATGGGTATATATTGGTGGAATAATATGAAGCAAGATATAACCAACTTTGTGTCTAAGTGTATGGTGTCTCAACAAGTGAAGGTGGAGCACTTGAGGCCCGGTGGGCTTCTCTAAGAAATTGAATTGTTGGTATGGAAATGGGAGATAATTAATATGGATTTCGTTGCCGGTCTTCTGCGGTTGCAGAATTAGTGTGACTCTATTTGGGTCATTGAGGATAGGATAACTACGTCTACTCACTTCTTGCCAGTGAGAACTAATTATTCTGCCAAGGAATATGCGAGATTCTTCATTTAGAAGGTTGTAAAGTTGCATGGTGCACCTGTCTCAATCATTTTAGATCGTGGTACTCAGTTATTATTGCATTTTGGCTTTGTTTTTAGTGTGGTATGGGCACTAAGATGAATCTTAGTACTGCATTCCACCCGTATTTGTATGGGCAAGCAGAAAGAACTATTTAGACCTTGGAAGATATGCTGCTAGCTTGTGTAATTGACTTTGGTGGTAGTTGGTATGACCACTTGCCTCTCATTTAATTTTCCTATAACAATAGTTACAATTCTAGCATTGGTATGGCTTCGTTTGAGGCATTGTATAGTAGGAGGTGTAGATCTCTTATTAGGTGGTTTGAGGTTGGTGAGGCAGATATGTTTGGACCAGATTTGGTTCACCAAGACATGGAGAAGGTGAAGGTGATTCGGGATGGGCTTAAGATCTCCTAAAGTCGCCAAAAGTCCTATACAGATGTAAGGCAAAGGGACTTGGAATTTAAGGTTGAAGATCGGGTGTTCTTAAAGGTGTCTCTCATGAAGGGATTAATGTGGTTTAGGAAGAAAGAAAAGCTCAGTCCCCGATATGTGGGCCCGTATTCAGTTTTGAAAAGAGTTGGTAATGTTGCATATGATTTGGATTTTCCCTCTAGCATGAATTCCATTCATCCAGTATTCCATTTATCCATCTGGCGGAAGTGAGTGGGAGATCCTTCGTTGGTCCTTCCCTTGGAGAACATTGGTATTTTAGATTCTTTGTCCTATGAGGAGGTCCCAGTGAGGATTTAGATCGGCAAGTTCATCATTTGAGGATGAAATATGTGGCTTCGGTAAAGGTTCTATTATGGAATCAAAAGTTTGAGGATGCTACTTGGGAAGACGAGGAGCACATGAAGTCCAAGTATCAGTTCCTATTCCTGATTTAAGAAATTTGTGATTGAGGTATGAGTTGTTCTTAACACCTTTGTAATCTGTCTTTGTTAAAGGTAGATTGTCAAATTTCATTGGTATTTTTTTTTCTGTCTTAAAGGTGAGAGTAGAGTTGTTTGGTTTTTTTATCGTGCTTGTATTACCTTGACCTATTATTAGAGGATGAATGATCCTAAATGGGGGAGACTGAAATTCCCCGGACTTTGGCCTTTGCAAATTTCTGGAGCTTTAGGCTCTCTACCTTTCTTATGACTTACCATATGAGTCTTAAGGTGTGGTTGTGAGTCTAGGGACCCAAGTCATAACAAAACTAGTGTTATTGGCCAAGTTCTGTCCTAGTTACGAGAAACTCCTCAGGAGTTGTATGATCATGTGGCGAGTGGATAGGGTCCAGTCTTATGTTGCCTAGTGACTAAGCCCTTGGTGTTCTGTGGTGGTCACGACTAGCCCATACTAGTCGTATGGTCTGGTGATGACTGGGGCAAGAGAGTTGTAAGTTGGATATTGTGTGGTGTCCAATTTTCTGTCTTAGTGATGACTCAATGGTAAGAGTCGTATGTTGTGTTGACGACTCAATGGTTTGACTCGTATCAACCTGCAGACTTTTTACAACTTTTAAGCTAAAGGTATTCTAGACATTTCCCACCCAAAGTGCTTACGACCCCACATCTTATAACATCTTTTGGTGATTCATTATACCCTTTACAAGATCAAACTCTCTCCACACTCTCTCAAAACTTCTGAAGGAAGATTGGGCTAGGGTTTCTTCAAAGTGGTCATCTATGGGATTAAGTACCAAATTCTCTATGTGAATCTTCGTAACTCAGGCATGTGACTCTCCTTTCATTGTTAGTTTATTATAATCATATGTTTTAAGCATTGTTCATGAGTCATTAATGGTGGTTTTGAAAACCATGGTTGAGGGTTTGAATGTTCAATGTTGAGTACTGTTTTCTCATGGTTTGAATTATGATAACACATGTTTTGATAATGGTTTTACACATGTGGGTACATGGGAATTGTGGTTTAACAAATGGGTCATGTTTAATCCTAAATTTGTTGGTTTTTGGTTATTATAATGGTTTTTCCTCAACCTATTTGTAAAATTGTCAGTGAGGATGATCTTGTCACATGATTGAATTGTGTTTTGAACTACGGCATTGGCCTAAGAATGTAAATGGTTGGTAAATTGTTTATGATGGCCTTGTTGGTTATAAATTGATTGGAAACCCTAAATGGGTTTGAGTCCCGATAGGATGAATTGAATTGATGTTTTTGTTTAGACAATGGGTTCGAGTCCCAAGTTGATTAATAATTGTTATGGCATGTTGTACGCTTGCAAGTGGAGTTGGTATGATGATACCAATAGGATGCCTTTGGTAAGTAAATGTATTGATTGTTGGGTATGTGAAATGAATGTTTCAATTGGGCTTTAATGCTCGATGTGTAGCTGGGCCGTGAAAGTGAAGTTCGATGGACTAACACTGGAAACTATGCTAGTCGGTGCGTGTGTTTATTTGATTTGGAGGTTCAAGTCCCCCAAATAAATATATGAATGGGAGGCTCGAGTCCCCCATATTGTATACATTGGTGCTCAAGTCACCTTGACTATGCCGGGAGGTTAGAGTCCCCCATAAAGGCATACACGGATATAGATATTCTCTGGTTTGTGTGGCTACACGCTCTGGGGCCCTTCCAGCTAGGGGAGAGTTGGTCCCTTATAGCCCATGGGTGCCTTATTTTATGACGGTTATGCTACACAACCCAGGTTAACGTTTTTGAAGTTCATGACAAACCTTGTTCCTTACCCCAACATGTGGTATTATATATGTATATGTATTTAACTTTATATTATTCATTGAATGTTGTATTGGTTTTGAACTATTATCATGGCATTATTTTGTTCCTCTATCCCTGAGTTACATGCTAGAACTCCAACTACTAACAATCTTTGGATGCTGTATCCCCACGCGATGTAGGCACTAAAATTTTTTCTACTTTTCCTGTGCAGTGATCAGGTGCTCGAGTTAGTTCATGAGATGACATTGAAGTGGTGAGCTTCCATACATCGGAAGGATTCATTTCATGGTCCTTATTTCCTTTGTCTTAGACCTTGTTTAGACTTTGTTTTGGCTACTCTCAAGGGCATGTCCCGATATTTTATTGATTTTGGTTTTGTAGAGGCTTTGTTGGATTACTGTGGACTTAGGTGGTTTGGTTGTTTGTTTCGGTGACGGACTGTTGTCCTATTACTGGTTGATGGTATAGGCATATAATGAATATTTATTAGATTTATTATATGTCATCTTGTTATATGTTCGGAATTTATCCGACACTTGAGGTTGTGCTGCTGGTTAGGCTAGATGAAGGGGGTGAGCTCCGGTCCACGTAGGACTTGAGATACCCGTCACGGCCAGGCACTGGTTCGAGTCATAACATCAATCCCAAGTCTATTTCCATATTAGGAGGAATACCAGGAACATCATCAGGAAACACTTCAGGATATTTGTTAACAATAGGGACAATTTGCAAAGAGGGAATCCTAGAAGTAGAATCTCTAACCCGAACTAGATGGTATAGACACCCCTTGGAAATCAACTTTCAGGCTCTAAGATAAGAAATAAATCTTCCTTTAGGAACTATGGAACTCCCCTCCCATTCAATTACCAGTTTATTGAGAATCGGGAACTGACCTTACAGATCGGACAACCTAGAGAAGCATATCATGAATGAAGCCAATCCATCCGCAAGATCACATCAAAGTCTATCATATCCAACTCTATCAGATCCACCAATGTCTCCCTACTATAGATGGATACCACACAATCCCTATAGACCTTTCTTGCACAACTGAATCATCCACCGGGGTAGACACATAAAAGGGATAAAAAATATACTCAGGACCAAAACAAAAATGAAAAGCCACATAAGGGGTCACATAAGAAAGGGTAGAACCCGAATCAAGCAGGCAATACACTTCACGAGAGAAAAGTTTCAACATACCATTAACGACATCTGGAGATGCCTCAGATTCTTGATGGGTGGGAATAGCATAAAGATGATTCCAACCAGTGCCGGTACTAAAAATGTCACCCTTCGACACAAGAGCTGAAGAAGTAGAAATCGAAACCTTATTAGCTTTTGTAGAAACATTTGCTAATGGAAAGTTCCTCTAAAAATAACCAGGTTGGCCACCTTTTAAACAGAGATTCCTCCCCTCATAACAATAACAGCGGTGTATCTATCCACATAATCTATAAGGATGATATGATGGAGCTGACTGAGCTCCACTAGCCTGGGTCTGGCACCCTGGATCATAAACCCACTGTCAGCCTAAAAGCAACGATCACCAGACGACTTAGGATAAGGAGAACTAGCTGTAGAATATGAGCTCGAGTTTTACCAAGTCCTCTTCTTTCCCCACTACCTACCATCTCTACCAGCACCCTGCTTTGAATACCTGCACTTTTTACTCTTTCTCTCTCCCATTTTTGCTTGTTTTTTCTTCTTGTCCTCAACTTTCTGCATAAACACCACCAACCTAGAGATATCCATATCATTATTCAATATCGCTACCTTAAAATCTAGTACCAAGTCCGATACAAACCTAAAGCAAAATTCCTCATCCTAGACCTCATGCTAGACACAAAATCTGTAGCATAACGAGACAACTGATGGAACATCAAGGCACATTCTTTCACACTCATCCTACCCCGCCTCAAGTTCAAAAAAATCCTCAACTTTATCCTCCCTCAACTCCTGAGGAAAGAAAACTCAAGGAAAATACTAGAGAACTCCTCGCACATAGCCTGCTCAGCATCATAACCCCTCGACGGCTCCCATTCCTTATTCAATTGGAATGCCATATCCTTCAACTGATATGCGGCAAACTTAACTGCCTCCATATCAGTAACATTCATCACCCTAAATATCATTTTATCTTATCCACAAAACCTTGAGGATCCTCCTCAACCTTAGAGCAAGTAATGTAGAATTCAGCCTTATAAACTGGATAACTCTAGTGATCATGAAGATAGAGAAACCGAACCAACACGGTCAGGATTACTAGACTAAGAAGTCACTAGTTGGCAGATGAATAGATCAATGAAACTTAGCATTAGAAATATCCCCTTGGGACGGTGGGGCATGAACATCATCAGCTCGAGAAGCTCGAGGAGGACTGTAGGAATGGGTTGAACTCCACGAGAGGCAGTACAATCAAGAGTCGGGACCCTAGACCGGGCCTAAACTTCATAAATAGGGCAAGTTCTATCCACATTGTCCTCAAGTGGTATAGAGGAGTTTCCAAGAGCATCAGATCTTCGAGAAGGCATGATTAGAAATGAGAACAAACAAAACTAGAGGAGATTTTAAAACTTTAGACTCTATAGCCTAAAAAATAGATCACAAGAAAGGAAACATTCATAAATGCCCCATAGCCTCTCCCTTATGAGTGTGGCATGCTATACACCTATAAAAGAAACTCTACTTGACATGGCTTTATGGAAACCCAACGACCATAAACCCAGGATATGATACCAAGCTTGTAATGACTTAAACTAGGGCCTGGCCGTGACGGGCATCTCAAGTCTTTCGAGGACTAGAGACCATCCCCTTTACCCTAGCAAACCAGATTATAATACAACTAGCAGCAGATGAATTTTGAATAGATAACAAGATAGTTAACCAACTAGGCAAAAAATAAATCTAAGAACTTTAACATTCATCCCAAACCATAATAATCCACAAATCCTCTAGTATCCGAAGAAAAACCTAAGTTGAGACATGCCCCCAATAATAGTCAAAAAGGAAACTAACAAACCGTCTATGACGTAAACTAAACCAGGAAGTAACAGGCCTTTCGAAAGAAGGAGGTTCACCACTTTAAGATGACTCACAAACAATCCAAGAACCACCTATAATAACATAAGAAAAGCAGAAGTATCAAAGTTACCTACATCATATGGGAATAAAACATTCGGAGATGGTTAGCAGGGCGAGCGCTAACATATAACTCAGGATAAGGACAAAATAATACCAAATCAAAATCCAATCAAACTCAATGTCCATATTCACATAGATGCATGCATACATATATATGCAAGATATTGGGATAGGGAACAAGGTTTAGCATGAGATTTAAAACCATTAACCTGGATTATATAGATCTAATTGTCCTAAGGGAATCCATGGGCTATATGGGTTTAATTCCCCCTACTGAAAGGGTCCCAGTGCGTGTTAGCCACACGAACTAGGAAAATCCAAGGACGAGCCAGGAAATGCCATGAACCCAAATTGTGAACTATACACACGGTCATAAAGAGCCCCACGCCGCTAAATGTGGTTCACAGTATCGGTCCCCCGGGACCTCCACCTTTCATGAAGATCAACACAAACCCCATTAAGCCCAATTAAAACCAGTTTCACAAAACCCATCCATTTAACCAAGGAATTATCTATTAAGGCATCAACCAAAGATATCGTTATACCATTATGCTTGCAAGTTTATCATTATGCCATACTAATTTCATCAACTTGGGGGAATGCTATGACCCCCCTTTGTTCACTAAATTAAGTTTAAAATCAAAACGTGGACAACAAGGCCTTCAAACCCCCTTTTATCCATTTAACCATTTATAAAATGCAATAGTTTAGGGAAGTAAGCCAAATCATGTGATTAACCATATGTCAAATCCAATTATATAGTGGGTTGAGGGAACACAATTACAAAAACCAAATTCCAAACCAGAATCATCAAATTGGGGGAATACCTTGACCTCCATCCCATTCACCATACCCATACACCCCAATGAGTTTAAAAATACATAATTAAAGCATGAACACTTGTATTAAAACCACAAGAATGAAACTCCAGTAACAATCCTTCCCTAAACTCTTAACCCAATTCAAAATCCACAATCAAATCCATATGAATAACCATTTAAACACATGTTTTAAGTAAAATAAGTTTAAGGGGAGAGGTACATACCTGAAAGTAATACAATTATAGAGAGAAATCACCACTTGGAGACTCTTAATGATCAACCTAGAGAAACCCTAACTTGTTCTTAACTAAGGGATTTGCGAGACTTTAAAAGTGTGTTTGATCATGTTTTTGGATGATAATATGGTCCCAAAAGGGGTTATAAGGTTGTGGGTCACAATTTGAGAAATGGGGAAATATCCAAAGTACCCTTAATAAAACACTAAAAAATTATCGCTAGTGACTATAGGTCACCTTACGACTCGTGATAACATGTTAGGAGTCACCATGACGACTTATAGTCTGGGTAGAAGCATGGGGCCTCCTTATGGGGTTGACTACGAAAAACACCCTATGACTCATGACATCACAGTCATAGGCACAAAACAATCCTTGGCTATTACACTTGTTTTGTTACTGATAGCACCTATATGAGTCGTATAGAGTCTTCACGACTTATTAGGTAGGAGTCATGGTCGGGAATGAAGATACGAACAATCTCACTGGTAACCTTATGAATCGATCCCTGCGACTTGTAAGGAAACCTTACAACTCATTGGGTGAGTCGTAGCTATGGAAGTAAGCTCAAATCTTAAAATTTTCAAAAGTCAAAATTCTGGGGTGTTACACTAGGATGAATGGATTACTTGGAACAATGGGCCTCCTCTAAAATTAGTCTATTCCAATCACCACTCTCTCTACACAAACGCAGACTCTAATTCTTGAAACACCATTTGAATCAAGTGAGGTTTCCTTAGCCTCACTACTCAACACATTATCCCAAATCAACCTAAATCCCATATCATCAAACTGATGATCTCGAATTTGCTCAATCAAAGAACACCTATCCTCCATGAATGCCAAAACACACGCAGGTGTTTAATTATTAAGCCTAACAATATGGTTAGCTAAAGACTAAAAAACCAAGGCTAAAGGCCTCTCTTGGGTCAAAAGAAGCACTAATATACCAATGCTAGTCGACTTTCGGCTCAAGGCATATACAACTACATTACCCGTGCTCTGATGATAGAGAATAGTCAAGTCATAATCCTTAAGAAATTCAAGCCAATAATGCTGCCTCATATTAAGATCTCATAGGGTAAAGAAATACTATAGGTTATGATGATCCAAGAAACTCTTAGAATGGACTCCATACAAGTAGTGCCTCCACAACTCAAAGCAAAAATGACCGCACACAACTCTAAATCATTGGTAGGGTATTTCTTCTCATGGTGTTTCAATTGAAGAGAATCATACGCAATCACCTTACCCTTCTGCATCAACACTACACCTATCCTAACACATGAAGCATCACAAATAATGATAAAACCCATGCCTTTTTTGGGCAAAGTCAAGATAAGAGCTGATGTCAACAAATCCTTGAGATTTTAGAATCTCACCTCAAAAGTATCAGAGCACTAGAAGGAAATCTTCTTCTAAGTCAGCTTGGTCAATGGAGTTATAATAGATGAAATACCCTCAATAAAACATCAGTAGTAATCTCCTAAGACAGTAAAACTCCAAATCTCGATGGGAGAAGTAGGCCTAACCCAATCACATACTGCTATAATCTTGGCTAGATTAACCGTAATACCTTCTTTAGTCACTACATGGCCCAAGAAAGTGAAAGACTCAAACCAAACTCACACTTAGAGAACTTAGCATATAACTTCTTGTCCCACAATCTCAGAAGCACAACACACAAATGCTTCTTATGATCAACCTCACTTTTGGAATAAACCAAGATATCATCTATTAATACAATAACAAATGAGTTGAGATATGATTAAAATTCCCAGTTCATCAACTCCATAAATGCGGATAGGGCATTGGTCAACCCAAAGGACATGACCAAGAAATCAAAATGATCGTATAGATTCTGAAAAGCTATCTTCAAGATATCCGAAATGCTAATCCTCAAATGATAATACACGAACCTTAAATCAATCTTTGAAAACACTGAAGCGCCCTGAGGCTGATCAAATAAATCATAAATATGAGAAAAAAGATACTTATTCATGGCCATCACCTTATTCAACTACCGACAATAAATACATATACACATAGACCCATTAATTTTCTTCACAAATAAGACAGGCGTACCTCAATGTGATACACTAGATTAGATAAACCCCTTATCCAACAACTCCTTCAATTGATACTTTAATTCCTTCAGCTCAGCTGGGGCCATCCTATAGGAAGTGATAGAAATAGGCTTGATGTTTGTCCCAACATCACTGACAAAGTGAATATCATAATCCAGAGGCATACCAGGCAAATTTGTAGTAAACACATCCATGAACTAAAGAACTAAACAAAAAGAATAAAATTAAGGAGGTAAAGAAACATTAGTATCATGAATATGAGCCAAATAAGATAAAAAATCACCTCTCAACCAAGCTATGAGATTGAACATCTGATATAACCCTCTTGTGGCCCAAATAAAGTACAGCCTTCCAAGCTATCCTTGGCACACCTGGCAAGCTAAGGTCATGATCTTATCGGAGGCCTCTACCTCTGGTCTGATGGGTATAGCATAGCAATGTCCATGATCACCAATTGGATGAATAGCCCTGCAACCATGACTATGGGCTCCACTACCTTTTCTTCATATACTTTTGGTAGAATCGCTACCTCTCACAATTGAAATAGAAGTAACTCCGAACATATGGCGCATATATAGTAACCTCTAGGATGAGGTATGACTGAACTAAAATGGCCATTTTGAACCGCTGAATTAGAAGACCCACCACCTGAACTTTGCAAGGATGCCTGCATATGTCTACTATGATAACCACAAAAATCTCTATAATCCCTACCCCAAGAAGTGTGACCTCTGAACTCGCCCTGCTGATGTACCCTCTTGGTGCTACCCTTAGATGCTCAAAGGATACCATCAATCATGTTAGCATGGACTACTATACTCTAAAATGATGCTCTAAACACTACCATCTAAGATGTAGCTAGCTCTAGAGAAATATACAACCCCTTAAAAAATATCTAAATAATCTCAAATTTGGTGGCAATGCTAGCATATGAATATCTAAACAAGGCATGAAAGTATGCCTCATACTATGCAATAGTCATGGAGCCCTTCTCTAGGTGATAAAATCATCCCTCATCTGATCCCTCGGTATATGAGGCATGAATCTCTCTAAAAAGTCCTCATCTCAGGAGAATTAAGAGGTCTACAACCAATAAGTGACCTACACCAATCCCTAGAGGTAACCCATATCTAATAAGTAGTATATGTAACATAATGTGACTCAAATTAACCCAGGTTATAAAACTTCTTATGACATTCAATCAAGTACTCATAGGCATCATCACCTACAATACCACTAACCCTAGGAGGACCCAAACAAGTGAATCTCTCAGACCTCTTCAGATCCTTAGAAGACATAACTTCACTCATGATAAGAGAAACCATAGTAAATCTGGTAGGATGAGATCACTTGAGAAGATAATATCAATAAAGGATAAACTCCTGATCTCGAAATACCATACTCAAATGCAAGTGCTGAAAGAGGAACAAAAATCAGAGTCTGTAGCGTACCAAAAGCCAGGCATGTACTCTAGAGTTTCAAGAAAAGAGATATTCTCACTCAACTCCTTCAACATAGCAACAAGCTTCTTATACTTCCCTTTTTCATTCTTTTGCTTCAACCCTTGGATAAAAGGTAAAATAGGTCATAAAATAAGCTTCAACAATGGTTATTACTCCTTACCTTTACCTTTATCATTTTTAGCTCATTTCTCTACACACATCAATTTTTGAAACATCTCACCATTAGTCAATAACTTCTCAATTTTAGCTTTGGGTGCATCAAAAAAATGAACAACATAATCCATTAACTCATCAACTACTGGCATATATGGATCAATAGTAGCCTTACCACTCTAAATAGTGATGGCTAGGAAGTGACTATCGATCTTTAAATATTGAATGGTAAGTCTTGAAAGAGTTCCAAATTGATGTTGATTTAGTATAATCGACATCTGACAAAACTACTACTCAAGTTACTTAATTACGGTAGTATGTAATTATACTTTATAGATCAATCCTAAAAGGCTACCTTAATCACCTTAAGGTAAATCTCTTAGATCTCTAAACCCTTAACCAGCTTTGCAAGCAATGCTTCCATCCTTGAGTCAGCATCACAATTTCCTAGTGGAACATAAAGACCACTCTTCTCCTTATAATCATCCTTTCTTCTCCAGTCACCATCTTTCTCTCTACTTCTATCCCTATATCCATCCTCATAATAGTTTCAACCTTGATTCTCATTCTTCAAGTTCCAAGTGTCTTAAGTAGACCCTTATCCCTTTGCTAAAAAGCTCTATATCTTTATGTTCAAGTACTTTGCTTCCACTTAAGAGTTAGACTCATCATGTATAATAAATTTACCTCGAGCGTCCACTGCATTCATATTTTCCACTCCTATAGTTGCAAACTTCCTGGTAAGCAACCCAATCTCCACCCTCAGATGTGCTACCTCTCGAGCCACTGTATCATTTAGGGCTCTCTACTCACTAGAAGAACCAATAGCATAAGTATCGACTCCTTTATCTACATCTCAAGTATTCCATCCTCAATTGGTTTTGGTGATCCAATCTAAGATTTCCACAGCCTGCTCCCAATAAATAATCATGAAATCCCTACTAGTAATAATATCAACAACAACTTTGGTGTTTGCATTCAAGGCTCTATAAAATATCAAGAGAAAATTTCTCCCTGAAATTATCTAATTGGGCCCATTCATCAACATTTAATTGAATCTTAACCAAGTCTCGTACATTTCCTCTAAATGTAATAGTCTAAAATTGTATTAACTCATCCTTCAACTATAGCATTCTAGAATGCGGAAAAAATTTATCCAAGAATTGTGTCTGCAACTCATTGCAAGTGGTAATGGACACATAAGGTAGTTCCCCTAACCATAACATAGATTCTTCTATAAGAGAGAATGGTAAAAAACTAAGTATCAAAGTTTCTTGACATACCCCCAATAGATTATAAGAAGTGCAAATCCCAAAAAAATTCATAATGTGTATGTTTGAGTTATTAGTCAACAAATGAGAAAACACACCCTTCATATTAAATAACTAAATCATTGTACTCATAATGTCAAATTTTGTTCCTTGGGGAAACTCTAGTGGAATGATAGCTCTTGTCTCAATCAGTTCAACAAGCCCCAAATCTTCTTACAGATCATAACATACTAGCAAGTGATGATAAATATGTGGTTGAACTCTATCTCTTCTAAGTTTGTCCCTATCGAGTGCTGCTCAATTATTTGATACCTTCAGTCTAACCCTTTTCTTAGAACACCAGGCTAGTGCTAACCTCATACTATCTTCAGCTAACAAACAGTTATTAGTTTCCTTAATTGTCTCATGAGCACCAGCCGGAGGTGGCAGATTCAATTTATTTGGATCATCCTGAAGCCCTTTGTATCGGGCTCTCATACTCTTCCATCTTACGATTCTGTCATAAAGTCTATTCAAGCTTAGAATCAAAAGGAATTAGGGGATTTCCTTTACTTTTAGTTTTGGGCATACATTGGCATATACTCTAAAAGCAACAAAAATAGAAAACCAAGAACCACAACAACCTCAACTAATCAATCCGTAACTGTACTCCCATGGCAGCGATGCCAAAATTTGTTGTTGCTAAAATTACACCTCCTAAAAGTATAACACAGTCGCTTGTCAAATATAAAACCCAACAAGGTTAGGGTTGATCCAATAGGAAATAAGATGGAAATCAGTCAGAAGATTACTTATGTAGTTGGAAAATGTAGAAAATAAATGGATGGTTTTTTTAAGAACAGTAGCAATAGAAATGATGCTAGCAAAACTGGTTGTTATCAGTATGATAAAATCACTAGGATTGTGTTCTACCTTACTTCTTAACTTTTTGAATTATCATTCTCATCAAACTCTCTTTGTCCTTCAGATGCAGAATCTAACAAGTTATATAGCACCTAACCATCTCTCGACCTTGGTTTGGGTTAATTTCACTATCTCCTCTCGATCTCAGAGTGTTGCGTAACTAACCATTGTTATGGATCCCAAATTAACTATCTTTTCTCAATCTTAAGTTAATTAGATGAAGGTTGGTAGCTTTAAATTACCATGGTGATTTTCTTTTCCTAATCTCAACCTCTCTCTCAAGTTAGTATTAAATATAGGTGGTTTTGTAATGTTTCCAGTCATCAATAAATCAATCCATATGAAGAAAATCAAGTAATTAATATGAAGAAAATCATAATACATGAAAGAATACCAATCAAGAATGACTTTACACTCCCTCTGCTTCGTTAATACATCAGGGTTCCCATAACCTTAGTTATTGGATTTAGCTGCTCATGATCATAAGAACACGTATGTAATTCATAATTTAAAGCATATGAATGATCTTACAAATAATGAAGAATGAAAACTAAAATTGCAACTTTATATCAAACCCTAAAAACCAAGAACAAGAACTCCAAGATTAAAAAGAGTATCTTAGAATTCAAAACAAAGTAATTAGTGTATAAAGTGCATAAACTACTAAAGAAACATCCAATGGGTATTTATAGTTACATCAGAAGCCCTAAAAAAACAATCCTTAAAAAATTAGGAAAATAATGTCGGCACCAACCTATGAGCCTTAGGTGGATTCATAGAAATTAGAGATATCCTCATCTTTTAGAACCCCTACCTACGGGCGATATGTAGTACCTACTCTCCATAAGTAGGGTCTATAGGAATTGGGAACAATCACCAACTTGCAGAACTTCAAGTTGGCTACCTATGTGGGCCTTCTATGAGCCCGTAGGTAGTACCTACGACCCGTATGTAGGGTCTATAGGTAGAACTTCTGCTTCACTTAATCTTTCTTATCCTTTGCTGCTCCAAATCCTATTTTCCTACAAAACCAATACATATAAAAAAATATCTAAGTACTTGCATAATTTCCTTATTTTAAGCATCGAAAGTGCCATAAAATCATGGCACATCAGACATACATAGCTGCATGGATAGGTGGATAGTACAAAATAAAAGGAGGCAGGAGAGTACAATATTTCAAGTAAAGGTATTGATGGAGAAAGTAAAGTCGTAGGTCACATAGAAGCTCAAGACACTTGCAAGGATATTGCATGGCCGACTAGATACTTTTGAGCAATGGATTAGTGAGAACTCTGTAGTGGTTAAGGAATCAAAATTGACTGATTATATGCCTATCTGAGGCTTTACTAGTGAAGGAAAGAGATTTATTATCATGAATGGATCCCATTACACCACTATCATCCAAACTTCCAATTGTTATAGAGTAGATAGATGAGGATTTTCCATATATAGTCAATTTCTTCACCAAGCAAACTTTAATAAAATTAAGTGGAAAGAGATCTAGAGCTAAGACTAAGCATTTTAGGGAATTTAAACTTGGAAATATACAGAAGGCCTCACATACAAACTATCATATGGGATAGATTAGGTAGGAGCATATATATCTAGGAGCATGTGCTAGTTTGGCACCTGCGGATGAGGATACCTAGATATATAAAGATGGAATCCATTTTGATGAACCTCCACCAGTGTGTACATTAGCTACTATTAGTGCCACTACTGCTATTAAGTTCATTTAAAGTTCATCAGGAACCATCGATGCCACTAATGACGTCCAAGAAACACCTCCTTTTAGGTGATGATACAGTTGCTATCAAGATATAGTAACCCAACTAAGGTTACGGTCGAATCCCAAGGGAACACATGGTTTAACAGATCTCAGTAGTTACAGTCTATGGGAAAAACAAGAAAGTAAATGGGGGGTTTTGTTTGTAGTTGTCTCGAACAAAGAACAATGTTAACTTAGTTAAAAATCTGTCGTAAGTGAACAATAGGATTGTGTTTCCTTTGGCGTCTCAACTCCGTAGGTTTATGTGTATTGTTGAACCAACCCAATGCCATGCATGCAAAATGGATAAGTTATGTACCTCCTACAGTCTTTAAGATGAGTAGGATGATTTCATCGTTTACTTTTTGAGTTTCAGGGTGTCGTGTTACTAACCCTTACCATGATCCCAGTTAACTATCACCCTTTGGGTCTTAAGTTATTAGATGAAAACTAATGATCATTCACCATATTCCATTGTATTGTAATGGATAGACCATTAATACATAAATTACTGTTGTCAGCATTATCTTTTCCTAGTCACTACTCATTCTTTTGAGTAATTAGCAATATCAATGAGGGATCCTAATGTGTGCACCCATTGAGAAATCAATCATACCAAAGATAAAGTAATGAATGCCAGGAGTATTGGTTCGTATCATCAATCGTACTTCCCCTACTTCGTCAATTCGCCAGAGTTTCCACAACCCTAGCTATGGATTTTAGCCGCACATGATTGTGAAGAAATTAAGAACATTTATATTTGAACACAAAGATGAAATCACAATGATAAGATGAAAAAAACCAACAACCATAAACTTAATAATCAATCAAAGTCAATACAATGAAATCCCATGTTCAAAGATGGATCTAGAAATCAAAATATGTTTGTAAGTGCATAACTTGTATATCTCTTGTGTGTCTCTGACTATAAAGTACGTAAAAGGAATTTATAGTACAAGAGAAAACCATAAAACTGAATGAAATAGGAGAAAACTAGGTTGGTGGTCACCTACTCCTTTCACCTATAGTCTGGCAGGGCATAGGTACTACCTGCGGCCCAGGTACAAGGTGCAGGTAGTGGGCGCAGGTAGCAGGAGAAAAAATCTTGCAATGTTTATCTCTCAGGATTTTGATTTTCTGGCATCTTCTTTGTGTACATATGGTCCGTAGGTCCTTCTTTCGGCCATATGTTGACTTGGTAGGTGTCGGGAGTTATTTTTTCAACTCTTCTTCGGCTCTCGAACATGCATTAATCATGATCAACCTAGAAAACATTCCAATCATCCATAATCTCACCAAAAGTGACTAAAATCACCTTTTTTACTAACTTATCATCCAAAACATGTTTTCCTTCACAACATACCCAAAACAGATCAAATCTAACAAAAAGCCCTCAGAAACTTGCATATTTTCCTCATTTTAAGCATCGAAAGTGCTATATTTCTAAAGCACATCAACACCCTCAAATTAGAATGTTTGCATGTCCTCAGATAACAAAAACACAACAAAACAAAAACAATGCTTAACTAAGAGAATTTAAGATATTTAAGGCAGCCAGTCATCACATTAAGTTCAAATCATTACATCCCCTCTTGAAACTCTGCTCAAATTCTACTATGCATAAATAATCAAGCTCAACAATGTGACACCAGGGGGTCAAACTAGGGCAATTACATTAGAAACAGGCACCCACACATATGCACAAATTACACTACCCGAAGCAAAAAAATAGCTAGCAACATGACTCAAGTGCCCTCACACCAAGAATGTCCCCCTCACTCATATGAATATGTATGTCAATTCAAGGATGGTCAAAAGACACTCACACTTAAAAAAGAAGGTCCAATGAATGCATGTCAAATACCATAGGCTTGCCCTTATTTTCTTTACCTTAGCATTTAGATAGTCAAGTTAGGATAACTATAGAATTTTTCTCAGCTTTTAATGTAGGCTCGGGGGCTAGTATGATACTTATGGACATATTAAGTGACTAATACTCCTTAGAACTATACTAACTTTGGGGTCTCACTTACTAGCTAATTTACTTTTTATTCCACCCTTATTTCTCCTTTTTATCTTTTGTTTCACATTCAGGTTGGTGTGGCCTTTTATTCTTGTTTTTACTTTTTCATAATTTTTTTTTAAATTACAACACCCACCCCTACTTTCTTTTTCTCTTATCTTACCCTTCTTCATACCCATTTTACACTACACACCCTATGATAGCCACCCTCAACTTAGGCTTTTTGCCTTTGTTGAAGTGCGTACTGTCCAAGGAGGAACAGTGCTAAAATAGGTAAATTGTAATACAAATAGGAAGGTGAATGGTTAAAACAAGAAAAATAGGCTTACAAGGCTTAAAATAGGGATCAAGGGATACTATTCGCACATGGAAGGCTATTTAGGATAAAAGTGGGATAAAATAAAAAAGGGCCTATGATCCTTTCCTAACTGACTATTTTCCATGGCAACACTAAATGGGAAGGTTCTAAATTTAACAAACAAAGAGAACTAGGTAGTATCTCACACACAGATAACATAGAGTCAATATCACCAACTACTGCCTATTTAGTTCATGCAATTGTCAGCAAATGGTTATCATGTCCCTAATACTAATGCCATGAAAAGATAAAGTTCAAACATACGTACATCAACTTAGTTCTAAACAATAACATTTTGGAGAGTTATAAAAAATCAGTCAAAATTTGACTACTGCCCTAAATACTCAAAATCTACGAATTACACAAAAACAATGCAATACTAAGAAAAAACATAATACGACACATAATTATCCTAGTTATGCCAGATCTAAAACTATACCACGACTAACAAGAAAAGAACAACGGCAACAAAAATACCTTGGACGTCCAAGCAACACCTTCTTTTAGGTGATGATACGGTTGCTGTCAAGATATAGTAACCAATCTAAGGTTGGGGATGAATCCCAAGGGAACACGTGGTTTAACAGATCATAGTAGTTACCACCTTTGGGCAAAACAAGAAAGTAAATGGGTGGATTTATTTATAGTAGTTTCAAGCAAGTAACAATATTAAATTTGGCTAAAATTAGTTAGAGGTGAACACTAGGACTGTGTTCCCTTTATCGTTTCAACTCTATAGGATTATGTGTGTTGTTGAACAAATTCAATACCTTGCATGCAGAACCGATAAGTTATGTACCTTCTATAGTATTTTGGATGAGTAGGAGGATTTCACACTTTACCTTTTGAGTATCAGGATGTCGCATTACAAACCCTTATCTTGATCTATGTTAACTATCACCTGTTGAGTCTCTAGTTATTAAATGCTAATGATCATTCACTATGTTCCATTGTACAACAATTAATTGACCATTAACTCTCAAATTACTGTTGTCATTATTTTTTTATAGTCACTACTACTCTCTTGGAGTAAGTAGCAATACCTAGGAAGGATCTTAATGTTTGGAAGAACTAAGACAACTATTATAATGAAGATAATGTAATGCGTACCATGGGTATTGGTTTAATTCAACAATCACCCTTCCCCTACTTCGTCAATCAACCAAAGTTTGCAAAACCCTAGCTATGGGTTTTAGCCACTCATGGTTGTAAAGAAATCAATAGCATTCATTTCAGAAAGCAAAGATGAAATCACAATGATAAGATGAAAGAAAGCCCACAATCATAAATTGAATAATCAATCAAAGTCAATACAATGAAATCCCAAGATCAAACATGGATCTTGAAATCAAAATATGTTTCTAAGTGTTAAAAGTACGTAACTTGTATATCTTATATTTCTCTAACTAAGAAGTAGATAAAAAGAATTTATAGTACAAGAGCAAACCCTAAAAACTAAACCCGAACAAAGTAGGAGAAATTTGGGTTGGTGACCAGCTATTCTCTGCACCTGCGGTCTAGCAGGGTGAAGGTACTTCCTACTGCCCAGGAACAGGGTGAAGGAAGCGGGTACTAGTAGCAGGAGCAAAAATTCTGCAATGTTTAGCTCTCAAGATTTTGACATTCTAGAACCTACTTTGTGTATATGTGGTCCGTAGATCCTTATTGCGGCCACATGTTGACTTGGTAAGTGACAGGAGTCAATTTTTTTAGCTCTTCTTCGACTCTAGAACATGCATTAATCAACATCAATATGGAAAACATTCTAATCATCAATAATCACTCCAAAAGTAACAAAAAGCACCTTTTTCACTTTTTCATGAACTTATCATTGAAATCATGGTTTTATGAAAAAATACCCAAAATAGATCAAATCTAACAAAAAGACGTCAGAAACTTGCATATTTTCCTCATTTTAAGCGTCGAAGGTGCTATATTTCTATAACACATCAACACCCTTAACTTAAAATGTTTGCATACCCTTATGCAACAAAAACACAACAAAATAAAAATGATGCTTAACTAAAAGAATTTAAGATATTTAAGGCAATCAGTCAGAACATTGAGTTCCAATCATAATATCCCCTTCTATAACTCTTCTCAAATCCAAATGTGTATGAATCATGAAGCTCAATAATGTGACACCAGGGGGTCAAATTATGGCAATTACATTAGCAACATGCAACCACTCATATGCACAAATAACACTACTCGAAGAAAATAGATAGCTATCAACATGACTCAAGTGCCCTTACAACAAGAATGACCCCCCATTCATATGAAATTATGCATGTCAATTTAGGGACGATCAAGAGACTCTTGCACTCAACAAAGAAGTTCCAGTTAATGCATGTCAAATACCATAGACTTGCCCATATTTTCTTTACCTTAGCATTCTGATAGTCAAGTTAGGATCACTATAAGACTTTTATGGCTTATAATGTAGGCTTGGGGGTTGGTATGACATATATGTACATTTTAAAGTGACTAAGAATCCTGGGCACTACACTAACTTTGGGGTCTCACTTACTAGTCAATTTTATTTTATTCCAACCTTAATACTCCTTTTTATTCTTTAATGCTCATTCAGGTTAGGTGTGGTCTTTTAGTCTTTCTTTATTCTTTTTTTCATAATTTTTTCTTTTTCTTTTTTCTACCACACCCATCCCAACTAACTTTTTCTCTTATTTTACCCTTCATTATAACCATTTTACACTACACACCCCTATGATAGCCACCCTTATCTTAGGCTTTTGCCTATGTTGAGGTGCATATTATCTGAGAAGAAACATGGCCAAAATAGGTAAATTGTAATACAAATGGGAAGGTGAATGGTTAAAGTAAAAAATAGGCTTACCAAGCTAAAAATAGGGATCAAGGGATACTATTCTCACATGGAAGGTTATTAAGGCTAAAAGTGGACTAAAATAAAAAATGATCTATGATCCTTTCCTAACTGATTATTATTCAAACTAGGGAAGACTTACCAGATAAGTTTTGAGTTAATCATACAAAGAGGACTAGGTAGTATCTCACACTCACATATCACAGAGTCAATATCACCAACTATTGCCTATTAAGTTCATAGAATTATCAGCAAATGGTTATCATGCCCCTAATACTAAAGCCATAACAAGATACACAAATTTCACATATATGTATATCTACACTATTCTAGAACACAAGTTTTTGAGAGGTATCAAAAATTAGTCAAAATCTTACCATATCCCTAAATACTTAAAGTCTTCTAGTTACACAAAACATCACGAAACAAAACATAATACACCTAAATATGTCGGCTCTACTAGGAATAATACTCTAGGGAAAAGAGGCCAAGCAAAAAATCCCCAAAAGGACACAAGACCCACAAGCATCCCCATCCACAACAAAATCTGCATTGTCCCCAATGCATCAAACCAAAATAAGAGAGTTAGGAATGTATCTGTGGCACCGTAGGTATGAAGATCCAATGTCAAACACGCAATACCAATAAAAAATATACTTTGGGTTGCCTCCCAAGAAGCGCCTAATTTATTTTCGCAGCACAACTCAGCTCCCTAGACTACTCAGACTTCTTCAAGGTCCCTTTCAACATAAATTCTAATTTCTTTCAGGTTTCCCATGTAATGTTTCACATGCTGCCCATTCACTTTAAATGGGACATAGCCATCATTATTTATCTCAATAGCACCATATGGGAACACCTTAACCATAGTGAATGGTCCTGTATATCTTGAACTTAACCTGTTAGGAAATAAACATAGTCTTGAATTATACAACAAGACCAAATCACCGAGTTTGAAAATTCTCTTCACAATTTTCTTATTATGGTACAAATTCATTCTATCCTTATATAAGGACTAGATCTCATAAGCATGGAGTTGGAACTCGTACAACTCATTTACCTTACTCAGCCTCAAATTTACTGTATCTCACCATTCAAAATTCAGCCTTTTCAATTCCCAAAGTGCTTTATACTCCAGATCAATGGGTAAATTACATGCTTTGCCATATTATGGGTGATGTGAAGAGGCACCTATGGGAGTTTTATAAGCTTTTCAATAGGCCCACAATGCATCATCTAGCTTTCTAGCCTAGTCAGTCCTGCTGGCCTTCACTGACTTTGCCAATATGAACTTTATTTCTCTATTGGAGACTTTCACTTGTCCCCTAGTATATGGATAGTAAGGTGATGACACCTTATTCCTCACACCATATCTATCAAGCAAGGCCTTGAGCATCCGATTGTAGAAGTGAGACCCACCATCACTAATAATTGCACGTTGAGTGCCAAATCTAGAAAAAATATTTCTCTTTAGAAAAATAGTGATACTTATGCCTTCATTGTCTTGAAGTGAAACTGCCTCCACCCATTTTGATACATAGTGAATCTCTACTAGAATGTACCTCATGCCATAGGATCTCACAAATGGACCCATTAAATCAATTCCCCACACATCAAATAGCTCCAACTCCAAGATACGGGTCATGGAGAGTTCATGGCATCAAGAAATATTACCTTGACACTAAAACTGGTCATAGGGATGTGCAAAATCATGAGCATATTTGTAGATTGTAGTCAAATTGAACCCACATTGTAACATATAATGTGTTGTCTGCATATTACTATGATGACCCCCAACTGGTGATGAATGATAAGCTTCTAGAATGCTCATCATCTCCACCTCTGGTATACATCTTTGAATCACTCCATCAGTATAAATACTGAACAAATATGGCTCATACCAAAAGAATTTCCTTACCTCATTCATAAATCTCCATCGCTGCTCAAAGGATAAATCTTCTGGAACGTGATCACTTGCCAAGTAGTTGGAAAAATCAGTAAACCAGGGAATCAGATCATGAGATGCTACTAGCACACACTCATTTGGAAAATAATCATCTATCTTAATATCATTCCTTAGTTTCTAGATTATCTCTTCTTTATGATTGGATAAGGGTTCGCGACTTGATTATCTTCTCCTTTTCGATCCTTGACCTAAAAAACAGCTCTTACAACAAGTGTTCCCAACAAATTAGTCAAGTTTTGGTATCTTTATTTATCATCAATCACGTAAATATTGCATGGTCCATGTGAACAATCACTTTGGTTCCAATAAAGTACGACCTAAACTTCACAAAAGTAAAAGCTACCGCAAGTAGCTCCTGCTCTGTAATAGTGTATTTTTTCTGAGCATGGTTTAGAGATTTATAGGCATAATTGGTGGGATGGAAGGTATTCTCTCTTCTTTGGCCAAGTACAAAATCCAAGGCCACTCCGCTTGCATTACACATTACCTCAAAAGGTGCAAACCAGTATGGTGACAGAATAATAGGCGATGAAATAAACTACTCCATTAGGTATTTTAAACCCTTAATATGCTCATCATCAAATAGAAACTTCACCTCTTTCTCACAAATTTTACGTAAGGGTGCTACAATTTTAGAGAAATCCTTGATGAATATTCTATAGAAACCAGCATGACCCAAAAATCTTTGTATACCTTTAACTGATACTTCGGTGGAAATTTCTAAGTCATCTCTATATTTTCTTGTTCTACCTCAATTCTATGTTTGGAGATCTTGTTCCCTAGTAGTATACTTTCTCTCACCATAAAGTGACCTGTTTCCTAATTTATCACCAAATTGCACTCTTCACATCTTTGTAGTGCACTGGCTAGATGGTCGAAGCAATCATCAAAAGAATCTCCGACCATTGTAAAGTAATCCATGAATACCTCAATCATATCTTCCATCGTGTTAGAGAATATGGACATCATATATCTTTGAAAAGTGGCTAGTGCATTGCAAAGTCCAAGCAACATCCTCTTGAACGAAAAGGTCCTATAAGGTCATGTAATGGTAGTATTTTCTTGATCCTTTGGAGTAATCATTATTTGATTATATCTCGAGTACCCATCAAGAAAATAGTACCAACCCCTACTGACAAGTCTTTCCAGTATCTAATCCGTGAACGACAATAGGAAGTGGTCTTTTTGTGTCCACTTGTTTAGTTTTATGTAATCCATGCACACTCTTCATCCTATCACTGTCCTTATTGGTAATAACTCATTCTTTTCATTTGGAACCACTCTAATCCCTCCTTTATCTGGTACGCAATGAATCGAGCTAACCCACTTGCTGTCTTTAATAAAGAAAACCACCTCAATGTCTAACCATTTAATTATATTCTTCTTCACCACTTCCTACATACGAGGGTTTAGTCATATTTGATTCTAAATACTAGGAATGTTGTCCATCTCAAGCTGTATCTTATGTGTGCATATATCTGGTGGGATCCCCAAATATCTGCAATGGTCCATGCAATAACTTTCTTGAATTTTTGCAATACTGATATCAAAGCCTCCACCTGTGCTCCCATTAAAACTGCTATAAGAATCACTGGTAAAGTATTATTGGTCCCTAAGAATGCATACTACAAGTTAGGAGGGACGACCTTCAATTACAGTACCAGTGGTTCTTCAATCGAGGGTTGAGTAGTGTAGTTCTATTCTTCAAGTAAAGATCAAAATTCTTAGGGGGTACTTGTAATAGCGTATTCCATGTAGGGAATTAACCATCTCACCATAGAAAATTATTCCATTACTCTCAAAGTTCATGATTACCATGGCCAAGGGTTCCTCCCCTAATATTTCCTTAATAGGCATATCAACTGTGATTATGTCCTCATCCACTGCGTTTATCACTGATACATTTCTCATATCGTATGGCTGTTGTATTGTCATCCATATATTCAACACAAATTTTTATTTATTCCACTTGAAAGTGATCTCTTCCATGTCCATGTCAATCAACACTCTGCTAATAGCTAAGAATAGCCTACCCAAGATAATCGAAGAATGGGTATCCACTTCATAAATCTAGAATCATGAAATCTATTGGATAAGTGAATTATGCATTCATAGGGACAAATAATACCTTATCGATGATCATTGTAGTAGATTTATAAAGAGCATAGGTGGAGGCTTTGATATCGGTATTAAAGAAATTGAAGAAATATATTGCATGGAACATTGCTGACATTGCGGGGATCCCACCAAGTATATGCACATATAAGATAAAACTTAATCTGGACAACATTCCCAGTATTAAGCATCAGAGATACTAAACCCTCCTATGTAAGAAGTGGTGAAGAAGGAGATAATTAAGTAGTTAGATGCAAGGTGGTTTTACCTATTCCAGAAAATAAGTGGGTTAGCCTGGTTTAAAATTACCAAAGAAAGAAGGGATCACAGTGGTTCCAAATAAAAATAATGAGTTAGTACAAATGAGTCCAATGACTAGATAGAGAGTGTGCATGGATTACAAAAAACTAAATAGGTGGACACAAAAAGACTATTTCCTAATGTTGTTCATGGATCAGATGCTGGACAGACTTTCCGGCAGGGGTTGGTACTATTTTATTGATAGGTTCTTGGGATACAATAAAATCATGATTGCTTCAGAGGATCAATAAAAGACTACCTTTACTTTCCCCTACGGGACCTTTGCATTAAACAGGATGTCGTTAGGACTTTGAAATACATCAGCCACTTTTCAGAGATGTATGATGTCCATAATCTCTGACATGGGGTAAGATACGATCGAGGTATTCATGGACAACTTTTTAGTGATTAGAGATTCTTTTGATGATTGTTTAGCCCATCTATCCAGCGCACTGCAGAGATATAAAGAATGAAATTTGGTGCTAAATTGGGAAAAATATTACTCCATGGTGAGAGAAAGTATAGTGTTAGGTCATAAGATCTCCAAACATGGAATTGAGGTAGACAAAGTGAAGATAGATTTAATTGAGAAATTACCACCGCTAGTATCAGTTAAAGTTATACGAAGCTTTTTGGGTCATGCTGGTTTCTATAGAAGATTTATCAAGGATTTCTCTAAAATTTCAACACCCCTATGCAAACTTTTAGACAAGGAGATGAAGTTTTTGTTTTATGATGGGTGTCTCAAGGAATTCAAATTCCTAAAGGAGGGGTGGATTATAGCGCCTATTATTGTGTTCCTATACTGGTCTGCACCTTTTCAAGTAATATGTAATGAGAGTGGGGTGGCCTTGGGTGTTGTCCTTGGCCAAAGAAGAAAGAAGATATTGCATCCTATCTATTATTCTTGTAAAGATAAATACCCCATATAGACAAATTATGTTGTTATAGAGTAGTAGCTACTTATGGTGTTTTTTGATTTTGAGAAGTTTTGGTCCAACTTGATTAGGACCAAGGTGATAGTTCACACCGACGTGTAACATAGAGGTATTTGATGGTGAAGAAAGATGCCAAATCTCAAATGACTCAGTGGGTACTCTTGCTGTAAGATTTTGATTTTAAGGTTAAGGACCGAAAAGGAAAAGAGATTCAAGTCGCAAACCACATATCAAGACTTAAAGAAGAGACAATCCAAAAACTAGGGAATGATCTTAAGATAGATGATTATTTTCCAGACGAGACACTCATAGGCTTAATGTATTGTCAAGAGACACTCACACTCAACAAAGAAGGTCCAATCAATGGATATCAAATACCATAGGCTTGCCCTTATTTTCTTTACCTTAGCATTTAGATAGTCAAGTTAGGATCACTATAGGACTTTTCTCGATTTGTAATGTAGGATTGGCAGCTAGTATTATACATATGGACATATGAAGTGACTAAGACTCCTTGGCACTACACTAATTATGGGGTTTCACTTACTAACCAATTTCCTTTTTATTCTACCCTTACTTCTCCCTTTTATTCTTTTATTGCACATTTAGGTTGGGTGTGGTATTTTATTCTTTATTTTTTGATTTTTCACAAATATTTTAATTAACACACCCGACCTTATTTTCATTTTTCTCTTATCTTACCCTTCTTCATACCCATTTTACATTATGCACCCCTATGATAGCCGCCCTCAACTTAGGCTTTTTCCCTATGTTGAGGTGCATACTTGAAACACCCTAATTTCTGGACCATAGAAAATTTCCTAGAATTCTGTTCTCTGGACCCAATACGACATATGGGTATGAGCCATATGTTGTGGTACGAATGGTATGGTCCAGTCATATACTGACCAGTGTTGGTTGGTGGGATGGATTTTTGTTACTATAATGGATATGACTTAGGGGTACGAGTTATATTGGTGGTTATGGGTTATTTGGTTCCATAACTTAATCTTAGACTTGGTTACTTAGGTTGGATCTGATTATGAGTGGATCACCATGAGCCATAAGTCAGGATACGAATTATACCAGGGACTCGTATGGTGGACACTATCTAAATCTTCCTCGGGTATAAATCTTCCAAGGGTACATATAGTATGCTGTGGTCACGACTTGGTTGGCTGAGTTGTATACTGGAAAGTGTTTGATCCAAGTATTGAGGCTTGTATACTAGTGTTGGATACCAATCGTATTATGAGGGTATGACTCGTGAGTTCCATTCGTATCCCTACGATGGAATATTATGCAACTTAAGTGTGGGTATTCTGAACATTTCCCTACTTATCGTAATAAGGCTGCACAACTTCTAACCTACTTGGAAGGTTATTTAAACTATTATTCCATTCATTAACACTTAGAATCTCTTCCTAAACACTCTTATAAAATCATCCTAAATACTCCATAATTCTCTTAAGAGCTATTGGGAAAGGAGAGCTAGGGTTTCAACTAAGGGATTAATTTAGGGCTTGTCTTGGGGATTTCTTTCCGTCATCATCTTGGTTTAAGGTATATTTCTCTTCCCACATTGTTAATTTAACTTAAACGCATGGTTTATATGAATTCTTTCATTGTTTTACTATTACATTATTTTGGCTTTCAAATATAATTTGGGGGTTTTGATGTTAAATTGTTGGTTATGGTTTCCCATGGTTTTAATTATGATTTTATATGGATTAATGGTGTTTTGGATAGTTTGATTTAATGGGAATGGTTTAATGGTAATTGGAATTGGTTTTGGTAATATTATGCCCCCAATATGTTCATTGCATTGACTATTTTTAATGGAACTCTCGCATGTTTTAAACTTGGTAAAGGAATTATGCATGGTTTAATGACTTGGAATGGTAAAAGTCTAATTGTTTATGCTTTTGGGGAACATGTAAGTCTCCAAAGTTGTTTTATATAGTAAATAGAAGGGCACTAGAAAGACCCCTTAAACCTATAAATGGTTTGCTTTGGATGATACTTGGAAGGAAGGGTTGGTATGATGATACCAATATCAATGCCCTTGGTTAATAAATTGATAATGATTTAGTTATTTGGAAATTGGTTTTAATTGGGAAATAATGTTTGGAGGTATAGCTAAGCCATGGAAAGTGGGGGTACCGGTGGGGCAACAACTGGAAACTCATACTTGCCAATATGATGTGGGTCTTAGTGATCGTGGGCATGATGTCGCACTTTATTTTGGGGATGTACTAGTCATCCCATGGGATACTTCACTGGTTGTGTGGCTACACGCACTGTGGTCCTTTCAGCAGGGGAAGCTGAACCCATATAGCTTGTAGTTGGTTTAGGATGACAAAGCTACACAACCAAGGTAAAGGTTTTAAAGGCATGCAAAACCCGATCCTTTTTTCTCGGCATGGTTATATATATACATTTATATATACATACATATATATACATACATATATATATATATATATATGTTTGGTTGTGTGCATATTGATGATATTACTTGTCTTTATAAAAGGAATTATTTTATCCTTACCCTGAGATCATGTTAGCGGTCACTCGCTAACCCCTTGTACCGGCGGTTGTATACATACACTATGCATAAATTGGCCATTCTACTTCTCCTACATAGTGATTGACTCGGGATCAGTATTTGGACTAAAATGGTTAGCTTCCATCCTTTTAGAAGATATCATTTTATGTTATGGATATTTCTAGGCATTTTGGTTTTATTTTGGATATTGGTTTTGGCTATGGTTGGGGCCATGTCCTAAATGGATTTTATTACTCTTTTGGATAAAGGCTTTGTGGTACTTCTAGGGGTTAGAATTGGCAGGATCAGTATATTTGTCAGCCTTAGCATTGGAGTAGGCTGGAAGGCTGGCATCATCGGATGTAATTTCTCACTATTCCATCATATTTCATTTTGAAATTAATTATATTATGATTTGGAATATATTCGGTTATGGCCTGGTTTATGCCTTGTTTGGTGTGTTTTGGTATGGGTGGATTATGGTTATGGGATGGTTGGACTCGGCTAGGTTGGTCAAGGTTGTGATATTTTCCGAGGGTCTTTGTGTGAGCTGTTACACTATTATATTTCATACTCAGAATTCAGCCAACTCAAGGCAGGCGACTAGAGGTTGGGTTGGGTAATGGGGGTGGCCTCCGGTCCTGGTCGGACTTGGGACACCCATTATGAAAAGGCCCCAAGAAAAGTCATGTCAATACTATCCAAGGAAGAATAGGGCCAAAACAGGTAAATTATAATACAAATGGGAAAGTGAATGGTTTAAACAAGAAAAATAGGCTTACAAGGCTCCAAACTAGGGATCAAGGGATACTATTTACCCATGGAAGGTTATTTAGGCTAAAAGTTAGTGAAAATAAAAAAAGAGCCTATGATCCTTTCCTAACTGACTATCCTCCATCCTAGGAAATACTATCCGGGCATGTTCTAAATTTAACATAGAAGGGAACTAGGTAGTATCTCATGCACACTTAGCATAGAGTCAACATCACCAACTATTGGCTATTTAGTTCATGGAATTATCATCAAATGGTTATTATGTCCCTAATACTAATTCCATAACAAGATCCACAAAGTTCACATATATGTACATCAATACAGTTCTATATCATAACATTTTAGATGGTTGTAAAAAATTAGTCAAAATCTGATGGGTGCCATAAATACTCAAAATCTACTAATTACCCAGAAACAACACAATACGAAAAAAAATACAATACAACACATAATTATCCTAAATATGCCAATTCTACAACCACACCGCATCCGACAACAAAAAAAGCACTGATAACAAAAACCCACGGTGGCATAGTATGCCTACCCCTAATTAAAAACTACACACTATTCTCAATGCGCTAAAATAAAACAAAACATAAGGAACTCAGAACATGCCTCTGACACACTAATCACCCGAGTTAGGAACCTCCTCGAATTAGGAAATATAATATGGCGGAGGTGGTGGTGGTGGAAGTGCACTACTAGATGATATACCGCTGCTATATCATCACGTCTTTGCCTATCTATGGATGCAGTCTCTAAAGAATCATGTATGGACTTTTTAATGACCTCACCTACTATCATAATAGGATCCTGCAAATTGTGTAAGTGACCTCTCTTGGTCCCAACTGCTAGGACCTCATCATTATCCTTTGCAAGAAAATTAAAATATCTCGGCGCACGCAGAGATGATATCTGGATTATATGGGTAAACTCAAGGGTGTAGCTGCTACATGACTCTCTACAAGAGAGCATACCTATGCTCATAGGATATCAAAATCCTTCCTCAGCTGAACCATATCTGGCGTACCTTTCTCTATATATTGAGATGTAACCCATCTCTCCTTCTCATCAATCTGTGTCTGAAACTCAGCATGCTTCTCTGACAGTACTGTTCTCTGAGCAGCCTCCTATCTAGCCTTGGCTTGCTCAGATCTAGTCCTAACCCCTAATCTCCTCAGGCCAAAAAAGGTAGTCATATCAGTCTCAACAACCTTCAACCGAGCGGCGGTGGTCTTTTAGATATACACTAGGCTCTGCAAAAATGCACTAGATACAGTAATTATACCTATTGTAGGAGCTATAGTGGATGGTTAAGCAGGATCTGTAGATGCACCAACCGACTTTGAGGTCGAAGCCAGAGCTGAAGTAGATGTATCCTATGTCCCTCACCCTGTGTACTCAAATATGAAGAATCTCGCTGCTCCCCTATCTTTATATCTATACCAACACCCGTATCATCTATATTTTTCTTATTAGGCACAGCGAAAACTGTTGGCCCCTCATACTAGGCCAGTGGTAGTACTGCCTGCTATCTAGATCTCCTTGAAATATCTAGATGTACCAGAACATTCATGGTCCTCGTCTGTACAGCCATAGTGATAGTCACCCTCTCATTAATACCTAGTACTCAAGAACACCTACCTCATTGCATAGCCTCTGAGTATGGTAGCAAAATCTATGTCATAGCTAGCCATCAAGCTGGACCCTAGTACACTTCCCTCGCACATTAATGTATTATTTGAAGAAGTGGGTATTAGACAATATCTATTCAGCAACCACCAAAATTTGGCCTCCAGTGTCAACATGCCATTCTTGATCATATCTAGCCCCTTAATCCATGGGGCCTCATCACTCTGTGGTAAAAATTATCTGGCTATCCGCCTAGCCATCTCAACCCTCTCAGCTCTGTGCTCAGCATCCCGCATAATATGATGATCTCATGTGATCCTTAATCTTTGGTCGCACTCTACTGTAGATACAGGTGTAATATAATCTAGGCCAAATATGACTCTGTGCATAGTATTCTCTCTAATATCAACTCTGACCCCTCTGACTAGTGAGTAATCAAGTTGTGGCTATCATGAAAATCTGATTAAGCCCGGATGATAGCATATAGAAAGAACTACGGTGGATATATAAGATGCATAAAAATCCTGCACCATAGCTAGGTTGTAAGTACCGAGTGGCCTAGTCATCCACTGCAGTTGATACCTGTCAAATGCTGCTCGAAGCAGTGATAAATATTTTAGACCCTATAAGTCAAACCGACACTCCTCACAAATACATCTCAAAGGCTTACCCATGGTGCAAATATACTTTTACCTGCGATATATCTCACACGTCCCAGCCAAACACCACCTTAGATGTCCCTTATCAAAAGGTACATCTGGGGAAGGTATGGGTGTGTTTTTTGGCTATGAATCATGAGAAGACAGTGCAGTACCATTCTCAGGGGTACCTCTAATGACTGCTCCTTCTTAAAATTCTCAGAAGAACCCTGGGACACCTCTTCAGACTGGGGGTCCTTAGCATCAACATATGGAGTACGCTCATACTTTGCCTTCTCTCCCGCATCACAATCATTGGTTAGAAGAGTATGTAGTGGTGATATCTTGAAAAATTCATCCTCAGCTAGGCTGCAACTACCTGAGAATCCTGGCCAGTCTGTTCTCTCGTGATTCTGCATGTCGCATCAACTGCAGCATCAACAAAATTCTATCTTGGATACTCCTCCACAAAACTGCTAAGCTCGGGTGACTCTGACCATCTCCTTCATGTACAAGAATTTTTCTATTACTTTAGGTTCCATGTAAACCTAAAAAACTAGTTATTAGTCTCCACTAAGAGTGAGGGATTGCAAAAGTTGAAGAAACACTCAAAATTCAAAACGTTTGAATTGTTCCTCAATTTTCATGCCCCTATAACTTATTTGAAATCCCAACAAGTCCAATGTGTACACACTAATCAAGAATCATGATATGAAAGAAAACAAACATGTTCAACTTGTGGTAGTACTTTATTTCTTTCAAGTTCAACGTCCGGTTAGGGCGTAAACTTAGAATTTTAATTCAAAACAAGGCCCTATGCTATGATTTTAGGCTACTTCAAGACTACTTCATACACTCATTATAGTTTCTATATATTTATCAATTAAATACACATATCAACTTATTTTAATAGTAAATAAACCAATATATAACCATTAAGAGCCTAGAAAGTCACCACTTATATGAATATCCAGAAGAGAATGATGAAGAACTCTTGCAAAACCAAGGTTGAAACTTATTTTTAGCGTGTTGGGACAAGTTGGTATCTCAAACAAGTGTCAATTTTATCTTTACTTAAGCATGGGATTGGTTTATGGTTTAGTTGGGAAGTTTGAATTTAATGAGAAAATTGAAGTTTCGAGGATTAGAATGAGTTAGAATGAGGGCAAGAATGTTTTTATATAAGTGGGGGTTGCAATAGGTCATATTTAAATGTTGGTGGGCCAAACATTTAACCAAAAAGTGGGCTTAAATTCTGACCTACCCGCAACACATACCTGTTCCCTGTACCTGCGGTCGGGTCCTGGGCGCAAGTAGCACCTGCGACCCATAGGTGTTGGGCCAAAATTGTTGGCCTACTTTTTGCGACCTGAACTTGGCTTGTTGATATTTTTCTAGATACTTATGGTATCGTAACCTAAGTTTTAGGTCCCAAAAGTAAAATTAGGTTCTAAAGTCCATAACTTAAAATTTGTCATCTTCAAAATTTTGACTTTTCTACTTGTTGCTCAACTTACCATATGGAACTTGTGACCATGATGGGCTTAACATATAGTCCCATAACCTGGAAATTAATGAATGTATCAATGTTTATCATATTCCGTGTAAGGTCCAAAAGCTAAAAGCCTACAAAAAACTAAAACAACAAAATTGTAAACACTAAAATATAGTGGGTTGCCTCCCTCTCAGCGCCTGATTTAACATCACGGCACAATGCAACTGTGTTGGCTACTCAGACTTCACCAACAAGTCCATGGGTTTCCTCCCATGTAGTGCTTGATTTAACGTCGCGGTATGACGTGGGTATTTTGATTACTCACAAGTAATCAAGATACCCATCGAAATATCCTCCAGGGTCATTAAAATAGTCAATCACCAATACTACCCTCATGTCGCTTGGCTGACTCATGAACTGTCGGATGTTGAATGTCCCCTATTCACCATTAACTTGGAATTTTAGCTCACCCTTCTCCATGTCAACCATAGCTCTTCCTGTGGCCATGCATGGTCTTCCCAAAATAATGGGCATCTCGGTGTAAACATCATAGTCCAAGATATAAAGTCAGCCAAGAAAATGAATTTATCCACCCTAATGATCATGTTAAAAGATATTCCTATAGGGTTCTTCACTATGTGATCATCCATCAATAATCGTATTGAAGTCGGTTTCATAAGGTTCAAGCCTAGTTGGTTAAAGATGGCCAGCGACATCAAATTTATGCTGTCCCCAAAATCACACAAATCTCAGGTAAATCTGGATAATCCAATAGTGCATGGTATAGTTAACGCCCCAGGGTCACCCTTTTTCTATGCCAAGAACCTAGTCGTGATTGAAATACAGTGGTGTATACCCTCATCATCCTCAAAAGTTGCTCCTTTCTTTTTTGTGACCAACTATTTCATGAACCTGACATATCTAGGAATCTACTCTAATACCTCAAGAAAAGGTATGTTCAATCTCAGTTCTTTGAGCATTTGAATAAATCACTTGAACTTACCTTTCTATTTCTTCTGCATCAGTCACTAAAGGATAGGTGGGGGTGGTCTTAGAATATGTCTGGATTTTGGCTCATTGGATGGACCCTTACCTTTATCTTTAGGAACATTACATCTATCACCTATAATATTCTCAAAATCAACAATAGGTGTCTCATCAGTAATAACTTCTGTAGCTGGTAGTGAGAGGTCCATAATAGTGATACCACTCCTTATGGTAATAATAATTATGTGACCGTTATTATTTTAATTTTTCACAGTGTTGCTTAGAAGGGTACCTGGCTATCTCTGGTTTAGAGTTGCTATCATTTTCCCTAATTAGTGCTCCAACTGCTTAATAGTAGTGACATATGACTTGACCTTTTGGGTCAACACTGAAATATCAGCCTTAATCTCCCTAAGGTTGGTTTCCTGATTTTCCTAACCCTTCTCCAACTTAACCAACATCTCCTTTATTCTGGATTCTACATCACATCTACTAGGTGAAATATATCAATCTCCCTTCTCTCTGTAGTCTTCCTTCTTCTTCCAGTCACCATCTCACTCTCTATTATGGTCTCTGTACCTATCATAATAGTTTTGACCTTTGTTCCTTTTCCCTTGGGTTCAAAAACCTTCTATCAGATGATCTAGGTAGTTAGCTTCCTCTTCTAATTCTGACTCGTTCACTTTGGAAGTTGTCCTCTATACTGCTACTGCATTCACTTTCTCAGAATTGGACACTGCAAACTACTTTTATAGCATCCCTAAATAAGTCCTTAGAAGTGTAATTTCTTATGCTACTTTATCATCAGTTGATTTCTGGTCTTAGGAAGTACCTATAACATAAATACAAGATCCTCTTTCTGCCTCCTAAGTTTGCCATCCTGGTTAGTGAGTGAGATTTGATCTAACATATCTGAAGCTGCTTCCCAACATAGTATCATAAAATATTCTCCATAGATGGTGTCTTACATGTCTCTAGAACTATGGTCAGGGATCAGTAGAATATTTCTGATAAGGTCATCCCTGATAACTGATGATTTGGCATGAAGTTTTGCTTTTTATCAAACCTGAACCAAGTTTGTACATGGATTCTGACTGCAACTGCCTAAAATTGTATATCTCATCCTTAAACTACAACATCCTCGAAGTAGTAAAGAGCCTGTTTAAGAATTACCTGCGCAACTCATTCAAAGTTGTGATAGAGCCTCTTGGTAATTCCCCTAATTATAAAAATGCTTCGATTGTAAGTAAGAAGGGGAAAATCCTTAATCTAAGTACTTTTTGATTTATCCCTAGATTGGTATATGAGTTATAGATCTAAAGGAAATATGCAAAGTGCAAAATTTGGGTAATCGATAGGCAATCCTGCAAACACAAGATTTAGAAGTTGGATCATGACACTCATAATGTTAAATTTTATGACTAGCGGCATAACTGGAGGCACTATGGCTCCAGTCTCAGTTAGATCAACATATCCCATATCTTTTTGTCATCTATATATGGTTGCACATAATGATATGCTGGAATAACTTGGACACTTGCACCTCTAGCCCTATTTTGATTTCCACCGAATGCGGCTCGGTGGTCAACTACTTGTCTCTGGTCATCTAGATTTGAATCCTTAGGTATACTTTGAGATTATTCTTCTACACTTTTATCTACTTCATTTTAATCTAAAAGCTCAATAGTCTAATGATCAATAAAGTTTTGAACTCCTACGGTAGTAGGTACAATATCATAAACCCTTTCAGGATTGTTAACTTTTTTTGACGCAGACATCCTACAAGGTGTTTGTAGGATCCTCTTTGGATTTGGATTTACTAGGAGTAAGTGATTGCCTCTACTTCAAGTGATAGGCATACACCGGCGTATGCCCAACTAAAATCAAAAAGGAAAAAAAAACTAAAAACTAAAAAACAGCAATAAACTCAATCTCTAAATAAACACCGTGCTCTGTGGAAACGATGCCAATTTTGTTCGTGACATCATAGAGACAAATACTTTAAGGTAATTATATGGTCTCTGTCAAGATATAGTAACCCAACTAAGGTTGGGGTCGAATTCCAAGGGAACACATGCTTTGACAGGTCTCAGTAGTTACAACCTATGGGCAAAATAGGAAAGTAAATGGGGGGGATTTGTTTGTAGTCATCTCTAATAAAGATCAATATTAAATTGGTTGAAAATTAGTCGTAAATAAACACTAGGATTGTGTTCCCACTGGCGTCTCAACTCCATAGGTTTATGTACGTTGTTGAACCAACCCAATACCTTGCATGCCAAACTGATAAGTTATATAACTCCCACAATCTTTTGGATGAGTATGGGGATTTCTCCCTTAACCTATTGAGTCTTAGAGTGTCGCATTACTAACCCTTACTATCATCCCAATTAACTATCACCTTTTGAATATCAAGTTATTAGATGAAAAATAATGATCATTCACTATATTCCATTGTACTACAACGGATTGATCATTTATCCCCAAATTAATATTGTTTGTCTTTCCCTAGTCACTAATCCTCTTTTGGAGTAAGTAGCAATATCTAGGCAAGATTCTAATGTGTGAACCCATTAAGAAATCAATCATACAGAAGATAAAACAATGCATGTCATGGGTATTAATTTGTTATAAATATATAATTCCACTTCCCTTGCTTCTTTAATTCGCCAAGGTTTCCACAACCCTAGCTATGGGTTTTAGTCGCTCATGATTGTGATGAAATCAAGTACATATATATTGGAATGAAAGATTAAATAACAATGATAATATGAAAGAAAATCCACAATAGTAAACTAAATAATCAATCAAAGTCAATACAATGAAATCCCAAGATCAAAGATGAATCTTGAAATCAAAATATGTTTGTAAGTGCATAACTTTATTATCTCTTCTGTGTCTCTGACTAAAAAGTACATAAAATGTATTTATAGAATAAGAGAGAACCCTAAAAACTAAGCCCAAGTGAAATAGGAGAAAAATGGGTCAGTGGGCACCTACTCCCTGCACCTGCGTTCTGGCAGGGCATAGGTACTACTTGCAGCCCAGGCACAAATTGCAGGAGAAAAAATCCTACAATGTCCAAATCTCGGTATTTTGACTTTATTGCACCTACTTTGTTTACATGTGGTCCGTAGGTCCTACTTGCATCCACATGTTGACTTGGTAGGTGTTGGCAGTCAGTTTTTCAGCTCTTCTTTGGCTATCAAACATGCATTAATCATGATCAAGTTAGAAAGCATCTCAATAATCCATAATTTATCCAAAAGTGACCAAGAGCACCTTTTTCACAAACTTATAATTAAAAATATGGTTTCCTGTTAAACATACCCAAAACAGAACAAATCTAACAAAAAGCCCTCAGAAACATGCAAATTTTCCTTGTTTTAAGTATCGAAAGTGCTATATTTCTCTAGCACATCAACTATTTCTTTGATGACTTCAAAGAAACACCTCATTTTAGGTGATAATACGATCAGTGTCAAGATATATTAACCCAACTAAGGTTGGGGTCGAACCCAAGGGAACACGTGGTTTGACAAATCTAAGTAGTTACTATCTATGGGAAAAATGGGAAAGTAAATAGGGGGATTTGTTTGTAGTAGTTTTGAGAAAATAACAATATTAACTTTGGTTGAAATTAGTTAGAGGTGAACACTAGGACTGTTCTCACACTAGTGTCTCAACTCCGTAGGTTATGTGTGTTGTTGAACCAATTCAATACCCCACACGTAGAACTGATAGGTTATGTATCTCCTACAGTCTTATAATGAGTAGGAGGATTTCACCCTTTACCTTTTGAGTCTTAAGATGTCGCATTACTAACCCTTATATTGATCCCAATTAACTATCACTATTTAAGTCTCTAGTTATTAGATGAAAACTAATGGCCATTCTCTATATTCTGTTGTACTAAAATAGATCGACCATTAACTCCCAAATTATTATTGTCATTATATGTTCCTTGTCACTACTCCTTTTTTGGAGTAAGTAGTGACATCTAGGATGGATCCTAACATTTGAAACTTCTAAGAAAACTATTATAATAAAGATAATGCAATGCCTTCCATAGGTATTGGTTTAATTCAGCAATCACAGTTCCCTACTTCGTCAATCAGCTAGGTTTTGCACAACCTAGCTATGGGTTTTAGCCACTCATGGTTGTGAAGAAATCAATAACATTCATATTGGAAAGAAAATATGAAATCACAATGATAATATGAAAGAAAACCCATAACCATAAACTTAATAATCAATCAAAGTCAATACAATGAAATCCCAAGATCCAATATGGATCTAGAAATAAAAATATGTTTGTAAGTGTTAAAAGTACATAACTTGTATATCTTAAATATTTCTATCTAAAAGTACATAAAAGGTATTTATAGCACTAGAGAAAACCCTAAAAACTAAGCCCAAAATAAATAGGTGAAAACTGGGTCGGTGGCCACCTACTTCCTATACTTGCGATTTGGCAGGGCATAAGTATTACTTTTGGCCCTGACACAGAGCATAGGGAGCAGTCTTAGGTAGATGGAGAAAAAATCCTGCAATGTTCATCTATTGGGATTTTAACTTTTAGTCACCTGCTTTGTGTACATGCGGTCCGTAGGTACTTTTTGCGACCATATATTGACTTGGTAGGTGCCAGGAGTCAGTTCTTTAGCACTTCTTTGACCCTCAAACATTTATTAATGTCACGACCCAAGGCTACTCCCAAGATGAGACAATGATGCTTATGGTCACAAGTAACCATAAGCTAACCCATGAGCTGGTACCTGTTGTGAGCACTGAATAAATGACACTGAAATAACATATGTGAAAGATATGATAATAAAATACTAAAAGTATGAATACTTAATATATGTAAGCAAAAAGTCTAAAATGTCTATAATAACATAAAATACTAAAAAATTGAACAACTATTTGCTGACTTACTGTTTGAAAGCCTTTAAATAGCTTGAGGAGTTGATGGGACAAACCCTCAACTAACTCCGACTGACTAGACATGAGGAAATACTAAAATAACTGAGAAAAAATTTCATGTCCTTGATGGATTAGGACTCTGCAATACTTTTTCTAGGTAACACTGAGCTGTCTAAGAATGGTCGAGAAATTGAGCATCCGAACCTATGTTATAAGACTACATAGCGCAAAGAAATATAGATGATCAGTACTTTAAATATACTGGTATGTGAGATAAGGACTTACTAAATTGCATGAGATAATTGAGCATGAATGCATAGAAATGTAATATCAGAGAATGCAAGACCAAACATAAGCATGTTACTAAAATATTCTAAAATTTAAAAGACTGAAATTTATGTAACTGAATAATTGATAAATCTATACACTTGGTCAAGCAAACCTGAGCTGAGTAACTGTGAGATACTAATTGAAACTGTGGAAGCTTTCATGTAACCGACATGCCCCAATCTGAGCTAATTGGGGTCCAACATGTAACCCCAATTAGAAGGGTGTCAGTACCGTGCCAGTGGTACTAACACTGGATGTATGGATCTACTAATCTGATGTTCCGAAGGACTAGGTAGTCAGTTTTAAACTGGCGAATGAGACCTAAGAGAGTGTCAATCCTAAACTGGCAGGTGGCATCTAATAATCCTACACTGGATACGTAGTTTTGGAACTTAGGGATGTCTACTAAGGACCCCATCCTAACTGGCGGGTTGAAACATCTTGGGTTTTGAACTTTAGAAAATTTCCTAGAAATCTATCTCTGGACCCAATACAACTCATGGGTACGAGCCATATACTGGGTATAGGTGGTATGGTTCTGTTGTATGCTGACCAATATTAGTTGGTGGAATGGTTTTGGTCACTGGAATGGGTACGACATAGAGGTATGAGTCATAAGGGATTGGTATCAGTCGTATCAGGGACTCGTATGGTGGGAAATGTTTGATCCTCTTGGTATTTTATTCTACCAGGGATATAGGTAATGGGTACGAATTGTATACTGTGGTTATGACTTGGTTAGATGAGTCTCATACTGAATGTGTTTGATCTAAGGGTTGAGTCTTGGATACAAGTGGTCGATACCAATCCTATAAGATGGTACGACTTATTTGGGTTAGTCCCTGTGATGGGTTTTTAAGGGATTTAAGTGAGGATATTCTAGGCATTTCCCTGCTTACCTTAATTAGGACCCATAACTTCTAATATACTTAGGAGGTTATTTACCCTATTATTCTATTCATTAACACTTAGAAACTATTCTAAAACATCCAATAATTCTCTCAAGAGCTTTTGGGGCAAGAAGGATAGGGTTTCATCTTGTGGATTTCCTTATAGCTTGCTTTGGTGATTTATTTCCATCAAATCTTTTGTATAAGGCATGATTCTCTTCCCTCTTTGTAATTTAAGCTAAAGGCATGGTTTATATGATTGATTTCATAGTTTTACTAATTTAGGATTATGTTTTTCTACTATTATTGGGGTTTTTTAATATTAAATGCTTGGTTATGGTTTCTTATGGTTTGAATTGTGCTTTTATATGCATTAACGGTGGTTTTGGGCAATTGGATTGCATGGTAATGGTTTAATAGTCTTTATAATTGGTTTTGGTTCTATTATACCCCCAAGGTGTTTGATAAAATGCTTGTAAAGATATGTTCATTGCATTGACTTCTTTTAATGGAACTTTTGCATGTTTTAAACAAGATAAAGGATTTATGCATGGTTTAAATGGTTCGAAAATGTTAAAGGCTAAATTTTTATGGTTGTGGAGAACATAGAAGTCTCCCAAGTGGATTTAATATGGTATATAGAAAGGGTCCCTAAGGTCCCTTTAACCTAAATAGTTTGGCTTTGGATATTACTTACAAGTAAGAGGTGGTATGATAATTCCACTAATATTGGCCTTGGTTAATAAATGGTAAATTGATTGTTTAGACATGGTTTTAATTGGGTATTAATGGCAGGTTGTGTAGCTAAGCCGTGGAAGGTGGCGGTCCCGGGGGGGACCAAAAATGGAATCTCATATTTGTCGATATAAAGGGTCTTATGACAATGTGGGAGTGTCAAGTTTTATATTGGAGGGATTTATAAGTCATCCCATGGGATATTTCCTAGTCATGTGGCTACACGCACTGGGGCCCTTTCAGCAGGGGGAGTTGAACCCATATTGCCTGTGGGTGGTTAGGACGACAAAGCTACATAGCCCACGTAAAGGTTTTAAGTGTAATTCTAAATCAAGTCCTTTTTATCAACACTTATATATGTATGGTTGTATTCATTATGGATCATTTTACTTGGTTATATGACTGGCATTATTTTATCCTTATCCAGAGATTCATGCTAACGGTCATTTGCTAACCCCGTTTACTGGTGGCAATATACCACACTATGAAGGAACCATCCATTCTACTCCTTCTATTTAGCATGCAGATCCAGTATCAGCATTTGGACTAAAGTTGTGAGTTTCCTTCCTTTCAGAAGGCATCATTTGATGTTATGGATTTCTTTAGACATTTTTCTTTTATTTTGGATATTGGCTTTGGCCATGGTTTGGTGCATATGCTAATTGGATTTGTTTACTCTTTTGGATAGAGGCTTTATTATACTTCTAGGGTTCGTATAGGTGGGATAGGAATTGTTGTCGGCCTTGGCATTAGAATAAGCTAGGGGCTGACATCTTGGACAATATTATTGGTGATTCCATCCTATTCTATTTTGGGATTGATTTTCATATTATGTTTGGGTATCCCCTTTGGTTTATAATCTATGGATTGATTTGGTATGGTTGGGTGATTGGTTAGGTACGGTTGGACTCGGTTGGGTTGGTCACAGTTGCAACCCGATCCTAGAGTCTTAATGAGAAAAATAATACTATCTTGTTATATGTTCGAAATTTAGCTTATCTAAGGAAGGACATAGGTGGTTGGGTTGGGTAACAAGGGGAGGTCCCCGGTCCTGGTTGGACTTGGGATGCCCATTACGATAAGGCCTGGGGTCAGATCGTGTCAAGTTGGTATCAAATCTTTAGGTTTATGGCCAACTGGGAAGTCCATAAATCCATGTTGAGTAGAGTCTCTTTTAGGGGTGTGAAGCATGCCACACTCATACGAGGGAGGCTGTAACATATTTTGGAATGTTTCACTTTCTTGGTATTCTATATTAAATATTGAGTTCTCAATCCTTGAATCTCCTCTAATCCTTATATTTTTGTCTTTTAGATAATGTCTCCTAGATTTAGAACACAAGGAAATTCTTCCATCCTATTTGGGGATAATGCTGAATGGGTACGTCCTACGTCTTGAGTACTTCTTTGATCTCATGGTCTTATTCCTGATGTTATTCAAGTTCCTCCTATTCTAGCTAGTTATCCTCAGGTGCCTTAGGGCAACGTGACGAACATAGAATTTTGTTAGTTTATTCATGTCATTGCCTATTTTATTACTTCTCAGGCTGATCATGGTGTGACTGGTGCTTTATCTATTGAGGCCATAAGGGTTGGTCATTTTATAAAGATGGGTCCTCCAACTTTCACTGGGTTGAAGGTTGAGAAGGATCCACAGGGCTTCTTGGATGAGATGGAAAAAGATCTTTCGAGTAATGCAGTCTACTAATGTTGAAGGGTTTAACGTTATAGATTATCATCTCAAGGATGTTGCTTATCAGTGGTATGAGGAATGTGATAGAGATAGAGGTGATATAGAAGAGGAAGGATTATGGAAGGCTTTTTCTAATGCCTTCTTAGATCAATTCTTTCCTCAAGAGTTGAGGAAAGAAAACATGGAAGAGTTTGTGAACCACTTAGGTAGGGGAGGATGTCTGTAAAGGAATATGCCTTGAAGTTCCATCAACTATCAAGGCATGCTGCAAATTTGGTGGCTAATATGAGGTCAAGAATGAGAAAGTTCGCTTCTAGGCTGAATAAAGATTTGATTTTGGAAAGCAAAACTGCCTTGCTGATTAAAGATATGGATAGCTTGAGGTTTACTATTCATATACAACAGGTTAAGGATAAGAAGAGGAAGTAGACAGAGTATGGGGATATGTAGGGAAAGTGGAACAAATTTTCTAATTAGAGAGGTACTCAGTCATAAGGAGGTAGAGATAGTGGCAAGTTGTAGAAAAAAAGTAGGGGAGTTTCTGCTTTTTTTGTCTATTTTTCCCAATCAGTCAAGAGACAGGCGTCATCAAGGTGGTGATAATTTCTTAGCAAAGGTATCCCAATCTCAGGTGAGCAAAGGTTAGTTAGTTTCTTTGTGTCCTCCTTGTCGATTCTGCGGTTGTCCTCATCGGGGTTATAACAAGAAAGGAAGGGATAAGTTCTTCAAGTGTGGCCAGGTAGGCCATTATCTTAGGGATTATCCAATTAATAAGGTTGTTGCGGGGGAAAATAAGATTCTTGTGGCTTCATCTTCTACTCCTACACCTGGTGGTGTGGCATCTACTTCTATTACTGCTTTTGGTTCTAGTATTGGTTGGAATAGGTTATATGCTTTGGCATCCCGATAGGAATCTGAGGCATCACCTGATATCATTACTGGTACATTATAGCTTTTCTCTCGTGGCGTATATTATTTTCTTTATCTGGGGTCCACTCTTCCTTATGTGACTCCATATGTGGTTGTATCTTTTGGTTTTGATTCAGAAGTTATCTCAGATCCTTTTTCTATTTCTATCTCAATAGGTAACTTAATATTGCTAGGAGAGTTTATAGGAGATGTGTGGCAGCTGTTGGTAGCAAGCAGACCTTGGTGGATCTATTTGAGTTGGATATGGTAGACTTTGATGTAATCTTAGGTATAGATTGGTTGCATTCTTGTTATTCGTATGTGGATTTTTAGAGCTGTAGGGTTATTTGTATGTTTCCTGGTGAACCAGTTATAGAATGGGAAGGTAGTTCCTTAACTCCTAGGGGGATATTTATTTCTTATCTTAGAGCTCAGAAGTTAATCTCTAAGGGTTGTCTTTATCACTTGGTCTGGGTTAAAGATTCTAACTCGGAAGGTCCTTCTTTGTCTTCGGTCCCCATGGTTAATGAGTTTCCAGAGGTCTTTTTGGATGATCTTCCTTGTGTTCCTCCAGATAGGGAAATAGAGTTTGGTATTGATTTGCTTATGAACACACGTCCAATTTCTATTCCTCCATATATAATGGTTTCGGTTGAGCTGAGGGAACTTAAGGAGCAACTTAAGGATCTTCTGGATAAGGTTTTTTTTGCCCTAGTGTTTCTCCATGGGGCGCACCGGTGTTGTTTGTGTGCATGAAAGATGGCTTCATTGGGATATGCATTGACTACAGGGAGTTGAACAAGGTGATGGTCAAGAATAAGTATCCTCTCCTTCAGATAGATGACTTGTTTGACCAGTTACAGGGCGCCAAGTTCTTCTCTTAGATAGGTCTTCGATTTGGGTACCATCAACTTAAGATTAGGGAGGCGGATATCCTTAAGATGACTTTTCGTACTCGATATTGACATTTTTAGTTCTTAGTGATGTCGTTTTGGTTGACTAATGCTCTAACAATATTTATGGACTTGATAAAAAGGGTGTTCAGGTAATATTTGAATCTCTTCGTAGTTATGTTTATTGATGACATTTTAGTTTATTCAAAGAGTGAGGTGGATTAAGATAATCATTTTTGTGTGGTATTACAGACCCTAAAGGAACAACAGTTGTATGCCGAATTCTCCAAGTGTGAGTTCTGGTTGAACGTTGTCACTTTATTAGACCATGTTATTTCTAGTAATGGGATCATGCTGGATCCACAGAAGATTGTTGTGGTTAAAAAGTGGCCTAGGCCCATGACTCCATCCGATATCCAGAGATTATTAGGTTTGACCAGGTATTATAGGCGGTTTATGGAAAACATTTCTTCGATAGCTGCAACTTTGACTAAGCTGACTTAGAAGAAGGGTAAGTTTTCTTGGTCGGATATTTATGAAGGAAGTTTTGAGAAGTTGAAGGATAAGGTAACTTCGACTCCAATCCCGACCTTGCCAAAAGGAAATGATGGGTTTGTGGTTTATTGTGATGCATCTTGGGTAGGTCTTGGTTGTGTGTTGATACAAAATTAGAAGGTGATTTCCTATTCTTCTAGGTAGTTGAATATAGATGAGAGGAATTATCCTACTCATGATTTGGAGTTGTTGGCTATTGTGTTTTCTTTGAAAATATAGTGGCAACATTGTATGGTGTTCACATGTATATCTTTTCTGATCACAAGAGTCTTCAGTACATGTTCACTCAGAAAGATCTTAATCTCAGGTAGAGAAGGTGCCTTAAGCTTCTCAAGGATTATGATATGAGTCTTCACTACCACCCAGGTAAGGCTTATATGGTTGTTGATACTCTTAGCAGGTTATCCATGGTAGTTTGGCGCACGTGGAGGAAGGCAAACAAGAATTGGTAAAGGATATTCACCACTTGGCTAATCTTGGAGTTTATCTCTTGACTCTAAAGATGGTGGGGTGACAGTGTAAGAAGTGATTCAATCATCTCTTGGTGCAAAGATTGAAGAGAAGAAAGTGCTAGATCCTATCTTGATAAAAATCAAGAGTGACGTTGGTGGGCAAAAAGTAATGGTGTTTTAGATCAGTGGTGATGGTACTTTACAGTACTAAGGAAGGTTATGTATTCTTGATGTCGATGGGCTGTAGCAAAGGGTTTTGGCTTAGGTGCATGAGTCGCGATATGTTGTTTATCCCGACTCGACTAAGATAAATCATGATCTCAAGGAGATCTATTGGTGGAATGGAATGAAGATGGATGTGACTTATTTCGTGGCCAAGTATATGGTGTGTCAATAGGTTATAGTTGAGCACATAAGGCAAGGAGGGTTGTATCAAGAAATTGATTTGCCCAAATAGAAGTGGGAAATGATTAATATGGACTTCATTACCGATCTTTCTCGGTCTTAGAATCAGTATGATTTGATTTGGGTCATCATGGATAGGGTAACCAAGTCTGTATATTTCTTGCCAGTGCAGACTACTTTTTTGGCAGAGGATTATGCGTGGTTGTATCTTCAAGAGATTATAAAGATACATGGGGTACCGATTTAGATTTTCTCTGATTGTGGTACGCAATTTACCACTCACTTTTGGCAGTCTTTTCAGTAAGTTTTGGAGACTAAGGTTAGTCTGAGTATTGCATTTTATCCACTGTCTGATAGGCAAGCGGAAAGAACTATTCAGATATGGAAAGATATGCTTCGGGCCTATGTGATTTACTATGGTAGAAATTGGGTTGAGCATCTGACTTTGGTGGAATTTGCTTACAATAATAGCTATTTTTTGAGTATTGTTATGTCTACTTTTGAGGCGTTGTATGGTAGGAGGTATAGATCTCCTTTTGTGTGGTTTGAGCTTTCTGATGCGGCTATGTTTGGTCCTAATTTGGTTTATCAGGAGATGGAGAAGGTCAAAGTAATTTGGAATAGGCTTAAAGCTTCCAAAAGTCGCCAAAAGTCCTATGTAGATGTTAGGTGTAGAGACTTGGAGTTTGAGGTTGGATTTGTATCAGGGACTCGTATGGTGGGCAGTGTTTGATCATCCTAGTATTTTATTCTGCCAGAGATACGGATAATGGGTACGGATCGTATACTGTGGTTACTACTTGATTGGATGAGTCGTATACTAGACAGTTCTTGATCCAAGGGTTGAGGCTTGTATACGAGTGGTGGATACCAATCGTATAGGAAGGTATAACTTGTATGGGTCAATATTATCTCTGTAACGGGTTTTTAAGGGATTTAAGTGAGGGTATTCTGGATATTTCCCTAGTTACTCTAATTAGGACCCACAACTTCTCATACACTTAGGAGGTTATTTAACCTATTATTCTATTCATTAACACTTAGAAATATTACAAAACATCTAATAATTCTCTCAAGAGATTTTGGGGCAAAAAGGCTAGGGTTTCATGTTGTGGATTGCTTTGGTGCTTGGTTTTGTGATTTCTTTCCATAAAATCTTTGGTATAAGGCATGATTCTCTTCCCTCATTGTAATTTCAAATAAAGGCATGGTTTATATGATTGATTTCATGGTTTAACTATTTCATGATTATGGTTTTAAACTATTATTGGGGGTTTTGATATTAAATGCTTGGTTGTGGTTTCTTATGGTTTTAATTATGCTTATATATGTATTAATGGTGGTTTTGGAGAATTGGATTGCATGTTAATGGTTTAATGGTCTTTGGAATTGGTTTTAGTTATATTATTCCCCCAAGGTGTTTGATAAAATGCTTATAAAAATACGTTTATTGCATTGGCTTCTTTTAATGGAACTCTTGCATGTTTAAACTAGATAAAGGATTTATTCATGGTTTAAATGGTTTGAAAAGGCTAAAGGCTAAATGGTTATGCTTGTGGAGAACATAAAAGTCTTCCAAGTGAATTCAATATGGTATATGGAAAGGGCACCTAGGGCCCCCTTAACCTAAATTATTTGGCTTGGGATATTACTTGCAAGTAAGGGGTGGTATGAAGATACCACTAATATTGTCCTTAGTTAATAAATGGTAAATGGATTGTTTGGACATGGTTTTAATTAAGCATTAATGGCGGGGTGTGTATCTAAGTCGTGAAAGGTGGCGGTCTCGGGGGGACTAAAACCGAAAACTCATATTTACCAATATAAGGGGTCTTGATGACCATGGGCGAGTGTCACATTTTATATTGGAGGGATGTACTAGTCATCCTATAGGATATTCCCTGTTCGTGCGGCTTCACACACCGAGGCCCTTTCAGTAGGGCGAGATAAACCCATATCGCCCGTGGGTGGTTAGGACGACAAAGCTACACAGCCTAGGTAAAGGTTTTAAATGTATTCTAAACTCGATCCCTTCTCCTAGCACTTATATATGTATGGTTGTATGCATTATGGATGGGTTTGGTTTTATGACTAGCATTATTTTTCCTTGTCTTGAAATTCATGCTAGTGGTCATTCGCTAACCCTATCTACTGGCGTCTATATACCCATGCTATGCAGGAATCGACTATTCTACTCCACCTGTATAGCACTCTAATTCGGTATCAGCATTTGGACTGAAAAGATTAGCTTCCATCCTTTCGGAAGGCATCATTTTATGTTACAGATTTCTTTAGACACTTTTCTTTTATTTTGGATATGGTCTTTGGCCATGGTTGGGGGCATGCCCCAATTGGATTTTCTTACTCTTTTGGATAGAGGCTTTATGGTACTGCTGGGGGTTAGTATGGGTGAGATCGGTATTGGTGTCGGCCTTGGCACTGGAATAAGTTGGTGGGATTAAACCATTCGACGATATTGTTAGTTGTTCCATCTTATTACATTTTGAGATTGATTTTCATATTATGTTTTAGTATCCCCTTTGGTTTATAGTTTATGGTTTGGTATTATACGATTGGGCGGTTAGTGAGGTATGGTTGGACTCAGTTGGGTTGGTCACGGTTGCGACCTTTTCCCAGAGACTTAATCAGAACAATAATGCTATCTTGTTATAAGTTTGAAATTCAGCCCAACTAAGGCTGTACATAGGTGGTTTGGTTAGGTAATAGGGGGAGTTCCCTAGTGTTCATTAGATTTGGGTAACCCATTACGACAAGGCCTGGGATCAGGTCGAGTCACGGGTGAGGCCCCATCCCTATGTGTAATACCCCAAACTTTCTTTAAGTCAAATCTAGTCTCCATAAGAGTTAGTGATGACTTTCTAAATGATTAATGTTTAAATAAGATAGAATTTTCCCAATTTTGACTTTTTATCACGTGGGAAAATGAATTACCTTTCCAACGATACCAATTTTATCCAAATCTGGTATCGAAGTAAAAAGTAATGAACGTTTTACTGAGAGTTGTTAGAACCGCCCAGGTGCGACGGGCAGGTTGACGGACCGTCGATCTAGCGACGGACCATCATAGGTAATGTAGTAAGTCAATCTTTTGGATAAGGTATGACGGATAGGTTGCCGGACCGTCAAACTTGCGACAGACCATCACCCAAGACGTTGCTACTAAGGCAGTGAGTCCCTATTCTGGTCCACGTCCGACGGTCAGAACAATGGACCGTCGAGTCAGTGACGGACCATCGCATGAGCTGTCGCAGATCCCGTTCAACGATTTTTAATATCATTTTTAAAAGGGTATTTGGGTATTTTTTTTCCACCCTTTTTAACCCCTAATTATACCATACCATAGCTCATAACTTCGTTATTCATTCACAACATCCAATTAGGGTTTCTCTCAAAGATCAATCCCCAAGAACAAGAAACCCTAGGTTCTTAATCCTAAATCAAGAATTCACGTTTTCCTCCACCAATGTTCAAGAAATCATCCATCCAGGTATGTCAAGTGTTAATTCATGGGTTCTGTCACCCATGAAGCTCAAAAATCCCATTTTTTTAAACTTATGAATTGTGATTTCCATGTGCTGGGTTGATTTTAATTATGTTGATGTGGTTGTATGAATCCCAAGTTAGAGTCTTCATGTACTTTTCATAAAATTATGCTAGTATGTGGGTTGGAAACTTATAAATTGAGTTGATTAAAGTAACCATGATGTATGAACTAGTGTATATGCCTAATCCTAAAGTTATGCATGACATGTATTTGATAAAATGCCCAAAGAACAAGAATCATGCTTTAGGACTCAATTATGACCAAATTGATGGAACCATGATTTTACCTTATGTTTAAAATGACTTTCATGTTATTGATGTGCATTGAAATTATTTGATGGATTGTTCGTGAGATTAGCCAATGAAATTATGACATATTTATATTCTTTCCTATTCATGTACCAAACCATAATAATCAAGTGCCTCATGAAATTCCCTAATGATTGTATTATGGATTGTTGACTACGGTTATGTATCAAGAAGTGTCATGTCTTGTCAGTTTCAAGATATTGAGTCCTGGGGGAACTTGTACCCATTAATTTAGCTATGTGCCTAGAGCTAGTGTCATATTTTAAAGATACTCTCAGTCAAGCCATGTTCAGTAGAATTCAGTCAATCTCGTGACTCAGGAAAAAACCCAGTAATCTTAGTAATCTCAATAATATCAGTCAGTAATATTTCATTAGTCAACCAAACTCAGTAAACTAAGTCCATTTAGTTCAGTATAATTAATTCAGTGTTCAATCAGATGGGAGTAGGATTCAGCATCGAGTGAGCCCAAGGATGGGAACTCACATGCGAGTAGAGGTGTGACTCTTAGAAACAATCGTTGCGCTCTAGAACTACATAGCCAGCATAGGTTGATACATCTAACCTGTTAGATGAGGGTTGATGAGGTGGATTAACCTGTTAGATGGGGGTCCCACTATTCTCTTTAGAGTACCTATTAGATGAGGGATCACTCACAACTTGTCTTTACTAGTGGCGCGGTATTGACACCCTTCCAATTGGGGTTACAGATTGGACCCCAATTCAGCTATAATGCATTATTTAGGGCATGTCAGTTAGATGACTACTTCCCATAGTTATAGTTTCAGTCTTAGCCTCAGTAATATAACTCAGATAGTTGTACAGAATTTAGGATAATCAAATACAGTCAACTCAGAACTGTACGGGACTCAGCTAGTTCCATCAGATCCTAGACAGTCAGATACAATCACTCAGTATCAGTTATCAACACTTATGTTATCGGTATTCAGATTCAGTGATTCCATGATCTCAGTTATAGTTTATGTAGCCATATATGTATTCTCACGTTCATTTTATTCAGTCAGTTAGTATTGTTCATGCATATAAACCCCTTGCATTCAGCCTACCTCACTTGTGTACCAGTTCATTTAATCGTACTGACGCATTTTTGCTATGGCATTTTATACCATAGGTTCAGAAGCACGATCTCCAGAGCATCAATAGCATTCCAGTCTCAGAAGTCAGAGTTAGCAGTGAGTCCTCATCCTTCGAGGACATAACCATTACTTTATTATTTTATTAATTAATTTTTTGCAGTAGTTGGAGTTAGTTGGTAACATGTCCCATCAACTCCTTATTCTGACAGTTTAGAGGCTTCCAGACTAGCATGTTCAGACAGTTATTTCAGTTGTTTTGGTATTGATATACCATATCTTCAAATGTTATGTTTTATCAAATCTTTGAACCTTGTGGCCTGTCATCCTTTATTTCCGCATTTATACAGTATATTATGCAGTGTACAAGTACAAATATCATTCATGGGTTGGATTATGGTCCTTCGGATAATTAACACCATGCGGTATTCCATGTACCAGATTTGGGGTGTTACAAACTTGGTATCGAAGCCTAAGGCTCAATAGTGTCCTAGGAAGTCTGAAAGCCGCATCTAGTAGAGTCTTGTACATGGGTGTGTTGGACGCCACATTTATGTTCAGGAGGCTATAAGATGTTTTAATAACAATTTCCCTTCTTTCAGTATTCATGTCATGCCAGTGAGCATAATCTCAAGTCAATCTCTCAGTCTAATCTGTTTCTCCCTTTTTTCTACAGAACATGCCTCTAAAAAGAAGAAATGGGAATCATCCAGCCCCTCAGCTCAAAAATTCTTTGGGCGAACACATCTCTCATAAAGATTTTAGAGTTGCATTCACTACTCTTGCTCAGTCAGTTGCTTCTTAGAATGAATGACCAACTATTGTTCCGGCCAACCCAGTGGCCAATTCAGCTGCAACCAGGATTTGGGACTTCACCTAAATGAATCCTCCATCTTTTTTAGGGTCTAAGTCATATGAGGACCCTCAGGAATTCATCGATCAGGTTCAGAAGGTTACTGACATTATGGGGGTTACTTCTAGTGAGAGTGCTGAGATAGCTGCATATCAGTTGCAGGATGTTGCTCACACTTGGTTCAAATAGTGGAAGTCAGAGAGGTCAGTAGATGTAGGATCTATAGAGTGGGAGGAGTTTTTCACCGCCTTCTTAGAGAGGTTCTTTCCCGCAAAACTGAGAGAAGCTAAGGTGTTAGAATTTATCAACCTCAGGAAGGGCAACATGATGGTGAAAGAGTATTCTCTTAAGTTTACTCAATTAGCCAGATATGCTCCTCATGTGGTTGTAGATAGCAGGGCTAAGATGAGTAAGTTTTTTTCGGGGGTGAATGATAGTGTGGTCAATGAGTGAAGGTCCACGATGTTGAATAGTTACATACACATATTCAAGCTTATGAATCATGCTTAGCAGATAGAGGAGCAAAAGATTAAGATGAGGGAGAAGCAGAATAAGAGAGCAAGGACAAGTAGTTTCAGCTTTTCTCAGCCTAAGTTAGAAGGAAGAAACTATTCTTGGTTTCATCCTAATTCATCCATTCCAGCTCCTTTTTTAGCTAGTCCTCCTACTACTAAGTTTATGGACGGTAATAGAGATAGGGCACCAAGATCTAAGTCTTAGGTCAGTGTTAGAAATTCTCGAACTAATCCCCTTTGTCATACTTGTGGTAAAAACTATAAGGGTGTTTGTAGAGTTGGCAGTGATGTCTGTTTCAGATGTGGCAAGCCAGGACAGAGTCAGAGATTATCCCCAGTCAGGTTATCAGGGTCAGCAGAACCATTCCTCAGCTCAGTCCGGTCTCCCAAATCAGCAGGGTGCCACTTCTAGTGCTACTAGTGGGCAATGCCTAAATGGACTTTATGCTCTCCAGTACCAATAGGATTAGGAAAATTCTCCTGATGTGGTTATTGGTATGTTACAGATATTTCACTTGCATGTTTACGGTTTGCTACATCTAGGAGCTTCTTTGTCTTTTGTTACTCCCTATATAGCAGTTGATTTTGGAGTTAGTCCCAAAATTCTAGCAGAGACCTTGTAAGTCTCTACCCCAGTTGGTAAAACCATCATAGCCCGATGGGTATACAAGAACTTTCCGGTTATGGTATCTCATAAAGTCACCTCAAAAGACTTAGTCGAATTAGAGATGATAGATTTTGATGCATTATCATCATGGATTGGCTTAATTCCTACTATGCTACAGTCGACTACAGAAACAGAGTTATCCAGTTTCAGCTTTTGAATGAACCTGTACTAGAGTGGAGGGGTAGCACTTCGTCTTTCAGAGGTTAGCTTCTTTCCTACCTTCGGGCAAGGAAAATAATATCTAAGGAATGCGTCTATCATCTTGTTCGAGTTAAGGACACTGGTTCTAAAACTCCCGGTCTCAAATCAGTCCCAGTCGTGAATGAATATTCAGATGTCTTTCCCGAAGATCTTCCAGGAATTCCTCCCGAAAGGGTAATAGACTTCGACATTGATCTTCGACATACAGAATGGCACCAGCAGAATGCAGAGAATTGAAAGAGCAGTTGAAGGATCTCTTATAGAAGGGATTCATCAAGCCCAGTGTGTCCCCGTGGGGCACACCAATCTTATTCGTGCCAAATAAAGACGGTTCTCTCAGAATGTCTATTGATTACCGTCAGCACAAAAAAGTCAGGGTCAATAACAAATATCCACTTCCCAGAATCAATGATTTGTTTGACCAACTTTAGGGTGCCAATTATTTCAAGAAGATAGACCTCAGATCAGGCTATCATCAGCTCAGAGTCAGAGAATGTGACACTCTGAAAACAATTTTCTGTACTCGGTATGGTCACTTTGAATTTCTAGTCATGTCCTTTGGTCTTACCAATGCCCTAGCATATTTCATGGACTTTATGAACCGTGTATTCAAGAAGTACTTTGGCATGTTCATCATAGTCTTCATAGATGACATTCTTGTCTATTCCCGCGGTGAGCGTGATCATGCAAACCATCTCAGAATCATGCTTCAGACTATTAGAGATCATCAGTGGTTCGCTAAATTTAGTAAGTGTGAATTTTGGCTAAGGTCAGTAGCATTCATTAGTCATATCATTTTTGGTGATGGCATTAGAGTTGATCCTCAAAAGACCTAAGTAGTAAGAAACTGGCCTCGCCCTGATCTCCATCAGATATCAGGAGTTTCTTGGGTTTGGCTGGCTATTATAGATGATTTGTTGAGGGATTTTCTTCTATTGAATCCCCTATGTCCAGATTGACTCATAATAAAGTCATGTTTCAGTGGTCAAATCCTTGTGAGAAGAGTTTTCAAGAATTGAAGACTCGACTCACCTCAGCTCCAGTTTTGGCTCTTCCAGATGGTTCCGATGGGTTTGTAGTGTATTGTGATGCATCCAGAGTAGGTTTGGGTTTTGTCCTCATGCAGAATGTTAAGGTCATAGTCTACGCCTCTAGACAACTTAAACCCTATGAGAAGAATTATCCTACTCAAGACTTTGAGTTAGCAGCCATAGTTTTTGCCTTGAAGATTTGGAGGCATTATCTATACGGAGTTCATGTGGATGTGTTCCCAGATCATAAGAGCCTTCAGTATGTCTTTTCTCAGAAAGATCTCAATCTTCTTCAGAGGAGGTGGTTAGAGCTCTTGAAAGATTACAACATAGGTGTCCTTTATTATCTGGGCAAGGCCAATGTAGTGGCCGACACTGTCAGTAGACTATGTATAGGTAGTGTTTCTCATGTTGAGGATAGTAAGAAGAAGCTAGTTTAGGAATTCCATCAGCTTGCTAGACTAGGTGTTCGCTTAGTCGATACAGAAGAGGGTGACATATGGGTTCAGAGTAGTTCAGAATTATCTCTAGTATCTGAGGTAAAACAAAAGCAAGATAGACATCCCAGTCTAGTCAAGTTGAAAGAGTCAGTCAAGGATCAGAAAGTAGAGGTTTTCTCCCAAGGGGGAGATGGTGTTCTACATTGTTAGGGTCGTCTGTGTGTTCCAGGTGTAGCTGACTTGAGGCAACAAATTCTTGCAGAAGTGCATGGTGCACGCTACTCAATTCATCTAGGGGATACAAAGATGTACCGCGACTTATAGGAGATCTATTGGTAGAGTGGGATGAAAAGAGATTTTGCTGAGTTTGTGGCTATGTGCTCTACATGTCAGCAAGTTAAGATAGAGCATTAGAAGCCTAGTTGGCCCATGCAGGAGTTCAGTATTCCTACTTAGAAGTGGGAAGAAGTGAACATGGACTTTGTGATGGGTTTGCCTCGTACTCATCGCCAGCATGATTCAGTTTGGGTCATTGTAGATAGGGTGACCAAATCATCTTATTTCCTTCTAGTCCATACCTCTTATTCAGCCGAGGTCTACTTCAAACTCTATATCAGGGATTTGGTAAGATTGCAAGGTGTTCTATTATCTATTATCTCAGACAGAGATACCCAGTTCATCTCTCACTTCTGGAAAGCATTCCAAATGGGTCTTGGTACCCAAGTTCATCTCAGTATAACCTTTCATCCTCAGACATATGGTCAAGAAGAAAGGACCATTCATACTTTAGAAGACATGCTAAGGTCATGTGAAATTGATTTCAAGGGTAGTTGGGATGACCACTTGACTTTGATTGAGTTTGCATATAACAATAGCTATCATTCCAGTATTCGGATGGCTCTATTCGAAGCTCTTTATGGTAGGAGATATAGATATCCAGTCGGTTGCTTCAAAGTTAGTGAGGCCTCAGTTATAGGGCCTGACTTAGTATTCGATGCCTTATAAAATGTCTAGTTAATCAGAGAGAGAGTCCGAGCTGCTCAGAGCTGATAGAAGTTTTATGCGGATGCGCGCAAAAAGGATCTCGAGTTTGAGATTTATGATTATGTCTATCTAAAGATCTATCCCATGAAGGGAGTGAAGCGGTTCAGCAAGAAGGGAAAGCTTAGCCCCTGATATGTTGGTCCCTTCAAAATTCTCAGTCGCTTAGGCAAGGTAGCTTATGAGCTTGAATTGCCTTTAGATCTAGACTCAGTTCATCCAGTCATTAATGTTTATTTGCTCAAGAAATGCATAGGTGACCTAACAGTTGTAGTCCCTATTCAGAGCATAGATGTTTTACACAACCTCTCTTATGAAGAGATTCCAGTCCAAATTCTTGACTACCAGACTCGTAGACTGAGGAACAAAGAAGTCCCTCTAGTCAAAGTTCTTTGGCAGAATCAGTCCGTTGAGGGAGCTACTTTGGAAGTAGAAGCAGATCCAAGTACCCTGACCTCTTCTCTGCTAACTCAGATCTAGCTCAAGGTAACATTTCTCCTTAAGCTTTTCAGTTTCATGCTCAGGTTTCAGTTACAATCTTAGTATTCATTTCATGTTTAGAATTCCATTATAAAGTTGGTATTAAACACCATTGTATTTACAATTATTCATTCATGTATCAGTTCAGTCAAGTAATCATGCATCAGATATGCATTCTTATTGTGAGAAACTTAGTTCCTCAGAACACTCAGTCATGTATTCATGAATCAGTTACTCATGCATCAGATATGCATGTTCAGTATGATATATATTCAGTTTATTAGTCATGTTAGTCATGGAGTCATGTTTTAGTCATTCATGTTCTGGATGTGCTTCAGTCAACCCTTTCTCCCCTCTCAGTTAGTCTTATTCGAGGATAAATTTTTCCAAGAGAGAGATATTGTAATACCCAAAACTTTCTTTAAGTCAAATCTAGTCTCCAGACGAATTAGTGATGAATTCCTAAATGATTAATGTTTAAATAAGATAGAATTTTCCCAATTTCGACCTTTTATCATGTGGGAAATTGAATTAGCTTTCCAACGAAACCAATTTCGTCCAAATCTAGTATCGAAGTAAAGAGTTATGAAGGTTTTACTGAGAGTTGTTAGAACCGCCCGGGTGCGACGAACAGGTTGACAGACCGTCGATCTAGAAACGGACCATCGCTTAAATTTTTGCAGCTAAGGCAGTAAGTCAATCTTTTGGATAAGGTACGATGGATAGGCTAACGGACCATCAAATGTACGACAGACCATCACCCAAGCCATCGCTACTAAGGCAGTAAGTCCCTATTTTGGTCCATATGTGACGGTTAGAATGATGGACCATCGATTCAGTGATGGACCATCGCACGAGCCATCACAGATCCTGTTCAGTAATTTTTAAAGTCATTTTTAAAAGGGTATTTGGGTCTTTTTTTCCACCCATTTTAACCCCTAATTATACCAGACCATACCTCATAACTTCATTATTCATTCACAACATCCAATTAGGGTTTCTCTCAAAGATCAATCCCCAAGAACAAGAAATCCTATGTGCTTAATCCCAAGTCAAGAATTCAAGTTTTCCTCTACCAATCTTCAAGAAATCATCCACCCAGGTTTGTCAAGTGTTCATTCATGGGTTCTTTCACCCATGAAGCTCAAGACTCCCATTTTTTTAAACTCATGAATTGTGATTTCCATGTGGTGGGTTGATTTTAATTATAATGATGTGGTTGTATGAATCCCAAGTTGGATTCTTCATGTACTTTTCATGAAATTATGCTAGTATATGGGTAGGAAACTTATAAATTGAGTTGATTAAAGTAACCATGATGTATGAACTAGTGTATATGCCTAAGCCTAAGGTTATGCATGCAGTGTATTTGATATAATGCCCAAAGAATAAGAATCATGCTTTAGGACTCAATTATGACCAAATTGATAAACCCATGGTTTACCCTTATGTTTAAAATAACTTCCATGTTATTGTTGTGCATTGAAATTGTTTGATGGATTGTTTGTGAGATTAGACTATGAAATTATGACATGTTTATATACTTTCCTATTCATGTACCAAACCATGATATCAAGTGCCTCATGAAATTCCCCAATGATTGTATTATGGATTGTTGACTACGGTCATGTGTTAAGAAGTGTCATGTCTTGTCAGTTTCATGCAATCGAGTCCTGGGGGTACTTGTACCCGTCAATTTAGATATGTGACTAGAGCCAGTGTCATGTTTTCAAGATACTCTCAGTCAAGACATGTTTAGTAGAATTTAGTCAATCTCATGACTCAGGAAAAAACTCAGTAATCTCAGTAATCTCAGTCAGTTATCAGATCTTAGTAATATTTCGTCAGTCAATGGAACTTAATAAACTCAATCTAGTCACTTCAGTATAATTAATTCAATGTTCAATTAGATGGGTGTAGGATTCAGCACCGAGTGAACCTAAGGATGGGAACTCACCTGTGAGCAGAGGGTGTGATTCTTAGAAAGGTTTTTGGGCTCCATGGGTGAAAGGGTCCCATCATGAAAACCCCACATACCTTACTAACTATGTTATTAAAGATTTCTTGGATTTGAAGATTGAACTCTTGGTTTTTTGGGGAAAAAGGTTGAGTTTGTTCTTAGGAAAATAGAAGGGTTTCTGGAGAGCAATTTAGAGTGAAAGGGGAAAATAATGCCCTTTTGTAAGTCCCAAATCGTGTTAAGGATGAATTAGGTTGAGGGAAAAGGACCAAACTACCCCTTGGCCCCTGAAATAATAAAGCTAAAAGTATACACCCCGGTGATGTGGGCCCTGTCCTGGCAAAAAGGACCTCGCGATGCGGGTCCTGTCCCAGTGGACTTAACCTCATGGTGCGGGCCCTATCCGACGGACTAGCCCTTGCAGCGCATGCCTATCTTGATGGGTACACTATTTTAGTTACCCAAACATGCCCCTACGTTCATCTAAAAATTTTGAAACTCCCTCAAGACATACCTTAACCAACCCCGAACATGAATCAACTCAAAAACCAACATCTCGAGGTCGAGAAGACCAAAATAAAAAATCTATAAAGTTTAGGGGTCTTTAAAATGACTAAGTCTTTAACACTTAGTGAAAATTTCAAGTCTTGGACCCCTTAAGCATGCAAATACAACTAAACCAAGATTAGGATCTTACGGGGTATTACAATTTATCAAGATCAAGCTGGAAAACATTTCAATCATCCATAATCACTCCAAAAGTGACCAAAAGCACCTTTTTCATGAACTTATCATCCAAAGCATGGTTTACTGCAAATCATACCCATAACAGGTCAAATCTAACAAAAATCCCTTAGAAACTTGCATATTTTCCTCGTTTTAAGCATCAAAAGTGCTATATTTATATAGAACATTAACACCCTAAACTTAAAATGTTTTCATGTCCTCAGAAAACAAAAACACAACAAAACAAAAACAATTCTTAACTAAGAGAATTTAAAATATTTAAGGCAGTCAGTCATCAGATTAAGTTCAAATCAAAACATCCTTTCTTGTAACTCTTCGCAAATCCAGCTATGTATAAATCATGAAGCTTAAAAATGTGACACCAGGGGGTAAAACTATGAAAATGACATTAGCGACGGCATTCACTCATATGAACAAATTGCACTACCCGAAGCAAGCAAATAGCTAGCAACATGACTCAAGTACAATCACAATAAGGATGTCCCCCTTGCTCGTACAAAATTATGCATGTCAATTTAGGATGTTCAATAGACACTTACACTCATCAAAGAAATTTCAGTAATGCATGTCAAATACCATAGGCTTGCCCTTATTTTCTTTACCTTAGCATTCAGATAGTCAAGTTGGGATCACTATAGGTCTTTTTTGTCTTGTAATGTAGGCTTGGGGGCTGGTATGACATATATGGACATTTTAAAGTGACTAAGCCTCCTTGGCACAACACTAATTTTAGGGTCTCACTTACTAGAAAATTTTCTTTTGTTCCACCATTATTTCTCCCATTTTATTCAATAATGTACATTCAGGTTGGGTGTGGTCATTTATTCTTTATTTTTTGGCTTTTTCATAATTTTTTCTTCAAATATAGCCATATCTTGATTCCCAAAGTACTAAATTTGATAATGCTAAAAATACACCTCAAATTGAAGGATGAACCGGTCGCTGTCAAATATAGTAACCCAACTAGGTTAGGGTTGATAACCAAGGGAATACATTGAAAACCCTTCTCGAACTTGTCACAATTACTAGGCAGTGTAGGAAATTTAAAAGGGGGACTTTGTTGATATAGAAAAAGGAGATGAATTGGTTTCCCTTGGTTGTAAACAATCTAAGACAAACACTAGGCTTGTGTTCCCCTTGTATCTCAATTTAGTAGATTTATCGTGCACTAGTAAACTATTACAATATCTTGTATGTAGAATTGATAAGTTATGTACCTCCTACAGTATTTTGGACGAGTAGAAGGATTTCACCCTTTAGATATTAAGTCTCAGGGTGTTGTGTTACAAACCCTTACCCTGATCCCAACTAACTATCACCTTTTGAGTCTCAAGTTATTAGATGAAAGATAACAATCATTCATATATTCTATTGTACTGCAACAGATCGACTATTAACTCCCAAATTACTGTTGTCTTTATCTTTTCCTAGTCACTACTATTCTTTTGGAGTAAGTAGAAATATCTATTCGGGGTCCTAATGTTTAAAATCTCTAAAACAACAATCATAATGAAGATAATGTAATACATGAAAGACCTTTATCTAGAACGACTTGACACTTCCTCTACTTTATGAATCCGCGAGGGTTCCCACAACCCTAGCTAAGGGAATTAATCGCTTGTAGTTATGAAATCAACCATGAAATCCAAAGACAAAATTACATGATAAATCTCACAATAATAAGAGAAGAAATCCCAAAGTCTTAAATTGAATAGAAAACCAAGATAGTTGAGAACTTGGCCCCAAAAGGGCCTCTTTCTCAATCAATCAATATGTGAATATATTTATTCCAATTAGTGTATATATAAATTAAAGAAAGCCTAAGGGTATTTATAGATTAACATAAATCCTAGAGTTCAAATCCTAATTAAACCAGGTAAACTTAATTACATATATATAACAGGACTTCAAAGCCTTATAGGAGTGTAATCGGGATAAATAAAAACACTAGAATCAAAACCCAAATAAAATAGGATAAAAGTGGTCACAGTAAGTCCTCTAAATCGGATAGATAATTGAATTAGCTTTCCAATGATACAAATTTTGACTTAATCTGATATTGGGGTGAAAATTTATAGCCAAATTACTGATGCAATATCAACTGTTGGGATGGACTTGCGGTCTGTACCTGTGCTCTGACCCTGGATACAGGCAGTTTCTGTGTTCGTGACCCTAGGTGAAGGTATAGGGAATAGGTAATGGGGAAAGCATCTAGCAAGTTCATCTCTTGGGATTTTAGACTTCTGGCACTTATTTTTCCTATATGCGGTCTGTGGGTCCTACTTGCGGTCCACATGTTTCCTTAGTAAGTGTTGGGAGTCCTCTTTTCAGCTCTTCTTCAATTCCTGAATAAGCTTTGGTTACGAACAAGATGGACATCATCCATACATCCATAATAGAACAAAAAAGTAGCCAAGAACATCACTTTTCATCTTTTTCTCAAATTTAGCATATAAAACCTGATTTCCTGCAAAACACTTTAAAAACATCTTAAATCCAACAAAATAGCCTTAAGTACATGCATATTATCATAGTTTTAAGCATCAAAAGTGCTACATTTATATAGAACATCAACACCCTCAACTTATAATGTTGCATTTCCCCAGGCAATAAAACATAACAAAATAATATAACGATGCTTAACCAAGAGAAACCTAAGATACCTATGACAGTCAATCATCAATTTTATCTCAAGATCATTACCCTCTCCATGTTTAATACTTTAAAACCCAATCGTGTGTATTCATAAATTGTAACAATGTGACACAAAGGAATCAAGCTATGGAATTACATTAGCAACAAAAAACCATGCATATATACAAGTTACACTACCCAAATAAGTAAGCAGCTAGCAATACAAACCTTGTGACCTCTCAACAAAGAATTCCTCCACACTCATATAAAATAGTGCATGTCAATACAGGAACAGTCAAGATACACTCACACTGAAGAAAAAGTTCCAATGAATGCATGTAAAATACGATAGGCTTGACCTTTTTTTATTTACCTTAGCTTTCAGACAGTCAAGTTAGGATCACTTAGGACTTTTATCGGCTTGTAATGTAGGCTTGGGGAGGGTATGATACATATGGAATTTTCAAGTGAATAAGCCTCCTTGTAACTACACTAACCTTGGGGTCTTACTTATTAACCAATTTTTACATTATTTCACCCATATTTCTTCCATTTTATTCTAAAGCACATTCAAGTTGGGTGTGGTTTTCTTATTATTTATTTTTCAACTTAGGCATGGTATGCCCACCCTCAACTAAAAAATGTGCAGTGTCCTCAATGCGCTAAAACAAAGTAAAACCCAGGGAGGTGAAAACATACGTGGGATGCACTAGGATCCCAATTTTTTTTCTTTTTTCTTTTATTTTGATACCACACCAAACCTTACTTTCTTTTTATCTTATTCTGCCCTTCTTCATTCCCACTATACATTACGCACCCCTATGATAGCCACCCTTAATATCAGAAATTTTCTTCAATTGAGGTGCATAATATCCAAGAAGAAACAGGGACAAAACAGGTTAATTATAACACAAATGGGAAGGTGAAAGGTGTAACAAGAAAAATATGCATTTTGGCTCAAAATCGGGATTAAGGGATATAATTCACACATGGAAGGTCATGAAAGTTAAAAGTGGAATGGTATAAAATATGGCCTATGTTCCTTTATTAACCAAATATCCTACGACCTAGGCAAGACTAACCAGGAAAGTTCTGGATTTAGCACAAAAAGAAAACTAAGCAGTATCTCACACACACATGGCACAGAGTCAATATTACCCACTACTACTTATCAAGTTCATGCAATTGTTAGGAATGATTATCATGTCCCTAATTCTAATTCCATAAAAATATTCACAATAGTCACATATATATATATCACACAGCTAAAAAAATGGACAATTGGAGAGGTACTATTATTTATTTCAACAATCAACCAAAACATGTCAACTACCTTAGACACTAATTTTTCTCCTAGTTAAACACCAAACATATTAAACCAAAACACAATACACCATGCAGACTCTACTAGGAATAAGATACTGGGGAAACGAGTCATGGTGGCAAAAACCCCAGGAGGACATCAAGACCCACAAGCAGTCCCACCCCCAACTTAAAATCATGCATTATTCCCAATGTATCAAATCAAAAAGAGAGAGTTAGGAACATACTTGTGGAACCATAGGTGCTGAGATCTGACGTCAATCACGTAATACAAATACAAATAACAAAGTACCATGGGTTGCCTCCAAAGCAACGCCTGATTTCATTTTATAGCATGACAAGACTTTGTTGCATAATAAGAATTCCCTATCCATCCCATGGGTATCTCTATTACTCAGACTTCATCAAGGTAGCCCCTTAGTTGGCCTCCATATTTCTCTTTCCACTTTGAACTTATGAATTGTTCCCCTAATTATTTTTTCGATTTCCCATTATGCTATGGGTAGGGGTATAAAAAAGGACCGAACAAATAGATGTGGCATGGTGTACTTCTTGGTCGTTATGAAAGGAATATAGTTCTTTGATTTTAGCTCAACAAATTCAAGAATATGACATATCTTTCCTCCTCCTTGCACTTGTCTTCAGGCTTAAATGACTCGACCAAGATCTGAATATCCAAACACAATGTGGATAAATGCTTAGAATGAGGTCCAAGACACCCCAACTTAGGATTTGCAGTCTTCTTTACATCCCACACAACTCTAGTATGCTCTTCTTAAGTGTGACATCATTCTATAAAAGCATGAGCAATTTTAGACTTCTTCAATTTCAGCTCTTCATGATGGCTTTTAAAAATTCTTTCAGCCTCACACCACCCATAAATAAGTCTCTTGGTATTCAAGGAAACAAAATTTTCATTCAACACAACTTATGGGTGGTAAATATAAAAGACAAACCTGTCAATCTCTTGAATAAGCTTATGATTGTTGTGGACAAGGTGTGTTATTGTTTTAATCAGGCTATCCTTGTTTTAACACATTATATTTTCCACACTCCTACAATAATGCACCATATCAAAAGGAAAAGCATTAATAAATAGAGAGTCATCATCACTCCATACTTTCTCTATCCGAACTGTCATCTCAAGAAGAGTAGGAAATAAAAAAACAAAACAAAAGAAAAATAAAGCCCAATTACACCAACAACGTCAATCAAGAATTCTAAGATTGTATTCACCAGCAACGATGCCAAAATATGATAACCCTCAAAATATACCTCTAATTGAAGGATGAAGTAGTTACTATCAAATATAGTAACCTAACTAGGTTAGGGTCGAATCGTAAGGGAATACGTATGAAATCCTTCTCGAACTTGTTAGAATTACCTGGCAGTGCAGAAAAATAAAAAAGGGGAGATTTGTTTGAATAGAAAAAAGAGAAGAATTGGTTTCTCTTGGTTGTAAACAATCTAAGATGAACTCTAGGCTTTTTTTTCCCTGGCTTATAAACTCAGCAGATATATCATGCATTGTCAAACTATTCCAATATCTTGCAAGAAAAATCATTAAGTTATGTACCTCCTACAGTATTTTGAACGAGTAGAAGGATTTCACCATTTACTTTTTGAGTCCCAGGGTGTCGCGTTACAAACTTTTACTCTAATCCCAGTTAACTATCACCTTTTGAGTCTCAAGTTATTAGATGAAAGATAACAATTATTTATATATTCTGTTGTAGTGTAACAGATCGACTATTAACTCCCTAATTATTATTGTCTTTATCTTTTCCTAGTCACTACTCTTCTTTTGGATTAAGTAGCACTATATAGACAGGATCCTAAAATTGGCAACCTATAAGAAAATAATCATAATGAAGATAAAACAATACATGCAAGACTATTTATCTAGAATGACTTGGCACTTTCTCTACTTCGTTAATTCGTCAAGGTTCCCACAACCCCAGCTAAGGGAATTAACCTCTTATAATTATGGGATCAATCATGGAATCCATAAACAAAATTACAAGATAAATCTCAAAATAATAAGAGAAGAAATCCCAAAGTCTTCAATTGAGTAGCAAACCAAGAACAATCTAAGATGGTTGAGAACTTCGCCCGAAAGGGGCCTCCTTCCCAATCAATCAATATATGAATATGTTTTTCTCAATGAGCGTGCATATAAATATACAAATCCTAAGGGTATTTCTAGATTACAAGAAACCCTAGAGTTCAAATCCTAATTAAAATAGGAAAACTTAATTTCCCATACATAATAGGATTTACAAGCCTTAAAGGAGTGTAATTGGGATACATAGAAACCCTAGAATCAAAACCTTAATGAAATAGGAGAAAAGTGGTTTTGGTAATACCTTTCCATTAGATAGATAACCGAATTAACTTTCTATAAATACAAATTTTTCCTCATTCCGATATCGGGGTGAAAAGGTTTTGCCAAATTACCGAAGCAATGTAAACATTAGATATGAACTTGCAGCCTGTACCTATTCTATAAACTTGGGCGCAGGTAATATCAATGGTCCTGAACCTGGGCATAGTTATATGGTACAGGTAATGGGTGAAAATATCTTGCAAGTTCAGCTCTTGAGATTTTGGACTTTTGGCACTTGGTATGCCTACATGCGGTCCATGGGTCCCACTTGCGGTCTACATGTTGTTTTAGTAAGTACCGGGAGTCCTCTTTCAGCTCTTCTTCAATTGCTGAGCATGCTTAGATTACGAACAAGCTGTAAATTTCCCTGAACATCCACAATAGCACCAAAAAGTATCCAAAAATATCACTTTTCATCTTTCTCTCGAATTTAGCATATAAAACCTGATTTTCTGCAAAACACTCCAAAAATACCTTAAATCCAAGAAAATATCCTTAAGTGCATGCATATTATCATAGTTTTAAGCATCGAAAGTGCTATATTAATATAGCATATCAAATTTAAGATAAAAGATTGATCTTGAAATCTTGGGAACTGAACATTGCAGGATTTTTGCACCTGCTACTTGCGTTTTCTACCTGCGCTTTCTACCTGCGCCCTCCACCTTCATCTTGTTCCTAGGCCCCAGGTAGTACCTGTTCCTTGTTCCTGGGCCATAGGAAGTACCTGTACCCTACCAGACCGTAGGTGCAGGGAGTAGGTGTCCACCGACCCGATTTTCTCCTACTTTATTTGGGCTTAGTTTTTAGGGTTTCTCTTATACTATAAATACCTTTTATGTACTTATTAGTCAGAGACATATAAGATATACAAGATACGTACTTTTAACACTTAGAAATACATTTTGATTTCAAGATCAATCTTTGATCTTGGGATTTCATTTAATTGACTTGGATTGATTATTCAATTTACAATTGTGGGTTCTCTTTATTCTTATCATTGTGATTTCATCTTTGCTTTATAATACGAGTTCTATTGATTTCTTCACAACCATGAGTGTCTAAAACTCACAACTAGGGTTGTGCAAACGCTAGCTGATTGACGAAGTAGGGAAAGAGTAATTGTTGAATTAAACCAATACCCATGGAATTAATTGTATGATATTCATTATAATAGTTGTCTTAGAAATGGTAAATGTTAAGATCCCACCTAGATATTGCTACTTACTCTAAAAAAAGGAGTAATTACTAGGAAAAGATAATGACAACAGTAATTTGCGAGTTAATGCTCGATCCGTTGCAGTACAACAAAATATAGAGAATGATCATTAGCTTTCATCTAATAACTAGAGACTCAAAAGGTGATAGTTAACTAGGATCAAGAGAAGGGTTAGCAATGCGACATCCTGAGACTTAAAAGTTAAAGGGTGAAATCCTCCAACTCATCCAAAAAACAGTAGGAGGTACATAACTTATTGCTTTTGCATGCAAGGTATTAGATTGTTACAACAACACACATAAACCTATAGATTTGAGACACTAGGGGGAACACTGTCCTATTTTGCACCTCAAATTGATTTCAACTGAAGATAATATTTTTACTTTCTCAAAACTTCTACAAAAAATTCCCCTCATTTACTTTCCTATTTTGCCTATAGACTGTAACTACTAAGATCTAACAAACCACAAGTTCCCTTGGGATTCGACCCCAATCTTAGTTGGTTTACTATATCTTGACAAAGATCGTATCATAACCTAAAATAAGGTGTTGCTTTGATGTTATCAAAGAAATTGGTACAGTTGCTAGGGCACACGGTGTTGATTTGTGGATTAAAATTGTTGCAGTTTTTGTGTTTTTCTTTTTTTTCTTAGTTGGTCATATGATGGTGTATGCCTAGCACATAGAGTAGAGTCAATCCTTTACTTGCACTGATTTCAGTGAAGGTCCTACAATCACACAGTAGGATGGAAGAGACAAAGAGGGACAATCTCCCTGAAGAAGGAATGCCAAATAGTGTTGAAATATAGATAACAGACTATCAAAAGGAACTCAGTAGAGATCAGATCAGAAGTTGACCTCAAGCGATCCCAGCATGTTAATTTGTTCAGCCATATGTTGATGATGAAGAAGATTAAGGATACAATGAGTCGGCTAATACAAGAGCTATTATTCCTCCAAGCTTATCTCCTGATATCAAGTTCAATATATCTATTGCTATGATTCAGACTTTATACTTGAAAGGTGTGGTTGCGGGGTCATGACAAATGATGGAAATTGCACTTCACAAATTTTATTAAGATATACACTTAATACACCATACCAGGGGTAGCTTAGGAGGCACTAAGACTGAGGCTTTTTCCTTTCCCCTTTATTGGAGAAGTATCATTATGGCTTGGGGAACTTCCAAGTTGAGCTATTACTATATGGAAGGAGCTATGCAGATAGTTCTTGAATAGTTTCTTTCCTCTATCAAGTGTACTACTGCTCAAGGATGAGATTCACAATTTCATGTAGATAAACTCGGAATCTATGTATGATACATGGTTTCAATTTAAGATAAGACTTAATATGGTACCCATCCACCAAATATTAAGGACAAGTTTGCCAGAAATATTCTATAGAGCTCCGACTATCAGTTCAAGAGCAATGGCAGACACTATTTTTGGAGGAGCCTTTATGAGATTATGATGGGAGATAGCTTTGGGTATTATGGATCAGATCTCATTAAATAAACAAGAATGTCAAACTTGGAAGGTTGAGAAAGGTTTTGATATTTATGACATTAAAGCTTCTGGTACACTAAGAGTAGCTGAAGATGTTATAGCTCAAGAGATTTTATTATTACGGATGAAAATTGGTGAGTTGGTCAAGCAACTTGTAAACATCATTTCTTCTACGGAGTATGAATTTGGAATATCTAAGAAGGAAAAGAATGTGGATAGTTAATTGACATATTTTTAAGCCCAAGGGAAAGTGAATCAAGGTCAAAACTATCTTGATGAGAGAGATAAGTACATTCCACCTGGGAGACAAAAGACAAAGTCTAGAATACAATAGATGTTGACCATGTTGATGAAGGGACAACAAAGCCAAGTGGATTAATTAATTAACTTAAAGCTGAAATTTTTTGTATTATCCCAAAAGGTTAAATCACATGAAACTGCTATTAAGCAATTGAAATAGCGGTATGGGACAATCTCCACCACTTTGGCAGAGAGATAAGAAAAAACAGTGCCTAATTATAATGAGCAGAATCCTCTAGCATTGGATCACTGTATGGACATTTATACTTGGAATAATTATCCACCCAACGAGCACTATTTGCCTGTGATAGATGAGAAAAAGAAAAAGGAAGGTGATGTTGAAAAACCAGCTAAGGTAGGGTTTGAGAAGCTGAGTTGTACGGATGATGATTTTGACAATGATATTATTGATGACTGGATTGGTCAAGAGCTCCAAAACATAGTCAATGAATTTATCTCAAGTTTTCATACAACCTCAATTGAAAAGAAAGAAGATCTAGGTGCAGTCAAAATTCCATGTTCTTTTGAATCGTATGAGATTAGTCAGGGACTATGTCATACTGGAGAAAGATTAAATGTTATGTTATGCCATTGGTGATATAAAAGGTCTTGGGGTTAGGAAAACTACAGCCTACCTCATAAAGGTTATTGATGCAGATTCATCAATAAATGAGCCAGTAGGTATCATGCGTAACATGTAAGTCAAAGTAGCATCATTTACTTATTCGACAGATTTCATGATTGTTGATTATGAAGTGGATACCCATTGTCCAAGTATCTTAGGTAGTATCTTTTTAGCTACTAGAAGAGTGATGATTGATATGGACTTGGAAGATATCACTTTCAACTGGAATAAAGAGAAAATTATGTTGAATATATGCATAATAGTACAATAACTAAACGATATGAGAGTTGTGGTACTAATAGACGCAGTGGATGAGGACATGATTATAGTTGATATGCCTATTAAGGAAAGATTAGGGTTAGAAGCCTTGGCTGTGGTAATTATAAATTTGAGAGTGATGTAATAACTGACTATGGTGAGATGGTTAATGCCCTACATGGAATAGGATCTTACAAGTACCCCCATAAGAAGCTTGATCTTGACTTAATGAATAGAACCACACCTCCAACTAGACCCTCGATTCAAGAACCACCGGTATTGGAATTAAAGGACTTCTCTCCCCACTTGCAGTATGCATTATTAGGACCAACAATACCTTACTAGTGATTATTGCAGCAGATTTAGGGGGATCACAGGTGGAGGCTATGATATCATTATTACAGAAATTTAAGAAAGCTATTGCATGTACCATTGTTGACATAATGGGGATCCCACATGGTATATTCTCACATAAGATACAACTTGAGATAGAAATTCCCAGTATTGAGCATTAGAGATTATTAAAACCTCCTCTGCAAGAATTGGTAAAGAAGGAGATAATTAAGTAATTAGATACTATGGTGGTTTTCCCTATTGCAGACAATAGATGGGTTAGCGTGGTTTAATTTTTACCAAAGAATAGGGATTACCGTGGTTCCAAATGAAATGAATGATTTAGTACCAATGAGTACAATGTCTAGATGGAGAGGGTGCATGGATTATAGAAAACTAAATAGGTAGACACAAAAAGATCATTTCCCGATGTCATTTATAGATCAGATGCTGGACAAACTTGCCGGTAGGAGTTGGTACTATTTTATTGATGGGTGCTCGGGATACAATCAAATTATGGTTGTCCCCGAGGATCTAGAAAAGACTATCTTTACTTACCGCTGTGGGACCTTTGCGTTCAAGAGGATACCATTTGGACTTTGCAATGCACCAATAATTTTTTAGGGATGTATGATATCTATTTGATATAACATAGTGGAAGATATGATTGAGGTATTCATGGATGATTTTTCAGTGGTCAGAGATTCTTTCTATGATTGTTTAGCCCATCTAGCCAGCGCACTACAAAAGATTTAATGAGTGTATTTGGTGCTAAATTAGAAGGAATGTCATTTCATGGTGAGATAAGGTATAGTGTTAGGGAATAAGATCTCCGTACATGACATTTAAGTAGACAAAACAAAGATATAGGTGATTGAGAAATTGCCACATCAATATCAGTTAATGGTATACAATGTTTTTTGGGTCACGTTGGTTTCTATAGAAGATTCATAAAGGATTTATCTAAGATTGCATCACTCTTATGAAAAATTTTGGAGAAGGAGATGAATTTTTTGTTTGATGATGAGTGTCTCAAGTTTTTTAAATTCCTAAAGGATCAGTTTATTTCGGCGCCTATTATTGTGCCACCAGGCTGGTCTCTACCTTTTGAGGTAATGTGTGATACAAGTGGAGTGCCCTTAGGTGTTGTCCTTAGTAAAATAAGAGAGAAGATCTTACATCCCATATATTATTCCAGTAAAGCTCTAAACCCAGCATAGAAAAATTACACTGTTATAGAGAAGGAGCTACTTTCGATGGTTTTTGCTTTTGAGAAGTTTTGGTCCTTCTTGATTAGGACCAAGGTGATAGTTTACACTGACCATGCAACATTAAGGTAATTGATGATGAAGAAATATACCAAACCTCGACTGATTTGTTGGGTACTCTTACTGCAAGAGTCTAATTTTAAGTTCAAGGACTGAAAAGGAATAGGGAATCAAGTCGCGTACCACTTACCAAGACCTGGAGAAGAGAAAATCCAAAAACTAGGGAATGATCTTGAGATAGATGATTATTTTCTAGATGAGCATGTGCTAGCAACATTTCATGATTTGATCCCCTGGTTTGCTGATTTTGCCAACTACTTGGAAAGTGACCTCATTCCAGAATATTTATCCTTCAAGCAACGACAGAGATTTATGCATGTGGTACAAAATTCTTTTGGTATGATCCATATTTGTTCAGGGTTTGTGCCAATGTAGTTATTCGAAGATGCATACCAGAAGTGGTGATGCTAAGAATTCTAGAGTCTTGTCATTCATCACTAATTGAGGGTCACCATAGTATTACATAGACAACCCATGAGATCTTACAATATGGGTTCTATTGGCCTATATTATACAAGGATACTCATGGTTTGTCATAGTCCTGTGACCAATGTCAGCGTCAAGGCAATATTTCTCGATGCCATGAACTCCCCATGAAACTTATCTTGGAGTTGAAGCTATTTGATGTGTAGGGAATTTATTTCATAGGTTTGATTTCGAGCTCCTATTGCATAAGGTACATTATGATAACGGTTGACTATTTATCAACATAGGTGGAGGGAGTTGCATTTCTGGACAATGAAGTACAAAGTGTCAACATTTTTTCTAAAAAGAAACATCTTTTCCAAATTTGGCACTCTAAGTGCAATTATTAGTGATGGTGGATCTCACTTCGACAATTGGTTGTTCAAGGAACTACTTGATAGATATGGTGTGAGGCATAAGGTGGAAACACCTTACCATCCATAGACTAGTGGGTAAGTGGAAGTCTCTAACAGAGAAATAAAGTCATACTGGCGAACACTGTGAATGCCAACAGGGATGACTGGGCTAGAAAGCTAGATGATGCATTGTGGGTCTATCAGACCTATTATAAAAATCTCATAGGTTCCTCTCCATATCAGTTGGTATATGGAAAAGCATGTCATTTACCGGTTGAGCAGGAGCATAAGGAACTTTAGGCATTAAAAAGGCTAAATTTAGAATGGCGAGGGGCAACAAATTTGAGGTCGGTTAAGGTAAATGAGTTGGACAAGTTCCGAATACATGATTATGAGAGCTCATCCATATACAATGAGATAATGAAGCTATACCATGATAAGAAGATTACGAAGAGAATGTTTAAACACGATGATTTGGCCTTGCTGTACAATTCAAGACTATGCTTGTTTCTTAAAATTTGAGGTCAAGATGGACCAGACCATTCACTGTGGTTAAGGTGTTCCCATATGGTGCTTGTGAGATAAAGCGTGATGGTGATGTACCATTTAAAGTGAATGGACAGCGTGTAAAACATTACATGGGAAACTTACAAGAAATTAGAATTTATGCTGAAATGGACCTCGATGAAGTCTGAGTAATAAAGGGAGTTGAGTCGTGCCGCGATAATAAATCAGGAACTTCTTGGAAGGTAACTCAAGGTATGTTTTTTTAATTCATATTATGTGTTTGACGTCATATCTTTGCACGTACATTTTCATAGGTATTTTTCTAGTTCTCTCATTTGGATTGGATACATTAGGGAAATGCATGATATTCAGTTGGGGTAGGGCCGCTTATGGGTCTCTATGTCCTCTTGGGGTTTTTATTGTTGTGTCTATTTTCCCTGGAGTTTTTTATTCCTAGTTGAGTTGGCATGCTTAGGCATATTGTGTTTTGTTTAGTGATGTTTTGTGTAATTAAGAGATTTTGAGTATTTAGGGCTAGTCAAATTTTTACTGATTTTTTATACCCCTCGAAAATTTGTGATCTACAATTGTGTTGATGTACATATATGTGAATTTTGTGGATCTTGTTGTGGCATTAGTATTAGGGGCATGATAACCATTTGTTGACAATTGCATAAACTAAATAGGTAATAGTTGGTGATACTGACTCTGTGCTATGTGAGTGTGAGATACTACCTAGTTCCCTTTGTATGATGAATTCAGAACTTGCCTAGTTAGTCTTGCCTAGACTGAAAGATAGTCAATTAGGAAAGGATCATAGCCCATTTTTTTATTCAAGTTCACTTTTAGCCTAAATAGCCTTCCATGTGCGAATAGTATCCTTTGATCCCTATTTTGATCCATGTATGCCTATTTTTCTTATTTTAACTATTCCCCTTCCTATTTGTATTACAATTTACCTGTTTGGCCTATTTCTCCTTGGACAGTATGCACCTCAACAAATGTAAAAATCCTAAGTTGAGGTTGGCTATCATAGGGGTGCGTAGTGTAAACTGGGTATAAAAAAGAGTAAAATAAGAGAAAAAGTTAGTAGGGATGGGTGTGATAGAAAAAAAGAAAAAGAAAAAATTGTGAAAAAGAAAAAAAAACAGAGGTAATAAAAGACTAAACCTGAATGTGCATTAAAGAATAAAAAGAGAGAAATAAGGGTAGAGTAAAAGAAAATTGGATAGTAAGTGAGACCCTAAAGTTACTGTAGTACAAATAAGGCCTAGTCACATTAAAATGTCCATATATGTCATACCAAGCCCCAAGCCTACATTACAAGCTGAAAGAAGTCCTATAGTGATCCTAACGTGTATGTGTTGTCTGGAAAGAGGAGGACTCAATGATTATTTATTCATCGAAACTAGAAGTTAATAATTCTTAATGTCATGAGAACAAGTTCTTTCTTTGACCTTCCCACGAGCTTCGTCTAGTTTATGGGGAGTACATAAAAGTCGAATTTGAAAAATCATAACAAACCTCCCTTATTTATTTTCTATTGCAATTTCTGGATTATTATATGATTATTTTTTCACTTTCCATATATAGAAAAGAAAGGGAAATCGGCCACAATAAAATTACCTTCTGGGGAGGTCCGTTTGATATCCAAAAACTTCTCAGCAACAGTTGGACAAGTGGGGAATATTGGGGTGAACCAGAAAAGTTTGGATAGAGCCGAATATAAGCATTGGCTAGGTAAGCGTCCTGTAGTAAGAGGAGTAGTTATTAACCCTACAGACCATCCCTGCAGGGGTGGTTAAGGAAGAGCCCCAATTGGTAGAAAGAAACCCACAATCCCTTGGGGTTATCCTGCACTTGGAAGAAGATGTAGAAAAAGAAATAAATATAGTGATAATTTGATTCTTCATTGCCATAGTAAATAGGAGAGAAAATCAAATTTAATTCTTTGTTTTTACAAAAACTTTACCAAAAAAATAGGAGTAAGCTTGTGAACTATCTGAATGTTAAGGTAATGAAAATAAGGGCAAGCCTATGGTATTTAACATGCATTGAATGGAAATTCTTTATTGAGTGTTAGTGTCTCTTGACCGTCCCTCAATTGACATACATAATTTCATATGTGTGAGGGGGATATTCTTGTTGTGAGGGAACTTGAGTCATGTTGCTAGCTATCTGCTTTCTTATGGTAGTGTAATTTGTGCATATGAGTGGTTGCTTGTTTCTAATGTAACTTTCATAGTTTGACCCCCTGGTTTCACATTGTTAAGTTTCATGATTAATACTCAGTTGGATTAGAAAAGAGTTATAGGAGGGGATGTTATGATTTGAACTTAATGTGATAGTTTACCGCCTTAAATATCTTAAATTCTCTTAGATAAGAATTGTTTTAGTTTTGTTGTGTTTTTACTGTCCGAGGACATGCAAACATTCTAAGTTGAGGGTGTTGATGTGTTATAGAAATATAGCACTTTCGATGCTTAAAATAATTAAAATATGTAAGTTTCTGAGGGATTTTTGTTAGATTTAATCTATTCTGGGTATGTTTTGCATAAATCCATGTTTTGGATGAAAATTTTATGAAAAAGGTGAAAATGGTGCTTTTGGTGACTTTTTTTAGTGATTATGGATGATTGGGACGGTTTCTAGCTTGTCGTGATTGATGCATATTTGTGAGTTGAAAAAAATCTGAAAAACTTACTCCGGCACCTACCAAGTCAACATGAAGCCGCAAGAAGGACCTATGGACCACATATACACAAAGTCGGTTCCAGAAAGTCAATATCCCAGGAGCTAAACATTACAGGATTTTCGTTCCTACCACCTACGCCCTTCCAAACTGCAGGTGGAGGGAGTAGGTTGCCACCGAGCCGATTTTCTCCTACTTCATTTGGGCTTAGTTTTTAGTGTTTTCTCTTGTACTATAAATACCCATTATGTACTTTTTAGTCAAATAAATATAAGATATACAAGTTATGTACTTTTAACACTTAGAAACATATTTTGATTTCAAGATCCATCTATGATCTTGGGATTTTATTGTTTGTCTTTGATTGATTATTCATTTTAAGGTTGTGGGTTTTATTTTATCTTATCATAGTGATTTCATCATTGCTTTCCAATATGAGTTCTATTGATTTCTTCACAACCATGAGTGGCTAAAAACCATAGCTAGGGTTGTGTAAACCCTGGATGATTGACGAAGTAGGGGGACTGTGATTGTTGAATTAAACTAATAACCATGGCATGGATGGAATTATCTTCATTATAATAGTTGTCTTAGAAGTTGAAAACATTAGTATCGCTTCTAGATATTGCTACTTACTCCAAAAGAGCAGTAGTGACTAGGAAAAGATAATGACAACAATAATTTTGGAGTTAATAGTCGATCCACTTCAGTACAACAAAATATAGAGAATGATCATTAGCTTTTATCAAATAACTAAAAACTCAAAAAGTGATAGTTAACTGGGATCAAGATAAGGGTTAGTAATGCGACATCTTGAGACTGAAAAGGTAAAGGGTGAAATCCTTCTACTCTTCTAAAAGTCTGCAGGAGGTACATAACTTATCGATTCTGCATGTAAGGTATTAGATTAGTTTAACAACACACATAAACCTACAGAGTTGATACGCCAGGAAGAACACAATCGTAGTGTTCACATATAATTTATTTCAATAAAAGTTGATATTGTTACTTGCTCGAAACTACTACAAACAAATCCCCCCATTTTTTTCTGATTTTTCCCATAGAGTGTAACTATTGAGATCTATCATAACACGTGTTCCCTTGGGATTCGAACCTAACCTTAGTTGGGTTACTATATCTTGACAGTAATTGTGTCATCATTTAATAGAAGGTGTTACTTAGTCATTATTAAAGAAATATTTGATATGGCAGTGCAATACTAGATGATGCAGCCGCTGCTATAGCATCACGTCTCTACCTATCCATGAATGCAGTCTTTAATAAATCATGTTTGTCCTTTTTAAGGGCCTCCTCCTCTATTATAACAGGATCTTTCAAATCATGTAAGTGACCTCTTTTTGTCCCAATTGTTGGGATATCCTCATCATTCTCCGCAAGGAAATCAAAATATCTCAGCACACTCAGAGGTGATATCAGGACTGTAGGGGATAAAATCAAGGGAGTAGCTGCTACACAACTCTCTACAAGAGAGCATACCTCTGCTCTTAGGATATCAAAACACTTCCTCATATGAACAAAATCTTATATAACCCATCTCTCTGACTCATCAATCCATGTCTGAAACTCAGCACGTAGCTCTGACAGTGCGATTCTCTGAGTTGTCTCTCATCTAGCCTCATCCTGCTCAAATCTAAACATGACCCCTGATCTTATTTGTATAAATACGATTTTCATATCGGTCTTGACAACCTTTAATCGAGCGGTTCTGTCCCTCTAGATCTCCACTAGGCTCTGCCAAAACTCACAGGATACAGTAATCATACCTGTTGTAGGATCTGTAGTGGATAGGTGAGCAGGATTTATAGATGCACCAATCGACTCTAAGGTCGACGATGGGGATGAAGTAGAAGTAGCCTCTGTTCTCTCGCCCTGTGTACTAGAATTTGAAGCATCTCACTGCTCTCTTATCTTCATAGTTATACCAACATCCGCATTATCTATATATTCCTCATCAGGTTTTGCAAAAACTATCAGCCCCACAAAATGGGCCTGTAGTACTTCTGCCCACTGTCTAGATCTCCCAGAAGTGTTTGGATGTGACATAACCTTCATGGTCCTTGTCTACACAATCATGGTAAGAGTCACCCTCTTATCAATATCTGGTAACTCAGGAACACCGACCTCACCTTATAGCCTTTGAATTATATAAGGAAATGGCAGGTTATTTAGCTAACCAAAGGCTCCATCATGTAGCTCATACCTGAGGATGACATTAAAATCAATTTCATAACCATCCATCAAGCAGAAAACTAGTACAGCTCCCGCCCACATCAATGTATTATCTGAAGCAGTGGGTAACAAGTGATATGTAATCAACAACCACTAAAATTTAGCCTCCAACGTCAACATGCCCTTTTTGATCACAACTGGACCCTCAATCCATGGGGCCTCATCACCCTGTGGTGAAATATATTTGGCTATCCACCTACCCATATCAACCCTCTTAGCTTTATGCTCAGTATCCCACATAATATGACGATCTTGTGTGTTCCTCAATTTATGGTCACACTCTGCTCTAGATGTAGGTGTAATATAATCTAGGTAGAACATGGCTCTGTGGATAGTCTCCTCTTTAATATCAACTCTAACTCCTCTGGCTAATGTATTATAATGTTGTGGCTATTCTGCAAATTTGATCAAGATTGAATGATGGTGCATGGTAAGGACTATGTTGGATCTATAATATGTATAAATCACCCACACCAAAGCCAAGCTATAAGTACTGAATGGCCTGGTCATCCAATATAGCTGATACCTGTCAATTACTTCCCGAAACTGTGGTAGCTGCTCTAGATCTGATAGATCAATCCGATACTTCTCATAAATACATCTCATAAGCCTTCATATTTCCTAAACATAATTGTTAATATCATATATCTCACATATCCCAACCACAAAACACCACAATGTCCCTTATCGGGAGGTGCATCTTGGACAGGCATGGGTGTCTTCTTAAACTATGCATCATGGGAAGCCTGTGTTGTACCCTTCTCAGACTAGGGAACCTCTAATGACTATTCCTTCTCAACCTTCTCAAAATAACCCTGGGATCCCTCCTCAGACTAGGGGTCCTGAGCATCACCATATGGAGTAGGCTCAAACTCTGCCTCCTCGTCATCATCATCATAATCTGGTAGAGGAGTATGTGGTGGTAATATCCTTGTGTACTTCATCCTTGGATGGGTTATAGATGCTTGAGCAGCCTGGAAAGTCTGCCCTGTTGTGACTCTATGTGTCATAGTAATTGCAGTATCAACACCATGTTGTCTCGGATACTCCTCTACCATACCGCTAAGCTCGGGTGACTATGACCATCTCCTTGATGTACCAGCCTTTTTATTTACTACTTTAGGTGACATGTAAACCTAAAAAACCTAATATTAGTCTCTAGCAAAAGTTGAAGAAAAACTCAAAATTCAAAAAGTTTGATTTTTTCTTCAATTTTCACACCCCTATAACTTATTTGAAATCCCAAAAAATCCAATGTATTCACACTAATCAAGTATCATGAATTTCAAAGCAAAAAAACACGTTCAACTTATGGTAGTACTTTCAATCTGTCATGTTCAACTTCCGATTAGGGCCTAAACTAAGAATTCTAATTCAAAGCAAGGCCCTATATTTTGATTTTAGGCTAGTTGAAGGCCCCTCATAGAACTATTATAGTTTCTATATATTTAGAAATGAAATACACATATAAACTTGTTTTCAAAGTAAAAAAACCAATATATAACCATTAGGGGACAAGAAAGTCACCACTTACATGAAAGTTAGAAGAGAATAATGAAGAATTCAAGCAAAACTAAGGTTGAAACTTGTTTAGCATGTTGGAACAAGTTGGTATCTCAAACAAGTGTCAATTTTTCCTTTTATTAAGTATGGGGTTGGTTTATGTTTTTGGTAATTTAAAGAAAATTTGAAGTTTTGAGATTTAGAATGAGTTAGAATGAGGTTATTTATATAGGTGGGGTGCTTCAATAGGTCATATTTAAATGGTGGTGGGCCCAAAATTTTAATTAAAAAGTGGGCCCAAATTCTAACCAACCTGTGGTACGTACCTGCACCTTGTACCCGCGGTTGGGTCCTAGGCACAGGTAATACCTGCGACCCACAGGTGATGGGTGCAGGTGCTATGCCAAAATCTTTGTCCTACTTTTTCACAACCCAAACTTGGTGTGTTGACATTTTTCAGATACTTATGGTCCTTCACCTAAGTTTTAGGTCCCTAAAATAAAATTAGGTGCCAAAGTCCATAACTTACCATTTGTCATCCTCAAAATTTCAAGTTTTCTACTTGTTGCTCAACTTACCATGTAGAACATGTGACAATGATAAGATGATCACACAGTCCACCTGGAAATTTATGAATGTAGAAATGTTTATCACATTCCATGTAAGGTGAAAAATCTAAAATCCTACAAAAAACAAAAATAACAAAATTGTAAACACTAAAATATAGTGGGTTGCCTCCCACTTAGCGCCTTATTTAACATCGTGGTATGACGTAGCTGTGTTGGTTACTTTGACTTAAAAAGTAAGTACATGGGTTGCCTCCCATTCAATACTTAATTTAACATCATGGCACGACACAGGTATCTTGATTACTCAGAATTCATTAAGATACCCATAGGAATATCCTCCAAGGTTATCAATGAAGTAAATCACTGACACTGCCCTCATGTCGGTTGGCTGCCTCATGGACTTTTGGATGTTGAATTTCACCTCCTCACTATTAACTTGGAATTTCATCTCACCCTTCTCCATGTCAACCATAGCTCTGCCTATGTCTATGAGTGGTCTTCTAAAAATAATGGGCAACTCAGTGTCAACCTCACAGTCCAAAATAACAAAATTAGTCAGGAAAATAAGTTTCTTCACCCTAACAATCATGTCAAAAGATATTCGCACAGGCTTCTTCACTGTGCGGTCTACCATCAATATCTGCATCCAAGTCGTTTTCGGAGGGTTAAAGCCTAGTTGCTTAAAGACAACCAACAACATCAAATTTATGTTGGCCCCTAAATCACACAAGGCTTGGGCAAATCTGGATGACCCAATAGTGCATGGTATAGTGAACGCCCTGGGTTCACTCTTTTTATTTGCCAATGACCTAGTCGTGACTACACTGTAGTGGTCCATACCCTCAACATACTCAAAAGTTGCTCCTTTCTTCCTTGTGACCATCTATTTCATGAAAAAGATTTATCCTGGAATTTTCTCTAATACCTCAACAAGAGTTATGTTTAAGCTCAGCTCTCTCAGTATCTCAATAAATTGATTAAACTTACCTTCCTCTTTCTTCTGTATTAGTCATCGAGGGAATGGTAGGGGTGGTCTCAAAATCTGTCTTGAATCTGCAATATTAACTTGACCCTTACCTTTATCTTTAGCAATTTTACCTCTATCACCTGTTATCTTCTCAGACTCAGCCGCAGGTGTCTCATCAATAACAAATTCTATAGAAGGTAGTGGGGGTCCATAGTAGTGATACCAAACCTCGTGGTAGTAGCAAGTACGTGATTGTATTTTTTTGAATTTTCCACTGTGTTGCTCAAAAGGGTACCTGGCTACCTCTGGTTCAGAGTTGCAGATATTTACCAAAACTGGTGCTCCAACTGCTTAATAGCAGTGACATGTGACTCAACCTTCTCGGTCAACTTTGAAATATCAGCCTTAATCTCTCTAAGGATGGTTTCCTGATTTTTTCCTATCCCTTCACCAACTTAGCCAGCATCTCCTCTGTTCTTGATTTTGTATCATGTCTACCAGGTGGGATGTATCTATCTCCCTTTTATCTATAGTCATCCTTGTTTCTCCAGCCACCATCTTGCTCTTTGCTATGATCTCTGTACCTATCATAATAGTTTCAACCTTGGTTCCCTTGGCCTTGGGCTCGGAAACCCGCTATCTGATGATCTAGGTAGTTAGCTTTCTCTTTTAATTTTAACTCATACGCTTTGGAGGTTTTCCTATATACTGCTACTGCATTCACTTTCTCAGAACTAGCTACTACAAACTTCTTTGCTAGCACCCTTAAATTAGTCCTTACAAATGTAATTTCTTGCAATACTATATCATCAACTGCTCTCTATTTGAAGGAAGCACCTATAACATAAGTACCAGATCCTCTCTCAGCCTCCAGAGTTTTCCACCCTGGATTAGTGAGTGATATCCTATCTAACATCTCCGAAGTTGCCTCCCAACGTAGTCTTATAAAACCTCCTCTAAAGATGGTGTCTGCCATGGATCTAGAATTGATCATCACGACTCTATATAATATCCTTGATAAGGTCATCCCTGATAACTGATGATTTGTCACCAAGCTCAACTTCTTCTTAAACCTGAACTAAGCCTCGGACATGGATTCTGATGCAGCTACCTAAAATTATAGATCTCATCCTTAAGATGCAACATCCTCGATGAAGGAAAGAACCTATTTAATAATTTCTTGCACAACTTATTCCAAGGAGAGATAGAGCCTCTTTGCAATTCCCCTAACCATAAAGATGCTAATCCTATAAGTGAGAATGGGAAAAGCCTCAGTCTAAGTGTTTCTTGATTTTCCCCAGGATTGGTATACCAGTTATAAATCCCAAGGAAATTTTCAAGGATCAAATTTGGATTATCGGTAGGCAATCCTGCAAATACACACTTCAAATTATGAAGTTGGATCATTGCACTAGTAATGTTAAATTTGATGCCTGGGGGCAAAACAGGAGGTACTAGGGCTCCAGTCTCTATTGGTTCAACATATCCCATATATTCTTAATCATATATATATGGCTACATATACTGATATGCTAGAATAACTTGAACACAGTTACATCTAGCTCTATTTTTATTTTCACCGAGTGCGGCTAGGTGGTCAGCTATTTGTCTCTGGTAAGTTAGATTTGCATTCCTAGTTATCCTTTGATTTTATTTTGCTTCTTTATTCTTTTCTTCAATTTGAGTTAAAATCTCACCAGTCTAACGATCAATAATGTTTTGTACTCCTTCCACAGGAGGTAAAATATCACTAATCCCTTCAGGATCATCAACTCCTCTCGGCTCAGATATCCTACTAGGTGTTTGTGGGATCCTCTCTTGATTCAGATTCACTTGAGTTAAGGGATTGCCTCTACTCCGTGTGCTAGTCATACATCAGTGTATGCCCAACTAAAATCAAAAAAGTAAAAAAGAAAACCAAAAATTGCAATAACCTCAATTTCCAAATCAACACCGTTCTCCCTAACAACAACACCAATTTCTTTGATGAAGTCAAAGCAATACCTCCTATAAGGTGATAATACGATAGCTGTCAAGAAATAGTATCCCAATTAAGGTTAGGGTCAAATCCCAAAGGAACACATGGTTTGATAGATCTCAGTTGTTACAGTCTATGGAAAAAATAGGAAAGTAAATGGGTTGATTTGTTTGTAGTCATCTCGAACAAAGAACAATATTAAATTGCTTGAAAATTAGTCGTAAGTGAACACTAGGTTTGTGTTCCCTTAAGCATCTAAACTCCGTAGGTTTATGTGTGTTATTGAACCAACCCAATACCTTTTATGCAGAATCGATAAGTTATGTACCTCCTACAGTCTTTTTGATGAGTAAGAGGATTTCCCCCTTTACCTCTTGAGTCTCAGGGCGTCACGTTACTAAACCTTACCATAATTCTAGTTAACTATCACCTTTTTAGTCACAAGTTATTATATGAACACTAATCATTGTTCAATATATTCTGTTGTACTGCAATGGATCGACCATTAATCCCCAAATTACCGTTGTCATTATATTTTCCTTGTCATTAATCCTCTTTTGGAGTAACTAGAAATATCTAGGTGGGATTCTATTGTGTGCAACCATTAATAAATCAATCACATAAAATATAAATCAATGCATGTAATGGGTATTAGTTCATACCAACAATCACACTTCCCCTGCTTTGTCAATTCGCCAGGGTTTCCACAACCCTAGCTATGGGTTTTAGCCGCTCATGATTGTAAAAATCAAGAACATTCATATTGGAATGAAAAAAATGAAATCACAATGATAAGATAAAAGAAAACCCACAACCATAAACTGCATAATCAATCAAAGTCAATACAATAAAACCCCAAGATCAAAGATGGATCTTGAAATCAAAATATGTTTGTAAGTGCATAACTTTTATATCCCTTGTGTCTCTCTAATTAAAAAGTACATAAAAGGTATTTATAGCACCAGAGAAAACCCTAAGAACTAACCTCAAATGAAATAGGAGAAAATTTAGTCGTTGGCCACCTACTCCCTGCACCTGTGGTCTGGCAGGGCGCAGGTACTACCTGCGGACCAGGAACAAGGCACACATAGCAGGCATGGGTGGTAGGAGCAAAAATCCTACAATGTTCAGCTCTTAAGATTTTGACTTTCTAGATCTTGCTATGTGTACATGTGGTCCGTAGGTCCTTCTTGAGGAAAAATATTGACTTGGTAGGTGTCGAGAGTCAGTTTTTTAGCTCTTCTTGGACTCTTGAAGATGCATTAATCACGATCAAGCTAGAAAATATTTCAATCATCCATAATTGCTCCAAAAGTGACCAAAAGCACCTTTTTCACCTTTTTTCACAAAATTATCATTCAAAACATAGTTTCCTACAAAACACACCCAAAACAGATCAAATCTAACAAAAAGTCCTCAGAAACATGCATATTTTCCTCATTTTAAGCGTCCAAAGTGCTATATTTCTATAGCACATTAGCCACCATTGGCAGTTCTAAAGCTAGAGGGGTGGTACGTACTAATTTATTTGACCTACACACCTAGGACATAATTATTATACCCCTACCCTTTATATTAAATTTTGTTCGTGCATTGGGGATAATGCACCTAAAAGGGGTGTATTTTGTAGGTCTTTCTTAATAATTGTGGCTTTTTCTTGTCGTGTTTCTTTTCTCCCGGTGTCATATCATAGTAGAATCAACATGTTTAGGAGTTTGTTTTATTTTTACGTTTAGTTACATTTTTATGTGTTTTGTTTAAGTAAAATAAAAATAGAAACACAAAGTGAACTCTCATTAGTTTTGAATGACATGTTGTTTTTGAAAATAACATTGTAAGAAAAAAGGTAGACCCCTCAAATTTTTTTGGGTTGTGTTGAGTTCTTCTGTATTTATATGGAATGTCCATTACAAATATGTTCTTGATATTATGTATGCTGGTTTGTTATTTTGTGCTTAAGCTAGAAAATGGTTCTGATATTTAGAGACTGATAGTGAAAACCATGTTCCATGTGTGAGTGAGGTATAGTTACTTAGTTCTAACTCTGTACATCAATATAGAACTTCCATGGTCAATAAGAACAAATTTGAAGGATGGTTAGGAAACAATCATATACCATTTTTTTTAAATAGTCAACTATTAGGCTAAATGACTTACCAAATAAAATAAGTATTCTTTGATCTCAAATTTTGAGCTTGAAATCAACCTTTCACCTATTCACCTTTCCACTTTTGTTATAATGAACTTATTTCAACCTTGGTCCATTCTTGGACATTGTGTACCTTAACTCAGGAAATTACCTAAGTCGAGGGGTGGACTTTGTAGGGGTGTATGGAAGAAATTGCATATGAAGATAAAAGTCAGTTATTAAAAAAGTAGGAGCGATGTGTTTGGTTGAAAAAAATAATAAGAGGAAAAATCTTGAATAAACTTGAAGAAAAAATAAAGCAGACTGCACCTGTTCTTTGAATAAGAATAAAGGAGAAAAAAGAGAAAAAAAGGGTTAAGAGTGAAGCCAAGTTAATGTAGTGTTGAAGAGGGCCAAGTCACTATTCCCGTATCGACCATACCCGTTCATGAACCTATATAAAGTCCTATAGTGATCTTAATCCAATTATCTGAAAATTGATGTATAGAAGGTAAATCATACACCTAGATATTGTGTGATCCACTTGTACTTAGTAGGTATCATAAGCCGACTGAGCAAACTAGAAAATAAGATAAGTAAAGAAAATATGATAAGCATACAACCTATAGCAAAAAAGTTCTCAAATGGTAGCTCTCATTGTCTCCACTAATAGTGAATATATATATATATAAAAATCAAAAGGGACAAGCATGCATGAAAGTATTTTTGGAAGCTAATTACACGTTGAGTAATACATAAAAAAACAAATGATGGAACTAAGGATCATGATGGAACTTGTCATAGCAAGACTTGACAAGTAATCCTATCACACAATCTAATAAAACAAGGGAAAATAATAAAAATAACCAAAAGTAAGGCTTCTAAAACAAAGCCGAACCACACATTAAAATAAAAGAGGAAGAACATAACCAACTATATCATAGCATAATCCCAAACCCAGTGTCCGCAGTGTAAGAACTAACTAGTACAACTCAAAATAGAAATACATAAGATATCCAAAATAGGAACAACTCTGTCTCTGAATGCAAACAAAGACATAGTAAAAAAAATAAAAGTAGTAGTAGACTCTGAAAGCAAGAATCTAACCGCTACCAAGAATAGCTCTAAAGGATTGTGTAAAGTCAACCACCACGAGTCATACTTGAACCGGGATCTTCACCAAAAGGGTGCAGTAGGGGTGAGTACGGTCCACTTGTACTCAGTAGGTATCATAGACCGACTGAGAAAAGTAAAAAATAAAGATTACAAAATACACACTAAGGGAACGTCACCTACAACCAAAAAATTTACCGCAACGGTGGCCCACACCATCTTCTCTAACAGTTCTATAATATTCAAATGCACCATAGCAATATGAAAAAGAAAGATAAGTATACAGGTATCACATATATGAATGTGTAATAAGAAATACACATAGGCAGGTATAACATTAAGGAAAATAAATACATCGCAGAAATGTAAAATGTAAATACAAATGCAATGGAGATGATGATGATGATGATGATTCTCGAGGTTATCTCACAACCTCCGTATACACCTACGGAGCTAAATCTTCCTGACGTAGGATCCATAGAGGGTTCGTCAACCCATATACAACTAATATCCAATACCACTGTTCATATTCATAACTTCTCTCTGGCACATCCATCAATAGAAGATTTTAAAGATGTCACATTTTTTGTTAGAAAATGCCAGTATTTCTATGGTGGTACCAATGTTTTATGAATGTATATGATATGAGGATGTAATGCACACAACCAACCAACCAGAATAAGTATTTCCATATCCAACCAATAATAATCCACTCAATATTTCCAACTATCCATGAATGCCAACATAAACCATATATCAAGAGAGTAGAAAAGGCATGATTAATTTTCACGTATTCATAGTCAACAGTATTATATAGGACCTCAAACGGTCACACATAACAAATAATATTCCAAAACCACTAAAGACAACAATATATAGGCCCCCACACGGGCATAACAAAATAATTATAGCCATTTTCTTGATTACTTCCCACACGCTTAACATGCTTTTGTAATAATATTAACTATCCATCTAACTTTGAAGAAAGTTAAGCTGTAACCTACCTCAAATGCTGAAAAAATGGTTCAAAAGCCTTCAATCCAAAACCTCACTCCTTACGAATGGACTCGAAATTAACTAAAACATAGAAATATAGAATCTATGCATCAAAAGAAAGACAACGACACCAAATTGCCTATTTTTGAATTGGGGTCAAAACGAACCTCCAAAATGGATTTTCAAGAGAGAAAGGCAAAATCATAATTTTATTTCAAAAACACATTCCCCATATTTTTAGTAGCCTGCAGCTGAAAACCCAAGAAAAAATGAGGTCCAAATTGAAGAAAAATCATTTTCAAGCTTTACCAGCAAAAATCCTCTAAATTTATTTGAAAATAAAAAATTAAAATTGCTTTGTAGACAAAATCAAAAGAAAAGTGATAATTATAAGATTAGAAACTCATCCAAGTGAAAACAACTTGAAATTAGAGTTTAAATTGAAGAAACTCATTTTTTGGCTTTCCGAGACAAAATCCCTAATTTCCACTTTTTAATCCACATTTAAAAGAAGAATTAAATGATGGGATTGAAGGAAAGTAGTTGAACTAGGTTTTATGGAGATTACCGAAGCTTATAAATGTAAAAAATTGCTCAAAGTCATGAAAACCTATGCTCCGAGTCTTAAAATAGTGAAAAGTAATGAAAATAAGGTATATATATAGACCAGGCATCGCATACATGATCACCAAGTAGCATTTGCGGTGCCTGACTTGAGGGTGGATATCACATTTGTGACCTGATTCTCTGATACACGGGGCTTACGATCACAACCAAGATGGCACATACGGACACTTGGTGATGATCCGTTGCGTTGCGAATAGGACTAGCCAACTTCAACCGCGGGTACACCAGCACCAGTTGGAGACTTAAAATTTTCCAAGTCTTCGCAGACCCCTCTGAATTTATCCAGAATCTCGTGAACACAAATGAACTATGCTACCATCTCAAATTCGATGCTCTGTACTCAATGGCTATATCAAAAATTTGAAAAAACATCATTTTCACAAAGTTGACTGTCGAAACCCAATTTTACAACTTTTCAAATCGAGGGCCAAAATGCGATATAAAAAGCCATAAAACTACACCAACTATTTTACCAACCTAAAATCTACGTCGAATCTATTGGAATAATCCATTTTGATATATGATGCACAGATCGACAAATATTGACCGATGTAAACTATAAGGCTTTTCAAGCCACCAAAAATCTCAAACTCACACAAAACACACCAAAATACATTGGGAACCCTGCCAAGATCCCTACACCCTACAAATATCACAAAGCAACCATGGGTAGGGGAAAAACTGTCAAATCATAGAAAAATAAATAATTTACATAATTCACCAAAAATCAGGCCGTTACATGAATGCAATGTATGATTAAGTAAATAGTTTAAAATACTTGCATCACTTTTTGTATACACCTATCGAGTCTCGATTCTCTTAAAATAGAACCAACAGTGGGTTTGCAACCTATATACTATTTCAAGTTTCAACCAATATCAATCTTATGTCTGAATCTACTTGACTGGCACATCTCTCGGCCTAGGCATTTTAAAAGTGTCTCATTTTAATTCAAAAAATTCACTATTCCTCAAAGATATTGATATCTCATGAATATGTATGTATGAAAAGAGGATAATATGCTTTCACCATGCATTCAATGCATATGTAAATAAGCTTAGAAAGTAGCTTAATATGTCAATAATTCATGATATCAGTTTAAGTTTGGTACTATTAGATTAAATATGTATGTAAGACATCATTAATATCATATTAACCCATAACACATGTATCTTATCATAATAGAGGAAACAATGAAAAGTAAGGCCTATCATATATATTCAAGACTCTACTCGAGCATCACATTAAGAAGTAAGGAACTCAAAAGCACAAATAAGGTCAATAATGTCAAATAAATCCTCCGCATGGGCAACACACATATATAATAAGACAACAACAAAATATAAGCCCCCTCTCGGACATCACAAAATGTATAAAATAGCTCGATAAATATATCCCATAGTTATTTTCCCAATCCATAACATGATTTACTTATTGATTAATTACGCAACCCAATATAAAGAAACTTAAGTCATAACCTACCTCAAAGTGCAAAAATCCGAGCCTAAAGTACTTTAATATGGTGTGTTCCTTTTTGAACAACCTCAGAATCCACTAAAATATACAAATATAATATCTAGCATTAAAAGAAAATAATGATACCTATATTGATTAATATTAAACTGGGTCCTAAACGTACTAAAAAAAGAGTTCAAAAATAAAAGGGGTAAAATTGGAATTTTCTTTTAGAAATACATTTCCTAAGGTTAGAGGAATCTACAGTTGAAAACTCATGTTAAAATGAGTTTAAAATGAGGTCCTATTAAAAACCAATTTTTAATCATTTTCAGAAAAAATCCTGAAAATTCGATGTTAAAACCATGATTAAAGAGAGTTTTGATGATATAATTCAATATAAAGTAATGGAATAAATGTTGTGGACCTTACCAAAGCTTAAATGATGATGAAAATCCTAAAAAATTTCTCAAACCCAAAGCTCAAGGCCTAAAAGTGATAAACAAATCACAAAATAGGGTTTATATACCAACGATAGCTACTTAATTGGCTATCTGACAACTTAATTGACTACCGCTTAAGCGGATTGAAGGTATATCAAGAGGCCAATCCACTTAGGCTGACCATCGGTTAAGCAATCAAGTGTCTCTTAATCAGACACTGCTTAAGCTATCCCTTGTCATATAAATGGCTACTGCTTAAGCGGTACCTTGGTCACTTAAGAGGTTGCACTAGCTATCAGCAAGTATTGAGTTTGTGATATGGGAAAAATGACCCTCTTATCTTTTGATGACATCTTTGGAGGTCAACACATAGAGGCTCAAGACTTGGTCACCTCGAGGATACGAGAGCATATATGTAGAGACCATTTTGGGCACTTGATGGAGCAATACTGAGTGTGGAAGATTACTTGGAGCATTGGAGACTGATGACTCACGGCCTTGGAAAACACTTAATGGATCACATCTTTGGACACCTTCATTAAGGGCATTTTGGTCAACTCACTTTGTCCAAATGCACTCCATGGCCTCCCCTCCCCATTAAGGGCATTATTGTCATTTTGTCTTGTCTTGTAATTGAATAAATAAAACATGTTAGGTTTATTTTCACTTAGTTTTTGAATGATGAAAATATGATACATTAAAATCCTCTCTCGTGAGAGTAGACCACCTTAGTGTAGTTCTTAGTTAGGGCTTGGACTAGCCATTATAGCATAGGGCTTGGAAAATGCAATATTGTTCTTTCCTTGGAAATGATGGATCTTGAGGTGAGTTCTTGTCGTGTGGACTATTTTGGAAGATTGTGGACTGTTTTGTGCTCATTTAGATACCGTTTGGTATCATTTGGTATCATATCCATCATTGATTTCGTTCCCATGAGATCAATCTTGGGTTTGTTCACTCAAAAATAAAAAAAATATTGAAAAGCTGAAAAACTCAAAAATAGTTATTGTCCACGTTTTTATGTTTAGGCTGAAATTTGAATCCTAGCTTTTTTGTGTGTGTTTTTGTGTGTTATAGTGTTAGATATTTGTTTCCTGACATTAGAAGAGGTATCCAAGTTCAAAAATCTCACAAAAAGAAGTTATTCTACGGGTTTGGTGTCTTGGCCGAAGTGTTGTTATTGTTTGGCCAAATTTGTGTCTAGATTTAGGTGTTGTTTTGAATGTCTTTTTGGTTTCTTGTGTTGGTTTTATTTCTCTCTAACACTACTTGAGTCTAAACCAAGTTCTTGATCAAAAGAATTGCAAGTTGTTGTGGGAAGAGTGGACGATTTTGTTATTGTTATTGTTGGAGTTCTTGTGTTGTGTTGAAGAAGTCTTGTAAAGGGTTGTTGTTTGACCCAAATTCAAAGGTAAGAGAGTGTGGGTTATTCTTAGTCTTTAAAAAACTTTAAAAAATTACCAAATAGGAAAACAAACAAAAGACCTCCCAAAAGTCTTCATAGCAAAAGGGAATAAGTTCATTTTTCTAGACAAGCCAATAGAGGAAACAGGGACAAGACATCTAAAAGGTTGTTTTTCCAAAATGGTGAAAGTTGTTCAAGGATTGAATTTTTAAAAGACATGAATTAAAGTCTTTTTTGTTAACCTACTAAAACTTAAATTCCCCCCATCTTTGTGAAATTCGAAAAACCAAAATTGTGGAACAAAAATTTTCAACTTCAATAATATTTTTGTCCATCGACCAATAGTCGAGTGCCACATTATCTATAGCTCAAGAACGTTGGAATTACTAGTTTCATTTTTTTTTATTCAATTGGTTTCCATTTTGTTGGTTCTCATACTAATTAGTAAACTAGTAAATACGTACTAGATTACAGATTAGTTTTTGAGTACGTTTTCTTTTATGTTAAGCATTGTATTGTGTTCCTTTCTCATTTATACCTAGAATTTTCCTTGGTCCAAGTTCGAACATCATTTATTGAGTCGATCAAACAAGAATCCATTTCGTCTACCAAGTAGAATTGACATCCTATTGACTAAAGGAGTATAAACAACTTTAAATATTCGCCGCTCCAATTGTAAAAATCACAAAGGTGGGTGTATACGAGTGTTGGTGAGAATCTTTTACTACTAATCTTGTTTATTCATTGTGTAGGTAAAATGGTGATATAAGGGTAACATGTCTTCGATATTCGGGGATTATTGTGACAACAACATGGGAGACTATGATTGTGGTGACGGGTTTTATAGCTACGAAGTTGAGTGAGATTGCGGAGGCTATGAAAATAGCCATGATCCAAACTTGGGCAGATTTGAGAGTTATGGTTTTAAGGGAGAAAATGAGGTAATGAAGTTCCTAGTTCTTATGATGAATTTGTAGATGATGTAGGACCTCATGATGGATCTTATGATGACGTAGGAGCATGTGAGGTTTTACATTTCCCACTCCGAACCTAGATTTGGTGTTAGGTATAATCCTTTCATTCGCAAAGCTTATGAGAGCTATGATGAAAGTACACGTGAGGAGTGTGAAGATTTATATTCTCCACCTTGCAGTACTTCTTATCAAGGTCGATATAGTGTGAATGGTTATACTAGCTCTAGTAGAGTTTGTCCAACGAGAAGAAGAGGGCATACATCTCCAAAACCGAGGGGTACTCGTATGCCTTACAATGTTGATACGAGAAGGAGTGTACACTCCGAAAAGGTTACCATTTGAGGGATATCGGGCTTCCTTATTGTGTTAAATGATAGGTACTATAAAAACTACATCCTTCCATCCATGGTTGACTACATGGGGTTGTTTCACGAGGCTTTACTTGTTCAATATTTCTTGGACGTGTTTAAGGTTACCGAGAGGGTCAAAGTTGTATTCTCCCAATTTGAATACCATGAGGAGGTGTGGTATGATATTCTTCCTTTAATATATGTCTTGTATGCTTAGGTTCCTATTGGTTTTCATAACATAGAGTTCCAAATGTGCAAAATTTTCCTAATATTGTAAGAGACCTATTGGGAAATCACCTCATTACATACATGCTGCCCGAGCCGCAAAGAGAAGTGAATACTTACTCCAAGCGGAATGCTTATAAGAGACAAAAGATTGAGAGGAGTAAGGATATGCAAGGTAGTAATCCGAGAGTGGAAAAAAGGTAGGTTGTGTGGAGAAAGTGAGGGGATTTCCACCAAACCGCGATAACATTGTTTGTCCTACTATTTCTAAGGACATTTGTGTAGGTACCGACATGGCAAGTAAAGGAGAGCAATGCCAAAGTGAAGTTTCTGCCCAAGCTTTTGGAGGACCTTAAAAAAATGGCAAAGGAGAGTCTACTCAAGAACTTCAAGGTAAAATACCTACCTCTTACACTTTTGTGCATGTGAATGATAATTGTGTGGCTAGTAGCCTATTGAGTGTGAGTAGTAGCTTACTTACTTGTAAGTCTAATGATTATTTTCCTCGTGTTGATCATGTATATGTTATGAGTGTGGATACACTAGTTGATCCTATTGATGACCAAATTGACTCTTCTTGTAAGATCAATTTATGTCCACCTAGTGTTGAAGCCTATATGTTGAACGGAAGTACATCGTCTTGTGTAATTGGTGTTGATCAACTTATTTGAGAAAATTGTCCACCACTTGAGTATGTGTGTGATGTGATTAATAGAACTCAAGTGAGTGAAGTACTTGAAAATGTTCATCAACAAAAAGGGAGTGAACCCGAGAGCTATTCTTGGGACAATCTTGTGCTTGAAACCGCTTTGAAACTTTATATTGATCTCTTAGAGAGTGAGGAACTTACTTATCCCAAATCTTCCTGTGGGTTGGATAAAGAACTCTTTAGGTATAATGTCTTGTTTGAAGATTATATAAACACTCTTAATGAGCCTAGTAGTGAAAAATATGGTATAGCCTACCTGAGGCTATAGCCTACATGTTAACCCACTATGGTGTGAAAATATTCCTACTAAAGATTAAAAGCCCTTCTTGGAAGATGAGAGTACTCTAAAGGGTAAGGAATGTGTAGTCTTGGAAGTTACTCCTTATTCTACTTTGTGTGACTTTATTGTCAAGAGTACTCATGTTGATGATTGGGAAACTAGTAGTGAGTACAAACATGAGGGCACCTTAGTAGAAGTCGACTTGAGTGATACTTTTCTCTACTCTGTATTTGCTTTGGATGATATGTATGCTATTGTAGAGAGTATATCATTTAATTTGGGTGGAGACCATGATAAAGGGGAATATTTTCTAGACCCAATGTCTATGGCCAATCTTCCCATTTGACCCCAGTGGCAAATATGGAAATGGTGATATTGGTGTAGCCAACTTATTGCTTGGTCTCCATGACAAGAAAAATGTCATTCTTGGTGATTCCTGTAGCCAAATCCCTTGTGTACCTTTTATTGAGCTTTTAATATTTAATGCAAAGGATCCTTGGTTATTTTTTCAAATATGTGCAACCTTGGCATGTTGAGATGATTCGTTATTCTAACCCTAACCCTCATGCCATGAGGAGTTTGTATTTGTTTGTCCTCTCTTCGATTTTGCAAGATTTGGATTCGAGGTCAAAAACTTTTCAAGAAGGGGAGGATATTACGAGACTAATGGCCCTCTTATCTTTTGATTACATCTTTGGAGGCCAACACATAGAGGGTCAAGACTTGGTTACCTTGAGGATATGAGAGCATACATGTAGAGACCATTTTGGGAACATGATGAGCAATGAAGAGTATGGAATATTTCTTGGAGAATTGGAGACTTGATAAATCATGGGCTTTGACAACACTTAATGGCTCACGACTTTGGACACCTTCATTAAGGGCATTTTGGTCACTTCACTTTTTCCAAATGCACTCCATGGCCTCCCCTCCTCATTAAGGGCATTGTTTTTATTTTGTCTTGTCTTGTAATTGAATAAATAGAATATGTAAGGGTTATTTTCACTTAGTTTTTGAATGATGAAAATCTGAGACATTGAAAATCCTCTCTCTTGAGAGTAGACCACCTTAGTGTAGTTCTTAGTTAGGAATTGGACTAGCCATTGTAGATTAGGGCTTGGAAAAGCCAATATTGTTCTTTGCTTGGAAATGGTGAATCTTTAGGTGAGTTGATACCCTTGGCGGTCACCGTAAGAACTTGGAGCTTGTTAACATATTTTATAGAGGTTTTAGAGTATAATATATTCTTTAGTTGCTACATTATATGTTATCTTTGTGTCAAGTTACCTATCTTTTTTTTTGTTTAAATTTGTGTTTGTTCTTTCCGTTTGTTGTTTTGTTGTGTGGATTGTTTTGCAAAGATTGTGGATGTTTGTGCTCATTTAGATACCGTTTGGTATCAGTTTGTACTACACAAAAATTCTCCGAACAAACCATTGAAATTTGATCAGGACCGCACAAAAATAAACTATATGTGCTACCAGACTAATTTTGATGTTTCAGAATTGATGGCAATGATGGATTTTAGAGATAGATCATTTTCAAAAATTAACCCTCGGGACCCTTTTAAGGAATATTTCACTGATTTTTTTGAAATGGAGGGTCAAAATGCAAAATAAAGGCTTTGAACTGAAACCAATACCACTCCTAACCAAAATTTGACATTTCAATTCTAATGGAATTGTCCAAATAGCCATACAATATCCAGAATATCAAATGATGATCAAAGTCAACTATGGAACTTCAAGGCCCCTAAACACCTCAAACACTCCCGAATGCATTGAGAAGCCTGTAAACCATTTTCATACCCCAAAATCAACATGTAGCAACTACGGAGATGGATAAAATAGTAAAATAACATAAAAAGTAAAATTCACACTTCAGATCATTACATCAACAACAACAACAACACTTCAGGTCATTACATCAATGATAGGCAATCATTACAAATATTTCTTGAACTTTGGTGTATCATATACTTATTCCCCTAGTATCTCTTTGAGATTAAAAATATATATATATATATCTTTTATCAACTTTTTTACTAAAGGGGAACTATTTTTGAAATTATTTTAACCAACTCCATCCAAGTTGTAATAGAGTTTGAGAGTAAGCTATAAACTATGTTTTTACTTCTTCTATGAGGGTGTATTTGAATATTCTAAGTCTAATAGTAGTCTCAGGGACATTAGCATATCTATACATATTGTACACCTAGATAAAGTTCTTCAAGTGTTGAAGGAGATAATCATAAATAGAGTTTTTAAACAACCTTTTCGCCTTTAGAATATTGTAGATATTTGCATCCACTATACAAGATTATGCATTCACCCCTGGTGGCACACAAGCATTAGAATAATTTATTCCCCTAGATAGGTCAACAAAAACATTTACCTCCTCTTTCTTTTCTTGTTCGATCTAATTTAGGATTGCTTGGGTAGATTACACAGCTTCAACTTGTTATGCTACTATTTGGTCCATTCTAAACCTGTTTACCCGCCTAAACAAGCAAAATTAATTGATAAAAAGTAACTATTTAATCCAGTAGCTAAAGACTAATAGTATCTTGTAAGTTTCCATTGTATTTCCTAGAAACAATGCTAATTTTTTATTTCCTCAAGATACATCTTGCTTTTTATATAAAAAATTTTATGCAATAAGAGCGACTCAACTATCTTGGGGTTGAATCCATGGGGAATATGAGGTAACTTCATCAAAATTTGTATTGGTTGACTAAATTTATAGTAGATTCCTAATCTGTAGAAGTTGCAAAGATGGAATTGTAAACCATACTACTAAGAGAGAAAATAAAGATTCTTGTAAAATTTATATAATTAAAACACTAATATTGTGTCACCATAACGGGTTGTTTTATTTGTTGATAATCATGCAACTACATGAACTTTGAGTTATAAATATGCATTCAATATCTTGCACTACCACTCAGTCACTTCCGAGTTCAAGCATGGTTTATATAAATATGATACTTCAATGACTATATGAGATATTGACAATAAGACCGACCGGATATACCAAGTAGATTCAATTATGTCTAATATAAATCTATCAAATAACACTTAACTTCTCGAGTTCGTTTAGATCTTCTTTTCAAAATTCTTATCTACTCTTTCAAGTCTGTAGATTAAGATATTATGCAGTAGGTTAAAATTTTCAACCACTATCCTTTTGATTAAGAATGAAAAAAATGTTTTCACATATAATAATCCTATTAACATGAAATTATACAAAAATCTTATGAATTTTACAATATCATCAGTTTTCACAACCTCATTAGAGGGCTTATCTACTTATATTGATAAAGAAATTGTTAGAAAAATGCATAAGAACTACATTCTATCTAAGCTCTATATTATCTGTATAGAACTTATTATTTGTTTGCCATTAAAATTAGTATCCATCTTATCCCATATCCTTATCCTTATCTTTCGGTATTAGTTTCTTATTTTTGTTAAGATTGTAACTCTACAAATAAGTATGAAATTCATAATAACGATATAGTTTTTGTTTTCCTCCATATCATTTTGTTGCCTGTTTCACATGTTTAGGAACAAAACAAGTAGAATGAGACTTTTATGTTTTCACTCTCTAGAAACTGAGAACCGGTATCAGAGAACTTATTTTTTGAGGTATATTGGCATTTCATCAAAGTCACAATTGAAACCAAAGCATGTTTATGAAGCATGGAAGCAGAATCAAGTTTTTCAACAAAGGCACCACCTATTTTTAATGGTGATAACTATCGAATTTGGGTTTTAAGGATGAAAACTTATTTAGATGCCATGGATATGTAAGAGTTAGTTCAAGAGGATTATGAAATTCCTTTGTTGCCTAACAATCTAACTATGACCAAAATTAAGAACCATAAGATGGGAAAAATAGAAAATCTAAGGCAAAGGGCTGTTAGTTTTCAATAATATCTTCTTTAATTTTCACTCAAATTATATCACTAAAGTCAACGAAAGACATCTGGGATCATCAAAAGTTAGAATATGAAGGGGATGAGTGTATCAGCGGTATGCAAGTTCAAAATCATATAAGAGATTTAGAGAAGTGGAGGATGAAATAAATCAAAATCATCAAAGATTACTCTGAAAGACTCTAGAACATAACAAATTGGGTAATATGTTTGATTTAAGTTCAATGATTCTGATATTGATGAAAAATTATGGTAGTTATGTTTGAAATATTGAAGCAATCATAACTACTAGGGAAAACACCAAGGATTAGTCCAAGATAACCTTGGTGGAGTTGTTGAATGCTTTACAGTCTCAAGAACAACGAAAGGTCCTAAGAGAAGAATGAAATACCAAGGGAACATTATTCGCCAAGACTCAAGATGGAGGCATAAATAAAAAGAAGGATACGAATAATGGTGAAAGCATTCTAGTAGGTACTGCCAAACGAAAAACTTGAAATACAAAGAGATGTTTTCCTCCTTGTAAGCATTGTAATAAGAAAGGTCATCCACCATACAAGTGTTGGAGAAGGACTAATGCTATGTGTAGTAAATTTCATCAACTTGGTCATGAATCTATCATTTACATGAACAATAATCAGCAGTAAAAAGAAGAAACCTAGATTCTTGATTAAGAGAAGGAAGATAAACTCTTTGTAGCTATAATATTTTCAAGTAAAACATCAGGTGAGTGTTGTCTAAAAGATAGTAGATGAACTAATAACATGACAAATGACATGGATCTCTTCAAATTAATTGAAGCCTACGATCATTACTAAAGTGAGAACAGGTAACAACAAACATCTTTCTATAAAAAGAAAAGAAATAGTTGCTATTCCAAGTTATTCGGGTACTAAAATAATTTTTTATGTGATTTATGTACCTAAAATAGAATAGAACTTACTTATTATTGGTCAATTTATGGAAAATGACTTCAAATTAAATTTTAAAGTTAAACATTGCCTGATGAAAGATGCCTCTGATCAAGAAATGTTTAAAGTATGAATGAGAGGAAAAAGTTTCTTATTAGATTTGCAGAGGACCATATGGTCATTTAAGATAAAGAAAATGTTGCAGAAGTATGACACGAGAGACTAAGAAATTATCAATATGAAGGGTTGCTTTAAATAAAAAAAATAGAAACAGTTGAGGGCTTCCCTATTTTAGAAGTGAATTCTTAAATTATCTTTCTTGTGAATATGGGAAACAAAGAAGACTTCTATTTCCAAAGACAACTTTGAGAGCCTCAAAGAAATTTTAAACGATTCATACAAATATTATAGTACATCAAAGGACCCCGTCTCTAAAAGGTAGTATTTACTATATTATTTTTATTGATGATCTAACTAGCATTTGTTAGACTTACTTTATCAAGCATATATCAGAGGCTGCTAATGTCTTTAGAAAGTTCAAGGAAAAAGTAGAAAATGATGATGGTTGTAAAATTTAGTCCATAAGAACAAATAATGGAAAAAAATACAGTTATCAATAGTTAAAAATGTTATGCACGGAAGCAGGTATTCATCGTCATCTTACTACTACATATACTTTACAATAAAATGTAGTATGTGAAAGAAGGAAAAAAAATAATGGAGATAAACATATTCATCTTGCACAAGAATTCGCTAAAGAACTTTTGGATTGAAGTAGCAAATACATCCATTTTTCTCTATAATAGGCTTCCAAAGGAAGTGAAAGACCAAACCCTTTTTGAAGCTTGGTATGGGTTCAAACCGAACCCTTTTTGATGCTTGGTATGGGTTTAAACCATTATTAAACTTCCTTAAAGTGATTAGTTGTCTCTATTTTCCTATGTTCCTCAGGTTAACCGAGATAAGTTAGATAAAAATTCTATCACAAGCATCTTTATTGTATACAATGTAATTTCAAAGGTTACAAGGTATTCCAACCACAAACTAAGAATATAATTTTCAGGAGAGTTTTGTATTTTATGGAGAATGAAGAATGGTGTTGGGAAGACTCAAAGAAATCTATCCTAAACTCCTTGGACAGAGAAAATAAGTTTCCTACCATAAAATTGAAAAGAAAATATCACTCATAGCATGATGAAATGGTGGATCATTCACCAGTTAAGGTACTCTACTGATCACTGATATAAATAAGAGATTCAACATAGAAGTATGTGAACCTGATGGGTGCATGGAAACCAAGAATGATGAAAAGTGGGTGGATATAATGAAAGAGGAGTTATTTATGATTGAGAAGAACTTGACTTTGGAGCTTGTTGATCAACCCAAAGACAAAATGTTAATTGGATTGCAATGTGTCTTCAGACCGAAGCAAAATGCTGATGGTCAGTGAACAAACATAAAGAAAGACTTGTAGTTAAGGTTCTCAAATTTTTAGAGTGGATTATTTTGATACATTTACACTAATGGCTAGGCTTGATATGATCAAGTTACTTTTTGTTCTTGCTGCACAATTGGGTAGGAAAGGCCAAAACAATGTTTGTTAATGGATTTTGTCATAATATGATTTATGAGTCATGATGGCACCTACCATACCCTGCCAGCAGGTAAGCCAAACCGTAGCAGTAGTCCGGAGCTATAATCAATGGGCTAATTTGTTAAAAGATGGCCTCTGAGGCCGAAATCAACATAGACAACAAAAATAATCCAAGAGATAGATAAAACGCAAACAACCATCCCACGACCTAGTAATTCTAATATAAGAGCATCTACAAATATACTACAAGTTCTTAAATAGTAAATACGAGTTATCTCAGATATAAAATACTAGACATAGATAAATAGAAGAAAGAAGGGGAAACTCTAACTCTAAGAGCTCACCTAATCTCTGAAATCTAATCATAGCACGAGCGTCAAATTAGCAGCGGTATCTAGTACTCAGATCACCACCAAAAATGTAAAGACGTGTTGTATAAGTACCAAGACCATGTTTACTTAGTAGGCATCATTGGTCAACTGAGATGAATCATGATATAAATACAATAAAATGTGAGATAAAGTATGCTAAGTCAATGTAAAAGGGAAAACCAAGAAATAAACTTTAGCACCATTATGTATAAATAAATCATTAACTCCCACATAGTGACATATAGATTACACAAGTATATCAACTAAATTGACCCCCATAAGCCAATAAGTGGAAAAAAGTAAATAACCCAACGCAAGCCCCCATAAGCATGAATGGTAAAATAAAGGAATGAAAATAACTAAATAATCATAATCCACCAACCATTCTTCCACGACCACAAGTCCATCCGTGTTATATCACACCATAAACCACTCTCAATTGTTGGACTTGAACCGATTATCATATCATTAATATCATAATTAATTTTCAGACTTAAACCGGTGCTCATATCATTAAAATCATAATCAAAAGTCAGACTTGAACCCAATGCTCATATCATCAATACCATAGTCAATTATTGGACTTAAACTGGTCCTCATATTAATATAATTAAATTACCAGGTTTAACATATCTAGAAGAAACTCCCAAAGTTAAACCATCTTGACCGCTAAGTATATAATTTTGTCAAATCACATAGTAAGTATTTTGAAAACTAGCTCAAATCTTGGCCTAAGGCGGGTCGGAGGGGGCACACTTCTAATCTCAGAAGTCCATAATAAGGAAAATTCTATCCCGGACTAGGCTAACGTATCTAAATCAACTTTCATAGATCAAATAAGCCTTAATTATCCCTAAGATAGAAATTCTACCTAAAGTATAAGCAACTAAGTCAATTATGCCTGAATTATGGTTCAATGATAGCCTAAACAATCCAACTAAGAAAATTATTTGACGACAAAACCTTCAATACCTAAATACCATCCCAAATCTGGCATAATACCCAAAATATACTATGGCATAGCTCAATATATGAAGAGGGTATACCTAGCTAACCTAGACGTTGAAGAAAATCCCAAAGAATCTACTAAACCATCGATTTTCCCTTACAAAAAGCTTCCACAAGATGCATGCTATAAAAATCATAATTTACTCATCAAAATAAGAACAATGATACCCGCATTACACTATTGTACTTTGGATCCAAAAATCCCATGAATCCCATGTGGGGCTTATTTATGGAATTGCACAATTGAATTGAACACAATGTTCCTTTATGCTCAAAGAACATTTACCCTCAAAATAGGTGAATTATGAGCTCTAATGGCACTAAAATAGAGCCACAAAGCTCTTAGGGATGTAGCAAAAATATGGAAATACCAACCACAAAAATAATGGAATCTTACCTCCAATTCAATGGAAAAATCATGTCAATAAACTTTATCCAAACGCCAATATCACCCACAAATATTTTCCCCCAAGATCTCTCATTTTATAGGATTACACTATCTTGGGAATGGATAAAGAGCTGAGAAAAATGGGATAAGTGGGGTATTTATACCTTTCCCAGGTGAACATGTATCGCTTAAGCAAACTTTAATTTACTTAAGCGATACTTGTTCTATGGCACTCATATCGCTTATGCAATCAGCCTATCGCTTATGAAATATATGGTTAATTGAGCAAATATCACATACGCAACAATAGTATCGCTTATGCAATTCTTGTCCCACTGCCAAGACTATCGCTTAAGAAACATACTTTATCACCTAAGCAACACTTGCTGGGGTTTACCAGATTGCTTAGGTGATCAAGGGCATAACATAAAGTGGTGCATCAACACTAGTTGATACTTGGAAATCTCTTCCAACCCCTCAGGATTCATCAGGAATCTTATTTAGAAAAATAAACTATGCTAACCTATCAAATTTGATGTTCCAAATTCAATGGAATGGTTGAAATTTCTATTCGACATTGCTTTCATGATAAATGGGTCCTACCCACTTGCCATTTTTCTTAACTTTTGTCCAATAGCCTAAAATAAATTTGGGAGTCTTGGGACCCAAAAAAAGGGTCCTCCTAACATAAAATCAATATTCCAGAGCTATTGGAATAGTCAAAATAGGCATATAAGGTTGTTCGACTGAATATTTTACCCAGTAGCTAATTTGAACTAGCGAAGGCTTCAAAATAGGAAATTCTCTTTAAAAACAAAATGAACTACTCGGTGACCAAACTATTAGTCCCAATAAGTTATAAATGACTTAGGAAAGCCACAGGAAATCTCTAAACGACAAAAATAAGTGGAAACATGGAAATGATCTAGAGGGTCATTATAATATCCATTACTAAAAGAACTTTTGTCCACAAAAGTAAAGGGTTCAGATGTACCAGAAGCTTCGAATAGGTAAGGATACTGGGTCATCATACTCTCAATCTCCTAAGTAGCCTTATATATTGCTTGGTGCCTCCAGTAAATCTTAACTATAGAAATCTCCCTAGTGTGCAACTGACTGACATCATTTACCAAAATGAGAACAGGCTCTTCCTCGAAGGTCAACCACTTATCCAATTGAACTGATCTATAACTAAATATATAAGACAGGACAAGAATGTATCGCAGTAGCATAGAAACATAAAAACCCAAATAAATAACAAAAAAATTAGGGTTAAGGTTGACTAAAAAGTTACTTCACAAACTATGCGAAAAATCTCGAAGGGTCCAATATATTTGGGGTTGAGCTTGTCTTTCCTCCTAAACCTCATTGCATTCTTCATGGGAGATACTCAGATTAATATCCAGTCACCAACTCCAAATCTCAAGTCACAAAGTCTATGATCTGTATATGCCTTCTACATACTCTGAGCTGCCCTCAACCTATCCTGAATTACCCTGACATTGTCTAACGACCCCTGAAGCAAGTCAGTACCATGGGGTCTAATCTCAGAGTTCTTAAACCAACCAATCAGGGAATGACATATCCTACCATATAAGGACTCAAAAGGCACTATCTCAATACTTGAATAACATCTATTATTATACGCGAACTCTGCCAAGGCAAGGTAATTGTAATACCCTATAATATTATAAGATCGATTCAGCTCTTAATTGTATGCTTAAGGGGTTCAATGCTTGAAAATGTCATGAAGTTTTGAGGACATACTCATTTTCAAGACCCCTAAACTTCTATGATTTTTATTTTGGTCTTCTCGACCTTGAAACATTAATTTTTAGTTGAAACATTTTTGGGGTTGTTAAAGGTATGTCTCGGGGAAGTTTCAAAATTTTCGGACAGGCATAGCGGTGTCTTTGGAAAACAAAACCAGTAGACCTATCAGGATAGGCCTGCGGTGCTTGGTCTAGTCCACTAGGACAAAGCCCGCAGTGCCCGATCTAGTATGTTGGATTGGAGCCCATGACATGAGTCTTTCCCCGTCGTTGTGGTCCCACAGTGCGTCCATGCCCATTCGTTCAACCCCTTGGACTTTAAGCTAATGGGAATTTGGGTTATTTTACCTCATCTTATTTTTTCCATAACATAAATTAGGGCTCCCAAAAAGGTAACTATTTTCCTCTTTCACTCAAATTTCTCCTAAGAAAACCCTTTTTTTTCCCTAGGACAAATTCCAGCTTCGTTTTCCAGAAATCAAGGGTTGAATCTTCCAATACAAGAAATCTTCATGAATTCAGTTGTTAGGTATATGGGATGTTCATCCATGGGACCGTTTCACCCATGGATCACAAAAACCCTCTTTTGGTTTAATTTATGAGTTTATACATGATCAAGATGAAATAAATCCATGAATCTTTTGTTAATTCAATGTCAAGTTATGGTTACAAGTGTGTTCAAGTGGTATGAGTCATATCATGTTTTAGGTATTGCAATTCATAAGTCATGTTCCATCGATTTTAGAACAAATCCTTAAATTATTAATTTAGCCGTGTAATCATGTTATTTCTTCTTGTTTAAGACATTCCCATGGTCAAGCTTATGATTCTTACATGTTTGATGAAATTTCCATGCTTTAGGTCTTTGAACCATGATTGCATACCATATTATTTTAAGTTTTATATAGTATTTTTAAAATCATTCAGTGTTGGTGGGTTATGAACACCCGATACCTACATTTTTTACATGATTTCAAATCTTTCAAGTAATAATTCAGTGAAACCAAGAGTCTTGTTATTTACTATGATATTTATGATCATGATGAGCACTATCAGTTATCAGAAAAAATGTTCAAATAAACGTAGTTTAGTTCAGTACCATTATCAATTTAGTTGGGAGTAGGATTTAGCATTGAGCAAATGTAGGGACGGTGGCTTCCCCATCAGTTAGGCAGAGTGGTTAGTAGCAGTCCTTGTATTCCAGAACAACTTATCCAGCATAGGATATGAGGGTTAACCCATCAATTAAGGATTGACTTCCTCTCAAGGGTCACCCGTCAATTTAGGCTTGACACCTTGGTCCTTTGGGACATCAAATTAGTTGATCCATATAGCTAGTGTTAGTACCCACAACAAAGTACTAACATCCTTCCAAGTTGGGTTATAGGTTGGACCCCTATTATCTCAGATTGGGGCATGTTGGTTAGATGATACCTCCCACAGTCTCAATACAATAATCACTATTTTCAGTTGAGGTTTGCTTGACCAAGCGTGTAGATTTTTAGTTATTCAGTCACATAGCTTTCAGTTTTCCATATTACAGATTATATCAGATATATGTTTATGCTTGGTCTTTCATTCTTATAAATTACATGTTCATGCATTTATGCTCAGTTACCGCATGTATTTCAACCAGTCCTCATCTCATACACCAGTACTTTTAAAGTACTGACCACATACTTTTCTTTGCGCTATGTTGTCTTATAACATAGGTTTGAATGCATATTTTTCTAACCTCTCTTAGACAGCTCAGTGGTACTCACCAGTAGTATTAGTAATTCCTCATCCATCGAGGACATAATTTTCTTATTTTACTTACTTCAGTGTTTTCTTATGTTTAGTCAGTTGGAGTTAGTTGGAGGTCTGTTCCAAAAATTCCTCATGTTGTTTAGAGGCTTTCAGATAATCAGTTAGACATTAAGTCAGTCATTTCAGTATTATCAATTGTTTTCAGATAGACAATTGTTCTCTAGCATTCTATATGATATTTTAGACATATTTTGAAACATATTTTAGTATCTAACTTTTCAGTATCTTATCAACTGATCTCCCATACATATGTTATATTACTATTTTATTTAGTGCTCATAGCAGGTACTAGCTCATAGGTTAGATTATGGTCCCTTGTGGACGTAATAACTATTGTCTTAACTAGGGGTAGCCTCGAGTCATAAAAAATCTTGGTATCATAGCCTAAGGTTTTAAAGTGTCCTGGGGAGTCTAAAATCTTCATTGAGTAGAGTCTTGTGAATGGGTGTGAAGTACGCCAGACTTATGGACAAGATGCTATAAAATATTTTTTAGGGAAGTTTCCCTTCTTTGAGTGTCCATGTTATTCAAAAGAGAATGAGCTCTATTTAAACTCTATTTCTAACTCACCCTTGATACCATTTATAGACAATGTCTCCCATAAGAAACAGTGTAAGAAGGAATAGGGATCAACCCGCACCACTGCCTTTTTAGGAAGATCCCTTGAATTAGAATGCTCTTACACTGAATTAAAGGACACTTTTATGACTCTATCCCATTCAGTAGATGCTCAGAACAACTAGAAAGCCAGTTCCCTATCCAATCTAGTGGCAAATATGGCCTTAGTTAGGATTCAGGATTTCACCCGGATGAATCCCTTTTGTTTTTGGAATCCAAGTCTGAGGAGGATCCAAGGGAGTTTTTTGAATATGGTACAGAAGGTGACTGATATCATGGGAATCACTTTGAATGAGAGTGCAAAGTTTGCTGCATATCAGTTGCAGGATGTAGCTCACACCTGATTTAAATAGTGGAAGAAGGACCGAGGTCTGGAGGTAGGGCTATTAGTGAGAGGAGTTTACCATAACTTTCTTAGACAGGTTCTTTCCATTAGAGTTAAGGAAATATAAGGTGTAATATTTCATCAATTTGAAGAAAATTAGTATGAGCGTGAAGGAGTACTCACTTAAGTTCACTCTGTTGGCAATGTATGCTCCTACTATGGTGGCAGATAATAGGTCTAGAATGAGTAAGTTCGTATCTTGTGTAGATGATAGTGTGGTCAAGGAGTTTAGGACTGCAATGTTGATTAATACTATGGACCTATCTAGACTCATGGTTCATGCTCAGTTGATTGAGGAGGAGAAGCATAAAGAGAAGAAGGGGATAATAATAGGGCCAAAGCATAAAGAGAAGGAGGGGATAACAAGAGGGTCGGAATAGGTAGTTACAATTTATCTCAGCCAAGGTTTGAGATGGTAACGTTTCTTAGTTTTTTAAAAAAGTTTCAACCCAGATCCATCTTCAGCTAGGGCGCTAGTGCTTGAGTTCAGGTAAGACAGTCGGGATAGAGCTCCAGGCTCTAAACCCTAGAGTAGTGTGAACAGTGGTCATACTAATCCGCTATGTAGGTAATGTGGTAGGAATTATTAGGGTGAGTGTAAGGCTTGTATTGATATGTGTTTAGGTTATGGCAAGCTAGGCCACAGGGTTTAGGAATGTTTGGTGATCTCTTAAAGGGGAAAAAGTGATCGCCAACAAGTCTAGTCCAATTTATCACTAGCTCTAGTGGGTCACCCGAATTAGCAGGGGGCCACTCTAGTGCAACCAATGGGTAGCTTCAGAATAGGTTTTATGCACTCCATACTCAGTATGATCAGTAAAGTTCTCCTAATGTGGTTACGGGTATGTTGCAGGTTTTCCATCTTCATGCTTATGCATTGTTAGATCCTGTAGCTTCTCTTTATTTTGTAGCTCCTTATATAGCTATAGGCAGACTCTTAAGTTGATCAAACTTCAACATATTTAGAGCTTTTTCTTCCATTTTTCATTCCAAGCCACTTTCTTCTTAAATTTCCTGCTTTCAAGCAACAAACTCATTATATCCATCAAAATATCCCAAGTCCATGCATAAATTCTTTGTTTTAACCATCAAATGTTCCATGTTTCCAAGGCATATCAACACCCTCAACTTACACTTTTTAATGTTCTGTGGCAAACCACAATTCACACCTATAAACACATGATGCTTAATTTGAAGAATATGTGACATATTTTGAAGTTGGTTTACTATTCATCTTAAGAACAACTTTTTACCCCCTCAAATGTCATTCTTCAAAAGGCTACTATTTATACTGATTTGGTGCAACAATGTGACATGAAGGGATCTAATGATGGCATTATATTAGTAACAAACAACTAGGCCCAAGTGATATACACTCCCGAATAGATAAGTAACTTGACATCGTAATCTATACACCTCCACATTCAAAGAAGTCGCTATCCTTAGCTTGATTCATTTTATTATTTCAGGGATGGTCTAGAGACACTCACACTCACAAAGAAATTCTAATCGGTGTACAAAGAATGGCATAGGCTTGCCCTTATGCTCTTTACCTAAATTTGTAAATGGTCAGACTAGGATCACTAAAGGAATTTGTTAGGCTTGTAACATAGGCTTGGGTCTGGTTATGGTATATTAGGTATCTTTTAAGTGACTTAAACTCCTTGGAACTATGTTTTCTTCGGCGTCCAATTTTTCTACCATCATTTTATTGAATTCACCCTTATCTTTCTATTTTATTCTTTTTCATGCCTATTTTTGGGCAAGGAGTAGTTCTCTTTTCTCATTGTCTTTTTTATTTCCTTTTCTTATTCTTGCAATTTTCTTTTTTCTTTCTTTTTCTTTTTTTTCACCGTACCTGCTCGTATTCATATTTTTCTCTATACTTCTTTCTTCATCCTCATCTTTCCCTATTTACCCCTATAATAGAAACCCCCAACTTAGGCGATTTGCCTTAGTTGAGGAGCAAAGTGTCCAAGGAGGACCAGGTCCAATAACAGGTTCATTGTAGTTAAACAAGAAGGTGAAATTAGTGTAAACATAAAAAATCGATCTATTGGGATCAACTTTTGGGACAAGGGATTCATATATCATTAGGTTTGGAATTTAGGATTAAGTGGACTAATCAGAAAAATGGCCTATGATCATCTCTTAACCAACCTTATACATTCTAGGCAAAAGAAACTAGGAAAGTTCTGGATTTCATACACAATAGGAACTAAGTAATTCCTCCCACTCACATGGTATAGGGTCGAATTATCAGTCACTACCTATCTAGTTCATAAAACTACATGACATAGTTATTTTGTTTCTAATTTTAATGCCATTATGGGATTTACAGCAGTCACATGCACACACAGATCACACGATAGAACACAAAATTTTTCAGGAGGGGTATCCATTTTTCAAAATTTTCACATGTTATCAACTGCCTATGCACATCATTTTTCTAAATTAAGCATCAAACAATACAAACACACATACTGGTTCAAAATTATTTTATACTATGGCCAACGAGTTTTGAAACACAACAACCATAACTCATGGTAATTGTGGCACCCCCCACCCCATCTAAAAACTATGCACTATTCCCAGTGAATCTAGTAATGTAATTTAGTGGAGAGGACATACCTATGAGCTCCAAGTTCCATCTAATAATCTATTATAATGGGAACCCTCAACTTGGGTCCTACTATCCCCCACCATTGGCCCCATTAACTATTAAGACCATCTCCATAGTAGTGGAGTCGGTTGTGGTCAGTGCGCTCTATGGAATGTCTGGTGTTGGGGCCATGTCACTACCCCCCTCAGTATCTGTGAATGATCTCAAACTACTAGAACCAGTAGCCTTCTCCTGCACCCTCACCTATTGGACTTTTTAACTTACAATGTTGTCACATACCGTTGTCTCCACGTTTTCATCTTCAGTTCCCTTTTTTTTATTTTTCTTTCCTACTTCTTCTCTAACTGGAACACTCCAAACATTTTCAATTTCTACCTCTTTCTAGACTTTTGTGATAACATACGTTAGGAAAACCAATCTTAATTCTATTCATTCACCATCTTCTGCAACTCAGCTACCTCAGCTTTTACCTATGAAATATCTAGAGTTTGGCCACTACCAGCTGACGTGTAACTCTCTTCTCAAAACCATCTAATTTTCCTACTTTGTTCTTCTTGTTTGTTTTTTCCCCAAGGTTGCATACCCTCCTTCACTAACCAGACCTTTTTCTCTAAGGTTGTCAACCTTATGATAAAATCATTCCACATAGTTTATGAGATGACCACAAAACCTTCCAGATCTAATCTGGATAAGGATGGGTGTGGTGGTGCCGACTGTGAGGGAGTAGGGGCACTAGATGTGCCTACTGCATCAGATGGCTGGGGATCCGGCTACCTACCTTCAACTGGAATTTCTTCTGTCTTATTAACACAGATAGCCCAAGAATTCACATCACTGTTCCTGAGTTTCTCATCTAATATCGAGACTCCTTATTTTATGGGCCAGGTCATGGGGTTCGCTGCATATCTAATCAATCCCAAATCAGTGGTAGTCTTCACCTCAATATAATTGTCCACATCTGGGATTTATGGAACTCTTTCCTCTAAGAAAATCTGCATCAACAAACATGGAAATGCTAGAATTACCTTATAAGAACCTATTGCTCGGTCACGCATCTCCCATGAGATGAACTATGTGATATCGAACTCATATCCGGCCATGAGTTCTACTACCAATGTTGTATGGAATATACAGAGATCATTATACCTATTAGTGGGACACAATCTATGTAGTGCCAAAGTCCATCACGCCTTTGCCTTTTAGTTCAGAGTCTGCTTTGCAATCTACTGCAGGTTCACTCCTAGGCCACCAATGAACCAACTTATTTCTTCCTCATTTGTAGTGATGATATTTGCGATCCACCTAAAATGCATTATCTTATCTTTTGACGCTATTTTTTTATTTATAATTTTACAAATCTCGTCCATACAACACTCAATTTCAGTTGTGTTCACTAGTGGTTGAAAGTTTGATACATGTAAAAATCTAGAAATAGTTCTTAGGGAAATGATCACTCAAACTCTATGAATGGTCAATGATTTTATCATATCAACTCTCTTTCATAAGTTTCCTTGAGCGTATTGCCTTTTTAGATCACCTTTGTATGCAACCTAAAACTCCTGCACTAATACAGGACTAAATTTTCCAGGTATTGAGGTCATTCACTGAAATCCATACCGTTGAAACCTAGATGCAAACCCAGGAATATCAAACATGCCTGTTGCAGTCAATCTTCTTTCTAGGTATATCCTCCTCCTTGGATTTCCTGTGGCTAGGTTCACCTCTAACCGTGCATTATATATTTCTTGCCTTTTGAGGTACCCCCACCGTTCAACAATGGGCATCATAGTAGGTTTAATGTACAATTGTACTAGGGGTGGTGGTGATGGTGGTTGGTCATAAATAGGAGTAATATTCTCCTTCTCCTCACTTCTATTCTCTGACTCTACCTCATAGGACCTTGATTCTACTATTCCTACATTATATCATATTCTTCTTCATCATTATCTTCATCGTTAAAATATAACGGTGAGTGTAGTAGGGAAGTACTTGGATGTTTCATTTTGGGCCTCTTTGGAGGTGTGTCCTCTTCTGTGAATATTTTCTCTCCCCGAGGTCGTTTCTCCCTTGGGGCTGCCTTGTCCTTTAGTGGGTCTTCTATGAGGTCACTGCTTGACTCATTGATTTCCTTTTTTCTCAGTTGGTAATCAGGATTAGGGGATGGTTTTTTCTTGGTGTTGTCCTTTGGTATTTACTTGGATGATGAGTCACCTTTAAGAGCCATGAGTACCTGCTTGCATGAAATCAATTAGTGAGATATATGAAAATGAAAGAAAACACAAAACTTAAGTACTAGTGTAACTGTACTAGACTTCTTACAACTAAGGGGTGTGAGTCATAACCACTAGGTACAACTCGTATGACTGAATTGTAAGGTAAACAATAGATAGGTTAGGGTTTATAGGTTAGCTTACTAGTCCTGCTAGCGAGTTGTAAGGTAAGTTTACGACTCATTACCAACACTCTTAAGCTATCCAGGAATATGTCGAACTATGAATTAGTACCCCAGTCATTAATACTTTTATATATGAGTCGTAGGGATTGTTTTCAACTTACATGGTTCAGTCGTAATGATACCATAACTCAAACTCTTCTAATCCTCCATGTTATCAGTGGTTAGGAGTCTCATAATGACTTTTTTCGAGCCCCATATCCACTGTAACATGGAGGTTTAACACGAGTTGGTTCCAATAATTAATCACAACATTATATAATTAATAACACACTTTAATACCCCCAACATTAATCCATAAACACATTTCTAAAGCATAAAGTTTATTTTAACTCCCATTACCACATTACGTAGCATAATTTTCAAGAATTAGGGTTTCATTGCCCATGTATACCCATATTCGACTAATAAATCCTAAAACCTCATACCATTTTACGGATTTAATTTAACACATTAATATTTTAAGCATAACAACTTACTTGATTTCATTAGGTTTGGATTTCTTTAGTTCAAACAATATTTTAGGTCATATTCTTGATGAATTTTCCAAATTTTAAGAGGAATCAACTTGGTTGATTGATGCTTTGGAGTTAATTTTGAGTTCTTTAAAGCATTGACAGCTAACAACAATGGAGAGAGTATTTGATTTGAATGTTCGGGTGCCTGATTTGGGTTCCCCCTCTTTTATTTTAAAAGCTATTTTAGGTCAGGTTGACCCACGACCCCTGAAGAGTCAATCATGGTTACGAGTCTTGCTTACAACTCGTAGCCAATTATTATGGTTCACATACTTTCTCCATAAGAACTTGGAACCTTACCTGGGTCTAGAGTCATTATTATTCAAGGTGATGAGTCGTAACCAGAGGTTACGACTCGTTCCTAGAGTCGTAATGACTCCAGAAACCAATTACTTTAAGTGATCAGAGTTTCAAGTCCTAATGACTCCTGCTCACGAGTTATAATGTTTGGTTACAACTCATAAAGAGTTTTTATAACCTGATTTCTGTAATTTTTTGGCTAACTCTTGCAATCTTCAATACTGCACACTGAACAAACATATTACCCTATAATTTATTAAGTACAAAACATGGGTTTCCTCCCACATAGCCTTGATTTAATATTATGGAATCACGTGGCTAAGTTGGATACTCAGAATTAACCATCTAGCCTTATAGGTTGACTCCCATGTAACGCTTGACTTGACATTGCAGAACGACATAATTTCCTTGGTTATTCAGACTTCACCAAGGTCCATTTCATGAACTACTTTAACTTTTTTTCAGTATTACCCATGTAGCGCTTTACCTTTTTCCCATTTACTTTGAATGGGGCTTCACCAACACGCTTTAATTCTAATGCACCATATGGAAACACTCTCACCACAGTGAATGAAATATATTACCCAGGCTTTAATTTGCCTTGAAACAAGCAAAGTTTTGAGTCATATAGCAATACCTAGTCACCTTGCTCAAATATTTTTTCACGATTTTGTGATCATAATGAAAATTCATCTTTTCATTGTAAAGTTCAGAACTCTCATAATCCCAAAGTTAGAAATCATCCAACTTATTCATCTTATTCATTCTTACCTTTGCTGCATCCAACCACTCAAAATTAAATTTCTTTAACGCCCATAGTACTTCATGTTCAAGTTTAACAGGAAAGTGACACGCCTTCCCATAAACAAAATGATATGGATAAGAAACTATGGGAGTCTTAAAAGAGTTTTGGTAGGCCCATAATGCATCATTTGACTTTCTTGACCAATCTGTCCTATTGGCATTCATAGTCTTCGCCAAAATAGACTTTATCAATCTGTTGGACACCTCAACCTGTCCACTAATCTACGGATGGTAAAACCATTTCCACCTTATGCTTCACTTCATACTTCTCAAGAAGACTCTTAAACAGACGATTACAGAAATGTGACCCACCTTCACTAATGATTGCATATGTTATGCCAAATCGAGAAAAGATGTACTTCTTCAAAAAAGTGGTGACACTTTTTCCTTCATTATTGGGGAGCGCAACCACTTCCATTATTTTTGACACATAATCCACTACCATAAAAATGTACTTCATACCAAAGGATCTCACAAATGGTCCCATAAAGTCCACACCCCATACATCAAACAACTCTTATTCTAATATAGGGGTCACAGGAATGTCATGACGCCTTGAGATATTGCCTTGAGGCTGGAATTAGTCACAGGTTCAAGTAAATTCATGAGCACTTTGTATATTGTAGGAAAGTAGTACCCATATTATAATATCTTGTGGGTTGTGTGGGCTCCTCCATGGTGAACCCCAACTAGTGAAGAATGAAAAGCCTCAAGGATACTTATCATCTCCACTTCAAGTATGCATCTACGAATAACCCCATCCACATAGATTTAGAATAAGTAAGGTTAATCCCAGAAAAACTTCCTTATCTCATGAATAAATCTCTTTATCTACTGGAAGGACAGATCTTCTAGTACTAGATCACTTGCTAGATAATTTGCATAGTCAGCAAACCATGGAATTAGATCTTGAGAAGCAACAAACATCTGTTAATCTAGAAAACTATCATCAATTTTGAGCCCATCTTCAACTTTCAGCATTGCTTCCTACTTATGTCTAGAAAGTGATATGCAACTTATTCTCAGTGACTTTTCTGTCCTTAACCTCAAAATCAAACTCTTGTAGTAAAAGAATCTACCTAATAAATCTAGGCTTTGCATATTTTTCGAAATCAAGTACCTCAATGTTGCATTATAAGTGTGCACTATTACCTTCATCCCAATCAGATAAGACCAAAATTTCTCAAAGGAAAAAACCACTTCCAACAATTCCTGTTAAGTGACTTTGTAGTTCTTTTAAGTAGGGTTTAATGCCTTGTTGGCATAGAAGATGGGATGAAGGATCCTTTTTTTGGCCTAGGACAGCGCCTAAGGCCACTCCACTTAAATCACACATGATCTCAAATGTCAAGGATAAATCAAGGGACACGATGATATAAGTCATCATCAACTTCTCTTTTAAACATTCAAAAGCTTTCAAGCATGCTTCATTGAAATCAAATTTCACCTCTTTCTCAAGAAGTTTGCAAAGAGGGTTGGTGATTTTTGAGAAATCCTTGATGAATCGCTTGTAAAAACCCACATATCATAAAAAAACCCGAATACCCTTCACAAAAACCGGAGGATGTAATTCCTCGATCACTTCAATTTTAGCTCTGTCTACCTCTATACCCCTTTTTGAAATCTTTTTCCCTAGCACAATACCTTTTTTAACCATGAAATGACACTTTTCCCAATTAAGTACCAAGTTGCATTCCTTAAATATATGAAGAATGTTTGCTAGATAAACCAAGCATTCATTTAAAGAATCACTAACTACTAAAAAATCATCCATAAATACTTTGATGGTATGTTCTACCATATCAGTGAAGATTGACAATATACATCTGTAAAATATGGTTGGAGCATTACACAACCCAAATGGAAGACACCTGAATGCAGACATGTGAAGTTCGTCTTTTCTTGGTCTTTGGGCACAATAGTGATTTGGTTGTACCCCAAATAACCTTCTAGAAAATAATACCACCCAAAATAACCTTCCGAAGATAGAAGGTATTACTAGCTCATTCTTCTCTTTAGGCATAATAGTAATACCTTCCATCTTCAAAACATATTATGCTGGACTAACCCACTTGCTATCAGCAATAGGATACACTACATCAATAGCTAAACATTTGATTGTTTCTTTCCTTACAACATCCTGCATAGGAGGATCAAGATGACACTGATGTTCTATACTCAGAACAAAATCCGGTTCAAGTTGGATTTTATGATTACAAAGACCAGGTTGAATACCCACAATATCTGTAATGGACTAACTAATGGCTCTCTTAAATCTCGGTTGCACTAATAATAAATCTTGTACTTTTGTCTTTATCAAGTCAGCTGTAATGATTACCTGTAAAGTGCTGTCGGGCCCCCAAAATACATATCATAAATAAGAAGGAAAGGACTTCAACGTGAAGACTGGTTTCTCCTCAATAGATGGATTAGCAGGTGGAGTGGTTCTATTTTTCAGATCTAGGTCAATTTTATTTGGTGAAAAACTATAACAACCATTCACATAAAGTGCATATACCATCTCATCATAGTCATTAATGCCATCACTATAGAGGTTCATGATCACTACTGCTAAGGCTTCTAAACCTAGCCTTTCTTCAATTGGAGTAGCCATTGTACCTATATATTCATCATCAAAGGTGTCTATCACAGACATAACTCTCATGTCATTTGGTTGTCACATTGACTGGTATACATTGAATTTTACTTGTTCATTATTAAGTCTGAACCATATCTGTCCTAATTCTATATCAACCAATGCCTTACCCATAGCTAGGAAGGGTTTACACTAGATGATAGGAACATAGAAGTCAACCTCACAATAAAGTATCACAAAATTATCTAGGAAGATAAAAGATTCCATACTTACCAACAAATCACATAGAATACCAATTGACTTCTTCATCTTTTGGTTTGCCATCAACAATCTCAAGATGTTGGTTTAGGTGCTCCTAACCTCAACTGCTTAAACACAACCAGTGACATAAGATTAATGCTTACTCCCAGATTACATAATGCCCGAGAAAATTTTAAAGATCTAATATTTCATGGAATAATGAAGGATCCAGGGTATTCCTTCTTCTCTACTAACAATTTAAAGGTTGCAATACTACAATGATGAACATTATCTATAGGCTCATAGCTCACAGTCTGCTTTTTAGTGACTAGATCTTGCATGAATTTTGAATAGCCTGGCATTTTCTCCAATGCACCAACTAATGGAATGTTTACAAATATCTTCTTCAACATAGATAGAAACTTCTGAAATTTTCTCTTCTCTTACTTCTTTTTCAATCTCTGAGGATAAGGTGTTCGAGATCTTGGAATGGTTATAAGAATAGGCTCCTCAATCTTAACCTTCCCTTTGTCATATATACTATTATCCTCAACATTGAGTGACCTTGCTTCTTTTATATCAGGTGCTCCCTAAACTGTAATAGGATCAACGTCATTGTTTGGCTCATTCAAAGTGGAAACAGGTTGATCCATGATTGTTTTACCACTCCGAGTAGTAATTTCATGGAAATGACTATCATTCTTTGGGTTCTTCACTCTATTACTAGGAAGAGTACCAGGCTATCTTTGATTCAACATAGCTGACATTTGGCTGTACTACTGCTCCATCTATTTGATTGCAGTAGCATGCGACTCAACCTTCTGATTCAGCCTTGATAGATCTACCTTAATCTCCCTAAGACAACTCTCTTGACTTTCTTGGCCTTTTACTAATTTTGACAAAAAAAAATCCATTCTAGACTCGGTATCTTGGCTACCTGGTGGGACATATCTATCATTTTTCTCTTTATAGTCATCTTTGTGCCTCCAATCACTATTTTGTTCTTTGGTTCTACCTTGATACCTATCACCATAATAGTTTCAGCCTTGATTCCCTTGACCTTTGGCTTGTAAACCCACCACTTTATGATCCAAATACTTTCCTTCCTTATTTACATCAGACTTATACGTTCTAGAAAAAGATACATGTGCCCCCACTATATTTACTTTTTTATTTGTCATTGCTGTAAATTATTTTAAATGTATCCCAATATAAGCTTTGAGTTGTGCAACTTCTTGTGCTACCATGTCATCACTAGGTCTTTAGTCACTTGCAGCCCTACTAGAATATGTAATAGCTCCTCTACCAGCCACCTGAGTATGCCATCCTTGGTTAGTGATAGAAATCTCTTATAACATCTCTTGGGCCATCTCCTAACGTAGATGCATAAGTGCACCTCCAAATATTGTATTATCCATTTCCCTAGAGATAACATTCAAGGATCTATAGTATATCGCCAATAAATTTTATCCTAGAATTCTTTGATAAGGAAACATGCTCAACTTCTTTTTGATTCTTAACCACACTTCAAATATACACTCTGCAGGTAACTACCTAAAATTACAGATCTCATCTTTCAACTAAATCATCCTTGTAGGAGAAAAAAGTTGATTCAAAAAAAAGCTTGCATAGCTCATGATAAATCATGATTAAGACTCTAGGAAGTTCTCCTAGCCATAATGATGCTTCACCAGTAAGTGAAAAAAGGGAACAAGTATAATCTCAATACTTCATAATCCATCCCTGGAATGGTATATAAACTACATATCCCAGTGAAATTGGCTAAGTGCATATTTGCATCATCTGTTGCTACCCCTGAGAAGACACCCTTAAGATTTAGCAACTAAATCATTGCACTAGTAATATCCAACTTCACATTCGGGGGTAACGCAGGTGGAATAATAGCTCCAGTCTCAGCTGGCTCTACATACTCCATGTCTTCATCCTTATCATATAATTGTAGAAACTTATATGTAGGTATAACTCAAGATTTTTTAACCCTAGATCTCTTCTGACCTTCATCGATGGATATATGTGGAACAACTATTAGTCTAGGCTTAGCTAGCTGTGCTTACTGAGCTAACCGGGATTCCTCAGCCACTTTTCTCTCTTTAGATTCCCCTACTATAAAATGCTCTACCTGTCTATCTATAATATTATGTATACCAGTAGGTGGGGAACAAGGTACAATCTAAAGGTCTCGAACCCCAGCAGGAATACCATCACGAACTTGCTCTGTCAATCTTAATGGTGTTTGTAGAACTCTCTTAGGCTCTAGATCCAATGGGAGTAAGGTATTTCCTCTACTCCTAGTTTTTTTCATACACCAGTGTATACTAAATCAAAAATAGAAAAATAAAACTTGCGAACTTTACCAACTTCAATCAATAATTCACATCATCTTCCCCTGTAATGACAAAAAATTTGATGTCGTCTAAAACTAACCTCCAAAGAAGTATGTTGTGGTTGATTTCAAATATAGTAACTCAAACCAAGTTAGGGTCAAAACCCAAGGGAAAATGTTGAACAGTATCTCAACCTGGATAAAATTAATGAGTAATACAGAAAAATAAATTGGGGAATTTGAAGTCTAAAGTAATAAGTAAAAGAACTTGAATTCTTGAGTATGTAAACAATAGAAGATTAACACTAGGAATGTATTCCCCCTGGCTTCTCAACTACGTAAGATTCTCATACTCAATCCACCTACCCTCCTGTTCTGCATGCAAAGTTGACAAGCTAAGTACTATAAATCATCTTGTGAACGTATTGGTAAATTTTACTCTTTAGATTGTAAGTATCATGGTGTTTCCTTGTTGTCCCTTTTATTTAACCTCAGTACAACTCTCATCATTTGAGTTTTGAGTTGATTAGACAAGGGTTAATAGACTCGAATCATTGTTGAAATATAATTTTCCAAATATTGAACTCCCTTGTGAGGACGTTCTCGAATACAAGAAGTACCTAAGCCCCTGCAGCAACTTAGGTTCAATAAATACAAAAAAGCTAGCAATGCATGCAACAACAGTCGAATAGATGAATCTCCTACTTCCCGTATGTAGCTAATGCGCCAAGGTTCACACAACCCTAGTCAAGGAAATTAGCCGCTTATGTTCATGCACCAATTTATGATAATAAATAAAGAACACATGTAATTGATTTCACAATAATGAAACACAAAAAATCCAAAGTCCCTAATTGAATAAAAACCCAAAATCTGAAGAACAAAACCTTAATGACCAAATTATGCTAAAAGTATCAAAAGTAATTTAACAATTCCTAACATAATAAAGGAATAATCCTAAGGAATTTATAGTATCTCAAAACAATAAAGAAATCCTAATAAAAATAAAATAAGAAAAGTACGTCAACACTTGTTATGACTCGTATGGTCTACACGTAAGTTCTCCTTATGAGTCATATGATGCTAATCATAGGAATTATATTGACTCATCTTCAGGACTTTAAGATTCTGTTATCCTTATGATTCATCACCACGAGTCGTAGTTAGTCCTTACGACTCGCGATCTTAGCTCGTTATAACTTGAGCCTTAGACTTTCAGGTCTTTGAAAATTGGTATATTTATTAATTCTCATTATGAGTCCTAATCAGATCATACGACTCATGTTCTCTTATGACTTCACCTCTAAACAATAGCTTTGTCTTTTGTTTTCTTTTCGACTGCTCCTCACAAGTCGTGGTTACCCTTACGAGTTGTGTTCATTCTTTACTTGGCTTTTTTAGCTTGAAATTTTCTACTATCATGGGTACGAGTAAGGATACGAGTTGAATAATGATTTGACAACTTGTAGGCAGACTCATAAGCTGATCAGACTTTAACATATTCTGAGATTTTTCTTTCATTTTTCATTCCAAGACACTTTTTTTATAAATTTCTTTTCTCAAGCAACAAACATATCATATCCCTCAAAATAACCTAATACCAATTATAAATTCTTTGTTTTAAGTATCAAATGTGCCATGTTTCCATGGCGTATCAAAAATTAGCTTCCACTTGTATATAATCCAAAGAAAAGCACTGTTAGTGCAGAAGAGCAAACAGGAGGTGAAAGGGGTAAAGAGACAAATAATAAAGAAGTTGTGCTATATCCAAATGAGGAAAATAATAAATATTAGTATGAAACACCTCTGAGGTGGTCTACAAAGAATCAATGGGGAAACAAAGGAAAGAAAAAGGTGATTGATTTTGATGTAAAGGTCGGAAGATCCTATTTCACCAGAGGATAAAAAAAAGGTATTGGAAGATGCTGGAAGGCTAGCAAGTCTTCAACCACTAGGATAAGAAGGATTAAGAAAGCTACTATTGTGGAAGAGGATAAAAATGTTAAAGTTTTAGAAATAAGTAAGGGTGAGGACATGTATTCATATGTTTCTGCTATAACTGAGAAGAGAAGACAAGAAGTTCATGTTGTTGGAAGGACCAGGGCCTCCAGTCCAATATCTTCCAGCACTGCTGTAAGCAAAAAGAAACATATTGCTATCAAATAGAAAAATTCTCTAAGGTACCTAATCCTATGAAGAGAAAAGTTGTCAAAAAATAAGAGTCAGGTAGTGAGCCCAATATAAAAAGAAAAAAAGTAGAAAAGAAGGATAAATCATGAGAAACAAGGAATGTTATTTGAAAATTCAAAAGATATTGACTAGTAGAATGTTTGATTCCAGGATTTATGATAAAAATATAATGATAGAGTTAGTTGAGTATGTTAGGCACAATGAATGGTTACGCCTCCTAGAGGAAACAACTCCCATGGTTTTTGAAGAGGAAGTAAGAGAATTCTACTATTGAATTGATTTTTGATAAAGTAGGTTATGTTTTACATCCCAGCTGTAAGAAAAGATGTAATGCTAGATGAGGAGGCATTGAGAAGGATTTTGGATATGCCTATGATGGGTGACAACATTCCTCAACTGAGTTCATGATTGATGCATCTAAAGTAGGAGGTGCCTCAATAGCTGGCGTGATAAAGAAATTTCTGTTTTATCATCAAGGATAAACAATTCTTCCTTGATTTTTTCACTACAAGCCATGATAGGTGATGTACCATGTATTTCTCACTAAAACCTCAATCAGAAGTGACCCATCAAATAGTTCCTCGCCAATTTAAAAAAATTGACTTAGCAAATCCCTGCCGATTTACTCTTACACCTTTGGCATCGGTCTACTCTTAAAGTCAAGTTATTGTAGGATCAAACAACTCATGATTTAGACACTCCAAGATTATGATGCAGATATTATGGTAAGGGCGCACAAAGTTGTGAAATTGGCATTCTAGGCGTGTAGTCAACATATTAAAAAATTGTCAATTCAAAATGAATATCGCTATGATTTTCACACATACTACAATGGTTGATACGCTCTTCACAACGGAATAAGAAACTCATGATTTCATATCTACTAGACGTAACTCATAAATTTTACACCATAGACATACAAACCTAAAAAAAAAGGCATAATTTGAGCAGAGTTTAAAATAAAAACGCTATGAATCTGAAGATATTTTGGCTGTGATTTTATGCATCTTGTAGTTCTATAAGTGTCTTTCCAAAGGAACAAGAATTTCATAATGTCAGCACTCCTAACCTGAGTTATGAGTTTTCCACCATAAACGTGCAAACATGAAAAGTAGGGAGGAATCCAAGATAAGTTTGAGACCAAATATACACAAATTCTGAGAGATTCTGGTTGTGATTTTTATATACATTGTAGTTCCTTGAGTTATGTTTTCGAAGGAGAAAAAAAATATGCGGTTGAAGATGAGGGGGCATAATTTCTCCTTGGGTGCATGTTTGTAGGGCTGCTAACATACACTTACATTGTAAAATGACTCCACAACGTACTTAGTTATCCGCACTATTGTCAACTGTCATATCGATGAGTGGTCTTCAATAAACCTTATGACCTTTAACGTTTGGTAGTTTTCTACCTCACTCATATCAGCTAATTAGTGTGAATAAGGAGTTAGAGATCAACGTGGCGAGGTGACATGAACTAGTTGGGAAGAGGATCTCCATGTGTACTAAGGATTCACAATTTCATCATTGTTTTTAGTTCTCCAAAGCTGGTACATCCTCCCAAGCTTTGCCAGCAAATAAGACAAAAATAATAGAAACCGTGATGAAGGAACAAAGACACACAAGTAATTGTAGCTCACAAATGAGGAAGTCGCTCAAATATGTACCCCCATCATTAAAATGAGATAAGTTTTAGTTCAACTTAAGGAAGAAGATGTCCGTCCAGGAATAGGAGAATTATTAGAGCACAGTACTGATTGGGTATGTTTTGGGTGATTCTCCTTACTTCAAAACCATGGAAAATTATAGAAACCATGATTGGACTATTGTCTCTAAACCCCGGTTGCTGTATCGCAATGATGGATATTATATTTTCAAGTTTTCTACTATATCAGATAGGGATTTAGTGATGCAATTGAGGCTTTATACATGCCAGAATCGATCATTTATTCTGCGAAATTAGACAATCAACTTTGAATTTAACCACGACAAAATTCCTTTGTGGGTTAAATTTTCCTAGCCTTCCTCTTGGCTATTAATTAACTGATTCCTTGAGTATGTTCGCGAGTATTGTGGGATGATTGATCTAAACAAACAAATTCACTACAACTCCAGAACATATTTTATATGCTAGGGTACTGGATGAGGCAAATATTGGCCATAACCTTCTTACTCAGTTGGAATTGATCACTCTTGTTAGTGTTATTCAGCAGGAAATAGCTTATGATTTGGTCCCCAAATTTTTTGTTGATTGTATACTCTTTAGTCACACTGGTGATGAATGTTGAAAAAAGAAGAGACCTGAGCCTGAAGAACCTCATGAGATACCTCAACAACCTCTAAGAAGGAGGATGAATTGCAGAAGAAGAAGGGTTGTCCAGATATGGGAAGATAAAGAACGGGAGGAACTTTTAATTGATCAAGATAGAGAGATTACACCAGTTGGTGCTGAAGTTGGTAGCGATACTAAGGCCCAGACAAGGTTTCTTTAAGTTGATGCATAGTAGGTGATGACTTTGAGCTTGAATTTACCCCACATTTCTCCTAGCCCTACTAATATTGTTGATGGTCAAACTAACTAAACGAAGGGTAAAGAGATTGAGGATGGGAAATCTAAGTCTAGTGCAGGTGGTGGAATTCATTTTCACCCCATGATCGCCTACTCTTGGAATATTGAGGGAAAAATAAAACCTTTAAATAGAAGGAGCTAGAGTTCTTTAACCATTTATGGAATACAAGGATTCAAGAATAGTCAAATATGTAACAAAATCATTCTCATTGACAATTTCACAAACAGATTGAGGGAATGCCCATATCAAAGCCAAAATCATCAAATTTGGGGCTCAACTATGGCCCCTTAATTAAATAACCATTCCTATGAACCCATATGTGGAAAACCATAATTAAAATAAGGGAAACCATAATTAAACCATGAGAAACGATATTCACCCCTGAACAACCAAAATCCCAAACCTTTATTACAAAACCATAACAACGCAAGGAAAGTCATACATTAAAACATATGACTTTAGTAAAATAACAATGAGGGAAGAGTCATATGCCTTAATTACAAATATTCACGGAGATAAATTGATCCTTAAGCCCGTAGATGACCACTTTGGAGAAACCCTAGCCAATTTTGCTTAAGAGGATTTTGAGAGAGTAAAGAGGATGCTTAATCTTTTAAAGTATGTAGTAAATAACCAAAAAGTGTTATAGGGATGTGGGGTTTTAAATGTTTTAAGTGAGAAATGTCCAAATTACCCCCATCTTAAAATTGTAAGTACACCGCAGGTGGTTAAGAGTTGACCCCTTGACTCATAACCACGACATACGACTCATACCATTGAGTCATCACCAATACAGTGAATTGGACACCAATTCACTGTCCACCATACGACTCCATGAACCCACTTGTTACCAGATCATATGACTCATATGGTCTAGTAATATAAAAGAAAGAACCCAAGGGATTGGACATTGGACAACATATGACTCAACCTTACCACTCGTAACATATCCTCACGGCTCTTAGTGAGCCATTTGTACTCAGAGCCAAGTCAAGTAACTACATTTTTTATTTGATTAAGGGATGACCAAATGACCCATCACCATACCTAATGACCCATACTACCAAGTCGTTACTAAGGCGAAAACCCAACCACCACTTACTAGACACCTAATGACTAGGGTCACCTGACCCGTGCCCACACCATATGACTCATATGGTTAAGTTGTCAGTAGGACATTGATCTCAAAGATCAGGAAATTTCTGAGGGACAAAACCTAGGGTGTTTTAATTCTCCCCCACTTGGATCATTCATCCTCGAATGATAGGACAAGGCAGTGACTAGCATGATTTAACTCCCAAACATCTCTACGCTTACCTTTAAGATAGAAAATAGATTACTAAGGAATTCACAATCTACTCTTACCTTTAAGATAGAAAAAAATGTTAAGATCAACACATACCTTAGGCACAATTTTTGGAATAGGAAATAGGAATGGATACTTGAACTTCATGTACTCTTCAGCCTCCCATGTAAAATATTCCATCTTATGGTTCCTCGATAGAACGTTTACCAAAGCTACGTCCTTGTTCCACAATCGACGAAACTGCCGATCCAAGATCTCCACAAGAACCTCTTCACAAGAAAGGGAATCTAAAATACCAATATCCTTGATTGGTACAATCTGCAAGGAATCACCTACACACTTTGTCAACATAGAAACATGGAACACCGGGTGTATGGATCTCAAACTAGAGGGAAACTCCAACTTATATGCAACATTACCAACCCATCTCAAAACCAAGTATGGACCAACATATCGGGGAATAAGCTTTCTCTTCATCCCAAACCCCATCACTCTCTTCATGGGAGACACCTTCAAGAACACCTTATCTCCAACCACAAACTCTAACTCCCTATGCCTTACATCCATATAGGACTTTTTGCGACTTTGTGCAAATTTAAGACTATCCTAAATCACCTTCCCCTTTTCCATAGCTTGTTTGACAAAATTCATGCCAACATCTCCATCTCACCAATCTCGAACTACCCAATAGGAGACCTACACCTCCTATAATACAAGGCCTCAAATGGAGACATCCCAATGATAGAGTGGTAGCTATTATATATGTAAACTCTATAAGAGGAAAATGCTCAACCCAACTACCCCTATAGTAAATCATGCAAGTTAGAAGAATATCATATAATGTCTTAATATTTTTTTCTACTTACTCATCTGATTGTCGATGGAAAGAAGTACTAAGGCTCACCTTGGTCCCAAACCTTTCTGAAATGACCACCAAATATGAAATGAAAACTGTGTACCATGATTTGAGATGATAGAAATAGGCATCCCATGAAATTTCACAATCTCATAGAGGTACAACCTTACATAATCCTCAGCCAAAAAGTTTCTCCATACTAGAAAAGAGTGAGTAGACTTTGACATCCTATCCACGATGACCCAAACCAAATTAAAATAATTTTTAGACCTACAAAGACCAGTAACAAAATCCATGTTGATCACTTCCCACTTCTACACAGGCAACTCAATATCTTAATACAACCCTTTAGACCTTATGTGCTCAACTTTCACTTGTTTACAAACCATGCACTTAGCCACAAAACTAGCCACATCCTGCTCCAAATTGTTCAACCAATACATCTCCTTAAGGTCATGATACATCTTTGTTGAGCCAGGATAAATAGCATAGCGCGAATCATGTGCCTCAGCCAAGATCCTATCTCAAAATCCATCTGTGTTGGGAAAACATAATCTCTCTTGGTACCGCAAAGTACCATCTCTACTAACCTTAAGAGCAATTACTTTCTGCCACCCACATCACCCTTGAACCTTATCAGGATAGTATCTAACACTTGTTTCCCCTTTACCTTACCTCATCACTCAGGGATGAATTTGCCACTTCCTTTACAAACACACCACTATCCTCAGAGTCTAAGACACGAACTCCAATGTTGGATAAACAATGAACATCTTTCACCAATTCTCTTTTTCCCTCATCCACATAAGCTAGACTTCACATGGATAACCTGCCAAGGGAATCAAAAACCACGGTAGCTTTACCTGTATGGAAGTGTAGACTTATTTCATAATCCTTAAGCAGCTCAAGCCATCTCTATTAACTAAGGTTCAGTTCTTTCTTTGTAAACACATACTATAAGATCTTATGAACTGAAAAGATATCCACATGCACACTATACTAATAGTGACATCAAATTTTCAATGCAAACACCATAGCCAACATTTACAGGTTATAAGTCGGATAATTCTTCTCATGCACCTTCAATTGTCTAAAGGCATAACCTATCACTTTGTAACACTTCATCAACATGAAACCAAGACTCATGTGACATGCATCACCATAGGCCAAAAACCAATCAGTGCCTTCAAGAAAAGTCAAGACAAATTTTGATGTCAGCTTATCCTTCAGCTTCTTGAAGCTACCCTCGCAAGTATCAGACCATGAAAACTTTACCTTCGTTTGTGTTAACTTAGTCAACAGGATAGCTATAGAAGAGAAACTTTCCACAAACCTCATATAGTAACTAGCTAAACCTAAGAAGCTCTGAATATTGATTGGAGTTGTGGGTCTTAGCCACTTCTTAACCACAACAACTTTTTATAGATCCACTATGATCTCTTCACTAGAAATGACATGACCTAAAAAAGTGACAGCGTTCAACCAAAATTCACATTTGAAAAATTTAGCACACAACTATTGTTCTTTTAGGGTTTGCAACACAATGCAGAGGTGATCGACATGATCCACCTCACTCTTGGAGTACACAAAACTATCATCAATGAAGACAATTATGAAAAAATCTAAAAAATAATGGAAAAATCTATTCATCAAATAAATTAATGCCACCGGGGATTGGTTAACCCAAAGGACATAAACAAAAACTCAAAATGTTGATATCGAGTACAAAAGACCGTCTTTGGGATATCCACCTCCCTAATCTTTAGTTGATTATACCCAGACCGGAGATTAAGCTTGGAGAAAAACTTAGCACCCTGGCGCTGATCAAATAAATCATCTATCCCCAAAAGAGGGTTCTTATTCTTTATCGTTACCTTATTCAATTACCGATAATCAATACACATTCGGAGGGACCATCCTTCTTATGCATAAATAATACTGTGCACCTCAAAGAAATACAAGAGGATGGATGAAAACCTTATCTAAAAGATCCTTTAGTTTCTCCTTAAGCTTCTTTAACTAAGTTGGATCCATTCTATATGGGGGAGTAGAGATAGGATGAGTGTCCATAATAAGATCTATCCCTAAATAAATCTCCCTATTGGGAGGACACAAGGAAGCTCATCAGGTAACACCTCCAGAAATTCATACACCACTGGGATGAAATGTAAAGAAAGACCCTCTGAGTTAGAATCGTTAGCTCAAACCATATGATAGAGACAACCCTTGGAAATTAACCTCCAGGCTCAAAGATATGATATGAACCTCTCCTTTAGAGCTAGGTAACCACCCTCCCACTCAATAACTTGCTCATTTGGGAATTTAAAGATGACCTTACTGGTCTCATAATCTAGAGAAGTATAGCACGAATGTAACCAATCCATCCCTAATATGACATTGAAAGCAACCATGTGTAATTTAAACAGACCCACCAAATCCTCTCGACAACCTAAAAATACCACACAACCCATATAGACACTCTCAGAAACTACAGAGTCACCTACTAGGGTAGAAATAAAAAAAGGGTCCAAAATACACTTGATAACAAAGCCAAACTGTACAGCCACAAATGGGGTCACATAACAAAGAGTGGACCTCAAATAAAGTATTTAGTACACATCACGAGAAAAGAGTTTCAACATACCAGTGATAAAATTGGGCGATGTCTCAGACTCGTGATGGGTAGTGAGAGCATTAAGTCAGTTTCGACCAATATCGAAGCTAGATGGTGCACCCTTTGGTTTCGAAGTTGATGAAGAGGCAATCAAAACTTTATTTACCCCAGAAGAAATCTTACCAAAAGGAAAATTTCTAATTGTATGCCTTGGCTGACCATAGTTGATGTACTTGTCCTTTTCTTCATCACAGTAAACCGATACAAACACCCATAAAATTTACAGGGAGGATAAGATGGAGATGATTGGGACCCACTAGCCTGAGATTTGGCACTATATGCCATAAAATTGTTGCTACCATGAAAATGTCTATCACCCTATGACTTTGGGTAGGGAACACTAGACGTCAAGTAAAACCTAAAACTACCCCACTTCTTTTCGGACCATTTTTTGCCATCCATGCCATTCTGCTCTTGACCACCACCCTGATCAGAAAATCTAAACTTCTTTCTCTTCCTCTCCCTAATTTGTTCCTGCTTCTTCTTCTATTCCTCCACCTGCTGCATGTACATAACCAACCTGGAGATGTCTATTCCTTGTTCAACAAGGTAGCCGTACTTATGGGTGTGCATTGGTCGATTTGGTTTTAGTTATCTATTATCGGTTTGGTTTATTAATTATTGGTTTTTTAAATATGTTAAACCAATAATAAAACAAATAGGATATTTTTATTGGTTTTCGGTGTATCAGTTTTTAGTCCTTATCGATTTGGTTTTTGAGTTAACCGATAATAAATAGGCATAAATAGTAATAGGAGCAACTAACAAGAAAAGAAACAAAATCTTAGTTGTAGAAAAAATCCTACATGATATGTTTTATTTTACAAAAATCTTAAAGCTTGAATAGATTTTTGGGAAATTGAATAGGTTTATAGAAATGAAAGAGAAATATAAAGTAGGTTATAAATATATATATATATATATATATATATATATCCTTGGAGTAACTGATAAAGTTTTTTCCATATGACCAGGAAGTCATGAGTTCAAGCCTTGGAAACAGCTTCTAACAGAAATGCATGGTAAGGTTGCATACAATACACCCTTGTGGTTGGGCCCTTCCCTGAACCTAGTGTATAGCGAGAGCTTTAGTGCACCGGGCTGCCTATATATATATATATAAGTAGGGATAAAGTGTAATTTGGAATATTCTTATTGGGTTATCGATTAACCCAATAACCCAATAAGAAAAAACCAAACCAAACCAATAACCCAATAAATTTTTTTATAAAACCATTATGAAATCGTTAACCCAATAACATTTTTATTAGTTCGATTTTTGCACTCCCTTAGCCTTACTCTCCAATATCATGTCTCAGACAACCTAAAAGAAAACTTCCTAATTCTAGCCCTCATGCTAGAAACAAACTGTGGATCATACTAAGACAGCTGGTGAAACTTCAAGTCATACTCGTCAACTGATATCTTGCCTTGCTTTAGGTTAACAAGATCTTCCGTCTTCGCCTCCCTCAATTCCTGAGGAAAGAAGCAGTTTATAAAATGACTAGAGAAATCATTCCACAGGGCTGACTCAGCATCGTCACCCCAAAACTGTTCTCAATCCTCAAACCATTGGTATGTTATATTTTTTAGTTAGTGGGCAACAAATTCCACCCCCTCGATGTTAGTAGCATGCATAACGCAGAAGATCTTTTCCATCTTATCAATAAAATATTAAGGATCCTTCTCAACCTTAACACCACTAAACACAAGAGGGCTCTACCTCATAAAAAGGCAAACCCTTATGGCCTTAAAAGATAGAGTATCCCATAAACTAGTTTACCCTTGTGTCCTCAGAAGATGGAGTAATAGAAGGAAAAAACTTGACATGAGAAGCTACTAATTGTGTCAACGTATAAATAGACTAATTAAACTCATCATCCTGAGGAGATCGAGAAGGACTGAAGGGGACTTGTGGAACTCTAGGAGGATAATTAGGAACTGGACCCCTCGATCGGGTCTGGATCCCATAAGCAGAGTGTGTCCCATTAGCATTATCTTTAAGTGGGACAAAGGAGTTTCCATGAGATTTAGATCTTATGGGAGGCATGGTCTGAAAATCAAACAAACAGATATTGTAGAAGATTTCAGGACCTTAAACTCTACATCTTGAAATAGAATAATAAGAAAGAGAAACATTCTTAAATATATTGTAGCCTCTCCCTTATGAGTACACACCCTTAAAATAGACTCTACTCTATGGACTCCCAATTGACTATGAACCTAGGGATCTGATACCAATCTGACATAACCCAAACCAAGGCCTAGTCGTGTTGCGTATCTCAAGTCCGACCAGGAATGGAGAAAACCCCCTACACCCAACTATAACAGTCCTACTCCATCTATCAAAAGAATTTTGAGCATATAAAAAGATAAAAACAATAATAATCTAAAGAAAATAAGAAAAGTCTATAATCATAACCAAACAATCATAACTAAATATCAACCAATACCAACCCAATTCCAATACCAATATCAATGCTAACGCTAATACCGACACCGCCCATGCCTATAAAAGTTCAACAAAGCCTCTAACTAGAATCAAAGAATATCCGATCAGGACATGCCCTCGACCATATCTTAAACCAAAAAAAAAAAGAATAACAAAAATGAAAAGAAGTTCATAGAATGAAATGGAGCTTTTCGGAGTATGAAAGCTCACCACTTCAATATGACTAAAAGTTATCCGTGAATCCAAGTCACTAAGCAGGAAGCATGGTAATATGGATGGTTCCTGCATTGCATGGGGATATAACACTATAAGACGGTTAGTAGAGTGCACTCTATCATGTAACTCAAGAATAAAGATAACATAACACCATCACTTAAACCCAACTCTAATAACTATATGCAATCACATGTAATACATATATATATATAGTGTTGGGTTAGGGAACAAGGTTTAACATGCATTTAAATCCTTAACCTGTGTTGTGTAGCTTGGCCATCCTAAAACCACCCACGGGCTATATGGGTTCATCTCTCCCTACTGAAAGAGCCCCAGTGCATGTTAGATGTACGAACAGAGAAAAAAACCTAATATGACTACAATATCTTCAAAAATATAAAGTTTGCCATCATGCACACGGTCACCAAGTCCATCCTCACATCGGCAAACGTGAGTTTTCTGTGTCGGACCTCCAAGAACCCCAACCTTCTATAACTTTGCTAGTCAATCCCCTTTAAGACCATATTAAATCATTTACACATTCCTAACCATTTACCAAGGAGTCTTTAATTATTTATTAACCATTGGTATAATCATACCAAAATTAGAGCTTGCAAATCTATTACCTTATGACATATAAACAGTTAAACCAAATTAGACTCCGTTGTTACAAATAAAACCAAAACCATTAATAATCAAACCATAGCCACCAAGTCCATTCAAAAACCATTTGAAAACAACCAAAACCAATTCATGTTTCTTTAACCATTTATGTAATGCAAGGATTCAAGAATAGTCAAACTATTTGATAAAATTATTCTCATTGACAATATGACAAACAAGTTGAGGGTATGCCATTATAAAGCCAAAATCATCAAATTTTGGGCTCGAACATGGATCCTCAATTAAATCCCATTCCCATGAACCCACATATGGAAAACCATAATTAAAATAAGGGAAACCATAATAAACCATGAGAAATAATATCCATCCATGAACAACGAAAACCCTAAACCTTTATTCCTAAATTACAAAGATTCACGAAGAGAAATTGATCCTTAAGACCTTAGATGACCACTTTGAAGAAACCCTAGCTAATTTTTCTTGAGAGAATTTTGAGAGAGTAAAGAAGATGTTTAATCTTGTTATGTGTGAAATGAATAACCAAGAAGTATTATAGGTACATGGGGTCTCAAGGGTTTTATGTGAGAAATGACCAAAGTGCCCCCAACTAAAAATTGTAAAAAAACTGCAGGTGGTTATAAGTCACCTCTTGACTCGTGACCACAACTTACGACTAGTACCATTGAGTCATCACTAAGATAGTGAATGGTACACCCATAAACTATCAACCATACCAATCCATGAACCCACTCATTACGAAACCATACAACTCGAATGGTCTAGTCATATCCAAGAGAGATCCCAAGGGATTGGATATTGGACAACATATGACTCAACCTTACCACTCGTAACCTATCCTCACGGATATTAGTGAGCCATTCATTCTCAAATCTATGTCAATTTACTATGTTTCTAATTTGAGTAAGGACCGATCAAATGACCTGTGATCACACCTAATGACACGTACCACCAAGTTGTTACCAAGACTAAAACCCAACCACCACTAACTGGACACCTAATGACTAGGGTCACCTGACCTGTACTCATACCATTTGACTTGTATGGTTAAGTCGTCAATAGGATAGTGAGCTCAAAGCTCAGGAAATTTCCAAAGGCAAAAACCCAGGGTGTTTCAAAGGTTGAGGTTACGGGAATTATAGAAATTAAAGTAAAATCCACAATGCAAATAAAGTGAAAACTAATAAAGATAAAGATTAAAGTTCTTAGTTTAATTATTGTCATACCTCAAATGGTCGAATTTGTCTCTTGTGGAATAACCATATCCAGGTGCAGGTATTAGAGATGGGGGACTAATTTATTCATTGTAGGGTAGTTAATGTAATTACACAGTTTGCATTTATGCTAACCAATGTATATGATAGTAATGAGTTAGGTGAGAGGAAAGAACTATGAAGAAAACTTACTACCTTGGGTGCTTAAATTCAAGTAAAATGGCTTATTAGTGGGGATTTCAACAATGTGTTGTGCTCTGATGATATAATTGGTTCTCCAATAACTATGTATAAGATACAAGATTTTAAGGATATGGTTAATACTAATCAATTCACTCCTTTAAAGAGTTCAAACTGTTATTTCACCTGGTGTAATTAACATAAAGAGACTACTAAAGTGCACAGTAAGATTGACTACACCTTTAGAAATTATTGGTGGTTGTTGATTTAAGTTTATATTGAAGTTGATTATACGTTGTTAAGGGTATAATACCATTCTCCTAATATGATAAATCATCACTCTTAACCCCCAAAGGTTGTACACCCTACACCTTTTAAATAATAAACTACTGTTATGACCCATCTTGATTTCAGAAAGAAGTTTAAAGAGGCTTGGTCTACTAAGATCCCTGGTAATCCTATACAGGTTATTTAGGGTAAGTTGAAGGTTGTGAAAGTAGAAATTAAAGAATTGAACACTCATTTATCTCATATCAGCAAAAGTTAGTAGTTGCAAGGCATCAAATGGAAGTTGAGCAAGAAGGTATTGTAGTAAACCCTTGTAGTTCTCTACTTTTTGATCAATAAAAGACTGCACTGGCAGAGGTGGTAAAATAGTGTAATATAGAGTAGTAGGTTATGAGACCAAAAACTAAATCCCTATGGATTAAAACTAGTGACTCAAATATTAGATATTTCTATGATCAATGAAAAATTAGGTCTAGTATTAATTCCATCACTTTTATACATACTAAAGTTGGAGCAAAGCTGACTGATCCTACTGATATTGAAGCTAAATTCATCTTTTTTTCATCAACCTTATAGACAAAAGGGAGATCTACACCATGTCCAAAAATTGAGATAGTCTAGGAGGTATATTAGTTATCTAGGAAGCAGGAACTACTTCTTATTCAGTAGGTTACAACAGAGGAAGTGTTGGAAGCAATTCAATAAATGCCAAAGAAGAAGGCTCCGGAAGTTTATGGTTTCCTAGTTAATTTATTTACTACGTGTTCGGATGAGGTGCACACTGATTTTATGAATATTTTTGACCAATTTTTCAGTACTAGTGTGATGGATAAAGGTGTAAATTGTACTTCTATGACTTTTGTGCCTAAAGTTCCTGCCCTTATACATGTCAAAGATTATAGGCCTATAGCTTGTTATACCACTGTTTACAACATAATTACGAAAGTGCAAACTAGTATACTAAAAGTTGTTATTGGTAATTTGATTGGTGAATGACAATTTTCTTTCATTGGAGGTAGATGTATCACTGCCAAAATTTTTTTTACTCATGAACCATTCAAATGCTATAATAGGAAAGATGTATCCCCATATGTGTTCTTAAGGTGGACATTAGGAAAGCTTAAAACTTATTAGATTGGACTTTCTTGAAAAGATTACATATGGAGATGGGGTTTCCTAGTAATTTTATAGGCTAGATAATGTCTTGTCTTACTATTGTCTCTTACTCCTTGACTATGTGATGGTCTGACTAATCCATTCCAAGGTAAGAGAGGTATTAGGCAGGGTGATCCAATGTCTTTGTACTTGTTTGTTATTGCAATGGAATACCTGAATATTTTTCTAAAATAATTGGTTAGGAATAAGGACTTTAAGTTCCACTATGGATGCAAGAAAGAGGGTTCCATACATATATGCTTTGTTGATGATCTTTTGATGTTTTGTAAGGCAGAGATAGCCTCCACTAAAATATTAAATCAGGATTCATGAAATTTTCTTAAGCTTCTGGGTTGTAGGTGAATGTGGATGAAAATTCTTTATATCTAGTTGGTATTTTTGATCATCTTAAGCTGGATATCCTAAAAGTGATAGGTTACTGTAATGTGAACTTTTTTTTTTAATTCTTGGGAGAGCCTATTCTTGCTAGAAATCTTTCTATTTCTCAATGGTGGCCTTTGATGGAAAGGATTACTGCCAAAATAGCTTGTTGCTCTGCTAGACTCTTCACTTATACATGAAGACTTCAATTGACCAAGGTTGTAATATTGGGCTCATACTTTCTTGATCCCAAAAAGGTGCAAAAATATATTGAGCCTCTATGCAGGTCCTATGTATGGACTAGCCAAGTTAAAATTGCCAAAAGGTGTCTTGTCTCTTGGGACAAGGTTTGCCTACCTCAAGATGTAGATGGCCTGAATGTGACCAATTTATACTTACTTTATAAGGTTTCTATCACAAAATATCTCTAGGAATTTGCAATGAAGAAGGATTTCTTATGGATCAGATGGCTACATAGTTTTTACTTAAAGTATGTGGCTCTTGAATATGATATTATACCTAAGAATGTATCTTGGATTGTTAGGAAAATTCTAAATAATAGGAAATTGATTGTTGAAATACAGTAATTTTAGGGTAATCAACTAAGCAGACTAAAGCAAGTGTAGCAGGGAGACAAGTTTAGTGTCCAGAAGATCTACCTACTGCAGATCCCTCAGCATCCTAAAGTAGTTCGAAAGAAGCTGACTTTGCATCCTTACTAAAACACCTTGGGTTTTGGCCCTTGGAAACTTTCTAAATTTTGAACTCACTGTCCTAGTAACGACTCACCATACTAGTCATATGGTGAGGGTATGGGTAAGGTGACCCCATTCGTAGGGACTCTAGTGTATAGTAGTTAGGATTCTACTATGGTTACGATTGGGTGGTATGATTCATTAGGGTGGTGATGGTTTATTTGGTCGAACCATAATCAAATTATTAACTTAGTGACTTGACTTGGCACTAAGTACGAGTGGCTCGATAAGAGCCGTGAGAATAGGTTATAGATGGTAAGGTTGAGTTATATGTTGTCCATTCTCCAGTCCCATTATGTTATGTCTAAGATACGACTAGACCATACGAGTCATATGGTATGGTAAAGAGTAGGACCATGGGTTCATATGGTAGACAATGAATGGGTGTCCAACTCATTGTCTTGGTGTTAACTCGAGGGTAGGAGTCTTATGTTATGGTCATGATTCACGAGTCATGGGGGTCGACTCGTAACCACCTACGATATTTTTACAGTTTTAAGTTGGGGGCATATTAAACATTTGCCCTTTTAACTCTCTTTGAGTTCATGACTTAAAACAACTTTTGGGACTCCATTAACCTATTATTCCTAATCAATCACTCTTAAGAATCTCTCCCAAACTCTTTTTCAAAAAAATGGCTAGGGTTTCATCAAGATAATTAATTAAGGTTTTCAAGGGGGGTTTCTCTCCATCTTCCTTGGTGTCTAAGGCATGCGACTCTTCCCTCATTATTATTTTACTAAAGGCTTATGTTTTAATGTATGACTTTTGTGGTGTTGTTATTGTTTTGAAATAAAGGTTGGAGGTTTTAGTTGTTCATAGATGAATATTATTTCTCATGGTTTACTTATGGTTTCATTGTTTTTAATTATGGTTTTACACATGTGGTTGCATGGGGATGGTGATTTAATTAAGGTTTCATTATTGATCCCCAAGTTGGATGGTTTTTGGTTTTAATGATGGCATGCCCATCACATAGCTTGGCTATTCTTGAATCCTTGTATTGAGTAAATGGTTAAAGGAACATAAATTGGTTTTTGTTGTTTTCAAATGGTTTTGGAAAGGTCTTGGTGGCCATGGTATGATTATAAATGGTTTTTGTTTTATATGTAACGGCAGAGTCTAATTTGGTTTAACGATTTATATGTCATAAGGTAATAGATTTGCAAGCTCTAATTTTGGTATGATTATACCAATGGTTAATGCTAAAGACTCCTTGGTAAATGGTTAGGAATGTGTAAATTGTTTTAATATGGGCTTGAAGAGGGTCGAGTAGAAAAGTTGTGGAAGATGGGGGTTCTGGAGGACCGACACTAGAAATTCACATTTGTCGATGTAACGGTGACCTTGGTGACCGTGTGCATGATGTCACAGTTTATACTTTAGGAGATGTACTAGTCATGTCAGATTGTTTTATTTGGTCATGCTCCTAACACGTACTGGGCCTTTTCAGTAGGGGGAGCTGAACCCATTTAGAACATAGATGATTTTAGGATGGTAAATCTACTCAGCTCAGGTTAAGGATTTAAATATATGCTAAACCTTGTTCCCTCCCTGGCATAATATATATGTATATATGTGTGTTTGCATTGGTTATATGATTTGATTTTGATTGATTGCATTATTTTACCTTTATCCTTGAGTTCATGATAGCATTCACTCTGCTAACCATCTTCAGGTGTTGTATCTCCATTCTATGCAGGTACCATACTACTATTTCTCTTGATTAGTGACTTGAATTTAGGGAAAACTTTAAGTCAAGTTGAAGGCGTGAACTTCCATACTATGGAAGACTCCATTTCATGGTATAGAATTCTTTTCATTATTAATATTTTTTTGGTTATGGTCTGTGATATGGTTGGGGGCATGTCCTGACCAGATGTTTTTCAAAACTTGAATAGTCTGCTCTGACTGACATAGATCGTGGGGTGAAATGTTATGCTAAGATCAACTCGATCACCTAACTCATCTTGAACGGTCTACCAAAAGTGAGATGTGAACACTAAACCTCAATTTGAGATCATAGACACATGCATGACATGAAGATTCACATCTCACGAATATAGATACGGGATAACCTCTCAGCATTGAAAGAGACCTGAATCAGAAAGAAATGGGTAGATCTGGTCAACCGATCCATGATGAACCAAACACAGTTAGAACCATACAAATTACGAGGCAACCCAATCATGAAGTCCATATTGATCTGTTCACACTTCTGCTCAGGAATGGGTAACCTTTGAAGTAATCCACAGGCCTCAAATGTTCAACTTCACCTGCTAGAAATAGAGGCAATGACCTATAAAATCTGCTACATCCATCCTTATACCACCCACTAGTAATGATGCCTTAAATCACAATACATCTTTTTCAATCCTAGATAAATGAAATACCTAGAACAATAGGCCTCCTCCAAAACCAATCTAACCCAATTACCTATTTTCGGGATGCAAACCCAGCCTCTAATCCTCAAAATACCATTTGAATTGAATGAGGCTTCCTTAGTCTCACTACTTAACACCTTATCCTAAATAAGCCTCAATCCAACATCATCAAATTGATGAGCTCAAATTTACTCCATCAAAGAAGACCTAACCTCCTCTACGAATGCCAAAAACACACCTAGGTGTCAAAATTTCTAGCCTAACTATCTGGTTTAATAAATACTGGACCTATAAGTCCAAAGGCCTCTCCTAGGATAAACAATGTGCCAAGATACCCATACTAGTCGACTTCCTACTTAAGGCATCTACAACTATATTAGTCTTTCCCAGATGATAGAGAATAGTCAAGTCATAATCCTTAAGCAACTCAAGCTAGTGGTACTTTCTCATATTAAGATCTTGCTGGGTAAAGAAATATTGAAGGCAACGATGATCCGAGAAAATCTCACAATAGACTCCACAAAAGTAGTATCTCTACAACTTTAAAGCAAAAATAATGAGCACAACTCCAAATCATGGGTAGGGTAATTCTTCTCATGGGGCTTCAGCTAACGAGAAGCATATGCAATCACCTTACCATCTTTCTCTAACACAACACCTAACCTAATGCCAGAAGTATCACAAAAGATGGTAAAATCCATGCCTTTTTAGGCAAAGTCAAGATAGGAGTTGATGTCAACAAATCCTTGAGCTTTTGGAAGCTCGCCTCACAAGCATCAGACCACTAAAAATAAACCTTCTAATCAGTCAACTTGATCAATAGAGTTTAAATGGATGAGATACCCTTAACAAAACATCAATTATAACCTACCAAGCCAACAAAACTTTAAATCTCAGTTGGTGAAGTAGGCCTAGCCCAATCACCAACTATTGCAACCTTGGTTGGATCAACCGTAATACCTTTCTTAGTCACCACATGACCTAAGAAAGAGACAGACTCAACCAAAACTCTCATTGAGATAACTTAGCATACAACTTCTCGTCCCTCAATCTCTAAAGCACAATTCGCAAATGCTTCTCATGATCGGCCTCACTCTTGGAATAAACAAAGATATCATCTATAAATACAATAACTTAGGATTTGAGATATGATCAAAATACCCAGTTCATCAACTCCATGAGCGCGATTGGGTCCTTGATCAACCTAAAGGACATGAACAAGAAATCATAAGACTGTATCAAGTCTGAAAAATTGTCTTTGGAATATCTGAAGCTCTAATCCTTAACTGGTGATTCCTGAATATCAAATAAATCTTTGAAAACACCGAAGCACCTGAAGTTCACCGAGCAAATCATCAATACAAGGAAGAAGATACTTATTCTTAGTTGTCACCTTATTCAACTGTGGATAGTCAATACACATATACATACACCTATCCTTTTGCTTCACAAACAAGACAGGCATACTCCAAGGTGATACACTAGGTAAGATAGATCCCTTTATCCAATAACTCCTTCAACTAATCCTTTAATTCTTTTATCTCGACTAGCGCTATCCTATAAGGAGGAAGATAAATGGGTTTGGTGCTCGTCTTAACATTAATAGAAAAGTCAATATCATGATCGAGAGGCATACCAGGAAAATCTGGAAGGAACATATCCATAAAATCATGAACAACTCAGATAAAATCCAAAGAGGGAGGTAAAGTAACACTAGTATAATGAATATGATCCAAGTAAGATAGGCATCCATTTACAACCAAGCAATAAGCCTGAACATATTATATAACCTTCTTGGGACCCGAATGAAGTGCACCCTTCCAAGCTATCCTTGGGACACCAGGTGATTCTAAGGTCGCGGCCTTAGAATAACAATCTAGGATAGCATGGTAAGGAACAAACCAATCCATACCAAGATGACATCAAAATCTACCTTATCCACCAAAATTATATCAAACCAAGTCTCACACCCAACAAAAGTCATAACATAAGATCGGTACACCTTATCCACCACTAAAGAGTCTCATATGAGGGAAGATACATGAATATGCATATTAAGAGGTTCATAAACTAAATCAAAACCTAAAGAAAAGTATGAAGACACATAGGATAGAGTCAATATCGAATCAAATAATTGAGATTCAGGTTTTAAACAAATAGAGATGATAATTATGATGTCAACATCATAGGCCTCTACCTCTAGTCTGGCGGGTATAGTAAAGCATTATCCATGGCCATCAACTGGATGAACAGCCCCACGACAACCATCACAGGCCCAACTAACTCTAACTCGTGCACCTTTGGTACAACCTCTACCTCTTATAGATGAAATAGAAATAACTCTGAATATACAGCACGAATAGTCACTGTCCAAATGCTCAGTCTCATCACACACATAGCAACCTCTATATCCCAACTCTGTAAGGGGAGGTTTGACTCGACTGGAGTGGCCACCCATAACTGCTAAACTAGAAAACCCACTACCTAAACTCTTCAAGGCTACCTGCACGGGTCTACCATGATAACCACATAAACCTCTAGAATATTTTCCTCGTAAAGTGTGATGTATGAACTCCTCAAGATAGTACACCTTCGTGGTTCCTCCCTAAGATGCTCGAAGAATACCTTCAGTCATTTTGGCATGATCCACTATACTCTGAAATGATGCTCCAAACACTATCATCTGAGATATAGCTAGCTAAAGAGAAACATCCAACCCCTTCATGAACTTCAAAATCTTCTCATATTCGATGGCAGTGCTGGCATAGAAATATCTAGAAAAGGCATAAATATGTACTTCATACTCTACAACAGACATGGACCTCTACTCTAGGTGATTAAACTCATCCCTCATCCAATCCCTCAGACTGTAAGGCATGAACCTCTCTAAAAAAGCCTCAACAAACTAATCCCAAGTCATCTCAAGAGAATTAAAAGGTCTGCAACCAATGAGTGACCTCCATCAATCCCTAGTGGCATCTTTCAATTGATAAGTGTTATGTGTAATACCATGTTACTCAAGCAAACCTAGGTTATGCAACTTCTCATGACAGTCAATCAAGAATGCATAGGCATCCTCACCTACAACACCACTAAACTTAGGAGGACCCAAAAGAGTGCACCTCACAAACCTCTTCTTTAAAATCAAAATACATAACTGAACTCACCATAAGAAGAGGCATGGTGATTCTAGATGGCTGATATCTAACCTGAGAAGGAAATATAGATGAAGTCTGAACTCCTGACCTCAAATTACCATACTTAGATGCAGGCATTGAAAGAGGAATAACACTTAGAATACATAGAGAGCCAAAAGTAGAAGTAGGTACTACTAGAGTATCCATACTCAGGGTTAGAGGAACAACCTAAACAGACACTTGGATAAATAAAGTACAATACTTGAAGCTAGCGAGCATTAGGCACACTCAAAGGAGCACCCTCCAAAAGGGTCAACAAACGAATCAACAGTTCCTCCTAGACTATGGTAGAAGAACTTGATTGGACTAAAGTAAGACCCATATCCCGAACACGCTCAATTCGAGGCTCATGGGAAAGTCTCCTAGAACTACTCCTAGATAGGGTAGATCCACACGCCTGCCCACTACCTTGAGCTAGTCCATAACTTATAACTCACCCTCTAGACTAGGCTATATCCTCTAATGAATTATCTACATATCTAACCTCATGAGATCTAGTCATCACTATCTGCATGAAAAAAAAAGTGAACTATGACTTAGGATAGAAGGTATGAAGAAAATTTGCATGATAAGAACCAAAATAAGAAAAACTTCCCAAAGAGATCTTATAACATCTCGAAGATAGATATGTTCGTCAATGTATCGATCTGTTAGACTCTATTAGATACCTCATTCTTACAATATTGAGACTAATGAACCTGGCTCTATTACCAATCTGTCATGACATGAAAATTGAAGGTTATTATGGTACTTGTCGCAGCAAGCCTTGAAAAGTAAGCCTATCATATAAACTGATACAATAGGGGAAATAATAACAATAACTTAAAGTAAGGATTCTAGAATGAAGTTGAACCACACAATATAATAAATACGGAATAATATAACCAAAGATATCATACTATAATCCCAAAACCTAGTGTCAGGGTGTAAGAACTAACTAGTACAAATCGAGATCAGAATACATAAGATATCAAAATAGGAACAACTCTATCTTTGAATGCAAAATAATGACATAGTCTAGATAAAGAAAGGTAGTAGTCAACTCCAGAAGAAATAATCCAACTGTTACCTCGAATAGCTACAAATGTCACCCAAATCAACCACCATAAGGCGCACTCAAACCTGGATCTACATCAAAAGGGTGTAGTTGTTGGTGTGAGTACAATCTACTTATATCCAATAGGTATCATAAGCTGATAGACCAAAGTAGAAATGAAGTATACGATAGACAGACTAAGGGCACGTCACCTGCAGCTGAAAAATGTACCACAATGATTGCCACACCATCTCCAGTATAGTTCTATAATATTCACATACATCATATCAAATATGAGAAAGAAAGACAAGTAGATAGGTATCACATATATGTCTATAAAGAAAAAACATAGTTAGACAGGTATCATATCAAGGAAAATAACACTTCACAGATTTTTACTAAGTAAATACAAATGCAATAGGAATAATGATGATAATGATAATGATGATGATGATAATAATGATAATAATGATGATGTTGATAGTGATAATGATGATGATAATGATGATGATGGTGCTTGAGGTTGTCGCACAACCTCCACATACACCTACAGAGCTTAAGCTTTACGATGTAGAACCCATAGAAGGTTCCTCAACTCACAAATAACAAACATCCAATACCAATATCCATAATTCCTCTCTGACACATCCTTCGGTAGAGGGTTTTAAAGATGTCATATTTTTTGTTAGAAAAAGCCAATGCTCCCAATATTTCTAGAATTTCCACTATGGTACTAATGTTTCATGAATGTATAGGATAGGAAGATGTAATGCTCACAACCAACCTAAATGAGAATTTTCATATCCAACTAATATACCAACCAATTGAGCTAATAATCCACTCAATAATTCAAAACCATCCATGAAATCCTACATGAACCATATGCCAAAAGAGTAAAATATATCAAAATATACCATTGATACCACATTAGGCTTTTTATTAGACAAGATACAACTAATTTCACATACACAAGGCCAACAATATCATCTAAGACCTTACACAGTAACACATTGCAATTAATATTCTAAAATCGCCAAATAACATCAATATATAGGCCCCCACATGGGCACAACACAATAAATATATCCATTTTCATTACTAGTTCCCGCACACTTAATATGATTTTTATACCAATATTAACTACCCATCCCGGTTTGAAGAAAGTTAAGCCATAACCTATCTTAAATGCCAAAAAAGTAGTTTGAAAGCCTTCAATATGAAGCTTTACTCCTCAAAAACGAACTCAAAATCAACTAAAATATAGGAATATAGAATCTATGCATCAAAAGAAAGCCAACGACACTTATATTACTAATTTTCAAGTCGGAATCAAAATGAACTCCAGTAATGAATTTAAAAAAAAAAGGAAAAATCATAATTTTATTTCAAAAATATGTTTCTCATATTTTTTAGTGTATATAAATGAAACCCCAAGAGAAAATGAGTTTAAAATGAGGTCCAAATAAAAAAGACCATTTTCAAGCTTTACAAATAAAAGTCTTCAAAATTCATTTTAAAAACAAAAATTAAAGTTGTTTTAAAGGTGAAATTGAAAGAAAAGATATAATTATATGATTAGAAGCTCATACAAGTGAAAATGAGTTGAAACCAGGATTTAAATTTAAGAGTTTGATTTTTAGGCCTTCCGAGCCAAAATTCTCAATTTTCACTTTTTTATTTGTGTTAACACAAGAATTAAACGATTAAAATTGATGAAAAAGGTTTAAATAGATGTTTAGGAGCTTACCCAATCTTAAAAGTAGAAGAAATTTCTCAAAATCACCAAAACCTAAGCTCCAAGTCTCAAAAATGGTGAACACAAGGTATATATAGTTCAAGCATTACATACACAACCAGGTGTCGCGCATGCAGCACCTGGACTGATGGAAGGTATCGCTATCGCGACCTGTCCTCATGTATGTGGGACTCTCAATCATGGATGACATATCATGTATACGACACTCTTGCCTGATTTGTTGAGGTGCATGCACGACCAGCCATTCGTAGTTGCGATGGCACCAGCACTGGTTGGAGACTTGTAGAATTCCAAGTCTCCGCAGACCACTCAGAACTCATCCAGAACCCCTTGAATGTATACGAGTTATCTACTCTATTAAATTTGATGTTCCAGACTCAATGGAGATATCAAATTTGAAAAAAAAAAATCATTTTCACAAAGTTAATCCTCGAGACCTAATTTTATAATTTTTTGAATCGAGGGTCGAAATGAGATTTAAAAGTTATAAAACCACACCAACTATGTTAAGATCCTAAAATTGATGCTCCTGATTTACTGGCACAGTCCATCTTGCCATTCGATGCATAGATCAACAAATGTTAACCGAAGTCAACTATAAGACTTTTCAAGACACCAAAAACCATAATATCACATAAATCACAATGAAAAATATTGGGAACTGTTCCAAATATCCCCATACCCCAGAAATATCATATATACATTTACGGGGAGGGATAAAATGGTCAAATCATACAGAAATAAATATTTCACATAAATCATCAAAAATTAGATCGTTACATAAAGAGTGCACAACACTGTAAACAAAAGTGAGTTACCTTTGTGAAAATGCAACTTGGAAAATTGAAAAGAATCTAAAAGTTGTATTTAAAAAAAGTAGATATCTGTAGCAATCCATGATTAATATGGCTGCAAAATATTTGCTAGGCTACAATTCCCCCATTTTAATTTCAATAAAAGATCAAACTACTTGGGATTTATATCTTTCTATAGGAAGCTGTGAATTTTATACTATAAGTGCACAAATTTGAACCACACAAGCAACGTACTGCTGAATCATGTTCAAAATTACAGGAGAAATTTTGAGGGTTATTTTGCTTTAAGTTTTTCTAGATGCTATATAAGGCTACGTCTCTTAATGTGATTGAATCGAGCAATGTCGTAGCTTCGTAGCCTAGTAATTAAACACACTCGAAGACTTTTCTTGATAGCTTTGAAATGCTTTGATGATTTTCTATACAATGGAGAATCTATATAGAAGTTCTAGTGAAAATGCTCATTCTGTATATAAGTAAAATTGAGAAATTGGAAGAAGAGAATACCTAGGAATTACAAATTTCCAAGCAGCTGGAAAATAAGCATATTGAAAAAGATTTCTTTAAAAAAAATTGATTCTCTTTGGAATGCAAAAGGAAAGCTAATATTTTTTTCTTTTGGGGGTGCAAAGGTGCAAATCAAAATTATTTATTCCTAGTACAAAAGGGAATATCAAGTTTAGATTTTCTATAGTCCATATGACCCTTCTATTTCAAATCTTTATAAAAGGTTTACATTGTTGCCCAACGAGAAGAACTTAAAAAAAATATTGAAGTAATCATTTCTCATACTTATCCAAGAAGACTAAAATAAATCAAGTTGGTGGATGGGCAGCCATACACTCGAAATAATATAAAATTTGTACTTGATTGTGGACGAGAAATGAGAATCACTACAAATAACTCATTTATTGTTTCGGCGAAGACTTTCACTACGTGAAAATTCACAAAGGAAATTTTAGTTAGACCACTCGCAAGTGGTTGTCTAACTAGAATGCACTGACGAGAAATAAATAGCTTTGGAGTCACAAAATTTAAAACACACTCATGAGTACTTCAAGTCTCGTTGTCAAGTTTTGAAAAGACTACACGTCGACAAGTCTTAAAGTAACGGGCATTTGTTGACATACAAATTTATCGGCTAAAATTAATACAAAAGTTGGATTTAATTCATGTTCATTTGGATTGATTAATTAATTTGGGATTTACAAATTTAGTAATCCATTTTTTCATTAAATTCAAGACCAAGGTCCATTATATTTTGGAGCCCAAAGCCCTGCTATGTGTCAAGGTGACTTAGCATCCTATAAAATTCAATAGCAATGAGATAACGCCACGTGTCCAAATGATGTGAAATATCATTCAAATTCAAGAACTAATCAAAATTAGTCATATGTCAAAATGACATATTTCACCAGTCATAAGCAACTTGGCCTACTCTCTACAATTATAAATAGGGGGTAGCATAACATTCTAAGGGGAGAGGAAAAAGACTTTGACAAGCATTGGAGAAACATTAGCATTGATAATTATGTTCTTGCAAGGAGCAATCAATGAAATTCTTCTTGGAGATTGTTCCAAAGCGACAAAACATTTTCCAATATTTTCAATGATTGAAATATATCTCTAGAAGTCTAAGTTATCCAACAATTTGAGAAACAAGCTACCGAAGGCCATCATAGCATTACTAAGTTTAGGAAAGAAAAATCAAGAAAATTATGGAATTGTACTTACAAGATTCATTAATAAAAAATATTTTTTATTTTATTTACCTTTGGTTGTAGTTAATTTTCAACTCTTTGAAAATTTGTTGTGAATAGAATGCAAATCCAAAGACTTCCTAGTCGTACACCAAGTAACTAATAAATAATAAAGTAAATTGGGATAAGATATGACCTTATAATGACCTAAACTTCAAATAAAAAGATTCAACAGCATTGTAAGCCTCGATTTCATAATGTTAAACTTATTTGAGGTAAATAAACAAGTCAAACCACTTTCTTCCAAGAAAGCGAAAAAGAGGGAACCATTTTGCGTGCAGAGGTCTGATGCTGTTGACAAATCAAGGAAGCAAAACACAATATTTAATGATAAAAATTATCATAAATTGGTATCTAGATCAACTCATCATAATACATACAGGAAAACAAGTGTTGCAACTAGAAATAAACTCTCAATACACAACATCTAAAATGTAACAAACATAATCTTGACAAGAAACCAAGCTACTATACCATTTGGTAGACTATAACAACAAGTTAAAAGAAGAAGAATAAATAACATAGAGAAGTTAAATATTTGTGATTGTGTTAAGTTGATCAAAAACATAATATAAGGGAGCATTTATGTGTCCTGAGACATAAATACTTGTAGTCTAGTCATAGAAAGGTCACACTTGGAAGATAATCATAGAATTGCCAGAGGATCTTAGTAAAGAAAATAGAAAGCCTGGTGCACTAAAGCTTTCGTTATGTGCAGGGTCCGAGGAAGAACCCGACCATAAAAATCTATTGTATCCAGCCTTACCTTGCATTTCTTCAAAAGATATCAGTCGATTAGCTAGTTGAAATAAAAATCAGAACACACATTTGATTCCACATCTCACACCTTCCTCTCTTTGATACGATAACGAACTTCTCCAAAACCACTATGCTCTCTAGCAAAAATTTTGGAAGTCTAAAAAGCTTCTTGGTATATTCGAACTTGAGATGTTCCTTGATTCACATCCTAGAGGAGATGATAATCATAACATTCTTTAGGTTGGGAAATAAAAAATTTGAAATATAACTCTGCAAATTAAAAAAATCACCTTTGACCAGATATTTTATATCAAAATAATAGAACCTGGAGTCATCAAACTAAAGATATGGTATTGTAATAACCCGGGACTACCCCTAGTCGTCACACGGTGCTTACGACCTCGAAGGACAACAAGCTAACCCATGACTAGTATCTACTGTGAGCACTGAATAATAATACTGAAATTAATACGGAAAATAGGTTGAAATACCGTAAGGTTCAACACATCTGAAATACTGATAAAATATAACATCTATAAAATGAAATATTGTCTGAAAATTTAGTCTGAAAAACCTCTAACTGAATCTGTCTGAAAGTGGAGTTAATGGGACAATCACCCAACTAACTCCATCTATTGAACTACTACATCTACTAAAAATATGAAATAATATATTATCCTCGAATGATAAGGATTCACTACTAAATCAACTACTTTTGGCTGAATCTGAATCTACTATGCATGGTCGGGAACCTGAGCATTCAAACCTATGATATGAAATATCATAGTACAGGAAAGTATGCATCAGTACGTGGGACTGTACTGGTATTCTAAATGAGGTAAGGGTAAATGCGAGGGTTCATATGCATGAACAATAGCTGACTAAATCATACAGAATAACTGAACATGAGAGTACATAGATAATCTAAACTATGGAAAATACTGAGTATGCAGTACTGTGTGTTTAAATACATGTTGTAACTGAGCTTTTCTAAAGCTAAGTAATGAATTCTAATAACTGAGTAACTGATATCTGAATTATTGATAACTGAATTACAAGTTCTAAATTGACTTTGTCTGACAGTCCTGATTCAATAGAACTGAACTGAGTTCCCTACTGCAGACTGATACTGAAACTAAAACTGCGAGAGGTATCATCTAATCTATATGCCCCAATCAGAGCTAATTGGGGTCCAACCTGTAACCCTAGTTGAAGGGTGTTAATACCGGTCCATGGGTACTAATTCTGGAAAACCAGGATGCCAAGCCTACCTGACGGGTGACACTGGGGTGAAGCCAAGCCTAATCCGACAGGTGAACCCTGGGAGGTAGTCAAGCCTAGTCTGACAGGTGACTCCTTATTTGTGCTGGCTGCGTAGTTTTAGAGTACAGGGACTGCTACTAACGACTCTGCCTATCTGATGGGGAATCCGTTATCCCTGAACTCGCTTGATGTTAAATCCTACTCCCAACTGAAAGACACTGAACTGAGTATACTGAATGGGACTGGATTGACACTGAGTTTTCCTGAGTTCTGTAACTGACTGAGTTCTACTGAGTTCTGTAACTGACTAAAAGTACTATTGGTCGTGACATGACTGATACTATTTTGTAACTGACGCTGACTCTCGGTAAACAACTAAATTATCGGGTATTAAATATTCCTAAGACTCGATAGCGTGAATTTTAAAGCAAAGCATAATCTTGAATAACATAATAATGTTCACTTGGTTATAATTCATTCATAGAGACATTTCATCAAACACTTGTAATGCATTAACTTGTACATGAACGGGAACAAATAATAACATCTCATGATTCTTCTATCTACTTCACATATGCATTTTAGCAAATACTTGGGGAGCATGTGTATTTCACATGATAATGGTCATCACATAAACTTCATGAATATAATACTTAATTGCAAATTCAAGGATTTAGCATGTAATTCAAATAATTCACCCAAAATACTATTTTTTTTCATGAATCTTATCATAATCATGGATTGAAAACCAAATTAACATCATTGATGCATTAATCACTTTGTACGTTCAAGGGTTTATCAAGATAATCATATATTCATCACACAAGTTATTTAATTTCAAGAAACTTGTATTTAAATCATGGATTGGAACCCAACTAATATCATGAACATGAATTCAATCTAAATCAAACATGGAAATCATAAATCTGAGATCTTGTAGGTTTAAAAAGGGATTCTTGGACTCTATGGGTGAAAGAAACCCATATATGAACATCTAACATACCTTAATTTGTGAGATTCTTGAAGTTCTTGAAGTATTTCTTAGGCTTGACCTTGATTTCTTGAACTAGGAATTCTGCCTCTTGAGAGAGAATGATTTTAATCTTGAGAGAAAGTGAGGAAAAATGACATAATGGGGTATTTAAGGCATAATTTCGTGTTTAAAGGTTGATCTGGATCATGGAAAAAAACCCTATTTCCCCTAAAAAGTTTTAAATTTTCATCACTAAAAACCCGAGTTGGGCACCTGGCACGACGTAGACCTATCGCGGAGTTTCACTGGAAACTGACAATTACGAACTGGGTTGATGGCGCGATGCGGCGTCATCGTGGTGCCTCAATGGTTGAGAGTTTTCCCTTTGGCGCGACGCGCCATGATCGTGGAGTCACACTGAAAAGTGACAATTAGGAAAAAGGCTAGTGGCGCGACGTGGTGGTATCACGTTGTCTCGCTGGAAAATGACAAATGCCATTTGGACTGCCTCCGCGACGCGCTAGAGTACCAGGTGGTACAATGTCTTACTAAAATGGCTCTAACTCTTTGCGCAGGTGTCGGATTTTGGAAAAATTTGGTATCGATGGAAAGCTTATTCAATTTGACACACAATGATAATTCAAAATCTTGAAAATTACATATGTATAAAAGTGTATTCATCTTTAAAGAAAGTCATTGATATTTTTAGGACAAATTTAATCTAGGTAAAAGTACGGGGTGTTACAGGTATACAAACAAAGACTAAATATAAGTCAACTTAATTGAAACGAACTAATGTGTCAAAAATGAATTCACAGTATATCTAGTACATAAAAAATTAAAAACCAATAAATATAAATGGTGATTGGAAAATGATTATGATGGGCATACATCTCAAAAATATCTGTGGCATAGATAGCCACAACAAATAAGTGATAGCGCAACAATCCTTTTCATTTTAGGGCCCATTTACCTCATAAAAAGAAACAATACCAACCATATTAAATTGTAGCTTTATAATTACAAAGGCGAAGATTATTAATGATAATTAAGGATATATTTATATTCTCCTTCAAAACAACTCGTTCGGAGAAGGGGGAGGTTGTTAAAATTTCATTAAATGAATATATATAGAAGTAAAAGAATAGGTTCCAAGAAGTTAAAGGCTGATCTTTTATTTCTATGTCGAGTGTCGCCTCATGAGGCGAGGCTCACAAAAGGCCAGCGGTACAAATTAAACTTTTCCAAATGTAACTCCAGCCCTAGATGTTTGCATTACAATTCTGGTATTGGTACTCCTTTGAATTGCAATATGCATAGGACTGGACGTAGTAATCCTAATGAAACTATTAAACAATGGAAAAAACAATAAAAGAAATCACTTCACAGCAAAGAGATAGTGTTGTAACAAATCTAACAAAATTCTAGTTTCTTGTAATACTTTTTCTCGGTAATATAATAGAAATAACCCACTTCTAAAGTTGATCCAAAAATTAAAAAAAGATATAAATTGACATCACCAAGTTATGTACAACTGAAAAAAAAATTCCTCATTTGGGTATGCAATGCATTAATGACAAACATTTCAATCCTAAGTGAACAAAGTTCTGAATGTTAACTTAGTTACCCGACTTAGCTTTTGATAATCATGGATAAAGGGTCTTAAAACGTTGATAGTAATCAATCCAACTATCCTTCTCCTCATCATCAGCATCTTTATCAAGATCCTAGAGGTTTATTATTTTAATACCCCGCATGTTTCTAAGCTAGGAAACGAACCATTTTTCCTACATATGAAATCTCCTATCCTGTGATTCATACTTGATTACATGACTTACAATGAGTATCCTAGCAGTAAGATAGCTTATTATGCATTAAGCATGTTCATATGAGTCACTTAAGGTAATACAAGCTAAGAGTTTTTGAATCCATAAAGTTTTAGTGTTCGATTTCGTAAGGTTCATATTTGAAAGAGTATAACATAATGTTAATGTGGTATTTCTTCATATTTATACCTACAAAATTATAGAGAATTGAATTATCTTTCCAACAATACTAATTTTGCCTTAATCCAATACCAGAGCGAAAAGTTATGCCCATTTTCGTGAGAGACAGTAAGGGTATGCGATTGGTTAGGCATCGCCCAACCAAACTTAGGTGATTGGTTAGGCGCCGCCCAACCTGGCTTGTGCGATTACTTGGGCGCCGCCTAAGTCAGTTCCAAGTGCCAAAAACACTCCGTTTTGAGTTATTTTGAGGGTAATTATGTCTTTTAATACTCTTTACATGTCCCTAAACTTAACCCTATGAAATATATAGCTCCTAATTACATTAAAACCCTACTAACATCTTAAGTTCATTATCCAAGATCACCGTAGGATAAAAATAACTAGGGTTGCACAATCAAGCTTAAAGATCAAATTTCAAGGAAATTCCTCCATCAATTATCAAGAACCTCCCTTCCAAGGTATGCGTAGTGTTCATCCATGGATTCCTTTCGTCCGTGGAGTTCAAGAATCAATCTTTAAAATACAAAAGCTTGGTTGGTTGTGGTGATATTATCATACCCATGTTGATGCTTGTTTGTTTTTCTATATAATAGTATCGTGACTGTACATCTCATGAAAGTTATGTTGTTAGTTGAAAAACATGATCTTCAGATGGATTGATAGAATGCAAGTATGAAATCCACCTATGCCTTAAATAATGCATGCAAGGTGTTCGATAAAATTCCTAGTATGATAGAACTTCATATTTACATGATTTTATGATATCTAAATAACAAGTTCATGTTAGCTATACACTCCAATATGAATTTCCATGCTAATTATGTGTTGTTATTGTTGTGGTATAAAGCATGTATGATAATGGAGATATAAATTATATAGATAAAATATATCCATGCTTTTCCTATCATGTTTGAAATGTTGAATAAATACATGAAGTATACTATCCCTTGGTTATGATATTGTGAATTGTGGACTCAAATCTTGTGATCAAGTCATGTCATGTGTGTAAGTTTTCTCCTATCGAGTCCTGGGGGTATTCGTACTCGAAAAAATATAGCTGTGTGCCTAGATCCATTTCATGTTTTCACGATACTCTCAGTTAAGCCATGTTCAGAAGACTTCAGTCATTCTCATGACTCAGGAAAACTCATGTAAAGGCAGTATCAATTCAGTTTTACTCAGTACTCAGTAATCTACATAATCTCAGTAATATTCCGTCAGTCTATGGAATTCAGTAAATCTCAGTATCAGTACAATTTAGTTTAGTATTCAGTTCAGACATCAGTAAACTCGGTCAGCTAACAGAACTCAGTAGCATTTAGTCAGTTAACAGAATTCAGTAGTGTTTCGCTAGTTAGCGGAACTCAATAAACTCAGTCCATGTTCAGTTCATTTAAACAGAACAATCAGTAACCATTTAGTTAATTCTAGTACAAACTAAGAAATCAGTTCAGTATAATCAGTTCAGTGTTATTCAGTTGGGAGTAGGATTCAGCACCGAGCGAACCAAGGATGGGAACTCACCTGCCAGTAGAGGGTGTGATTCTTAGAAGCAGTCCTTGCGTTCCAGAACAATGTAGACAACATAGGTTAATACATCTTAACCTATCAGATTAGCGTTGATGAGGTAGTTTAACCTATCAGTTTAGGGTTCCCACAGTTCTTATTGAGTATCTGCCAGATGAGGGTCACTTACAGCTTGTCCTTACTAGTGGCACGGTATTGACACCCTTCCAATCAGGGAAGAGATTGGACCCCAGCTTAGCTATTATAGCGTATTTGGGGAATGTCGGTTAGATAACTACTTCCCACAGTTTCAGTATCAGTCTCAGTAAAAGAACTCAGATAGCTCGTCAGGATATCAGGATAGTCAGATACAGTTATTCATGCTATCAGTTATCAGAACTTATGTTATCAGATATATATCAATTATCAGAATTCAGTTACCATTCATGATATGTTATCAGTAAATACATGTCATCAGTATTCATACTCAGTAGTCATGTTATCACGAGCTCAGTTTCAGGGCTGTTATATACGATCAATCAAATCAGTTCTTTATAATCAGAACTATCAGAAACAATCATTCCTTTATCAGTAATATAGTATCAGTCTCTCAGTATTCAGTAATACAGTATAAGTTCCTCACTTATTAGTGAATTACATATCAATATCAGTAAACTCAGTCATTCAGTATCTCAACATTAGTAAACTCATGTTGTCAGTATTCAGACTCAGTAGTCAGTATCACCACGAGTTTAGTTGCAGTTATGTATGTATGTATGTATTCTCACGTATATATCAGTCAGCATTATTCATGCATATAAAACCTTTTTCATTTGGCTTACCTCACTCGTATACTCAGTACATTCAGTTGTACTGACGCATTCATGCTATGGTGTTTTATTTGACGCCATAGGTACAAAGGAACGAGTTTCAAAGCAGCAGTAGCATTGCAGATTTCAGCAGTCATTGCTCCTCTTTATTTGAGGACAATATTATTATTACTTTATTGCAGTATTTCAGATTAGTTTTTCAGTTCATGGAGTTAGTTGGAGACATATTCCTTCAACTCCTTATTCAATTCAGTTAGAGGCTTTCGGACTAGATATCATATTAGATGTTCAGACTTCAGTATTTATATTCCTTTTTGGTATTGTTATACCATGTTTTTCAAATATGTATCAGTATTGAACCTTATGTCCTTACAGTTTATGTTTCCACATATTTTATGAGATATTATGCAGTTTACAGGTACAGATATCAATCATGGGTTAGCTTGTGGTCCTTCAGGGTCATGAGCACCGTGTAGCATTTCGGTTTAGAAAATCAGGGTGTTACAAATTTGGTATCAGAGCCTAAGGTTCAACAGTGTCCTAGGAAGTCTGAAAGATGCATCAAGTAGAGTCTTGTAGATGGGCGTGTTGTGCACCACACTTATGTGCAGGAGGCTATGAGATGTTTTAGGAATAATTTCCCTTCTTTTATGTCTCAAGATCATGCTATGGCAATTTTCTCTAAGGAACCTATATAGATTCCCATAAGGCTCCCCTCATGTCAACCTTACCTTACTTTCAAGGTAACAGAAACAGTGAAGCTCAAGTCCTAAAGATAGGGCTTTCTCATGCAGTCCCTGGAGACAGTTATGGGATTTGCCACATGCTCAGACAATATCCCCTCAGTTAAATCATGTTCCAAAGTTGTACAGATTTCATTTATGATCATGAGAACTCCTTTGTAAACTCAAATCCAATTTTTGATATGCCGTTAGATCCCTTCTCAGAATCCTATGACATTATAGACCTAGAATTTTAAGCATGGACCCAACATTTTAGCAGTAGATGTGTTGGGATAGTATTATCTAGTCTGATTAGATTATGTATTCATGGGGATAGTTGTACCAACATGAATTAGTAGGTTTGAATAGTGCTAGCAAGCGAGCAAGAATTTAAGTTTATTGACTTGAAATTAAGCATGAAGGTGTGAATGTGATATTAGCAGTATATGAGGAAACAAAATCAGATGATGTGTTTAGTAAGACAAACAGGTGTTGAACAGAATGTAGGTATGTGATAATAGATCAAGTGACCAATTCAGTCCCTCAGACTCCAGTAGTAGAGCCAGTATGTATAGAAAACTATAAGGGAAGAAAATTCTTGACCCATCCTCATCTCAATACAGAGTTTTGCACCTCATCTATCACAAAAAATCCACTCAGGAGTTGCATGTCAACTCTTTGGTCACGAACCAGACTCATGCATTTATTTTTCCCATAAATCATGTATGATTTTCATTCCCAGTATAAGGGGTCCCAGTTTACTCCGCAGTACGAATCATGTTCCATGAGCACAATCTACTTTCACACACTTTCCATGGGATTATGTGTGCCTTCAGTTCCCAGTATAAAGGGTTCAGTTCCAGCTCCCTCAATATTATGAATCATGTCCCATGAATACAGAAACTCTAGACTCAGGTCATGCATCTCATGACTCATGTACGCATATCATGTTTACCAGTATACTTAACTTCCATGACTCATGCTATGCCCCTACATATCAGATACATTTAGACTACGTCATGTATATCCTCAATTCAGACCATATTTGTAAATCCAATCTATTGATATTTTATTCCTCAAGTTTCAGTCATGTGTCAAGTTTAGTTTGTATCTATTCATGTTTCAGGTCCTTCTGATTTACTCCTCCAGTTAGCTCTCCTTATGGAATAGTGTAGTGATGAGCAGTTGTTTAGATAAGAGAAGATTGTTGCATTCTTACTTTGCACGAGGGTGTAGTTATGAAGATAGTCTTGAATGTCATAATAAATGTACAAGTAAACGTCTAGCAAGGGGTTGTATTTAGAAGTTGGGAAAGTACAAAGTGTAATTGTACATTTAGATCCTTGACTTATGTCAGTCCCCAGCATGTAGCCATCAAAAACTAAGTTGCCAACTCAATTATAGTTTCAGTATCCAGCACTCAGTGATCAGTGTTCTGTCCTTGAATTTAGTACTTTAGTATCAGTCTAAAACTCAGTTACAGTGATAGTTCAGAAATTAATATTCAGTAAAGGACTCAGATAGTCCTACAGAACCATGGCTTCAGTTACCAGTTACTTAGCCTCAGAATTCAGTACTTCGGTACTAGCTATAGGCTTATCTATAATGTTATCTTCAGTTCAGTAACGAGATTTGAAACTCAGTTCAGTTACAGACATGTTTGACCATAGCATTCAGGTTGTTAGTACTCAGCTATCAGTGTTTCAGTACCCTAGTTTATAGAATACCTCAGAGCCATGTCGTACGCTTGGTCTCGCATTCTCAAATAATATATACTTCATGAATCCATGCTCAGATAACTCATTCTACTCAGTTAGTCCTTATCTCCTATGCATAAACTCAAAAATCTCAACCCAGCTATTCAGACTAAGTACAATTTAGCTTTGCAGATCCAGTATTCAGCTATCAGTTATTTAGTTAATCAGATAATTTAGTATATTTATGCACTCGTGTTCAGCTCAGTTCATGTATCATGTCTCATTTTCAGATCCTAGCTATTCATCCATGACTCAGTTCCTAGGTGTCTTGCGCATCGCCTCAATTCCCCTCAGTAGCTCATCCAAGTTAGTATTATTTGAGGGATATAGTGTCCCAAGGGGGAGATACATCATACCCCCAAACTTTCATGACATAAATATGCTGCTCTCTTTTCTTTTGATGAATTTAGTTTGGAGAAGGGGTACTCATAAGTTAACCCTCAAACTCCAACTTCAGTCGTATGCCATGTTTTTAAGATTTAGCTCAGATCATGATATTCAGTATATCTACCATATCCCAGACTCAGTTATGTTCTCATTTTTTTGATCATGCATATGGAGTAATAAATCTCAAACTTATCTGTATTTTCAGTTCAATATAACAGTTTTCCTTAAACTTACTCGTTCTTATGTTCATATTTCAGTACCAAACTTGGTATTCAGTTCCATGCTCAGTTTTTAGTTCAAACTTGATACCTTTACTGTTGCATGTTCATGAGTAAGTTTAGTCATGAATTCATGCATCAGATATGCGTGATCAGCTCATCAGTACTTTCAGTCATGCATTCACGTATCATGTCAGTCATATAATCATGCATCAGATATGCATGGATTCAGCCTTTTATTTGTGCATCATATATGCATTCTTATTTTGAGAAAACTCACTTTATTAGAATCCTCAGTCTTATATCCATGAATCATCTTTCCATGCATCAGATATGCATGTTCAGTATGTTGTGCTCAGCTTTCAGTCATGTCAGTCATGAACCCATATTTCATTAGTTTATGTCTTGTATGTACTTCAACTTATCACTCTCCCGCCTCAGTTAATTTCCATTCGAGGACGAATGTTCCCAACGGGGAGATATTGTAATACCCCACATGTTTCTACGCTAGGAGACAAAATATTTTTCCTACATATGAAATCTCCTATCCTGTAATTCATACTTGATTTCATGACTTACAATGAGTATCCTAGAAATAATATAGATTATGATTTGTTAAGGATGTTCATATGAGTCACTTAAGGTAATACAAGCTAAGAGTTTTTGAATCCATCAAGTTTTAGTGTTCGATTTCATAAGGGTCGTATTTGAACGAGTATAACATTATGTAAATGTGTTATTTCTACATATTTCTACCCACCAAATTATAGATAATCGTATTATCTTTCCAACGATACCAATTTCGCCTTAATCCAATACCCGAGCAAAAAGTTATGCCCATTTTTTGTGAGAGACAGTAAGGGTATGCGATTGGTTAGGCGCTACCCAACCAAACTTAGGTAATCGGTTAGGCGCCACCCAACCTGTCTTGTGCGATTACTTGGGCGCTGCCTACGCCAGTTCCAAGTGCCAAAAACACTCTATTTTGAGTTATATTGAGTGTAATTAAGTCTTTTAACACTCCTTACACGTCCCTAAACTTAACCCTATGAAATATATAGCTCCTAATTACATTAAAACCCTACTAATATCTTAAGTTTATTATCCAAGATCACCGTATGATAAAAATAACTAGGGTTGCACAATCAAGCTTGAAGATTAAATTTCAAGAAAACTCCCCCGTCAATCATCAAGAACCTCCCTTCCAAGGTATGCGTAGCATTCATCCACGGATTCCTTTCGTCCATGGAGTTCAAGAATCAATCTTTAAAATACAAAAGCTTGGTTTGTTGTGGTGATATGATCATACCCATGCTGATTCTTGTTTGTTTTGCTATATAATAGTATTGTGACTGTACATCTCATCAAAGTTATGTTCTTAGTTGAAAAACATGATCTTTAGATGGATTGATAGAATGCAAGTACGAAATCCACCTATGACTTAAAGAATGCATGCAAGGTGTTCGATAAAATGCCTAGTATGTTAGAACTTCATTTTTACATGATTTTATGATATCTAAATAACAAGTTCATGTTATCCATACACTCCAATATGAATTTCCATGCAAATTATGTTTTGTTATTTTTGTGGTATAAAGCATGTATGATAATGGAGATATAAATTATGGACACAAAATATATCCATGTTTTTCCTATCATGTTTGAAATACTGAATAAATACATGAAGTATACTATCCCCTGCTTATGATATTGTGAATTGTGGACTCAAATCTTGTGATCAAGTCATGTCATGTGTGTAAGTTTTCTCCTATCGAGTCCTGGGGGTATTCGTACTCGAAAAAATATAGCTGTGTGCCTAGATCCATTTCATGTTTTCACGATACTCTCAGTTAAGCCATGTTCAGAAGACTTCAGTCATTCTCATGACTCAGGAAAACTCATGTAAAGGCAGTATCAATTCAGTTTTACTCAGTACTCAGTAATCTACGTAATCTCAGTAACAGTATAATTTAGTTCAGTATTCAGTTCAGACATCAGTAAACTCAGTCAGCTAACAGAACTCGGTAGCATTTAGTCAGTTAACATAATTCAGTAGTGTTCCGCTAGTCATCGGAACCTAGTAAACTCAGTCCATGTTCAATTCAATTAAACATAACAATCAGTAACAGTTCAGTTAATTCTAGTACGAACTAAGAAATCAGTTCAGTATAATCAGTTTAGTATCATTCAGTTGGGAGTAGGATTCAGGACCTAGCAAACCCAAGGATGGGAAATCTCCTGCCAGTAGAGGGTGTGATTGTTAGAAGCAGTCATTGCGTTCCAGAACTATGTAGCCATCATAGGTTGAGATATCTTAACCTGTCAGATTAGGGTTGATGAGCTGGTTTAACCTATCAGTATAGGGTTCCCACCGTTCTTATTGAGTACCTGCCAGATGAGGGTCACTCACAGCTTGTCCTTACCAGTGGTACGGTATTGACACCCTTCCAATTAGGGAAGAGAGTGGACCCCAGCTTAGCTATTATAGCGTATTTGGGGTATGTCGGTTAGATAACTACTTCTCACAGTTTCAGTATCAGTCTCAGTAAAAAAACTTAGATAGCTCTTCAGGATATCAGGACTGTCAGATATAGTGATTCATGCTATCAGTTATCAGAACTCATGATATCAGATATATCAGTTATCAGAATTCAGTTATCATTCATAATATGTTCTCAGTAAATACATGTCATCAGTATTCATACTCAGTAGTTATGTTATCACGAGCTTAGTTTCAGGACTGTTATATACGATCAATCAAATCAGTTCTTCATAATCAGAACTATCAGAAACAATCATTCTTTTATCAGTAATATAGTATCAGTCTCTTAGTATTCAGTAATACAGTATCAGTTCCTCACTTATTAGTGAATTACATATCAAGATCAGTAAACTCAGTCATTCAGTATCTCAGCATTAGTAAGTTCATATTGTCAGTATTCAGACTCAGTAGTCAGTATCACCACGAGTTTAGTTGCAGTTACGTATGTATGTATGTATTCTCACGTTCATATAAGTCAGCATTGTTCATGCATATAAAACCCTTTGCATTTGGCCTACCTCACTCGTATAATCAGTACATTCAGTCGTACTGATGCATTCATGCTATGGTGTTTTATTTGATGCCATAGGTACAGAGGCACGAGTTTCAGAGCAGCAGTAGCATTGCAGATTTCAGCAGTCAGTGCTCCTCTTTATTCGAGGATAATATTATTATTACTTTATTATAGTATATTAGATTAGTTTTTCAGTCCATGAAGTTAGTTGGTGACATATTCCTTCAACTCCTTATTCAGTTCAGTTAGAGGCTTTTGGACTATATGTCAGATTAGATGTTCAGACTTCAGTATTTATGTTCCTTTTTGGTATTGTTATACTATGTTTTTTAAATATGTATCAGTATTGAACATTATGGCCTTACAATTCATGTTTCCACATATTTTATGAGATATTATGTAGTTTACAGGTACAGATATCAGTCATGTGTTATCTTGTGGTCCTTCGGGGTCTTGAGCACCGTGTAGCGTTTCGGTTCAGAAAATCGGGCATTATAATTATAATGCCCCATATGTTTAGACATCCTTTTAGAGTTATAAATGAGCCTATATGATCCTTAGGTTAAGAAGAAATATATTTGGGATGACTTTGGTAGTGTTGGGAAAGATTAGGATATGAAATGGGACCATGTGTCGCACGCTAGGAGGTCATGCCTTGTCCTCGTGTCGCCCAGCCAAACGTAAGGGGCTAATAATTAATCCTCGCCACAGGTCGTGCGCCGCATAGGGTGGATCCCATGATGGTCCATGCGACGCAAGGTAGTAGGCTACGCGATACGGTGTGTTTTTCACCTCTCTCCCTCCCTCCTTATTCTACCTGACGGGACTTTATTTTTATATGTTATTTTAAGGGTGTTTGGGTATTTTTTCTTTATGATATATGTTTTTTAAGGGTATTTTGGTCTTTTTACTCTATGAAAATCGTCCCCAATACATTCTAAATGATTCCAAGTCCCCAATTATGACCTTCATCAATCAAAACTCATCCTACCCTTCCCCACAACTCATAGAAGAAAAAAAACTAGGGTTTTAAATCTAAGTCCCAAATATCAAGCTTTCCTCACCGTCAAAAGGCATATTGAACACCTCTTACTTTAACTACTACTATAAAGTGATGATTTATTTAATATTCATGCATATTATATTGATGGTTTGAAACTAGGGTTGAGGATTATTTTTTAAAAAGCTAGATATTTATTTTTCCTCTCTTTATGATTGATTTGCTAATCTTTGTTTGAGGGTTTGTAATTTGATATGGATATTTGAAATGGTGAACTTTTACATTTTGGATTTGAATGCTAAAGTTAATGAGTAATGTAATTGTATTTCTTCAAAAATGCATTGAATTACAATGATGGGTGAGTATGTCACCCTGTCCTTTTGAACTAATGTAAGTATTGAACTTTATGACATGTTTTAATATTCTTATAAAAATTTAACGATGATTAAGTTTATGATTTTAAATGAGTTGGTTAGTAGTCAATAAATAATTTAAGATATTGATTTCAGCCATATGAATGACTTGCAAGTCTTGAAATGGCGATACAAAAATGTGAATACCTTAAGAAAGATTCTATTAATAATATTGATAAAAAAAGTTTAAATTGGGATTAAAGGAAATTATGTAGTTCATCGAGAAGGTGTAAGTCCTCGTGGTCCGACGCCTGAACCCTATGTTTTACCAACATAGGGGTGGTTCGCTCCTTACCGGGATAACATTATGATGTTTTCCTCCATGACGATATTGTGATGGACAATTTATATTAATCTTAATTTAACAAAAAATATATAAATTAGGGATCCTATCAGTTAGGTGAATCTATTAATGCCAATGCAAACTACATTCTCAATTAATGTTTCAAATGGTTGCATCCTTATATTTTTAATTACTTGTCCCATACTTTATCTATTTCTATGTTCATTATGAACTTTATGACTTGGTTTATAAACTATTTGTCCCTTCTCCTGGGTCGCATGCCAGTGGTGACCATCCCCGGATGCTATATCTTTTCATGATGTAGTTTTTAAAGAATTTTTCTGTGACTCTATTAAGCATTAGTATTTATCATGGACGACAATTAGCAAGTGGTGAGTCATCCATCTTTCTAAAGGCATATGATTTTATTCATCTATATTTTGATTATCCTATTTTTCTGGTATAGCTAGGGCTATTTTCCATCTTAGTATTTCTTTTTATCATAATGTTAGAGTCTTCATAGAATAGTATAGACAAATATTTTTATGTAATATTTGTATGACTATGCTTTTGATGAAATATTAAGGGGTCTTCTTGGGCCATCATTGGTCAGGTATGCACATTACATCATGGGCTTAGGCTCTGGGAGTGACTTCTTTGATACTTGCAATGTCAAAAGTAATTTTAACATTAACCAAGGAGGATACATCAACAAGGCAACACTTGAAATCATGAAAATCACGTCAAAGCTCCAAATGTTGAAGATGAGGGAAAAAAATTTCAAAGAAGTGATCACTTTCAATTTTCCCATATCATACTAACAACCTTCAAATTTCATGCTTTTTACCAACAAAGAATTAATTTCAAGACGACTAAAAACCTCAACCTTATGGAATAAAGTTTCCAATGTAGGATAGCGTAACAATAAAAGTTGACAATTGCAGCATCCCCTACCATATCCTCCAAAGTTATTTATACTCTTAAGAGACTTCCACGCTATGACAATATTAGACAACAAGGAACTTTCTACAAGATGTAATGTTATCAAATACGAGTAGGTGAATAATGATTCAGGAAATTTACAAAGAGGATCAGAATTGACTAGGACATGTTCCATTTTTTTAAACAACAAATTTAAACCATTGATTGATTCGTTTCTTGTATTTATAATGGCGATAGTAGTATCTCAAATGTTTTGATTCTGGAAGCAATGGTATGAGACAATACATAGTCAACAAATGATCAGAAGCCTTTATTTTTACCCCAAGAGTGTTTCATAGAGAAAATGAAGATATCAGGTGAAATCCAGATATACTACCACCTTTAGGAGAGAATACATGTTGTGAATTCTTTCTCTGAGGGTAAAACAGAGAAAATTTGAAGGAGTGAGTCCGGCAACTGACTGATTCTATCAATTAAGGCTTCTTCTGATTTCTTGTATCATCAACATCTGAGGTGCGATTGCCTTGGGTTTCTTCGGCCATGATTTTGGAATTTTCCATCACTCAACAAAGTGATGATTCTTTTTCTATGTTTCAAACCCCCGTTTCTGCACTTGCAAAAATTAAAATATAAAAAAGGTCTTGGAAAAGGGCGGGTTGGTCCCATGTTCATTGTTTTATTCAATTATTAATCCCTATACTATTTATCTTGGTCAATTTAATCTTCAATTGTGTCGTTTAATCTAGTTTTCTACTTTAAGAAAATGGACAAATCTTCCCCTAAACGTATAGTTAATTTGTAGGTGGATGCTTGAAGTTTATTTGGGCTATAATTACTACCTTCTTAAATAACATTGGATTGATATTATTAAATATTTTTGGATAAGCCCCAATTTTTTGAAAATCTAGTGTTAATTAGGTACATCCTTGCTTGACACTTATAAATCTAATTAAAAATACAATTTTATTTTTATTTTTAATATTTCTTTTTATTATTTCTGTTCTTTCTTACTTTTAGCCTTCCACAACCTACCCTCACTCCCCTCTACAAAACTTCAAATCCCCCACTTCTCCATATTCATTCTTCTTTAACAGCTAACAACTCTCGCTCTCTTGATCATTGTCACAAAGGGTGCTTCAAAGTTCTTTTTCCATAGTACATCTTTTCTGTTTTAGAGTCCGTTTGGGATTACTATTAGAAAATTGCTTATTTGAGCATCAATTTTAAAACTGGATTTTCAGAAAAGTACTTTTAAAAAAAAAAGAAATTTATGTTTAGTAAATTCATTTGAAGAGTAATTTTGATAAACAAATTGTGTTTGAATAATCTTTTACAAGAAGTACTTTTTTGTGACAAATGACCAAAAATGACATGTATTAATATACTTTTACTATTAAAATCAATTTATATAGAAAATTTATCGTAAATATCTATTATAATATTTTTTAATTAAAATTTTATTTTATTTTATTAAAAAGTACGTACTATAAAATTTTCAATCAATATTTATATACATAAATTCATTAAAAATATTAAATAATTATATATTGCTTAAATAATTTAAATATTAATTAATAATATCAAACAAAAACAAATAATCAATCATCATATTCATATATGTACAATACATGGTAACAAATATGTCATTTTTCATGAATTAGTTATTTAAAGTTAAATATTAGATTTTTTTTACAAATACTGTCAAAATACCATTTAATCTTGTAACATAATTCATTTGTCATTTGTTATCATTAATAATAAAAAATAAAAAGTTATATATTCTTCGGTCATCATCATCAATTATATTTTCAAATTTATTTAAACCAAATAAGTGAAAATGAAATAATAATAATACATAAATCATAAAATAAAATAAAAAATTATGATGTAGATATGAATTATAAAGTTTTAAAATAAACTTCAATCAAATTTATAAGATACGTTAATTAATTAATAACGAATATATATATATATATATATATATATATATATGTTTAAGAGAGAGAGAGTGTGTGTGAGTGATAGGGCTATTTTAGTTATAAAAAAAATAATTTTCTGCTTCTGCTTCTGTTTTTTTTAAAAGCAAAAATTTTCTGCTTCTTCACGGAAGCAGAAAAACTGCTTCTTCATCTTCTTTTTAAAAGCACTTTTGAAAGTTTACCAAACATCATTTTTCTCAAAAAAAATATTTTTTCTAAAAATAAATGCTTATTTTGAAAAATAAGCAATCTCAAACAGGCACTTACAAAAGCAGAAAATTTATGTTTTTTTTTAAAGCACTTTTGAAAGTTTACCAAACATCATTTTTTTTTTTCAAAAAATAAGTACTTTATTCTCAAAATAATTGCTTATTTTGGGAAATAATTAATCCCATATAGGCAATTAGTTAGGTTCTATACTAAAAGTAATTATTTAAATTTATTTATCCAATTTAAACGCTCAAAGATTTTTTATACTTTTTTCTTTCTCTCCTTGTTGTAAAATAACCATATAAAATGATTGTTAGAGTTTGTAAACCGAATTTTGTTGATCCGGTCTTGAAAAATTCAGGGTGCGACCCATGTTAGAGATTTTTTGGGAGGCCTGTGGTAGTAGCGTAGGGATCGGGCCGATACTATATGTTTTGGGCTTAAGATTTATTTGTACGCAAGTATTATATAAGTGTGATTTATTGGGTTGTTTTTATATGGTTTTAGCACACGTCATTGAGAGTTTCATCTCCAACATGTACTCCTCTCATTATAGTTATTTTCCTCCTCCTCTGCCCATGGTTTTTCCCGTCAAGGATTTTCACGTAAAATATGTGTGTTCTTCTTGTTTTTGTTTTGTTGTGGTATTGTTTATTCTTTTCTGTTTCAACTTAGAGCTTCAAAACATCAATTGTAAGGTTAATCGAGTAAAATGCACCCTTATTTAATGTGTTATCAAAAAGTCTATCAAGTGAAGAAGAGTCAAATAAAATGAATTAGGGGGAGACTACTTTCTAGATTTTGTTGAGTTATTGATTAGAAAAAATAATAATTAATTTTTTTTCTAAGTAGATTGAAAGTTTTGGAAATATAATTAATTAAATTTATCTCCTCTTATATATCTTCAATAGAATTAAAAATAAAGGTCTTAAAAAGAATTAATGCATTTTCTAAATTCATAAGGAACTAGATTGAAGCTCCGATTAAAAACAATTAAATGATGCCTCCAAATAATCAAAAAATCTTATGGGCTTTATAAAACTATTCGAAATGCGAGGAAATATTTTATATAAAACTTTGGAGTTCAAATTTGGATGGAGTTGTGATAGAAATGGTGGCAATGTAAGTGGTGTTGGTGGTGGTTTGGGGTGGGGGTGGGGGTTTGGGGGCGACAGAGATGAAGAAGTTGGTGGGAACAGGCCTTTGAGGAAATAATAAGGAAGAAAAAAAAAACATGAATAAGAAAAATAGTTAAAAATAACAAAAAGGAAAAAGGAAAATACATTTTATAAAAAGAAACACCTTGCAATGAGAAAATTAAAATTTCATAACTCTTAGAATAACTTATTTTCTCATTTATAAGTTACTACTATTTCGTCTAAACACCTTTTGAAATCTTATAGTAGTTGATTAACCTTCTTCGAGATTTGATGGAGCAGTCATTTTAACAGGATCTCTCCTAGGTGTTAATACTTTTAGGAGAAACTCGCTCTGATATCAATTGAAGGCTTATATGCGTCCACCATAATACTAGGGACCATGTCCCTTAGTAGTTTCTCCAGCTAATAACAGAAAAGTTTGTATGCGTTCATCGCAGTAATGAGAACCTAGTTCCGCAACAGGTTCTACGACCAAGAACATAAACTGAAGAACAAAAGTAAAGAACTAAAAGTAAAAAAACAAGATATTTTATGTGAAATCCACCTTGCTCAATAGAGTAATACCACGACCTATCCCAGTAGGTTTTCTCAAGAACTTCACTAAAAAAGAGTAATTTTCAAATTACAACATTTTGCAACCTTAGAATTAAATTCTTAACTCCTCACCTTTACAATAACTATATTGTAAGCACTCTCTGCAATAATTCTATTGTAAAGATGTCACAGCCAAAAAATCAATGGTCATGATAACATTTGTCGCAGCAAGCCTTGACAAGTAAGTCTATCACTGAAACATATATAAACAGAAAAACAATACCAAAATCCAAGGTAAGACATCTAGAACGAAGCTGGAAAACACATATACCATAATAACAGAAAAATACATAACTAAAATACCATAAATCTCCCATAATCCGGTGTCACATCATAAGAACCAACTAAGTACATCACAAAATCAAAATATATGAACTAATAGTCAAAAAGGAACATAATCTATCTTTGGATATAAAACAAGACACGGGCTATATAAAAACAGCTAGTAGATCAACTCCGAAAGCATAGACCGGCCGCTATATTGAAAATACTCCAAGCACCGCCTGGATCAGCTATCATGTAGTGCATTCATACTTGAATCTTCAGAAAAAATAAGCTAGGTGACTCGACCCGACCCTAGGCCATGTCGTAATGGGCATCCCAAGTCCAATCAGGACCGGGGACCACCACCGATATCCAACCCAACCATCCAAACGCATACCCTGAGTTAGACGAATTTTGAACATATAACAAGATAGCGTATCTACACAAAGTCAGACTCTAGGATAGGTCTATGACTATGACCGACCTAAACGAGTCCAACCATTCAAAACTCAACCAATAACCATAACCAATCCAATATAAAAACCAATTTCATTTCAATAACATAACATATAAGGATGAAACAATAATAAATCTAGTTCAATGGTATCAGCGCCAATACCAATGAAAATACTAAGGCCGACACCAATACCGATCCCTCCCATTCCAACCCATAGTAGTTCCACAAAGGCTTCTAGCCAATAGAAAAACAATATTTGGTTAGGACATGCCTTCAACCATAGCCAAAACCAAAATTCATAAAATAGCCAAAATATGAAAAGATATCCATGATATGAAATGAAGCCTTTTGGAGTACGGAAGCTCACCACTTTAATCTAATAGATGATCCCAAATTCAAACACAAAGCAGGAAGAGTAGAATGACCAGTTCCTGCATCGCGTGGGAATACAGCCGCTCAAAGACAGGTTAGCGGGTGAATTCTAGCATAAACTCAGGATAAGGATAAAATAATGCCATTTATTAAAAGCAAGCAAACCAACCACATGGATAAAAACCATACATATATATGTATAACCATGCTGGGAAAGGGAGTCGGGTTTAGCATGTCTTTAAAACCATTAACTTGGGTATGTGTAACTTTACCGTCCTAAAATCACCCACGGGCTATATGAGTCCAGTGTAACCCCCTAAATGGGCCTAGATGTATGTTGCCACACGAACCAGAGATACTATAAGAGTAGAGGATTACTGAGTACCCTTCGCTCTCTATGATACATATATAAGTGTACTTAGAGGATTCTCATGTACCTCATAGTATTATATATGGTTTCCATGACCAACCCTCATTTCGCTAAACATAAGTTTCCAGTGTAGGTCCATTGGACTCGCACCTTCATGATTAGCTATCACACCCCGCCATTATTGCCCAATTAAAACCATTACCATCCAACCAAATTTTTATTCTAATATTATAAATCAAGGCTATGAGTAGTGGTATCTTTATACCAACTATAGCATGCAAACAATGTCCTTAGCCAACCTTTTTGTAAAGGGATTCCCATGTACCCATAGTGTACATTATCAAGTTGACTTGGGGGAATCCCACGTACTCCACAAGTTGTTCATTAACATGTTTACTTGGGGGGATTTCCTTGTACCTCACAAAGAAGTTTAATTAACCATAACTAGGACCACCAAACATTACCATTTAACCATTCCAAACTATTTAAATAATTTATACCATTTAGGGTTCCATTACCAAATCATACCATGCGATAGTTCCATTAAAAGTTCAATAATATAGTAAAAGCATTATCATAGATATTTTACCAAACATGATGGCGGCATAGTGTTTTCAAAACCAATTCCAATACCAATTAACCATTTCCATGCAATAAATTATCCAAACTAACATTAAAGCATGTAATTACATAATTAAACATAGGAAATCCATAACCAAATATTTAATACCAAAACCCCAACATATATTTGAAAACCCCAAAACCACACAATATTCATGACATGAAAACACTATACAAAACATACCTTTAGTTGTAACAAACAATGAGAGAGTAGTACATACCTTAGATTAAGAACTTAATAGAGAGAAATCACCCATACAAACCCCAAATTGATCCTCTAGATGAAACCCTAGACTTTCTTTACCCAAGAGACTTATAGAGAGTTAGAGAGAGTTTCTAAGTGTTTAAGATTAGAATAATAGGGAAAATAATGTCCTAATATTGTTATAAGTCGTAGGCCCTTAAGTGGCTTAGTGGGAAAATGTCCAAATTACCCCCAACATAACTGCTGAAAATTCCCATCAGATGGTATGACTCTCCCATACAAGTTGTATCCTCCAATATGAGTGGTACCCACCACTCATACACTAGGTCTCCCCCATGGAACCAACACTGTCCACCATACGACTTATCCAACCTAATTCATACCCAACCATACGATCAGTCCCCTAAACCACATCCCTGGCAGAATATAATTGAAGGAGATTTGATCACTGTCTTCCATACGAGTCTATGGTATGACTCGTACCCTATCTTACGGCTCATGGTGAGACACTCATACTTAAATCTAACTTAAGTTACTAAGTCTCAAATTAAGTGAAGGAAAAACCCTAACCATACGACCCATCACTAAATATACGACTCATACCAACCAAGTTGTACCCAATTCCAGAAAATAATCCAACCCACCGACCATCAATGGTAAGCATACAACCAAGACATACCATTCGTACCTCATCATATGAATGGTACCCATAAGTCGTTTGTGGCCCAGAATCTATAAATCAAAGAAATTTTCTAAGTGTCCCAAACCCAAGGTGTTTCAGTCTCCCCCACTAGGATCACTCGTCCTCGAATGATGGTAAAGGTAGGTCAAACACAAGCACGATTCATTTTCATTATCAAATATCAATCCAACTTTTAACCAAGTTAGAAAACAAAGATGTGATCAAGAACACATACCTTCGACATAAAAATCTAGAGAAGAAAACAAATGCAGATATTTGGACTTCATGTCCACTTCCATTTCTCGTGTAGCCTCTTCCACCTTGTGGTTCCTCCATAGAACCTTAACCGAGGCCACATCCTTGGTCCATAACCTACGAATATGTTGATCCAATATCTCCGCCGAGACCTCTTCATAAGATAGAGAACCTGAGATACCCAATCCTTCCAAAGAAACCACTGAAGAAAAATCAACAAAATACTTTCTCAACATAGAGACATTAAATACTGAATGAATGAAGCTCAAACTAGAAAGAAACTCCAATTCATAGGTCACATTACTAACCCACCACAGAACTATGTAAGGACCAACATATCGGGGATTGAGCTTTCCCTTTTTATCAAACTGCATCACTCCCTTCATGGGGGATACCTTTAGGAACACCTTATCCCCAACCTCAAATTCCAAGTCTCTACGCCTTAATGTGCATAGGACTTTTGGCAACTTTGGGTAGCCTTAAGCCCATCCCTAATCACCTTCACCTTTTCTATATTCGAATAAACCAAATTTGGACCGACATACCTGCCTCACCAAGCTCAAACCACCTAATAGGAGATCTACACCTCCTACTATACAATCCCTTAAAAGGGTCCATCCCAATGCTAGAATGATAGCTATTATTGTAAGAAAACTCTAACAAAGGTAGATACTCAACCCAATTGTCACCATAATTAATAACACATGCACAAAGCACGTCCTCCAATGTTGGAAAAGTCATCACTGCTTTCCTATCCATCTGCAGATGAAAAATAGTACTCAGACTAACCTTAGTACCTAACTCCTTCTGAAAAGGCCGCCAAAAGTGAGATGTAAACTGTGTACCACGATAAGAGATAATCGAAATTGATACCCCATGTAGCTTCACAATCTCATGAAGATATAACCTCGCATAGTCCTCTGCTTAAAAGTTAGTCTACACCAACAAAAAGAGAACGGACTTTATCATCCTATCTACAATGACCTAAATCGAATCAAATTGATTCCGAGACCGAGAAAGGCCGGTAACGAAGTCCATATTGATTACTTTCCATTTCCATCTAGGCAATTTAATTTCCCAACACAACCCTCCAAGCCTCATGTTCTCAACTTTGACTTGTTGGCACACCATGCATTTGGCCACAAAATCAACCACATACTTATTCATACCATTCCACCATTACATCTCATTAAGATCATGATATATTTTTGTTGAACTAGGATGAACAACATAGCACGATTAATGAGCCTCGGCCAAAATCTTTCGTCGCAAACCATCAATATTAGGAACATATAACCACCCTTGGTACCTCAAGTACGATCACCATCGATCATAAATACCATCACCCTTTGCCCACCTATATCATCATTTATTTTTATTAAGATTAGATCTAGCATTTGCTTCTCTTTGATCTCTGCACCAAGAGACAACTAAACTACTTTTTGTACTATCACACCACTATCATCGGAGTCTAGGATATGAACTCCAAGATTAGCCAAATGGTTAATATCCTTTACCAATTCCCGCTACTCCTTATATTCATGAGCTAAACTCCCTATGAAAACTTGATAAGGCATCAACAACTATATTTGCTTTACTTGGGTGGTAATGTAGACTTATATCATAGTCCTTGAGAAGTTCCAATAATGTCCTCATACTGAGATTTAGCTCCTTCTGAGTGAACACATACTGTAGACTTTTATTATCAGAAAAGATGTCCACATTCACTCTATATAAATAATGCTGCCAGATTTTCAAAGGAAAAACCACTGCTAAAATCTCCATATCATGAGTAGGATAATTCTTCTCATACACCTTCAATTCCTTAAAGCATAGGAAATCACCTTCCCATGCTGCATTAAAACGCAACTAAGTCCCACCCGAGATGCATCACAATAAACCACAAACACCTCCTTACCTTCAGGAAATGACAAAATCGAAGACAAAGTTAGCTTATCCTTCAGCTTCTTGAAACTCCCCTCACAACCATCTGACTAAGAAAACTTTACCTTATTTTTAGTCAACTTAGTCAATGAGGCAACTATCATAGAGAAACTTTCCACGAACTATGTATAATACCCATCCAAACCTAAGAAACTCCAAATGTCAGTTGGAGTCATGGTCTAGGCCACATTTTAACCACAAAAACCTTTTGTGAATCCACCATGATCCACTCACTAAAAATATTATGACTAAGAAATGTCACAACGTTCAACCAAAACTCACACTTGGAGAATTTTTCATATAATTGTTGCTCCTTCAAGGTCTATAACACCATACAGAGGTGATTAGCATGATCCACCTCACTTTTAGAATACACCAAGATGCCTCCAATGAACACAATGACAAAAAAATTCCAGAAACTGCCTAAAAACTCAGTTCATCAAATCCATAAATGTCATTGGGGCATTAATCAAACCAAATGACATCACAAGGAACTCAAAGTGCTTATATCATACAAAAAGTTATCTTAGTGATATCCTACACCCTAATCTTAAGACGATGATATCTAGACTGAAGATCTATCTTAGAAAAGAATTTCGTACCTTGAAACTGATAAAAAAGGTCACTTATCCTTGGGAGAGGATACTTGTTCTTAACCGTTAATTATTTAATTACCGATAGTCAATACAAATTCAAGGGAACCATTCTTCTTTTGCATGAATTACACCAGTGTATCCCATGGGGATCCACCAGGATGGATGAAACCCTTATTCAAAAGATCCTAAAGTTGCTCCTTTAGTTCCCTCAACTCAGTCGAAGCCATTCTATAAGGATGAATAAATACTGGACGATTGTCCAAAACAAAATCAATCTCAAACTCTATCTCCCTATCTGGAGGAACACAAGGAAGATTATCTAGAAAAAACTTAGGAAACTCATTTACCACTAGAACAGAATGCAAAAAAGGACATTCCAAGTTAGAATCCGTAACCCAAATCAAATGATAGAGGTTCCCTTTAGAGATTAACCTCTGAGCTCTAAGATATGATATAAACCTCCCCTTAGGAGCTAGGAAACCACCCTTCGACTCAATAACCGATTCACCAGGGAACTTAAAGAGAACCTTACTGGTTCGACAATCTAAGAACGTGTAGCATAAGTGTAACGAATCCATCCCCAGAAAAACATCAAAATCCATCATATATAATTCGACCAAATCCAATAAAGTCTCCTTACTACCAATATATGCCACACAACCCCTACAGACTCTTTTAGCAACAATAGAGTTTCCTACTGAAGTAGAAATAGAAAAAGGATCTGAAATAACCTTGGTATCAAAACCAAAATACACAACCATAAATAGGGTCACATAAAAGAGAGTAGACCTCAGATCAAGTAAACAATACATGTCACGAGAAAAAAGTTGTACCATAGCAGTAATGACATTAGGTGATTCCTCAGATTCCTATCGAGTAAAAAGAGAATATAACCTATTCCAACTTGCGCCAATACCAAAAGTACAAACAGATACAGAAGCAACACTCTTTCATCCAGGAGCAGAAGATGAAGCAACCTGAGCCTTACTTGCACCCGAAGAACCCTTATCAACCCACAATTTCTGAGCATATGGCCTGGCTGACCACATTTGAAAAACCTATCCCTCCCCTCATAAAAAAAAACCCTATGGAACCTACCACAAAATTGACAAAGAGTGCATGATGAGGCCGACTGAGTCCCACTTGCCTGAGATTGGGCAACCTATGCCTAAAATTATCGCCACCCTGCGGACGTTTATCACCTAACTATTTCAAGTAAAGAGCACTAGCTGTAGATAAGGAACTAAAACTCCCTCAATTATTATTTAGCCACTTACCTCCATTCTGACCACCTTGCGGTTGAGCACCACCCCATTCAGATGATCTAAACTTCTTCCATTCAGAAGACCTAATCTTCTTACCCTGTCTTTTCCTAAACTCATCCTGCTTTATCTTTTCTTCCTCTATCTGTTGCATATGAACCACCAACCTATACATATCCATGTCCTTGATCAGCAATGAAGTCTTGTTTTCAAGGATCAAATCCCGAGATAGTCTAGAAGTGAACTTTGTTATCCTAGCCCTTATATCAAACACAAATTCTGGACCATACCTTGATAGACAACTATTTAAATTTTAAGGCATATTCCTTGACAGACATTTTCTCTTACCTCAGATTGACAAATTCCTCCTCCATTGCTTCTCTTAACTCCTGAGGAAAAAAGTGGTCCAAAAGAGTATTAGCTAAAGTCTCCCATAAATTTGACTCCTCAAGGTCACCTTTCACCCTATCTCACTCCTCATACCATTGGTACACCATATCCTTAAGCTGGTAAGCAACAAAGTTCACCCCTTCCACATTTCTGGCCTGCATTACCCTAAATTTTTTCTCTATTTCATCCAAGAAAACCCGAGGATCCTCCTCCAACTTCACACTAGTAAAAGTAGGAGAATTCACCTTCATAAACTATCCAACCCTTGTGACCTCAACAGATGAAACACCAAATGCATTCCGCTCAGCCTGAGCAGCAACCAATTGAGCAATAATATGAATTAATTGGCAAAACTCCACATTAGTCACCTCACCCTGAGGAGGACTAGTGAAAACCGGTGGATCTATAGAAATATCAGGGACTAGACCACTAGACCGAGTATGGATTCCCTAAGTAGTACGTGTCCCTTAAACATAATCCCCAGTTGGGACAGAAGAGTTACCTTGCATCTCAAATCACCGAGGCATGATCTGAAAAGCAAACAAACCAGGATTAGAGAAGATTCCAGGACTTAGACTCCAATCTTTAAAATAGAGTACTAAGAAAGTGAAACATTCCTAAATGTCTTGTATGCTCTCCCTTATAAGTGTAATGTGCTACACACCTTTAAAAAGGACTCTACTCGGCATAGCTTTATAGACTTCTAATTGACCATAAACCTAAAGCTCTGATACCAACTTGACACGACACGACCCGAGGCCTTGTCATAATAGGCATACCAAGTCTAACCTGGACCGGGGACCACCACTATTACCCAACCCAGCCATCCAAATGCATATCCTAAGTCGGATAAATTTAAAAAATATAACAAGAGAGCATATTTTCACAAACCTAGACTCTGGGATAGGTCTATAACCATGACCGATTGAAATGAGTCCAACCATTTGAAACCCAACCAATAAGCATAACCAAATGAATCGAAAAACCAAGTTCTTTTCCATAACATAACATAAAAGGATCGAACAATCATAAATCCAGTTCAAAGGTATTATCCCCAATACAAATGCTAATACTAAGGATGACATCAATACTGATCCCACCCATTCCAACCTATAGTAGTTCCACAAAGGCCTCTAACCAAAAGAAAAATAATATTCGATTGGGACATGCTACAACCATAGCCAAAACAATATCAATAAAAGAACCAAAATATTAAAAGATGTCCATGATATGAAATGGAGCCTTCCAGAGTGTGAAAGCTCCCCACTTCAATCCAATAGCTAATTTCAAATCCAAACACTAAGTAGGAGGAGTAGAATGGTTGATTCCTGCATCACGTGGGGATATAGGCGCCTGAAGATGGGTTAGCGGGTGAACATTAGCATAAACTTAATATAAGGATAAAATAATGTCATCCAGTAAAAGCAAGAAAACCAACCACATTCATACAAATGATTCACACATATATATATGTATATATATATAATCATGTCAAGAAAGAGAGTTGGGTTTAGCATTCTTTTAAAACCATTAACCTAGGTATGTGTAGCTTAATTGTCCTAAAACTATCTAGGGATATATAGGTGCAATGTAACCCCCTGAATGGGACCCGATTCGTGTAGATGCATGAATTGTAGACACCATAAGAGTAGGAGATTCTCGAGTACCCTTCGTTCTACATGATATATATGTATAATGTACTTAGAGGATCCTATGTACCTCATAGTATCATGTATGGTCACCATAACTAACCCTCATATTAGAAAACATGAGTTTTCATTGCCCGTCCATTGGATTCACACCTTCACGGTTAGCTATCACACCCCACCATTATTGCCCAATTAAAACCATTACCATCAAACCAACCATTGATTCCATTATTATTAGCCAAGGCTATAAGTAGTGGTATCATCATACCAACTATAGCTTGCAATTAATGTCCTTAGCCAACCTTTATGTAAAGGGATTCTCATCTACCCATAGTTTATATCATCAAGTTTCTTGGGGGAATCCCATGTACCCCACAAATCGTTCATTAACATGTTTACTTGGGGGATTCCCTTGTACCCCACAAGGAAGTTTAATTAACCATAACCAGGACCACCAAACCTTACCAATTAACCATTCCAAACCATTTAAATAATTTATACCATTTAGGGTTCCATTGCCAAACCATACTATGCAATAGTTCCATTAAGAGTTCAATAAAATAGTAAAAGCATTATCATAGGCATTTTATCAAACATGTTGGGCGCATAGTATTTCAAAAATCAATTCCAATTACCAATTAAACATTCCCATGTAACCAATTGTCCAAACTAACATTAAATCATGTAATTACATAATTAAAACATGGAAATCCATAACCAAATATTTAATAACAAAACCCCAACATTTATATGAAAACCCCCAAACCATAAAATAATCATGCCATGAAAACATTGTACAAAACACACCTTTAGTTGTAACAAACAATGAGGGAGGAGTACATGCCTTAGATTACGAAGTTGATGGAGAGAAATCACTCGTACAAGCCCCAAATTTATCCTCTAGATAAAACCCTAGCCTTTTTTTACCCAAGATCCTTAGAGAGAATTAGAGAGAGTTTCCAAGTGTTTAATATTAGAATAATAGGGTAAAAGATGTCCCAATAGTGATATAAGTCGTGGGGCCTTAAGTGTTAAAATGGGGAAATGTCTAGATTACCCTCAACTTAATTGCTTAAAATTCTCGTCACATGGAACTACTCTCTCATACCAATCGTAACCTCCAATACGAGTGGTACCCACCACTCATACCCTAGGTATCCCCTTTGGACCCAACACTGTCCACTATATGACTTAACTAACCCTAATCGTACCTAATCGTACGATCAGTACCCCCAAATCTTATCCCTAGTAGAATAGAATCAGAGGAGGTTTTATCACTGCCCACCATATGAGTTTGTGGTATTACTCATACCCTATTTTGCAAATCATGGTGAGCCACTCATACTAAAATCCAACTTAAGTTACTAAGTCTCAGATTAAGTGAAATAAAAACTCAAACCATATGAACTATCACAGACCATACGAATCATACCAACTAAGTTGTACCCATTCCATAAACCAACCCAACCCACCAATCATCACTGGTTAGCATACTACTAAGGTATTTCACTCGTACCCTATCATAGACTGGTACTCACACGTCGTATGTGGCCCAGAATCTAGAAATTCAGGAAATTTACGAAGGGTCCTAAACCTAGAGTGTTATTATAGGGATGAGTACGGTCCACTTATACTCAGTAAGTATCATAGGCTAACTGACTGAAGTAGAAAATAAACCATATAAAATACATAATATGTGTACATCACCTGTAATTAGAATATGTCCCAAATGGAAGCCCATAGCGTCTCCACTAATAGTTCTATGATATATACATATATTGAAATACAAGTTCAAGCAAAAAGAACAAATAGATAGATATCATTTCTATAAAGACAATACAACACAAAATGTACATCGTGTATGAAATGCAATAAAGATGATTATGATGTGATGCACTAGGTTATCACACAACCTCTATATACATCTACTGAGTTCTGATACTGTGGTAGGACCCATGAGGGGTTCATCAACCCATATACAATCCAATATCCAGTACTATCTAATATCCATAACTCTTCTCTGGAACATACATCTATATAAATTTTTTGAGGATGTCATATTTTTTTATCATAAAAAAGCTTGTGTTTCCAAAGTGTTGCTAATGTTTTATGAATATATATGATATGAAGATGTACTTCTAACAACCAAACAGAATAAGATTTTCAAAATTCAACCAATATATCAACCATGTGAGCCATAAATTCACTCGATATTCCAACCATCCATGATCTAATATAGTCTATAAACAAATAGAGTAAGATATACAAAAATATAATATTTTATACTATATAAATACCAACTTAGACATTTTACACTAAGAAGTAAAAAACCAATTCCATACCAAAACTAGGTCAACAACATCATATAAGATCCCACACAATCACACATAGCAATTTATAACTCAAATCTTTGAAATAACAATAATATAGGCCCTCATACGGGAACACAATAATAATAAAGTCATTATGAATAGTTCCCCCAACCATGACATGATTTTATACCAATATAAACTATCCAAACAAGTCTGAAGAATGTTAATTCATAATCTACCTCAAATAATGAAATCCTAGTCCTAAAAGCTCTAACAATGAAGGCTTCCCTTCACAAACGACATAGAAATCAACTAAAACATAAAAATATGAAATCTACACGTTAGAAAAAGCCAATGATACCTATATTGTTCATTTTTTGGTTGGGTTCAAAACATACCCTGGAAATGGATTTTCAAAAAAGAAGGATAAACTGGAATTTTAGTCCAAAAATATAATACCATGATTAAAGAAAGTCATAGAAGAAAATCCAAGTGAAAATGGATTGAAATTATAGTTTAGATCAAGAATTATTAATTTAGGCCTTTTGGGCCAAAAATTTGAATTCCACTTTTGAAATCAAGTTTTAACAAGATCAGAATGACAAGAATGAAGAAAAATAATTGAAATACGACTTTGGAGCTTACCCAAAATTGAAAATGAAAGAAATCTCCCAAAAACTCAAAATCCCAAGATCCAAGTGTCAAAAATAGTGAAAATTATGAAAAGAGGGAAGGCATCACTTAACAAAATACTAGACTTCTTTAGCGGCTAAGTGTCGCTTCAGCGATACCCACCAATGTTGTGTGTGTCGCTTAACCGGACCAAGGGTTGCTTAAATGGACCCAAGGTAGCTTAATCAAAACTCGTTGGCATAATCCATGTCGCTTAAGTGACTGGCTGACCGCTTAAGTAGCTACACCAACTAAGTGGTTCATTAGCTAGAGACTTAGAGAATTTCAAGTCTCCGCGGGCTCGTTGGAATTCATTCAAAATTTTGAGAAAGTGAATGAACTACGCTACTCTATCATATTAGAAGCTCTGGAATCAATGGCAATATCTGATTTTTTCTAAAAAATATTGTCTTCATAAAGTTGACCCCTAAAATCTAATTTCACAACTTTCTAAACCGAGAATCAAGATGAGATACAAAAGCTGATAAACCACACCAATCATGTTACCAAACTAAAATCAACATTCTAAATCTACTGGCACAATCCATTTTGCCATCCAACAAAAAGATCAATAAATGTTGACTGAAGTCAACTAGAAAGCCTTATTAACCTCCAAAAAATATAAACTCGCACAAATCATGTTAAAATGAATTGAGAATCGTTTCAATTATTTACATACCCCAAAAAGTAACCATAAAAAGGGGTAAAATGGTCAAATGGCACTGAAATGAATAATTCACAAAATTCCCCAAAAATCAAGTCATTACAAAAGATAAATCAAGGCTAACTCTAGCCCACAAAGGTACTACTACGACTTACTTTAACCCCCAATACTAAAATGACTTATTCTAGCCCATAACTCAAATCTACAATATAAGAGAGTAAATAAAATACCTATATTATTTTCTCAAAAGAGGAGTCGGTTTACAATGTTAGAGCAAAATATAAAGACCCAACAACCTAGACTTAAAGACATATTCAGTTGTAGCAAACTTGTTCCTTGGTTGTTGGAGATTTTACTTGATGGAACATTGTGGTGGCTTTGAAAAAGAATGAGAAATTTTATTTAGGCTAAATCTAGGTTCTTATCCCATATAATGATCTCTATATATGGAGAAAATGGGATGAAAAACCTGGAAAGTTTCTCATTGATCTAGATTGAAAAGTTGTTGCTCCTCCACTATTATGCTCCAACTTTACTGTAAAAAAGTACAACTTCCAATTGTACTATTGACTGCCAAAAATTTCAATGTCTGATGAACTGGTCCCTTATGTGGTCCCAAAGAAACAAGATCTCTCTGAGATATAGTTCCTCTTAACAACTAGATTTCTACCGAAGATATTCACACACACTCATGCAGTACTGTCAGACACAAGTTGATCACATACTCATACATCTTGGGGATCAGTTCCTTTTATGTAGTTTGTCAATCATTAGGAATAGATGTCTCATATGCCAATTCAGTGCTTCAATATCACATATCACTTGACAAATTTGAACCAGGAGAAATTTCCTTCAGAAGATATCAGTTTGTAGGGTTATGAGTACATTTATAATATGAACATAACCATACAAAACAGGATCCCTTGGTGGACCAAGTTCTCACACAATTGATTTTAAGCAATGGATTAGTTTCTATAGGCAACATATCTAGTGCTAGGTCCCCTCATGAGTTTTGTCAATCATCAAAACCACATGTATATTAATGTTCCCCCTTTTAATTATGACATCCAATAACCAATATAGAAATAAATTTAGATATTTTTCCAATTATCAATAGCATTTACCCATTCTTTAGTTTCTTATACAATTTAAGTGTATCAAGTTCCTTGTCAATTCCCCCTACCACAATATCTCCAAATAATGATATTTTAATTCATTTTTGGTCTGTTTATGAGCTTTCCAATCATAAAAATTAAAAATATGTTTGCCAATGATTAAACCCACAAATATAATATTTCTCTCTTTTTTCAATTAAACAAACTTAATATAGTAGTGGATGAGATTAAGATGTTCCCCCTGACATCATCACTTATTTTTTCTCCCCCTATCACCATTGATCATCTCTTTTTACCATATTATACTCTCAAGTATTAGGTCCCTTCATCAGTTTTTTCTATTGCCATTATTTCCCCTTTCACCAAGATCTTCTCTATTTTGGCATCGTTAAAAAGAGTAAACAGTAAGCTAAGTAAAAAAGACTATTAATACATGTTAACATATGGCCATTGGAGAAACAGTAATATGATCAAAATGAATTAAGAAGAAACAAAGATATAGGAAACAGGAAGATATGCAAACAATTCTATTAATTCCATTAAAAGTATACATAAAAGGAGAAAAACATCAATTTGACATATAGGGTTTGAAATAATGCTTAAGCAAAAGACAGATCATGCGAAAATTATTAGGAAGGAAGACAGGATAAGATTTAATTCAAGACATTTGTTATTTTAAAAACATTAGAATCTTTAAGAAATTGGAGAAGTTTTTGGTTCGGATTCCCATCTTTTATTTATAACTGATATACTTCACCTTTTAAGAAGCTAATTCCTGATGAGGAGCTATCAAGAAACCTGGTCCCTCCATTAGATTTAGGGAAAGTTTGTATGAAATTCAACCTTCTAAGGATCAAATAATGAAGCACCCTGGCTTTTGGTCCTTAGAAATTTTCAAGTGATTTTGACTTCTGGACATCATACGAGATGGGGTAATATTCGTATGGTATGGTATGGGTAATATGGTTAAGTCGTATGTTTTTTAGTATTGGGTGGTGTCGGGTAATTGAGTTTCTGAAATAGGCACGACTTGGGCGGGTAGGGTTTTTCTTTACTTAGTCTAAAACTCAGTAACTTACCTTGGATCTAAGTACGAGTGTCTTACCATAAGTCATGAGATAGGGTAAGAGTGGTATAGTCCAATTCATATGTTGGACAGTGTCAACCCCTCTTGATTCTGCCTAGGATACAACTTTATGGTACTAGTTGTATACTTGGGTATGATTAGGGCTTGGCTTTCGTATATTGGATAGTGTTGGGGGTCCAAGGAATTCCCATGGTATGAGTGGTGGGTACCACTCGTATAATAGGGTACAGGTGGTATGATGGAGTCATAACCTCCTGTGGGAAATTAATACAGTTTAAGTTAGGAGTATTTTGGATATTTCTCCTTATAACTCCTTAGGACCCCATGAATTAAAAAACCTTTTTGGGGCTTCATTAACCTATTTGCAATTAATCAAACACTCTCAACTCTCTCAAAATCTCTTAAGGCTCTTTGGTTAAGTAAGAGCTAGGGTTTCCTTCAAGGTTGTTAATTGAGGCTCTTAGGGTGATTTTTTCTTATCTTCTTGTCAATCTAATGAAAGATACTTCTCCCTCATTGTTAGTTCCAACTAAAGGCATGTTTTATAAATTGTTTTCATGCATGAATTTTGTATGGTTTTGGTTTTTCAAATAAATATATGGGTTTTTGGTTATAAATGCTTGGTTATGGTTTTTCCATGTTTTAATTATGGATTTGCATGTTTTAATGGTGGTATGGATATTTGGTTTCATGGGAATGGCTAATTGGTACTTGGTTTTGGCTTTGGAAACACTATGCCCCCAATGTGTTTGATAAAATGGCAATGAGAATGCTTTTACTAAATTGTTGGAATTTCATTCAACTATTCAATGGTATAACTTGGTAATGGAACCCTAAATGGTTTGTAATGGTTAAATGGTAATGTGTTGGTGGTTATTGTTGGTGCAATTGAAAGCCTTTTCGGGTACAAAGGAATCCCCCAAGAGAACGTATTAATGAACTCCTACTATGGTACATGGGAATCCCCCAAGTCAACTTAATAATGTAATCTATGGGTACATGTGAATCCCTTATTCTGTAAAAGGTTGAATAAGGACATTTCTTACAAGCTATAGTCGGTATGACAATACCACTACTTATAGCCTTGATTATTAACAAATGGGATGATGGTCTTGGTTATGTGTTAATGGTTTTAATTGGCAATAATGGTGGGGTGTGATAGCTAATAGTGAAGGTGTGAATACAATTGACGGACACTAGAAACTAATTTTTCTAACATGAGGATCATTCATGGCGACCATATATGATACTTATGATGTACACGATAATCCCCTAAGTACACTTATACATATGTATCATGGAGAGCGAAGGGTACTAGGGAATCCCTGGGTAACATTGGACCCAGATAGATATGGGTGGTTCTAGGATGGTTAAGCTACAAATCCCCAGGTTAGTGATTTTAAAGGCATGCTAAAACTGATTCCCTTCCCAAGAATGGTTATACATATAAATACCCAAGTTAATGATTTTAAAGGCATGCTAAACCTGGTTCCCTTTCCTAGAATGGTTATATAAATATATATACACATATATATACGCACACATATGTATGTATGTATAGTTATGAATGTATATGGTTGGTTTACTTAGTTTTAAAGGTTGGAATTATTTTATCCTTATCTTGAGTACATGCTAGCGTTCACCCTAACCCATCTTTGAGCGACTGTATCCACACATAATACAGGAAATGGAATTCTACTCCACCTGCTTAGTGATCGGATTTGGGATAAACTCGGTTGGCTTGAAGTGGTAAGCTTTCATATTTTGGAATGATCCATTTTATATCATTGATGTTTTTACATACTATAGTTATTTTATAGACATTGGTTTCTTCTATGGTTGGAGGCATGTCCCAGTTGGATTTTGTCTTTCTTTTGGATAGAGGCTTTATGGAACTACTATGGGTTGGAATGGGCAGTGTCGGTAGCGGTGTCTTCCTTAGTATTGGCATTGGTATTGAGGCTGATATCATTTGGCTGAATTTAAAATTATTTTATCCTTTTATATTATGTTATGGATAGGAACTTGGTTATTATATTGGTTTGGTTATGGTTGTTGGTTGGCTTTTCATGGTTAGACTTGATTTGGTTAGTCACGGTTATAGGCCTATACCAGAGTCTGTATTGCTAAAAATATGATATCTTGTTATATGTTCAAAATTTATTCGACATAGGGTTTATGCTGGTTAGTTGGGTTGGGTATCGGGGGTGGTCTCCGATCTCTATTGGACTTGAGATGCCTATTACCAAAATGTCATTGTTCGGGTTGTATCAAGTTAGTATCAGAGCATTAGGTTCATAGTCAATTGGTAGTCCACAAAGCCATATCGAATAGAGTCCCTTTTAAGGGTGTGTAGCATACCACACTCATAAGGGAGAGGATACAAGGTATTTAGGAAATATTTCTCTTCTTTGTGTTCTATTTTCAAGCTTTGAGCCTAAGGTCTTGGATTCATCTTATTTTTGTTTGCTTGTCTTTCAGATCATGCCTCGACGATCTGAAGCTTATGGAAACTCCTCTATCCCAACTGGGGATAATGTTAATGGGACATGTTCTACTCAGGGGATCCATAGTCTAGTGGTCCAGTCCCTAATATTTCTGGAGTTCCACTAATTTCTTCTAGTCCTCCTTAGGCCGATGTGATGAATGCAGAGTTTCATTAATCGATTCATATGATTGCTCAGTTGGTAGCTTCTCAGGCTGAGTGTAGTGCATCTGGTATTGCATCTTATCTAGTTTAAGTTGTTGAGTCCTCTAACCATTACTAGTGTTAACGTAGATAAGGTTCCTTAGGGTTTTCTGGATGAGATGGAAAAGATCTTCAAGGTCTTATAGGACATAAATGTAGAAGGGGTGAATTTTCTTCCTACAAGCTAAAGGATAAGGCGCACCAATGGTATGAGGAATGGGATCAGGCAAGGGGTGATGTTGAGTTATCATTTTTATGGGAGACTTTCTCTAATACTTTTATGGACCTCTTCTTTCCTCATGAGTTGAGGGAAACAAAGGCAGAGGAATTCGTTAACCTGAAAAAGGGGAAGCTGTAGGTCTAAGAGTATGCCTTTAAATTTCACCAGCTGTCTAGGTATTGTACAAAATTGGTGTCTAATATAATTGCCAGGATGAGAGAGTTTTCTTCAAGACTATCTTATGAGTTAATCCTTAAAAGTAAGACTTCATTGCTGATTAAGGACATGCATATTTCTAAATTTATTATTCATTGCAATAGATGGGGAAGGAAAAGAGAAAGTAGGCTGAGATAGGTGAAAGGAAAGATAAAAGGTTCAGGTTCTATGAGCAGGGTGGCCAACAACAAAGTGGTTGGGATAGTGGTAAGTGGCTAAAAAAGAACTTGGGGAGTTCTGGTTCTTTCTCTACAACTAATGCTCCTTACCCGAAGCAGTCGGGTGATAGGCATAAGTAGGGTGGTGACAACTTGAAGGCAGGGCACAAGATTTCCAATCTTAGGATAGTGGGGCTCAATCGGCCTCATCATGTCCTTCTTAATGGTTTTATAGTCGGTTATATTGGGGTTTCTATGATAAGGGGAGGGATAGGTTCTTTAAATATGGTCATCCACGATATATGCTAAGAAACTATCTATTTTGTAAGGTTACTTCGGGGGCAAATACAGTTTTGGTTTCATCTTCATCTGATCTTGCACCAAAGGGTGCTGCTTCTGCATCTGTTTTTGCTTCTGGTACCAGCACAAGTTGGAATGGTTATATGCACTTGCTACCCCATAGGAGTCTGAGGCACCTCCTGATGTCGTAACTTGTACGTTATAACTCTTTTATTGGGATGTTTATGGTTTTCTTAATCTGGGGTTCACTATCTCTTATATGACCCTATTTGTGGATGTGTGTTTTGGTTTTTGATCCCAAGGTCATTTCAGATCCTTTTTTGATTTCTACCCTAGTAGGTGACTCTGGGGTTGATAAAAGAGTCTATGGGGGGGTATCTATTGGTAGTAAGGAGACTTTGTTGGATTTGTTTGAATTATATATAGTGGATTTTGATATTTTTTTGGGGATGGATTGGTTACACTTCTGCTACACGTCCTTAGATTGTCGGACCCATAAGGTTATCTTTAAGTTCCCTGGTGAAACTATTATTGAGTGGGAGGGTGGTTCCCTCACTCCTAAAAGGAGGTTTATATCATATCTTAGAGCTTAGAGGTTAATAACTAAAGGACGTTTTTATTATTTGATTCAGGTTCAGGATTCAAACTCAGAAGGTCCATCTTTGCATTCAGTTCCGGTGGTAAATGAGTTTTCTGAGGTTTTTCTGAATGATCTTTCAGGTGTTCCTCCAGATAGGGAGATAGCTTTTGCGATTGATTTATTTATGAACAATCTTCCAATATCTATTCCTCTTTATAGAATGGCTCCGACTGAGTTGAGGGAAGTAAAAGAGAATTTTAAGAATCTTTTGGATAAGGGTTTCATCCATCCTAGTGTGACTCCGTAGGGTGAACCGATGTTATTCGTACATAAGAAGGACGGTTCCCTTTGGACGTGTATACACTATCGGTAGTTGAATAAGGAAATGGCATGAACAAGTATCCTCTTCCAAGGATAGATACCTTGTTTGTTCAGTTTCAAGATGCCAAATTATTTTCTAAGATAAATCTTTGGTCTGGGTATCATTAGCTTAAGAATAGGGAGATGGATATCCCTAAGATAGCTTTCCGTACTTGGTATGGGCACTTTGAGTTCTTAGTTATGTCATTTGGTTTGACTGACTCCCAAGCGGTATTCATGGATCTGATGAGTAGTGTCTTTCATCAGTTTTTGGATCTTTTTGTCATTGTTTTCATGAATGACATCCTGGTATATTCTATGAGTGAGATTGATCATTCCAATAACCTCTGTGTAGTTTTGCAGACCTTGAAAGAGTAGTAGTTGTATGCCAAATTCTTAAAAGTTGAATTTTAGTTGAACGTTGTCACTTTTTTGGGTCATATTATTTCTAGTGAGAGAATCATGATGTATCCATAAAAGATAGTGGTGGTTAAGAAGTGCCTAGACCCACGACTCCAACCGATATTTAGAGCTTATTGGGTTTGGTCGGGTACTATAAGAGGTTTATGGAAAGTTTTAGATGATAGCTTCCCTATTAACTAAGTTAACTCAGAAGAAGGTGAAGTTCTCTTATCAGATGCTTATGAGGCTAGTTTCGAGAAGCTTAAGAATAAGCTAACTTCGACTCTGGTTTTGACATTGCCTGATGGCAATGAGGGGTTTGTGATTTATTATGATGCAATATCGTGTAGGATATAGTTACATTTTGAAGCAACATGGTAAGGTGATTGCCTATTTTTCTAGGTAGTTGAAGGTGCATGAGAGGAACTATCCTACTCATGACTTAGAGATTTTAGCGGTGGTGTTTGCATTGAATATATGGTGGCACTATTTGTATGGAGTGCACATGGGAATCATTTCTGATCATATGAATCTACAGTATGTGTTCACTTAGAAATAGCTTAACCTCAGGTAGAGAAGAGGCTTGAGCTTCTCAAGGATTAACACATGAGTCTTCACAACCATCCAGGTAAGGCTAATGTTGTAGTGATGCTCTTAGCAAGTTATCCAAGGGGAGTTTAGCTCATGTGGATAAGGAGAAGCGGGAGCTGGTGTAGGATATTCACTGCTTGGCTAATCTTGGAGTTCATTTTTTGGACTTTGAGTATGGTGGTGTATTGGTATAGGAAGTGGTTTGGTCATCTCTCAGTGCAGAGATCAAGGAGACAGAATTTCTAGATCCTGTTTTGATAAAAAATAAAAGGTGATGTAGGTGGGCAAAAGGTAATGGTATCTGATATAAGTAGTGATGGTACCTTGCAATACCAAGGGAGGTTATGTGTTCCTGATGTCGAATGGTTTATGAGAAAGGGTATTGGCTGAGACGCAATAATCATGCTATGTTGTTCATCCCGGTTAAACAAAAATATATTATGATCTCAAGGAGATGCATTGGTGGAATGATATAAAGAAGGACGTGGCTAATTTTGTGGCCAAGTACTTAGTGTGTCAACAACTAAATGTTGAGCACATGAGGCCTGGGGCTTTATATTAGGAGATTGAATTATCGGAATAGAAATGGGAGGTAATCAATATGGATTTCATTACCGGTCTTCCTTGGTCTTGGAACTAATTTGAATTAATTTGGGTCCTCATGTATAGGATGACAAAGTCGGCTAAATTTTTGCTAATACAGACTAACTTTTTGGCAGAGGATTATGCGAGGTTGTATCTTCATGAGATTGTGAAGCTGCATGGGGTACCTTTTTTTATTATCTTTAATGGTGGTACGCAGTTTTTGTCTCATTTTTGGAGATTATTTCTGAAAGGATTAGGTACTAAGGTTAGTATAAGTATTGATTTTCACCCACAGACAGATGGGGCAAGCAAAAAGGACTATTCAGACATTGAAAGATATTCTTTGGGCATGTGTTATTGACTATGGTGGTAGTTGGGTTGAGAATCTACCTCTTTTAGAGTTTGCTTACAACAATAGCTATCATTCTAGCATTGGGATGGTCCCTTTTGAGGCATTGTATGGTAGGAGGTGTAGATCTCCTATTGGGTAGTTCGAGCTTGGTAAAGCTTATGGCCCGAAGGTAAAGGTGATTTAGGATAGGCTTAAGGCTTCCCAAAGTAGCCAAAAGTTCTATACATATATAAGGTGTAGGGACTGGAGTTTGAGGTTAAAGATAGGGTATTCCTAATAGCGTCTCCAATAAAGGAAGTAATGCAGTTTGGGAAACAAAGGAAGCTTAGTCCCTGGTATTTTGGTCCTTATGTGGTTTTGTAGAGGGTTGGTAATGCTACGTATGAATTAGAGTTGCCTTCTAGTTTGATCTCCTTTTATTCGGTTTTCCATGTCTCTATGTTAAGTAAGTGTATAGGTGATCCTTCATTGATTATTCCTTTAGAAGGATTGGGTATCTCGGATTCTCTATCTTATGTAGAGATCCCAATTGAGATCTTAGATTGGTAGGTTTGTCAGTTGCAGACCAAGGATGTAGCTTCAATTAAGGTTATATGGCAGAACCACAAGGTGGAAGTAGCTACTAGGAAAGCAGAAGATAACATGAAGTCCAAGTATCCGCATTTATTTTTAGTTCTAGATATTCGTGCGAAAGGTATGTATTCTTGATCACATCCTTATTTTCTAACTTAGTTAAAGGTTGGATTGGTTATGTTGGGATGTAACTCGTGCTTGTACTACCTTGTCCGTCATTCAAAGACAAATAATCCTAGTGGGGGAGACTGAAACACCCTGGGTTTTGGTCCTTAGAAATTTTCCTGGGTTCTTGACTTTTGGACATCATACGAGTTGGGGTACTAGTCATATGGTATGGTACGGGTAGTATGGTCCATTCGTATGTTGTCTAGTATTGGGTGGTGTTGGGTGGTTGAGTTTATGAAATGGGTACGACTTGGGTTGGTGCTAGTCGTATGGTGGATGATGGATCGTATAGGTGGGTTTTCCTTCACTTAGTCTAAAACTTAGTAACATAACTTAGATCTGAGTATGAGTAGCTCACCATTAGTCATAAGATAGGGTACGAGTGGTACAGTGTAACTCATATGTTAGACAGTGTCAACCCCTCTTGATTCTTCCTAGGATACGACTTTATTGTACTAGTCGTATGCTTGGATATGATTGGGGCTTGGTGGTTGTATGTTGGACAGTGTTGGGGGTCCAAGGGATGCCTGTGGTACGATTGGTGGGTACCACTCGTATGATAGGGTATATGTAGTATGGTGGAGTTGTACCCTCCTGAAGGAAATTAATACAGTTTAAGTTGTGGGCATTCTAGACATTTCCCCTTATAGCTCCTTGGGACCCCATAACTTAAAACACTTTTTTGGGGCATCATTAATCTTTTTGCAATCAATCAGACACTCTAAACTCTCACAAAATCTCTCAAGGCTCTTAGGTTAAGTAAAAACTAGGGTTTCCTTCAAGGTGGTCAATTGAGGCTCATAGGGGTGATTTCTTCTCATCTTCTTATCAATCTAAGGCAAGATATGTCTCCCTCATTGTTAGTTCCAACTAAAGGCATGTTTTATGAATTGTATTCATGGCATGAATATTGTATGGTTTTGGATTTTCAAATATATATTGAGGGTTTTGGTTATAAATGCTTTGTTATGGTTTCCTATGTTTTAACTATGGATTTGTATGTTTTTATGGTGGTATGGACATTTGGTAGCATGAGAATTGTTAATTGATGCTTGGTTTTGGCTTTGGAAACACTATGCCCCTATTTTGTTTGATAAAATGCCAATGAGAATGCTTTTACTAAATTGTTGGACTTTCATTGAACAATTGCATGGAATAACTTAGTAATGGAACCCTAAATGGTATAAATAGTTTAAATGGTTTGGAATAGTTAAATGGTAAGATTTTTATGGTAATGGTTGGTCTAATTGAAAGCCTTGTGGGGTAAAAGGTAATTGCCCAAGCAAATGTATTAATGAACTCTTTGTGGGGTACATGGGAATTCCCCAATTCAACTTAATAACGTAATTTATGGGTATATGGGAATCCCTTATTCTCTAAAAGGTTGGCTAAGTACATTTCTTACAAGCTATAGTTGGTATGGAGATACCACTACTTAAATCCTTGGTTAATAACAAATAGAATGGTGCTTTTGGTTATGTGGTTATGGTTTTAATTGGGCAATAATGGTGGGGTATGATAGTTAACCGTGGAGGTGTGAGTCCAATGGATGAATACTGGAAACGCATGTTTGCCGACCCGAGGATTGATTATGGAGACCATATATGATACTTACGGGGTACAACAAAATTCTCTAAGTACACTTGTACATATGTATCATGGAGAGAGAAGGGTACTCGGGAATCCCCTACTCCTATGGTATCTCTAGTTCATGCGGCTACACGTATCGGGGCCCATTTAGGGGTTACGCTGGGCCCATATAGCCTTTGGGTGGTTCTAGGATAGTTACGCTACACATACCCAGGTTAGTGATTTTAAGGGCATGCTAAACCCGACTCCCTTTCCTAGCATGGTTATATATATATATATATATATGTATGTATGTTTGTTAATGCATATGGTTGGTTTACTTGGTTTTAAAGGTTGGTATTATTTTATCCTTATCTTGAGTACTTACTAGAGTTCACCCGCTAACCCGCCTTCGGGCGGTTGTATCCCCATGCAATGCAGGAACTGGCCATTCCACTCATCCTACTTAGTGATCGGATTCGACATCAACTCAGTTGGATTAAATTTGTGAGCTTCTATATTTTGAAAGGCTTCATTTCATATCATGGATATTTTAACATACTTTGGTCATTTTATAGGCATTAATTTTGGATATGGTTGGGGGCATGTCCAAATTGGATATTGTATTTCTTTTGGATAGAGGCGTTGTGGAAATACTATGAGTTGGAATGGGTGGTTTCGGTAGTGGTGTCAACCTTAGTATTTGCATTGGTATTGAGAATGATACCATTTGGCTGAATTTATGAATGTTCCATCTTTTTATGTTATGTTATGGACAGGAACTTGGTTATTATATTAGTTGGTTATAGTTGTTAGTTGGTATAGGATCGTTGGACTTTCTTGGGTTGGTCATGGTTATAGACCTATCACAGAGTCTGGATTGGTACAAATATGTTATCTTGTTCTATGTTCAGAATTTATCTGACATAGGTTTTATGCTAGTTGGTTGGATTGGGTATCGGGGGTAGTCTTCGATCCCAGTTGGTCTTGAGATTCCCATTACGACAAGGCCCCGGTTCGGGTCTTGTCTAACACATTTCCACAAAGCACACTTTTCTTTTCATTTTTCTGAACCCTTTTATAATGTGTGAACTCCTTTGCAGACACTTTCTTCTTTGCTCGACAAGGGTACTCGATCCTTACTAAAATATCAACGTACCTCTTTATTTTGAATCTCGACTTTCTTTTCTTTCCTTGGCAAACCTCATTCAAATGACTTCTCATAAGAGCTCTTAGATACAATATTAAATTTCATCCCTTTCTTTTGTCTAGACATAGTAGAGTAACCATGTCCTTTATAGTGTGTAATTTTCTACACGATATTTACTTTCTCATTTTCTTGTATATTATTACCAACCTCTACTTAGTTTTATTGGGTGATATTATCCTTTCATCAAAATCTTTACTTGAAGAAAAATTATGGATAAGTGTAAGGAGGGTCCAATGTTCATAGAAAGTTGGTTGGGGAGAAGATTGGGGTTTGGAAAAGAGATTTTAGAAGTAACTATCAGACCAAGGGTTTCATGGAATTTTCAATTGTTCTGTTTAAGATGTTGTAAAATTAAGGAAAAGTGGATTTTGACTTAAAATAATAAGCATCAATGTGTCACGTCAAGAAAAGGATATGACAATAGAGTTTCAAATGGCATGTCATTGTTACAAAAAATTGGAAGTGAAAAAGGAATTCTATGTGGCATTTCAAGATAGTTCAAACCTTTAATGAGTGCATTTAGTGGTACTAACTTGTGAAAAGGAACCTGGTCCCCCTTCTGAACTCTTGTGCACATACTTTGAGTTGCCTGGATGATCTCTACTTCTTATTTTCTCCCATTTTTCCATGCATGCAAACCTACAATGGTATAGACCTGTGTTAGACATAGTCAATAAATTCTTACCTAAATATTTGTATTTTGATCATAGACACTGGAGGGAAATTTAGATGAAGAAGATGATTCTTTCAAAATTATTCCATGCTTAGTACATTTGTAAATTTTTCTGGTATTTGGTCCCTCATTAGATCCTAGAAGATTCAAGAAAATGTTTCATTAATGTAATACCCCGCACTTTCTCCTAGCTCAATTTATCTCCTAGAATGTCAAGGGTTAGCTTCAAAAATGAATAACCTTTGATACAAATAGAATTTTCCAGTTATAGACCCTATAGTGTGTAGAAAATTGAATTATCTTTCCAACAATACCAATTTCACCTACATCCGATACTCGGTTGAGAAGTTATGGCGTTTTTAGTAAAACGGTATTACATTTCGAGAAGCACCGCATCGTGGTGAAGGCCAAAAAGGCAATTGGCAATTTCTAGTGGACCTCCATGATTGAGGCACGTCGCGTTGAAGTCCTATTTCACGATTGACAAAATCGAGTATCCCAACGCAATGGTACCGCGTCGCGGTGATGGCCTAAATGGCATTTCGGTGGATTACCGCGATCGCTCCATGTGGCGTTGATTTTTCAGTTCCCAGCTGTCAATTTTCAGTGAGCCACTACGATAGTGGCGTATTGTGGTAGCATGCCAAATTTGGATTTTTCTTTCTTATTTAGTTATGATTACAATTCTAAAAGTGGCAATTTGGTCAATTCCAAAGCCCCCAATTTGTGGATAACACAAGATTAGGCTCATTCTAAACACTTTATGCATACTTTTCATCAATTATATCTCAAAGAAAACCCTAGAGCTCAAAACTTACTCACCTAGATATGCAATTTCCTCCAATATTTTCCAATATAGCTCAAGATTAAGGACTACCAATTCAAGAACTCTAAGAAATCATCTTCAAAAGAGCAATAGGAATCCAAAGTCAAGTCTTCTCATCAATTAAGGTATGTAGGATTTATGAACAAGGATATTCTTTCATCCTTGTGCCCAAATCTAGTTTTTAATTATAAATTTACATGATTTTGTATGAATAGACATGAGTTTCAAATTAAGTTCATACCCATTATTGTAATATGCAAGATTAAGAGATTTCAAGTGGTTTGGAAGTTGAATTGAATGTCTATTTTTGTATTTTCATACGTTATGCAGTAAATTCCAGATTTTGAGTTGAATTATCAATATTTACATTATCAAGCATAAACATTACGATGTTTTAACATGAATTTGATCGATGAGTAACTAAGCCATAATTGGATATAGCTATTTCAAGTTTGATAGTGCTATAAGCACCCTATGACTAGATTATTTTCAGATTTTTGATATAGATTTGATCTTTTGATATCAGCTTATGTATGAAATCCACTTACAATTTCAGATTACAGTTTTACTTAGCAATTATAGAGTTGGTTTTCATAATAAACCATTATACTATATTTTAAAGTGGATTTCCAACAGAATGAGAATATAAATTAAAGGGAGTAGTATTTAGCACTAAGTTGGGCATGTTCTCATTCCCCAGAACTATGAGCCAACATAGGTTCAAATTATCAGATTATTCCCATTTCTATATGGATGACAGATATAGATGTGATCCCTTAGATTAGATTATACTTATTGGTAAAAGTATGACACCTCTCCCCAATGTGAGGTTTTCCCATAAGGGAACTAGACGTTGGACTGTATGATAGCTCACATAGTTTATGTCAGTTAGAAGAACCTCATTGCATAAAAGAGTACCCCTAACAGAATAATCATAATAGAATAATTTTTAGAAAATGAGTGTAAAGGCTTACAACTTTACTCAGATATTGTTTTACAGAAAAACATTAGCTACAGACTGTAGCTTTCAGATTTCAGATATAAAAGTGAGTCATTTCTACACTTAGACAACATGATTTACAGACAGAATACTAGTACAGTTTTTAGAACTAAATGTTATGACTCACTTGATTTATAAAGTATTATTTTCTACTCATGATTATGATTCTCAGCTTTCAGATATTCTAGCTTATGTGAGTCATTTATATTTAGCATGCATTGATTTATAAATTATGATAATGTTGAGACATTGCTTTACTTATCCATTCACCCCCATATACTCAGTACATTCTCAAAGTACTGATCCATATATATATGTCTATGTGATATATGGTCTCATAATGTAGGTTCAGGTGCTCAGTTCCAGCAGCGTAAGTGATTTTGAGCATCTCCACCTACATCCCAAAGTTGGTGAGACCTCATAGTTTAGGGACTTAGTCTTTTAGTTTTTCAGCTTATTAGTATAGATGATTCAGTTAGTTCGAGTCAGCTGGGGGTTTGTCCAAATAACTCTCTAGTTACTAGTTGTAGAGGCTTGTCAAACTGCTAGATATGATTCAAATTATTCAGTTATTATTGTTCAAACCATTGAGTCTAGTATTTTCCAGTTATTATATTTAGATATTCTAGTTAGCTCAAACAAATTTCCGCATTTAGTATGATTTTATATCTTTATGCCCTTGTTATGAGATTCAGACTTAGTAAAAGACAGACTGGGTTAGCTTAAGGCTACTCATAGTCTTAGTATCATGTGACATCTCGGGACTCATTTTTGGGGTGTTACAAACTTTGTATCTAAGACTAAGTTTATAAGAGTCCTAGGGAGTCAGACGAGCCAGGTTACATAGAGTCTTGATCATGGGTGTGAAGTGCGCCATATTTATAAGCACGAGGCTACAGGACGTTCTTAGGAAATCATCTATTTCTTTCCTGATCTATCGTACTTACAGTATCTCTATCTTCTTTTAACTCATTTTCTTATGTGATAGTTGAATATGACTCCTTGTAGAGCTAAAGCTCGTAGAAATAATAACCAGCCACCCCAGCCTACCGATCTTCTGAATAAGAATGTATCCCATGATGAATTTAGGGTTGTCTTTCAACCGTTGGCCCGGGAAGTGACTGTGAATGTTTAGGGAAACCATCTAGAGGTTGTCCTACTTCAGTAGAATAGTGATTTAGTAGTAGCCAAAATTCGTGACTTCATGAGAATGAATCCGCCAAAGTTCTTTGGGTCAAAAGCATGTAACGACCCACAACTTTATTTAGATGAGGTGAAGAGGATCACCCAGATTATGCATGTTTATGAAGAGGAGAGTGTAGAGTTGGAATCCTATATATTGAAAGATGTAGCGTATGATTAGGTAGTTATATGGAAGAATAGTAGAGGTGAGAATGCAACTCCTATGAGTTGGCAAGTATTTCAGAATGCATTTCTAGACAATTTCTTTTCACATGAAATGAGAGAAGCTAAGATAGAGGAGTTTGTGAACCTGAGGCAGGGCTCGATGATAGTGAAGGAGTACTGCCTTAAGTTCAATCAGTTGTCTAAGTATGCACCTGATATGATGGCTGATCCTTGGGCAAGTATGAGTAAGTTTATTACTGAAGTATCTGGTTTGGTAGTCTAGGAGTATAGGATTTCCCTGCTTATTAGGGACATGGATCTTTCTAGGTTGGTGATTCATGCCTAGCAGATTGAGGTAGAAAAGTTAAAGGGAGGAAAGAGGGGAAATAAAAAGGCTAGAACAGGGTAATTTGAGTATGACCAAACAAAGTATGGAAGGGGAATCATTCGTAGTCTTAGAATTATTTATCTATGCCGCTGCCATCTTCAGACTGTGCTCCCACTCCCTGAGCTAGGTAGGAGCAGTAGGGTAAGTCTTCTATGTCCAGATCTCAGAATAGTGTGAGTGGAAAGCCCAGTTGTCCTCCATGTTCTAAGTGTGGTAAGAACAATCCTGGTAAGTGCTTGTTGGGTCAGAAAGTTTTTTATGGTTGTGGTAAGTTGGGAAATGGAATCAAAGAGTGTTCGCATGCTCAGAAGGGAAACAGGGATTTTTGTCCCTAGACTCAAGATACTAGCACACCAGCTCCTCTAGGCCTCCCAGTCCCTCCTCAGGGTGTATCATCCAATATCAGTGATGTTCAGTGCCAGAATTGGTTTTATGCTTTACCATCCTATCAGGAGAATGAGGATTCACCAGATATTATTACTAGTATGCTTCGTGTCTTTCATCTTGATGTTTATGTGTTGTTAGACTCCAGATCAAATTTCTATTATTTGACCCCATTAGTTGCAGTAAATTTTGAAATAGGTCATTAAAATATCCCTAAGACCTTCTTGGTTTCTACCCAGTGAGTGAGTCAGTTGTTGCCGAACAGATCTATAGAAAGTGTCCTATCATTATCCTTCATAAAATCATATTAGCATGCCTAATAGAGTTAGATATGGTTGACTTTGACATTATTCTTGGTATGGATTGGATCCATTCTTGTTATGCTTCTAGAAATTGTCACACTCAAGTGGTAATGTTTCAGTTTCCAAATGAGCCAGTCTTTCAGTGCGGAGGAAATTCATTGGCCCCCAAAAGTCATTTAATATCTTATCTTAAAGATAGAAAGTTGATTTCTAAAGGGTGTATCTATCATTTAGTCTGAGTCAAAAATACTTAGTCTTAGACTCCTATAGTTAAGTTAGTCAGTGTAGTCAATGAGTTTTCTGATATTTTTCCTGAAGATTTGCCAGAGGTACCTCCCAATAGGGAAATAAAATTCAATATTGACCTTCTTCCAAATACTCAGCCTATCTCTATTTATCCTTATCTTATGGCTCCAACCGAGATTAAAGAGTTAAAAGAAAAACTTAAAGATCTTTTAGATAAAGGTTTCATAAGGCCCAGTGTTTCTCTATGGGGCGCTCTTGTCCTATTAGTGCGAAAGAAAGTTGGTTCTTTGCAAATGTGCATTGACTATCGTCAGCTGAATAAAGTCACAGTTAAAAACAAATATCCTCTTCCTAGAATTGATGACTTATTCAACCATATTCAAGGTGCAAGTTACTTCTCAAAGATAGACCTTAGATCCGGTTATCACCAGCTTAAAGTTAGGGAATGTGATATTCCAAAGAGAGTTTTCAAAACCTGTTATGGTCATTTTGAGTTTCTAGTCTTGTCCTTCGGACGAACAAAGGCCCCATCAGCCTTCATGGACTTGATGAACCGAGTGTTCAAATAGTAATTTGACATGTTTTTCATAGTCTTTATCGGTGATATTCTTGTTTATTCTCATAGTGAGGACGATCATGTAGACCACCTTAGAATTGTGTTATAAACTCCTAGAGATCACCAGTTGTTCGCCAAATTTAGAAAATATGAATTTTAGTTAAGTTCAGTATCTTTTCTCAGTTGTATTGTGTTTAGTGATGGTATTAGAGTTGATCCCCAAAAGACAGAAGTAGTAAGAAACTAGCCTAGACCTATTTCTCCTTCAGGAATTAAAAGTTTCTTGGGTTTAGCTAGCTATTACAAATGTTTTGTTGAGGTTTTCTCATCTATTGCGTCTCCTATGTCTATATTGACTCATAAGAAAGTTAAGGTCCAGTGGTCAGATTCCCGTGAGAAGAGCTTTCAGGAGTTGAAGACTCGACTCAATTTAGCCCCAGTTTTAGCGTTACCTGATGGTACTGATGGGTTTGTTGTATATTATAATCCTTCTAGAATTGATCTAGGTTATGTTTTGATGCAGAAAGGTAAGGTTATAGCCTATGCCTCTAGACAACTTATGCCTCATGAAAAGAACTACCCTACCCATAATCTTGAGTTAGCTGTTGTTGTGTTTGCATTGAAAATCTGGAGGTACTATCTTTGTGGGGTGCATGTTGATGTATTTATGGATCACAACTGCTTGCACTATTTATTTACTCAAAGAGAGTTAAATCTTCATCAGAGAAGGTGGTTGGAATTATTGAAAGATTATGATATGAGTGTGTGTATCATCCGGGCAAGGACAATATAGTGGCAGACGCCCTTAGTAGATTTTCTATGGGCAGTTTTGCTCATGTGGAGAATGATAAGAAAGAGTTAGTTCCATAAGTTCATTAGTTAGTTAGATTGAATGAGATATTGGTAGATTTATTTGAAGGGAATATTTGGGTTTGGAGTAATTCTGAAGCTTCTCTAGTTTCGGAAGTGAAAGAAAAATAAGATTAGGATTCTAGTTGGGTCAAATTGAAAGAGTTAGTTAAAGAACAAAAGGTATAGGTTTTCTATCAAGGGGGAGATGGTATGTTGAGATACCATAGTAGATTATGTGTTCCATGTGTTGATGATTTAAGGCAACGCATTATGGCATAAGAGCATGGTGTGCATTACTTCATTCATCCAGGAGCCACCAAGATGTACCGCGACTTATGGGAAATCTATTGGTGGAGTGGTATGAATAAAAATATAGTGGAATTTGTAGTCAAGTGTGCAACTTGTCAAGAGGTTAAGGTAGAGCACCAAAGACTTGGTGGTACTTTTCAGAAGTTTGGTATACCCACTCGAAAGTGGGAAGAGGTGAATATGGACTTTGTGACTAGATTACCCCATTTGCGTCGTCAGTATGATTCGATTTGGGTTATTGTAGAAAGATTGACTAAGTCAAGGCATTTCTTGCCAATTCACACGTCCTACATAGCTAAAGATTATACTAAGTTATATATCAGAGAGTTAGTGAGATTGCATGGAGTTTCTTTGTCCATCATATTAGATAGGGGTACTCAGTTTACCTCTTATGTTTGGAAAACCTTTTAGAAGGGCCTTGGTACCCAAGTTCATCTTAGTTCAGCTTTTCATCCACAGACAGATGGTCAGGAAGAAAGGACCATTCAGACTCTAGATGATATGTTGAGAACATATGTTCTTAATTTCAAGGGTATTTGGGATGAGAATTTGTTGTTGATTGAGTTCGCCTATAATAACAGTTACCATGATAGTATTTAGATGTCCTTGTTTGAGGCTCTTTATGGGCGAAGATGTAGATCACTAGTCGTTTGGTTCAAAGTGGGTGAGGCTTCTTTGATTGGGCCATACATTATGTTTGAAGCTATGGAGAAAGTTCAGTTTATTTGAGAGAGATTGAAAAAAGACCAGAGTTTTCCGAAATCCTATGCAGATATAAGAAGTATAGATCTTGAGTTTGAGGTTAATGATCTTGTTTATTTGAAAGTTTCACCCATGATGAGGTGAAGATATTTGGCAAAAAGAGGAAGCTTAGTCCCCGATATATAGGTTCCTACCGTATTTTGAGTCGCATGGGAAAGGTAGTGTATGAGATTGAGATACGCACAGATTTGTCCTCAGTTCATCCAGTGTTCTATGTGCCCTTATTGAAGAAGTTCATGGATGATTCACCTATTGTAGTCCCTCTAGAAAGTACAGATATTCAAAATAGCCTCTAATATGAAGAAGTTCTAGTAGAAATTCTTGATCATCAAATCCGTAGACTATGGAACAAGGAAATACCCTTGGTCAAGGTTCTATAGAGAAATTAGTCCATTGAGGGCACTACAAACATGCGTACCAAGTATAATCATCTCTTCTCCTTGAACTCAGATTCAACTGAAGGAAAAAATCTTCCTGAATTTAGCACTTTTCCAGTCTCAGTCGCTCGGTGTGCTTTAGATTCAGTCATACAACTTTTTTAGTTGTGCATATCAGCATATAACCTCAGTTCCTCAGTATTTTCAGTTTAAAAGAGAAGATAATGTAATACCCCATACTTTTTCCTAGCTCAATTTAGCTCCTAGAATATCAAGGGTTAGCTTAAAAAATAAATAACCTTTTATACATATAGAATTTTCCAGTTCTAGACCCTCCAGTGTGTAGAAAATTGAATTAGATTTTCAACGATACCAATTTTGCTAAAATTCGATAGTCGGTTGAGAAGTTATGTCATTTTTAGTAAAATATTATGGCATTTCGACAAGCACCACATCGCGGTGAAGGCCAAAATGACAATTGTCAATTTCTGGTGGACCTCCGTGATTGTGGCGCATCATGTTAAAGTACTATTTCCAGATTGTAAAAATCTAGTATCCCAACCCGATGGTACCGCATCGTGGTGATGGACTTAATGGCATTTCAGTGTCTTACCGCGATAGCTCCGCATCGTGTTGATTTTCCAGTTCCCAGTTGTTAATTTCTATGAGCCACCGCGATAGTGGCGCATTGTGGTGGCGTGCCAAATCAGGGTTTTTCTTTCTTTCCCAGTTCCAATTAAAATTCTAAAAGGGGCAATTTGGTCAATTCCAAAGCCCCCAATTCGTGGATAACACAAGATTAAGCTCATTCTAAGCACTTTATGCATACTTTTCATCAATTCTCTCTAAAATAAAACCCTAGATCACAAAACTTACTCTCTAATATATCGAATTTCCTCTATTATTTTTCCAAGATAGCTCAAGATTAAGGTTTTCCGATTCAAGAACTCCAAAAAATCATCTTCAAAAGCACAATAGGAAACCAAAGTCAAGTGTTCTCATCAATTAAGGTATCTGGGGTTTATGAACAAGGATATTCTTTCATCCTTGTGCCCAAAACTAGTTTTTAATTATAAATTTACATTATTTTGTATGAATATACATGATTTTCAAATTAGGGTTCATACCCATTATTGTTATATGCAAGATTAAGAGATTTCAAGTGGTTTGGAAGTTGAATTAAATGTTTATTTTCCTATTTTCATACGTATTGCAGTAAATTACAGATTTTGAGTTGAATTATAAATATTTACATTATCAAGTATGAATATTACGATGGTTTAACATGAATTTAATGCATGGGTCACTAAGCTCTAATTGGATATTACTATATCAAGTTTGATTGTGCTAAGACTAGATTATTTTCATATTTTTGATGAAGATTTGATCTTTTGATCTCAGCTTAAATATGAAATCAACCTTACAGTTTCAAATTATAGTTTAACTTAGCAATTATACAGTTAGTTTTTGTAATAAACCATTATACTAGATTTTAAAGTGAATTTCCAATAGAATGAGAATACAGATTAAAGAGAGTAGTATTTAGCACTGAGTTGGGTATGTTCTAATGCCCCAGAACTACGAGCCAACATATGTTCAGATTATCAAATTATTACCATTTCTATATGGATGACAGATACAGATATGATCACTTAGATTATGTTATACTCCTTAGCAAGAGTATGAAACCACTCCCCAATGTGAGGTTTTCCCATAAGGAAAATAGACCTTGGACTCCATGATAGCTAACATGTTTATGTCAGTTAGAAGAACCTCTTTGCAGAAAAAAGTAATCCTTATAGAATAATCATAACATAACAGTTTTTAGAAACTAAGTGTAAAGGCTCACAACTTTACTTAGATATTGTTTTACAGAAAGACATTAGCTATAGACTTCAGCTTTCAGATTTTAGATATAAAAGTGAGTCCTTTCTACACTTAGATAGCATGATTTACAGAAAGAACACTAGTACAGTTTTTAGAAATAAATGTTATGACTCACTAGATTTATAAAGTATGATTTGCTACTCATGATTATGATTCTTAGCTTTTAGATATTCCAGCTTATGTGAGTTATTACATTTAGCGTGCATTGATTTACAAATTATGATAATGCTGAGACATTGCTTTACTTATGTATTCACCACCATATACTCAGTACATTCTCAAAGTACTAATCTACATATATGTCTATGTTCTACATTGCCTCATAATGTAGGTTTAGGTGCTCAGTTCCAGCAGCATGAGTGATTTCGACCATCTCCACCTACTTCTGGACAGTTGGTGAGTCCTAGTAGTTCGGGGACTTAGTCTTTTAGTTTTTTAGCCTATTAGTATAGATGATTCAGATAGTTTGAGTTAGCTGGGGGTTTGTTCCAGTGACTCTCTAGTTACTAGTAGTAGAGGCTTGTTATACTTCTAGATATGATTCAGATTATTATACATCGATTGTTCAGACCATTGAGTCTAGTATTTTCCAGAGATTATTTTCAGACATTCTCAGTTAGCTCAAATAGATTTCCACATTTAGTATGATTTATATCTATATTACCTTGTTATGATATTTAGACTTAGTAAAAGGTAGACAGGGTTATCTTAAGGATACTCGTAGTCTTGAGCATCGTGTGACATCTCGGGATCCATTTTTGAGGTGTTACAATTAGCCATGTTCTCTCTTTATGTACAAAGTACCCAACATAGTTACACATTCAATCAAATAAAAATTATCTACCATACTTAACATGATGTCGAGTCTACTATCAGTTAAAAAGAGAGACTATTCAATGATTCCTTGATGCATTATTTCATCCACTAGAAAATTGGGTAACTTAGAGCATTCTTCTATCCATAGAAAAATTTATCCTGTTTGAACACATGGTGAGTATAATCTTTTTCAAAACTAAAGGTGTAATGCCCCGAGTCTGGTACCCCGGATGCTACACGGTGCTAACAATCCCAAAGGACTACTAGCTAACCCATGAATGATATCTATATCTGAGCACTGGATAATAGTAATATTATAATAACAACTTTACTGAAATAGATGCGGAAATCTGGTGAAAAACTTGCCATAAGGTTCAAATACTAAACAATATTGAATAAAACAATGTCTGGACAAGGTATGATAATACCAAGACTGAAATATCTATCTGAACATGCTATAGTCTGAAAGCCTCTAAACTATTTGAATAAGGAGTTGATGGGACATATCCCCACCTAACTCCATCTACTGAAAATGACTAAGTACTAAAATACTGAAAGAATGAAATAATCACGTCCTCAAAATATGAGGACTCGGCACTGACTCTGACTGCTGATATCTAAGTTGCTAAGCGCAATTGGGAACCTGAGTACCCAAACCTATGGTATAAAACACCATAGCGCAAAAAGGAAAGTATGTATCAGTACGTGTGAATGTACTGGTACACAAAGTGAGGTAAGTCTGAATGCAAGAGTTCATATGCATGAACTATACTGAATGAATAACATGAACATGACTACGTGAGGATACATGCATGAATACATAACTATAACAGAAATCATAAGGATTCTGAATACTGAGTTTACTGATAACATGGATTACTAATAATTGATATAACTGAGTGACTGTGTCTGATAATCCTTATTCTAATAGAACTAATTGAGTTTCATATTAACCTGAGTGGTTGTATCTAACAGCCCTGAAATCTATAGAACTATCTGAATTTTTTACAGAAGAGTAAGACTTAGACTGTGGGAGGTAATTATCTAATCGACATGCCCCTAATAAGATATTATAACTGAGTTGGGGTCCAATCTGTAACCCCAATTAGAAAGGTGTCAATACCACGACACTGGTAAGGACAAGCTGTGTGTAACCCTCATCTTCCAGGTACTCTAACGAGAACAACGAGACCCTCATCTGACAGGTTAAGCCACCTCATCAACCCTCATCTAGAAGGTTTTGATGTCTCAACCTATGCTGGCTACGTAGTTTTGAAACGTAAAGACTGCTTCTAAGAATCACACCCTCTACTTCTAGGTGAGTCCCCATCCTTGGGTTCACTCAGTGTTGAATCCTACTCCCAACTGAATAGACACTAAACCAAATATACTAGACTGAACAGGACTGAGTTCATTAAATTCCGTTGACTAATGAAATATTACTAAATTCTTTAACTGAATGAGTTACTAAGGACTGAACTGAATACTACTGAGTTTTCCTGAGTTTTGAGACTGATTGAATTCTATTGATCATGGCTTGACTGAGGTTATCTTGAAGACTAACATTGACTCTAGGCACACAGCTAAAGTGTCGGGTATTAAATACGACTAGGAATTGATAGCATGAAAATAAATTAGACATGACACTACTTAAACACATAACCATAGTCAACAATTCATAATGCTATCATTGAGGGATTTCATGAAGCATTTGAAAGTCATAAGCTTACACATGAATGGGAATATATTCTAACATATCATAATTTCACAAATCCATACTTAGGAGCAGTCCACCAAATCATTACAAGACATATCTTTTAGCATGGGAGTCATTTTGATTATGTGGGTACATTATAAGTTCATCATATAACTCAAAAATAGGTCATAATGTACAATTCTTGATCACTTAGGCATTTTTACAAAGACATGGAAGGCACAACCTTTTCTAGGGTATGGATCAACAACTAATACATCATGGCTATATCAAGCACTTTAATTTAAGGATTTCAATCCACATACTTAACATAAAGTCATGAGAATTCAATAAAGATTCAATCTTGGAAAATCATATCACAACATAAACATGTATACAATCAAACCCCCAACATGGAATTCAAATTCATATTTTGAAAAGGGTTTCTTGAGATCCAAGGGTGAAAAGGACCCTTGGATGAACACTTTACATACTTTGGTTGAAAATTTCCTGAAGATTGATAAAGGAAAGCTTGAGTTTTCGAATTGAAATTAATCACCTAGGGTTTCTTGTTCTTGAGCACTTGTGAAATAATGAATGTATTTAGCAAAAAGAGGGCTAAATTTTGTGTTATCAGGGCTGAAGGTTGGGGAAAAATGACCTAATTACACCTAAGGACGTGGGTTTAGAAGACAAAAAAACATGCTTAGTGATGCTGCATTCGACGCGGCGCGTCGAGGGTACCAATGGGGTAACCGACATGATGTTCTGATATCGCAATGGTTCACTGGAAATTGCCTTAAGCTGAGAAAAATTTTCTCTATCGACGGGATTGGCAACGCGATGCGCCAACATCGCGTCGACTCACTATTTTAGGATTTCAAACAAGGTCTAAATGAGGTCTGAAAAATCTGAAACTCGTCCGGGAATCCCTATAGACATTCCTGATCATTAATTAATAAAAATATAGACCATTAAAGGACATTAAGGTTGCAAAAAGAGATTACCGACTTTCGAAGGCTAAAAATAAACTAAGTCTGGAAACTTAGTGAGAATTTTCTAAGTCTGGGACCCATTGACAAGCTTAAAGGGTTGAATTAAGCTTAGAAATTTTACGGGGTCTTATAATATTTCCCCTTTGGGATATTCGTCCTCGAATAAAACTGACTGAGATGGGAGAAATGATAATATGATGTACATACTGAACATGAACAACTAAAACATGATTACATGACTGACATTACTGATATTATTGATTTACTAAGATTCATACTGAGCATGCATATCTGATGCATGATTTCATGACTGAGTTAATACATGAATACATTACTGGGAGAACTGATAAGCTGATAATGCATATATGATACATGAATACGTGACTGAACTGACTCATGAACATGCGACTGAATATTCAATGGTAAAGGATACCAAGTTTGAAATAAAAAACTAAGCATGAAACTGACTGCCAAGTTTGTAACTGAAATCTGAACATGCAATAGAATAATCTTAAAGAAAGAAATTACCTTGGGTTAAGTCTGAATTAGCAGAGGACAGGTGAGGATACTTGTTCCGCATTTCATCTTCTTCTTCCCAAGTAGATCCCTCAGCGGACTAATTCCTCCAAAGAACTTTGACTGGAGGGACTTCTTTGTACTCAGTCTGCGAATCTTAGAGTCAAGGATTTTAACTGGAATTTCCTTGTTAGAGAGACTGTTCTTCATATATATGCCCTCAACAGGGACTACAACTGTTGGGTCACCTATGCACTTCTTAAGAAAGGAGACATGGAACACTGGATGCACTGAAGCTAGATCTGAAGGCAACTCGAGCTCATAAGATACTTTGCCAAAGCGACTGAGAATTTTATAGGGACCGACATATCGGGGGTTGATCTTTCCCTTCCTGATGAATCTCTTCACTCCCTTTATGGGAGACATGTTTAGGTACACATAATCACTAATCTCAAACTTAAGATCTTTTTTGTGCACATCTGCATACTATTTCTATTGGCTCTGAGATGTCTTGAGCCTCTCTATGATTAACTGAACTTTCTCTATAGTATTGAAGACCAAGTCAGGCCCTACCACTGTGGCCTCACCGACTTTAAACAACTGATTGGAGATCTTCATCTCCTACTATAGAGAGCTTTGATGGAGTCATTTGATTACTGGAAGGATAATTGTTGTTGTATGCAAACTCAACCAAAGGCAAGTGGTCATCCCAATTACCCTTAACGTTAAGTGCATATGCTTGAAACATATCTTTTATAGTTTGGATGATCCTTTTTTCTTAACCATCGGTCTAAGGATGAAAGGCTGTACTGAGGTAAACTAGGATACCAAGACCCTTTTGGAATGCTTTCCAGAAATGAGAGGTGAACAGGGTACCTCTATCTGAGACAATAGACAACGAAACACCGTGCAATCTGACCAACACTCTGAGGTAGATTTTGGTGTAATCCTTGGCTGGATAAGAGGTATGGACTGTCAGGAAATGAGATGATTTGGTAATTCTGTCTACAATAACACAAACTGAATCATACTGACAATGAGTACGTGGAAAACCCATCACAAATTCTATGTTAACTTCTTCCTACTTCTAAGTAGGAATACTGAACTCCTGCATGGACCCACTGGGCTTCTGATTCTCAATCTTAACTTGCTGACAGGTTGAGCACTTAGCCATAAACTCTGCAATATCTCTCTTCATCCCACTCCACTAATAGATCTCCCACAAGTTATGGTACATCTTGGTGGCCCCTAGATGAATAGAATAACGCACACCATACGCTTTTACAAGAATTCGTTACCTTAAGTCATCAACACCAGGCACACACAGACAACCCTGACAATACTAAACACCATCATCCCCTTGGGAGAAAACCTCTACCTTCTGATCTTTGAATGACTCTTTCATCTTGACTAGAATAGGATATCTATTCTATTTTTCCTTCACCTCAGAAACTAGAGATAATTCTGAACTATTCTGAACCCACATACTACCTCCTGCTGAATCGACTAAGTAGATACCTAGTTAGGCTAACTGATGAACTTCCTGAGCTAACCTCTTCTTACTGTCCTCAACATGAGCAACACTACCTATAGACAGTCTACTGAGAGAATCATCCACTACATTGGCCTTGCCCAAATAATAAAAGACACAAATGTCATAATTTTTCAGGAGCTCTATCCACCTTCTTTGATGGAGATTAAGATCTTTCTAAGAGAACATGTACTGGAGGCTTTTGTAAACTGTGAACACATCTACATGCACCCCATACAAGTAGTGACTCCAAATCTTTAAGGAAAACACTACAACTTCTAACTCAAGATCATGAGTCGGATAATTCTTCTCATGGGGCTTAAGCTATATGGTGGTATAGGCTATGACCTTACCATGCTGTATGAGGGAACAACCAAAACCCACCCTGGAAGCATCGCAGTACATGACATACCTATCTAAACAATATGGAAGAGTCAAAGTTGGAGTTGAGGTGAGTCGAGTCTTCAACTCCTAAAAACTCTTCTCACAAAAATCTGACCACTGGAACTTGAGTTTTTTCTGAGTCAATCTGGACATAGAGGATGCAATAGAAGAAAATTCCTTAACAAATTATCTGTAATAGACAACCAAACCTAAGAAAATCCTGATATCTGATAGAGTGATGGGTCTAATCAAGTTTCTCATTGCTTCGGTCTTTTAAGGATCAACTCTAATGCCATCACCAAAAATGATATAAAGAAGGAATGATACTGACCTTAGCCAAAATTCGTACTTACTGAATTTGGTGAATAACTGATGATTTTTTAGGGTCTACAATACTGTGCTGATATGGTCTGCATGATCATTCTTACTGAGGGAATAGACAAGGATGTCATCTATGAAGACTATGATGAACATATCCAAGTACTACTTGAACACACGGTTCATCAAGTCCATAAAAGTTGTTGGGGCATTGGTAAGACCAAATGACATGACTAAGAATTTGAGTGACCATATCGAGTTCTGAAAGTTGTCTTCGGGATGTCACGGTCTTTGACTCTAAGCTGATGATAGCCTAATCTGAGGTCTATCTTAGAGAAATAATTGGCACCCTAGAGTTGGTCAAATAATTCATTGATTCTGGGAAGTGGATATTTTTTCCTGACTGTAACCTTATTGAGCTAGTGGTAGTCTATGTATATTCTGAGAGAACCGTCTTTCTTTTGCATGAATAGAACTAGTGCACCCCATGGGGACATGCTGGGTCTGATGAATCCCTTATCTAGGAGATCCTTCAATTGCTCTTTTAATTCTCTGAGTTCCACTAGTGCAATTTTGTATGGTGGAATAGATATGACTGAGTATCTATGAGAAGGTCTATGCCGAAGTCTATTTCCCATTTGGGAGGAATTCTGGGAGGATCTTATGAGAAAACATCAAAATATTTATTCACTACTGGGACTGATTCAAGGCTGGAAGTTTTAGAAATAGATTCCTTAACTCAAATAAGATGATAGACACATCCCTTGGATATCATTTTCCTTTCCCTTAGGTAGGAAACAAACTGACCCCTGAAGGCTGAAGTATTTCCCTTCCACTCTAGGATGGATTTATTCGAAAACTAAAACTGGACAATTCTTTTTCTGTAGTCGACTGTAGCATAATAGGACTGAAGCCAATCTATACCTAGAATGACATCAAAATCAGTCATCTCTAATTTAACTAAGTTTGCTAAAGTGACTTTCAGGAATACCATAATCAGACAGTTCCTATTTACCCGCGAGGCTGTGATAGTCTTACCCACTGGGGTAGATACTGGGAAGGGCTCTTCTAGAATTTTAGGACTGACTCCGAAATCAACTGCTATATAAGGAGTAACAAAAGACAAAGAAGCTCCTGGATCTAGCAAAGCATAAACATGTATATGAAAGATCTGTAACATACCAGTGACCATATCAGGAGAATTCTCCTAGTCCTGTCGTGACTGAAGAGCATAAAGTCTTTTTGGGTATTGCCCACTGGTGACGTTGAAAGTGGCACCCTGCTGATTCGAGCGATCGGACTGAGCTGAGAAATGGTTAGGCTGACCCTGAAAACCTGACTGGGTACAATCTCTGACTTTGTGGCCTGGCTTTCCACATCCGAAACAAACATCACTACCAGCTCTACAAATACTCTAATGGTGTTTTCCATAAGTCTGACAAAAAGGATGATTTCGGGCACTGCTAACACTGCTCTGAGACTTAGAGCCTGGCGCCCTATCTTTGTTACCATTCCTGAACTTAGGAACTGGAGTACTAGCTGAGGAATGAGATAGAACTGAGGACTTTGGGAGGAACTGATAACGATTCCCACCCTCTGTCTTAGGCTGACTGAAATTGAAGCTACCTGTTCTAGCTCTCTTATTTTTATTTTCTTTCTCTTTATTCTTCTACTCATCTATCTGTTGAGCATGGATCATGAGCCTAGAAAAGTCCATATCACTAATCAACATCGTGGTCCTGCACTTCTTGACCACACTATCATTCACTCCAGACACAAACATACTCATTCGAGATCTGCTATCTGCCACCACATGAGGAGCATATCTAGCTAGTTTAGTAAACTTTAGAGAATACTATTTCATTGTCATGTTGCCCTACCTAAGGTTAATAAATTCTAACACCTTAGCTTCTCTCATCTCTAGAGAAAATAATCTATCTACAAAAGCGGTGGCAAACTCCTCCCAATCAATGATCCCTGCATCTATAGTCGTCTTTGCTTTCCACTGATTGAACAAAATGTGAGCCATATCCTGCAACTGATATACAGCTAGCCCAACACTCTGGATAGAAGTCACTCCCATAATATCACTAATCTTCTACACTAGATCAAGATACTCCTGAGGGTCCTTATCTATCTTAAACTCAAAAAAAGAAGGAGGATTCATTCAGGTGAAGTCTCGAATCCTAGATGCAGTAGAATTGGCCACTGGGTTGGCCGGAATGACAAATGGACGTTCGTTCTGGGCAACAACTGAATGAGAAAGAGTAGTGAATGCAGTTCTAAATTCCTCTTGGGAGACATGTTTTCCTAAAGGATTAGGTTGTTCGGGCTGAGGGGCTGGCTAATCTCCTATTCCTCTTCCCTGAGTCCTATTTGAAGGCATTTTCTGTAGATAGAAAAGAAAGAAGGATTAGACTGAGATTTTAACTGGAGCTCATACTCACTCACATGACATGAATACTAAAATAAGGGAAACTATTCCTAAAACATCTCATAGCCTCCTGCACATAAATGTGGCACGCAACACTCCCATGCATAAGACTCTACTAGATACGGCTTTCAGACTTCCTATGACTCTATTAAACCTTAGGCTCTGATACCAAGTTTGTAACACCCCGATTCTAGTACCCCGGATGCTACAAGGCGCTAATAATCTTGAAGGACCACTAGATAACCTATGACTGATATCTGTATCAGAGCATCGGATAATAGTAATATTATAATAACAACATAACTAAAATAAATGCAAAAATATGGCGGAAAACTTGCCATAATGTTTAAATACTAAATAATACTGAATAAAACAACGTCTGAACAAGGTATGATAATACCAAGATAGAAATAATTGTCTGAACATGCTATAATCTGAAAGCCTCTAAACTGTCTGAATAAGGAGTTGATGGACATGTCCCCAACTGACTCCATCTACTGAGAATGACTAAGTACTAGAATACTGAAAGAATGAAATAATCATGTCCTCAACATATGAGGACTCACCATTGACTCTGACTGTTGATATTTAAGTTGCTAAGCGAGATCGGGAACCTAAGCCTCTGAACCTATGGTATAAAATACCATAGCGCAAAAAGGAAAGTATGTGTCAGTACGTGTGAAGATACCGGTACATAAGGTGAGGTAAGACTGAATGCAAGAGTTCATATGCATGAACTAGACTGAATGAATAACATGAACATGACAACGTGAGGATACATGCATGAATACATAACTGTAACTGAAATCATAAGGAATCTTAATACCGAGTTTACTGATAACATGGATTACTAATAGCTGATATAACTGAGTGACTGTGTCTGATAGTCCTTATTCTAGTAGAACTAATTGAGTTTTGTATTAAGCTAAGTGACTGTATCTGACAGTTCTGAAATCTGTAGAACTATCTTAGTTCTTTACTGACGACTAAGACTGAGACTGTGGGAGGTAGTCATCTAATAAACATGCCCCTAATTAGATGTTATAACTGAGTTAGGGTCCAATATATAACCTCAATTGGAAGAGTGTCAATACCTCGCCACTGGTAAGGACAAGCTATGAGTGACCCCCATATGTCAGGTACTCTAACGAAAACGGTGGGACTCTTATCTGACAGGTTAGGCCACCACCTCAACCCTCATCTGACAGATTTTGATGTCTCAAACTACGCTGGAAATGTAGTTCTGGAATTCAAGGACTGCTTCTAAGAATTACATCCTTTGCTGTTACATGAGTTCCCATCCTTGGGTTCACTTGGTGCTGAATCCTACTCCCAACTTAATAGACACTGAACTAAATATACTGAACTGAGTTCACTAAATTCTTTTTACTAACAGAATATTACTAAATTCTTTTAACTAACTGAGTTACTGAGGACTAAACTGAATACTATTGAGTTTTCCTGAGTTTTGAGACTGACTGAATTCTACTGATTGTGGCTTGACTGAGGTTTTCTTGATAACTGACATTGGATCTAGGCACATATCTAAATTGTCGATTATTAAATACCCCCAGGACTCGATAGAATGAAAATAAATTAGACATGACACTACTTCAACATATGACAATAGTCAACAATTCATAATACTATCATTGAGGGATTTCATGAAGCATTCACAAGTCCTAAGCTTACACATGAATGGGAATACATGCTAACTTATCATAATTTCACAAATCCATACTTATGCGTATTCCACCAAATCATTACAAGACATAGCTTTTAGCATGGGATTCATTTTAAATAGATGGGTACATCATAAGTTCATCATATAACTTACAAATAGGTCATAATGCACAATTCATAATCACTTAGGCATTTTAACAACCACATGGAAGGCATAACCTTTTCTAGGGCATAGATAAACAACTAATACATCATGGATATATCAAGAACTTCAATTTAAGGATTTCCATCCATATACTCAACATAAAGTCATGAGAATTCAATAAAGATTCAATATTTTCAAATAATATCACAAAATAAACATGTGTACAATCAAACCCCCAACATGGAATTCAAATTCATATTTTGAAAAGGGTTTCTTGAGATCCAAGTGCGAAAGGAACCCTTGGATAAACACTTTGCATACCCTGGTTGACAATTTCTTGAATATTGATAAAGGAAAGCTTAAGTTCTTGAATTGAAATTAATCACCTAGGGTTTCTTTTTCTTGAGAACTTGTGAAATAATGAATGTATTTAGCCAAAAAAGGGCTAAATTTCATTTTATGAACGCTGAAGGTTGGGGTAAAATGACCTAATTACCCTTAAGGATGCGGGTTTAAAAGAAAGAAAAATGTTCCCAGCAATGCTGCATCCAACGCGGCACATCAAGGGTACCAACGCGATAACCGATGCGACGAGCTGACATCGCATCGGTTCACTAGAAATTGGCTTAAACTGAGAAACATTTTCTCTGTCGACGCTATTGGCAACGTGATGCACCAACATCACGTCGACTCACTGTTTTGAGATTTCAAACAGGATCTAAACGAGGTCCGAAAAATCCAAAACTTGTTCGGGAACCCCTATAGACATTCCTGATCTTGAATTAACAAAAATATAGACCATTAAAGGACATTAAGGTTGTGAAAAGATATTTCCAACTTTCAAAGGCTAAAAATAAACTAATTCTGGAAACTTAGCTAGAATTTTCTATGTCTGGGGCCCCTTGACAAGTTTAAGGACTGAATTAAGCTTAGAAATTTTGCAGGTTCTTACAAAAGGTCTTCTTATTCAAGATAAAAAAACTAGCATATCCACGTAGACATATCAAATCACTCCCATAAATACAGTCAATATCCTCTTGTAAAGCCTTGAGTGAGAGTATATAATGGTATAAGCACAGGAATAAGTAGTACAAAAAATAATGAACTAGATCCATGCATTTATAAGGAATACAAGTCAAATATTACACATGAAATAATAAAATATAATAAGGTAAAAACCATGAAATAGGGAATCTTTAGAGGAGAATAGTACTAGGACTTTGGAAACAAGAAACAAGGGTTAATAAGAGGACTTGGAAAGGTACTTGAGGATCATGATTAAATGATCTTAAACATATGTATGAGAATTTTTTGTTTAAAGATCATTCAAGAGATCGGGTACCCACTTGTTTCCCCAGAAGCTTGTTGCAAGGATAATGTTAATTGAGCAATCTCAATATTTTTCTCCACAGGCAATGAAGTCTCTTGATCTACTTCAGTATTTTCTCATTTCTGATACAAAATGAGATTAGACACCACTAAATTATTTGTCACTCCATTTTTCTTCTTGATGATCTCACATTCCTCAAAGGTGGTGATAGTGAACGTCTATCTTTTGGCTCTTGTAACCCCTTCTTTAAGCGAAATTGTAATGACCCTTCCTGTCATATTTCATATTTCTAATTATATTTAATACTAGGGATTCTCCATAGTTTCTCCAAGTTATTTATGACTTACTGGAATCGATGGTTCGATTATCGGGTAGTTCATTATATTTTTGGTATTATTTTTGGACCCAAAGCACAATAGTGCAATATAGGTATCATTATAAGCATATTAATGAGTAGATTATGATTTTAATAGTTTTATGGAATTTGGTGTTGTGAACTAAAGGTGGATGTTGGTGAATAATGTAAGGTTTTACGCTTTAGATTTGCGGTAGGATTCTACCTACTCTTCTTCGATGATAATAATGTTATATATGGCATGTAAATATGAATTTTAGGCTTGATTATGAGTAGAATAACTTAGCATTGATTATTAATTTTTGGGGATTATATAAGGGTGTAAGATCCGTAAAGTGGTATGCTTGTGACCCCTTTTTGAATCCTACTACCTTCTCCCTAGATTGGACTAATTTGTAGCATGGATATGATATAATTCTTGGTTTGGAATGTGTTTTGAGTGTTGTAATCATGTTTAGTATGATTAACCTTGGTTGGGTTAGTCTAGTGATCTTGAAACCGCAACTTGGGTAGATTTGACTTAAATGCCTATGTTTTTAGACGAGGTTCCCATCTTAGGATTGGTTATGGCTTACTTGGAATATATAAATTGAAATAGATACCTTATCCTAGTTTGGAACACAGATTGCCAAAATGTGGAAATTAGGGATTAGCAGTGGGTTGGTCCTGTCCATTAAGGTCAAGACTTGTGTTAGCCCTTGTGGACTTAGTTGCAGATGTTAGGCCTAGTTGAGACTAATGAGATATATTTATAAGATTTTCTTGGTTAATTGATGGATAATGATGTAGTATTCCCTGGATAATAATTAATAACTTATGGACAGGGTTTCCTTTATAGTTATGATATTGAGCCTTTAGAGGTGTTATTCCTCAGAGATGTATTATTTGTCCTATAGAATTGGTATTCCTCTAAAGAGTGATATTTGGCCCATAGAGATTCTATTTCCTCTTAGATATGATTATTGGGGCTCTAGAGATTATTTTGTCTCTTAGTTTATGATTATTGGGCCTATAGAGATGATTTTCCTATTAGTTATGATTATTGAACCTATTTAGATTATTTTTATCTTAGTTATGATTATTGGTCCTATAGAGATGATATTCCTCTTAGATATGATAATTGGACAAGATAGATGATATTTCTCATAGTCATGATGTATACCTATAGATATGATATGTCTTATAGATATGAAATTCTTATTGATATTATGCCTCCTAAATATGAGATTCCTCCTATATGTGATATGATTATAGATATGCTACGGCTTAGAAATATGATTATCGATATGAGTTCTGGATATGTACATGGTCCTGCAACTATGATTATAATGCTGTGAGTACTCTAGATATACTATTAGGCCAAAGGTTGTGTTATGGTATGAGTTGGAGATTCGGGAATTAATTATCCTTGTAAAGAATGTGGTTGTAGTATGAATATAAGTAGATGTGTTTACATACACATCTTTCCACTATGGAATGGAGGAAGATGTGTTATTTTGCTTACGATTTCATTGAGGTCACTCCAAGAAAAATGGCTATTAATGAAGGGAAGTCTTGTCCCTAAATCCTATTTCTGGTCCTTAAAAGTCATTAGCGACAAGAAAAATATGGTCGTCTGCCGTACTTATAGGCTTCGCTGCAAAAACTCAATAACGATGAGCTTTTTTTACTGTTCCATAAAGGCGTTCAACAACCAGTATAAATCCAATCCCTAAAATTGTTTGATAACTAATTTTTTGGTCCTTAATTAAATATTACACGTATGTTGTTTTTCTCCCTAAAGTCCTTTAGCAACCATTATCTACTGGTCCTAAGAAATACATAATCCCTGAACTATGTTTTGTATAGTATAAATTATAGTCTCTAACTAAATATATAATTTTGTTTGCCCAATTTTTTAAAATTATTATAAAATATAATATAGAGAATGAGATGCATATAAAATATATAAAGAAAATTTTTGTATATATTATAAACAAATGTATTTACACTTCAATTATCTTATAGCCAAGATATAAATATCATAGAACTTTTCACATAATACTAAATCTATCATTCCTAGATTGTATTGTAAAGTCTCAGCAATGACAACAATCAACTTTGAATAGCCTGTATGAAATTTTCAAAACTTCCATCTTCAAAACATCAAAACCTGTAAAAAGAAGTCATATTGAGTTTTATCTAGAAAGCACACAATATATATACATAATTGAGGGATTTTTTTACAAGTAATTAGCATATGGAATAATCTTGTTTTATTACTTTAGATGACCATTATTTTCGTAAAATATAAGTAACATTGTAGAAAAATTTTTAAAAAAAGGCCAAGTGGAAGCTTGACAAAGGATTGTAACTTTTTTCTAACACTTATTTGGCTTTAGTGAGAACTTTTATACTTTAAAACAGATACACATATATGGTATAATATGGAAATAGGTTGCCTGGTAGATAATGATGGACATCTAGATGAATTACTTGATCAGTAAGATACATAGATGCAAAGAATTTACTAATTAGGTCAGGACTACGAGAGAAAGAGTAAGTGAATATCGTACTAAATATAATGATAAAAATGGAGAAGGGAGAGACTAAATTCACCCAAAAACTAACAAAAGACCATAGGTATTCAAAGTAGGATAAAAAGTGATATGTAGTATGAGACCCCTAAGACTGATAGACATTCCGACCAAAAGGAGAAATTTTTCTTATAGGATCCACCCTTCTAACAAAAAAAAAGAATTTCTCATTGTGGAAAATATGCAATTAAGAAGATACCAGATTTGAAAAAACTTACTTGTTTCAGCTTCTTTGGTGCATTGCGTAACTTGATTAGTAGATAGAGGACTGGAGTATGAACTTTCATATATTAGTAGTTGAAATATTTTCTTTTAATTTTAAAGATTTAAGTCCTTATTCCTTCCCAATGGCCCAGGTGTGACAAATAAAAATCTGATAGTACTCGTCATAGTTGATCCATCCTCATTTTTAGTCTTCATATTGAACCTGCAAAAAGATACACAACTAAAATAGATAAAAACAAAACTTTATCTAGTGAGCTGAAGGATATGTGAATCATTGTATTCTTTAAGCTTTAAAAAACTCAAAAACATGTTAGCATAAAAATGAGCAAATAGTGCATTAACCAAAACCAGAAACCAACTAAGTGAACAAGTGGATGCACATGCGTACTACCTGACCTATTCCTAGACCCATACTGTAGAGCTAGGCTTTGCATCAATGAGACTAGATCACTCTAAAAGCATAAAGCTTGTAAAGTATGAACGATAAATATTCAATAATGCAAAATCTATGATAGTACTTTCTACTAGACCTAGGATCCTTTTTTAGTTAAAGCTTTGTAATATACAACGAAATGGAACTAAGATATATAAAAGATTATAAATTACCTTGTAATTAAGATGGGGATTCCTGAATGTGTATGCAAGGTCCCTTCTAGCTTATCTCGAGTATTTAAAGTTGATTGTGTATATTTAATCCACTAGTTGAACTAAAATGTTCCTTTTGACCAAACCACATTTCCTAGAAATATACTTTGACTTCAGTACTACCTGATACTTTTACCAAGTTTACTTAAATTGGTCCTATATCATTCCTGATCAATAAATTCTCTATAACGACCTATCTTGTTCAGCCAAACTCAATGATTCTATTAGGAGGAAGGGAAAACAGAAACTAAACTACTTCACACGATATATTTTGTTCAAAAAAAATTTTAAAACCTCTTATAAGATAAATTAGCCAACCAATTACATAACATAATCATCACCATTTAAGTAGCAAAATAGTGTTCTACATGTTATATCATCTATATGTCCAACTCTAGAACACTATAATTTTCCTCGGAAATCATAGTGGAGGTATACATTTATATAACTTTGAACATGAAAGTTAAATTACATATTTGATTAACCCTATTTCAAAACATAGGATTCATAAATTTATTAGGTTTTTCCTATTGAGCGAAAGTAGTTCAATAAAATAATAAGAAATTGCAACTTTCCAAACATCATTATTTTCCAAGTATACTAGTACAAATGACTTAAGAAATCTAAAATAACATTAAAAAAAAAAATCCTCTAAGACTAGAGCACATGCATTACTGAGAAATCTAAGAAAAAACACCATTGAGAAAAAGTAATCTAAGAAATACATAAAGAAAAACTACCACGGAGAACAATAAATGAAAGAAAAACATAAAGAACAAAATCCCACCTCAAAGAGAAACAAGACTGACAGATACTCCTACAATGATAGACTTTAACCAAGAGCAGTTCTATAGAGAGAACTTGTTTAGTAGTTTGATAAAGAGAGCTAAATTAGGGAAAATAGGGACTATATGTTTGATGGAGAAAATAAAGAGTTTTTTAACTTTTAGAATTTTTAATTCAGAATATATGGATTCTTTTGATGCTTTAGAAGTTTTACATCAAAATTCTAATTTTTTTAATATATCAGTATTAGATTGGCACACTTTTTCCCACTCAACAACCTTCAATTATAATTTAGGACCAGTTCTAAATTATTTAGGGACTAGATTTAATACCTTTACAATAGAGTACTAAATTAAGGACTGAATTATTATCTTGTCCCAGTATATTTTATTTTTGGAGAAAAAATTAATAACTCATCTTTAAATTTTTGTCTTAATTAAGGCTTTTTTCTTGTAGTGGGCGCAGCATGCATAGATTTGGTACATCATGATTATTATATTTCTAATTAATGTGATTCTAACTGAAATATGATCCAATTATTGCTATCCTAAATAAGGGTTAAAACCAACTTTTCACCTTTAAAAATGTATTTCTCTACAATAATAATTGCCTAACTTAATGGATAACTTAAATAAATAAAAAGGGTTAATAATGATGTTTTAAAGTGAAACACTCTGGATTTTAGCCCATGAAAAATTTCTTGAGCTTTGGGCTCACTGCCTTGGTCACGACTTGTGGTGATGAGTCGTGAGATATGGTTATGGGTCATAGGATCCTAGTCATAACCAAATTAGAAACTTAGTTGAAAAGTTCTACTCTGAGTATCAGTGGATCATTATGAGCTATAAGGATATGTCATAAGTCATAGTATCAAATTGTAGGATGTCCAATTTTTAATTTATTTTAATTCTGTGTTGCTCACGAGTAGGACCCTATGAGTCATAAGGTAATGCTATGAGTTGGTGTTTATGTTGTAAGGATAACATTATTGGTTGTCGTAGAGACTGTCCTGGTTAACACTCGTGGTCATGAGTCGTACAGTGTGGGTACAAGTCAAGGGGTTGAGTCGTAACCAAAGACAATGTTTTTCCAGCTTTTAATTTAGGGGCACTTTGGACATTTCTCACTTTAACGGATTAAACACTCTCAAATTCTCAGTCTAAGTTAAGGTTAGGGTTTCGAAAGGTCAATCAATAAGGTCTCTCAAGGTGGTTTCTCTCCGTACACCTTACTATTTTAGGCATGTTACTCTTCCCTTATTGTTAATTTTGCAAAGGCGTGTGATTTAAAGTATTATTTGTAAGATTATTGTTTGGTTTTAAAAACTAAGGTTGGGGGGATTTGAATGTTACGAATTGAACAATGTTTCTCATGGTTTATATATATGATTTTCATGCTTATAATAAGGTTTTGAACTTGTTGGTGCATGGGTATGGTGAATGAACTAGGAAATTGTGATTTTCTCAAACTTGTGGCTTTAAAGTGATATAACCCTAACCCCGTAAGGTGAAATTTGTTTTAGTTATGAGAATTATGGGAATTTGTAAAATTGAACTAGTATTGAACTATTACATGATATAAAGAAGTATTTGAAATACAATGGGATGAGTTAATAAACAAAGGGAGTCGGTGTTCCCGAATGTGTATTAATAAAAAAAGGGAGTTGTTCTCCCCAAGTTAATGAAAATTGTTTTGGCATGATGTGTTACCTTATAGGTTTAATTTGTATGACGATACCAATAATGTATGCCTAAAAGTGTAATTTGGTTCATTGAATAAGAATGTGTGACAATTATTTTAATTTGGCTTTAATAAGGGTTGTATAGATGATTCATGAAAGTGGAGGTCCGAGTGAGTAATACTGGAAACCACATTTGCCGACACGAGGTCAAAATGACTAGGGAGGTTTGAGTTCCCCTTATTATTTTTTCAGGATCAGGGAGGTTCGATTCCCTTGTAAATCATTATATCATCGAGTTCTTAAGTCACCTTTGTATATGTTGGAGAGTTCAAGTCCCCTATGTGCATATGTTTGAGATTATTCTCCGGTTCATGCGGTTACATGTACTAGGGCCCGACTAGGGGGTGAGAGTTGAGGCCCATATAGCCCATGGGTACTATTATATGACGATTGAGCTACACAATCTAGGCTAAAGTTTTGAAATGCATGTTAAGCCTTATTCCCTATCCCAACATATGATATCTATATATATGTATATGATTATACATTTTATTATATGTATTGGCTTTAATGATTTTAAACTGTTGATCATATCACTATGTTATCCTTATCCCCGAGTTCCATGGTAGCATTCACCCTACTAACCATCTTTGGATACTATATCCCCATGCTATGCAGGAACTGGTCATACTTCTACTCCTTCTTCTAAGTGATTTGGATTCAATATCAGCTGGTGAGACGGATTGAATTGGTGAGCTTCCATACTTTAGAAGACCCCATTTCATTTTTATGGTTTCCTATACATTTTGACTATTTCTTTGGATTTTTTTTTTTGGCTATGGTCGGGGGTATGTCTTGAATGGATACTCTTTGGTTTTAATTGGAGTCTTTGTCAGACTATTATTGGCATGGGTGGTGTTAGCATCAGTATCAATGTTGGTGTTGGAGTTATCATTGATACTGGTATTGGTTGGTTTCGATTGTAGACGTATTTTAATGTCCTTAAATTAATATTATCTTAACTTGTTATGTGTTCAGAATTCAGCCTACTTTAGGATGTGGTGTGTTTGGTTTGGTGAGGTACAGAGGGTGGTCTTTGGTCATTGTCGGACTTTAAATACTCGTCACAGTCAGGCCCTAGTTTCAGTCGTGACATAGTGATTTGATCGAGGTGGAGTTTTTTCCATTATTTGACACTATTACTTACTTTTGTCGTGAGATATTCTGACCCTTTTTATATTTTTACAATGATTTAGTCTCAAAGATCACTCCAGGAAACAAACTTATGGATTTACAATTTTTAGGTAGACTTGAGCCCGTGCACCTATCATATACATATATATATATTAATGATTATGATAATAAAAATACCCAATAAGGCCCGAGGATATGTGATGATTATATTGATACTTGGTAAGGTCGGAGGATACTATGATACCTAGTATGACTTGAGGTATGTTTTCAGCCTTTTCTATCTTATGATTGCATCATCATACATAATTATTCTATGTCTAGCCATATGGATTAGAAGCCTTAAGTATGATAGTATTAAATCCTTATAGGATTATAATGTGGTCTTAAAATGAGTACATGATGACTTAATTTATGCTTTGAGTTGACCTCATATTTATATATATATATATATATAGTTATATCCCTTTCTTTATTTTCTTAGATTGTATATTCATTCCTTGGCCTTGTATATTTTATTTATTCTTCTTCCTCTTTGTATTTATATATTGGTCAGGGATATACATTATAGTGTTGATATTCCTAACTATGGCTAGAATAAGATACTTCACCCTTATATGTTGAATATATATGATTTATCTTTGGAGCTCAGTTGACAGTTTCCTACTTAGTACCATTCGTTTGTCACTCATACTACACTTCTACACCTTGCAGATCATAGTATGGGTTATCTCCATTGATGTGTATGTCGTACATAACAGCCATGGTTCAGAGACTGAGAGTGAGCTTCTAATGTTTAGAGTATTTCTTACCTCCCTCTTATGTATTAGACTAGTCTATATAATGTATTTAGAGACAAGTATAATAGTGTAATTTATTTCATCTATTCCGCATTTGTAGACTGATTATATTAGAAACTTTGTACTATTAACACCAGGTTTTGGGACTTCATTATGTATTTAATTCTCTTATTTCATCTATTCCGCATTATTTTCTATATATAATTAAGTAGTCCATTACTAGCCATTCTGGACTATGAGGAATGGCTTACCTATCAGTGGTCTATGGTAGGCACCATCATTACTTGAGAAATTGGGTTGTGACAAATTGGTATCAGTGTTTCGATTTTCTTGGTGTGTTAGTACAAGATCTTAGTAGAGTCTTGCGGATCGGTGAAAAGACATCTGTAACCTATCTTCAGTAGGCTACAGTAATATTTTAGAAAAATAACTTCTTGACTCCTTTTAGAGTGTCCATATTTCTATAAACCTCAAACACATTCTTCGACTTTATTCTATCCCTAATGAATGATGCAAGATAGGTGACAGAATAAAGTGGTAGGTGGATTTCATACTTGCATTCTATCAATCCATCCAAAGATCATGTTTTTCAACTAACAACATAATTTTCATGATATATGCAGTCATGATACTATTATATAGCAAAACAAACAAGCATCAACATGGGTATGATCATATCACCACAACCAACCAAGCTTTTGTATTTTTAAAGATTGATTCTTGAACTCCACAGACGAAAGGAATCTGTGGATGAACACTACGCATACCTTGGAAGGGAGGTTCTTGATGATTGACGGAGGAATTTCCTTGAAATTTGATCTTCAAGCTTGATTGTGCAACCCTAGTTGTTTTTCTCCTACAGTGCTCTTGGATAATGAACTTTGAGATGTTAATAGGGTTGTAATGTAATTAGGAGCTATATATTTCGTAGGGTTAAGTTTAGGGACGTGTAAGGAGTGTTAAAAGACTTAAATACCCTCAAAATAACTAAAAATGGAGTGTTTTTGGCACATGGAACTGACTTAGGCGGCACCCAAGTAATCGCACAATACAAGTTGGGCGGCGCCTAACCAATCGCCTAAGTTTGGTTTGGCGGCGCCTAACCAATTGCATACCCTTACTGTCTCTCACTAAAATGGGTATAACTTTTTGCTCGGGTATTGGATTAAGGAGAAATTGGTATCGTTGGAAAGCTAATTCAATTATCTATAATTTAGTAGGTAGAAATATGCAGAAATACCATATTAACATCGAGTTATACTCGTTCAAATATGATCCTTACAAAATTGAACACTAAAACTTGATGGATTCAAAAACTCTTAGCTTGTATTACCTTAAGTGACTCATATGAACATTCTTAACGCATCATAAGATATCTTATCTATAGGTACTCATTGTAAGTCATGTACTCAAGTATGAATCATAGGATAGGAGATTTCATATGTAGGAAAATGGTTTGTCTCCTAGCTTAGAAACATGCGGGGTATTACAATATCTCCCCCTTCGGAACATTCGTCCTCGAATGAAAATTAACTGAGGTGGGAGAGATGATAAGATTAAGTACGTACAAGACATACTCTACTGAAACATGGGTTCATGACGGACATGACTGAAAGCGGAGCATAACATACTGAACATGCATATCTGATGCATGGGAAGGTGATTCATGAATATAAGACTGAGGATTCTAATAATGTGATTTTTCTCAAAATGAGAATGCATATCTGATGCACAACTGAAAGGCTGAATCCATGCACATATGATACTTGATTATATGACTGGCATGATACGTGAATGCATGACTGAAAGTACTGATGAGCTGATCAGGCATATCTGATGCGTGAATTCATGACTAAACTTACTCATGAACATGCAATGGTAAAGGTATCAAGTTTGAACTGAAAACTGAGCATGGAACTGAATACCAAGTTTGGTACTAAAATATGAACATGAGAATGAGTAAGTTTAAGGAAAACTGTCACCTTGAACTGAAAATACAAATAAGTTTGAGATTAATTACTCCATATGCATGATCAGAAACATGAGAACATAAATGAGTCTGGGACGTGGTAGATATACTTAATATCATGATCTGAACTAAATCTTGAAAACATGGCATACGACTAAAGTTGGAGTTTGAGGGTTAACTTATGAGTAGCCCTTCTCAAAAATGGATTCATCAAAAGAAAAGAGAGCAGCATGTTTATGTCATGAAAGTTTAGGGGTATGATGTATCTCCCCCTTGGGAAACTATGTCCCTCAAAGAATACTGACTTGGATGAGCTACCGAGGGGAATTGAGACAATGCACAAGACACCTAGGAACTGAGTCATGACTGAATAGCTAGGATCTGAAACTGAGACATGATACATGAACTGAGCTGAACACGAGTGCATAAATATACTAACTTATCTGATTAACTGATTGTTGAGTACTGGATCTGCAAAGATAAACTGTACTTAGTCTGAATAGCTAGGCTAAGATTTTTGAGTTTTATGCATAGGAGATATGGACTAACTGAGTAGAATGAGGTATCTGATCATGAATTCATGAAGTCTGTATTATTTGCGAATGCGAGACCAAGCGTACGACATGGATCTAAGGTATTCTATAAATTGGGGTTCTAAAACACTGATAACTGAGTACTGACAACCTAAATGCTATGGTCAAGCATGTCTGGAACTGAACTGAGTTTCAAATCTGGTTACTGAACTGAAGATAATATTATAACTAAGCCTATAGCTAGTACAGAAGTACTGAATTCTGAGGCTAAGTAACTGGTAACTGAAGCCATGGTTCTATAGGACTATTTGAGTCCTTTACTGAATATTAATTTCTGAACTATTATTGTAACTAAGTTTTAGACTGATACTGAAGTACTAAATTCAAGGATTGAACACTGATCACTGAGTGCTGGATACTGAAACTATAATTGAGTTGGCGACTGAGTTTTTGATAGCTACATGCTGGGGACTAACATAAGTCAAAGATCTAAATGTACACTTACACTTTGTAATTTCCCAACATCTAAGTACAACCCCCTGCTAGATGTTTACTTGCACATTTATTATGACAGTCAAGCCTATCTTCACAACTACACCCTTGTGCCAAGTAATCATGCAATAATCATCTCTTATCTAAACAACTGCTCATCACTACACTGTTCCATAAGGAGAGCTAACTGGAGGAGTAAATCAGGAGGTCCTGAAACATGAATAGATACAAACTAAAATTGACACATGACTGAAACTTGAGGAATAAAATATCAATAGATTGGATTTACCAATAAGGTCTGAACTGAGGATATACATGATGTAGTCTAAATGTATCTAATCTGTAGGGGCATATCATGAGTCATGGAAGCTAAGTATATTGGAAAGCATGATATGCGTACATGAGTCATGAGCTGCATGACCTGAGTCTAGAGTTTTTGTACTCGTGGGACATGAGTCGTAATACTGAGGGAGATGGAACTGAACCCCTTATATTGGGAACTGAAGGCACACATAATCCCATGGAAAGTGTGTGAAAGTAGATTGTTCTCATGGAACATGATTTGTACTGCGGAGTAAACTGGGACCCCTTATACTAGGAATGAAAATCATATATGATTTATGGGAAAAAGAAATGAATGAGTCTGGTTTGTGACCATAGAGTTGACATGCAACTCCTGAGTGGATTCTTTTGTGATAGCTGAGGTGAAAAAATCTGCACTGAGATGAGGATGGGTCAAGAATTGTCTTCCCTTACTGCTTTCTATACATACTGGCTCTACTACTGGAGTCTGAGGGACTGACTTGGTCACTTGATCTATTATAACATACCTACATTCTGTTCAATACCTACTTGTCTTACTAAACACATCATCTGATTATGTTTCCTCATATACTACTAATATCACATTCACACCTTCATGCTTAATTTCAAGTCAATAAACTTAAATTCTTACTCACTTGCTAACACTGTTCAAACCTAATAATTAATGTTGGTACAACTATCCCCATGAATACATAATCTAATCAGACTAGATAATATTATCCCAACTCATCTACTGCTAAACTCTTAGGTCCATGCTTAAAATTCTAGGTCTATACTGTCATAGGATTCTGAGAAGGGATCTAACGACATATCAAAAATTGGATTTGAGTTTACAAAGGAGTTCTTATGATCATAAATAAAATTTGTACAACTTTGGAACATGACTGAACTGAGGGGATATTGTCTGAGCACGTGGAAAATCCCATAACTGTCTCCAGAGACTGCATGAGAAAGCCCTATCTTTAGGACTTGAGCTTCACTATTTCTGTTACCTATAAAGTAAGGTAAGGTTGACATGAGGGGAGCCTGATGTGAATCTACATGGGTTCCTTAGAGAAACCTGCCATAGAACAATCTTGAGACATGAAAGAAGGGAAACTGTTCCTAAAACATCTCATAGCCTCCTGCACATAAGTGCGGCGCACAACACGCCCATGTAAAAGACTCTACTTGATGCAGCTTTCATACTTCCAAGGACACTGTTGAACCTTAGGCTATGATACCAAGTTTGTTACGCCTGATTTTCAGAACCGAAATGCTACACAGTGCTTATGACCCCGAAGGTCCACAAGATAACCCATGACTGATATCTGTACCTGTAACTGCATAATATATCATAAAATATGCGGAAACATGAATTGTAAGGCCATAAGCTTCAATACTGATACATATCTGAAAAACATGGTATAACAATACCAAAAGGGAACATAAATACTGAAGTTTGAACATCTAATATGACATCTAGTCTGAAAGACTCTAACTGAACTAAATAAGGAGTTGAAGGAACATGTCTCCAACTAACTCCATGAACTAAAAAACTAATCTGAAATACTGTAATAAAGTAATAATAATATTGTCCTCAAATAAAGAGGAGCACTGACTGTTGAAATCTGCAATGCTACTGCTACCCTGAAACTTGTGCCTCTGTACCTATGGCATCAAATAAAACACTATAGCGTGAATGCGTCAGTACGACTGAATATACTGAGTATACGAGTGAGGTAGGATAAATGCAAAGGGTTTTATATGCATGAACAATGTTGACTGATATGAATGTGAGAATACATTCATACATACGTAACTGCAACTAAACTCGTAGTGATACTGACTACAGAGTCTGAATACTGATAACATGAGCTTACTGATGTTGAGATACTGAATGACTGAGTTTACTGATATTGAGATACTGAATGACTAAGTTTACTGATATTGATATATAATTCACTAATAAGTTAGGAACTGATACTCTATTACTGAATACTGGGAGACTGATACTATATTACTGATAAAGGAATGATTTTTTCTTATAGTTCTGATTATGAAGAACTGATTTGATTGACCGTATATAACAATCCTGAAACTGAGCTCGTGATAACATGACTACTGAGTATGAATACTGATGACATGTATTTACTGATAACATATCATAAATGATAACTAAATTCTGATAACATAAGTTCTGATAACTGATAGAATGAATGAATATATCTTACAGTCCTAAATCTGATGGAACTAGCTGAGTTCTGTACTGTATCTGACAATCCTGATATCCTAAAGAACTATCTGAGTTCTTTTACTGAGACTGATACTGAAATTATGGGAAGTAGTTATCTCACCGACATGTCCTAAATATGCTATAATAGCTAAGCTGGGGTCAATTCTCTGCCCCGACAGGAGGGGTGTCAATACCGCGCCACTGGTAAGGACAGATGTGAGAACCCTATAATGGTAGGTACTCAAATGAGAAAGGTGGGAATCCTAAACTGACAGGTTAAGCCACCTCATCAACCCTAATCTGATAGGTTAAGATGTCTGAAACTACGCTGGCTACGTAGTTCTGGAACACAAAGATGACTAATAAGAATCACACCCTGAACTGGCAGGTGAGTTCCCATCCTTAGGTTCACTCGGTGTTAACTTCTACTCCCATCTGAAGGACACTGAACTGAATAACTAAGTTGAACTGAATAACTGAACTGAAATGATTAGCTAAGCTGATACTGATTAACTGGACTGATACTAGTGGTATTGTTTAGCGGAGCTAAACTAAGTTTACTGGATTCCGATGACTGGCTGAATGTACTAAGTTCTGAGGACTGGTTGAGAGTAATGAAGTTACTAAGATTAACAGTGAATACTGAGGTTGCTAAGGTTACTGAGCACTGAGATTACTAAGATTTTTGAGATTTCCTGAGTCACATGACTGACTGAATTCTATAGATCATGGCTTGACTGAGAGTATCATGAAAACATGACATGGCTCTAGGCACACAGCTATATTTTTTGGGTACAAGTACCCCCAGGACTCGATGAAAGGAAACTTACACAACTTGAATTTCTTGAGTACACGACCATCAATAAAAATCCATAATACATGAGTGGGGGATTTCATTAAGTACATGGTCATCATAATATCTATCATGAATAGGAATGCTTATAATCAAGTCATAAATCTCATATTCTAATATCATGGGAATTCCGACAACATATACTATTCATAGCAATGGCATGGAAACCATTCAAGCATAAGGGAATGGCAACATGTAACATTTAGTTCATATTGTAATGATTTGGGGATATTATACTTCATGTATTTATTCAAAATTTCAAACATGGTAGGGAAAGCATTGATATATTTTGTGTACATAATTTATATCTCCATTACCATACATGTTTTATACCACAATAATAAAAACACATAATTTGTATGGAAATTCATATTGGAGTGTATGACTAATATGAACTTGTTATTTAGATATCCTGAAATCATGTAAATATGAAGTTCTAACATACTAGGCATTTTATCAAACACCTTGTATGCATTCTTTAAGGAATAGGTGGATTTCATACTTGCATTCTATCAATCCATCCAAAGATCATGTTTTTCAACTGACAACATAATTTTCATGAGATATACAGTCATGATACTATTATATAGAAAAACAAACAAGAATAAACATGGGTATAATCATATCACCACAACCAACCAAGCTTTTGTATTTTTAAAGATTGATTCTTCAATTCCACGTATGAATGGAATACGTGGATGAACACTACGCATACCTTGGAAGGGAGGTTCTTGATGATTGATGGAGGAATTTCCTTAAAATTTGATCTTCAAGATTGATTGTGCAACCCTAGTTGTTTTTATCCTATGGTGCTCTTGGATAATGAACTTTGAGATGTTAATAGGGTTGTAATGTAATTAGGATCTATATATTTTGTAGGGTTAAGTTTAGGGACGTGTAAGGAGTGTTAAAAGACTTAATTACTCTCAAAATAACTCAAAATGGAGTACTCAAAACGGAGTGTTTTTGGCACTTGGAACTGACTTAGGCGGTGCCCAAGTAATCGCACAAGACAGATTGGCGGCGCCTAACCAATCGCCTAAGTTTTGTTGGGCGGTGCCTAACCAATCGCATACCCTTACTGTCTCTCACGAAAATGGGCATAACTTTTCGCTCGGGCATTGGATTAAGGAAAAATTAGTATCGTTGGAAAGATAATTTGATTCTATATAATTTGGTGGATATAAATATGCAGAAATACCATACTAACATTGAGTTATACTCTTTCAAATATGACCCTTACGAAATCGAACACTAAAACTTGATGGATTCAAAAACTCTTAGCTTGTATTACCTTAAGTGACTCATATGAACATTATTAATGCATCATAAGCTATCTTATCGCTAGGATACTCATTGTAAGTCATACACTCAAGTATGAATCACAAGATAGGAGATTTCATATGTAGAAAAAATGGTTCGTCTCCTAGCTTAGAAATATGCGTGGTATTACAGCTCATGACTACTTTATCCCTTTAGGGTTTATCATCATGGATTCGAGTCATGTTACGGATCACATTCAGTCATGGATGGCATCCAATTCATCGAGCATTTATCAAACCTAAGTTGGGTTTATTAGAGTTCATCAGGGATTTTTATCTATTTCTGAGTATGAAATTGGGTATCTCGAGTGGGCCAGATGTATTCCTAGTCTATATTCTTGTAACGACCTGATTTGCTGAATCAGAATGCTACACGCTGCTCATGACCTCGAAGGACCACAAGCTAACCCATGACTGATATATGTACCTGTATACTACATAAAATAACATAATAATGCGGAAACATACACTGAAAGTCCATAAGGTTCGATCATGAACATAACTGAATAACGTAACACTGTGTAGGGTAATAGAATACCCAAAACAAAACTAAAGTCTAAAATATGATAGTCTGTATCTAGTCTGCATCTAGTCTTCATCTAATCTGAAAGCCTCTACTGTCTGAAGAATCTGAATAAGGAGTTGATAGGATATGTCCCCAACTAACTCTGACTAATAAGCTAATCAATGAGATAATAGAAAATCATTATGTCCTTGAAGGATGAGGACTCACTTCTACTCTGACTGCTAAAACTAGAATCTACTGTAGATCTGGAACTCGTGTCTTTGAACCTATGGTGTAACATAAAAAGAAAGCACCATAGCGCGAATGCGCTAGTACATATGTACCGAGTATACATATGAGGTAGGCTAAATGCAAGGGTTCACATGCATGCTAATACAAGATAACTGTCCAACATGAATGTGAGAATGCATACATAATTACGTAACTGTAACTGTCAAGGTGATTACGTGATTTCTGAGTCTATATAGTTATAATGTGACATGCTAGTAACTGATATGACTAATAACATAAAGGACTATATCTGAATAATGTTGATAACATGGGTGACTGTATCTGAGTATAACTGATAATGTGGGTGACTGTAGCTGACAGTTCTAATTCTGATGGGACTATCTGACTTCCGTACTATATTTGACAGTCCTTAAATCTGAAGAACTATCTAAGTTCTATTACTGAGACTAGTTGACGGTATTTGACAATCCTGATTCTGTAACATGAAACTGTGGGAAGTAGTATCTAACTGACATGCCTCAAATGTACTATAATAGCTGAGCTGGGGTCCAATCTATGCCCTGATTAGAAGGGTGTCAATACCGCGCCACTAGTAAGGACAACATATGAGTAACCCTCATATAACAGGTAACTCTAGCGAGAATGGTGGGAACCCTCACATAGCAGGTTAAGCCATCTTATCTACACTCATCTAGCAGGCTGTGATGTCTCAAACTACGCTGGCTACATAGTTTTGGAATGCAAGGATTGCTTCTTGGAATCACACCCTCATATAAAAGGTGAGTTCCTATCCTTGGGTTCACTCGGTGCTAATTCCTACTCCCATCTAAATAGACAGTGAACATGATTTACTGAACTGAACTGAGCATGGAATGAGTTACTGAATTTCTGTGGCTGATGGAAAACTACTGATATCTGACATCTGACTGATTCATGAGATCATGGAAATTTTTCCTTATTCATAAGACTATCTGAAGTCTAAGAGTTCATATCTTGACTAAGAGTATCATGAAAACATGACATGGATATAGGCACACAGCTAATATTTCGGGTACAAGTACCCCCAGGACTCGATGGAAGGAAACTGGCATAGCATGATTTACTTGAAGACTTGACTAACATCATAATACATACTACATTCATAGGAGCCTTTCATCAAACATGTAATAGGCATAAACTTGTACATACATGGGGATTTCATGATATTATGCTAGTTACCAAATTTTCCTTCATCTAGGCATTTAATCAAACATATTGTAGGCATAGTACGTGTAAAGCACATTATACAATAATTAAACATCATGCTTCAATTCCAATTCCATCATACAAGGTTTTAGTCATGATATTTCGTAAATATTTATCTACACTAATGAACCCACATGGAATTTATCATCAAATCATGGAATAGAAATCAATTACTCATTTATCAACATGAAAGAGAACATACAAAGCATGAAAGCATGAAGAAAATCCATAACTTGTAGTTAAAAAGGGTTCTTGGACTTTATGGACGAAAGGAGTCCATGAATAAATACTATGCATACCTTAGATCATGATTTCATGAAGTATGATGGTGAAACCTTCCTGAATTTGAATCCCCAATAGAAACCCTAGTTTGTTCTTGAGATAAACTAATATGTTTTGGATGAAAAGTGGTTGAATCACGTGTTAAAGGGATTATATAAGGGTAGTAAGTTGACCCTTTTAACCCTGGACACGTCATTAAATTTTTTGTAAAATTTCCCCAGTTGGGCCCTTGGCGCGACATGGAGTTATCGCGACATGTCAATGGAAATTGACAAAAGGGAAATTGCTTGGTGGCGCGATGCGGAGCTATCACGTTGCCACCTTGTTTACAAACTAGAAGTTTGGCATGATGCGCCAATATCACGGAATAACACTGGAATTTGACAATTGTCATTTGAGTTATCTCCGTGATGCGCTGAAGGCTCAGGTCAAACACTGTCTCACTAAAAAGGCTCTAACTCTTCGCCTAATCTTCGCCCAGGTGTAGTATTTGGGAGAATTATATATCAATGGAAAGCTTATTCAATTTCTCACGTGATAGGAAGTGAAAATTATAATAATACCATATGTATAAGAATGAATTATTATTTCAAAGTATGTTCTAACATCCTTGAGATGATTTTCGAGCTAAAAAAAGTATGGGTATTACAATATCTCCCTCTTGAGAACATTCTTCCTCGAATTAGACTGACTGAGAGGGGAAACACTGAGCTGAACATAATTAACTGGAACATGATCTCATGACAGACGTGACTGACAAGCTGAACATAACTTACTGAACATGTATATCCGATGTATGCGTAACTGATTCATAAATGCATAATTGAAAGTTTTGAAGAACTAAGTTTTCTCACAATGAGAATGCATGTCTTATGCATAACTATATAACTGATCTAATACATAAATGCATGACTGAATATGCGGTGGTACTTAATACTAAGCTTATCATGGTAACATGAATATGAGATTGAATACTAAGTTAGTGATGTACACTAATCATGAAACTGAGTAAGCCTAAGGAGAACTGTTACCTTGATCTTGATCTGAGTTGGCGGGGAAAAGGTCAGGGTACTTGGTATGCATATCTTCTTCTGCTTCCCAAGTAGCTCCCTCCACGAACTGATTTCGACAAAGAACTTTAACTAGAGGGACTTCTTTGTTCCTCAATCTACGAGTCTGATAGTCTAAGATTTCAACTGGAATATCTCCATAAGAGAGGTTGTTCTGAACATCAATGCTCTGAATAGGGACTACGACTGATGGGTCACCTATTCACTTCTTGAGCAAGGAGACATGAAAGACTGGATGAACTGAAGCTAGATCAGAAGGCAATTCGAGCTCATAAGCTACCTTACCGAATTAACAGAGAATCTTGAAGGGACCGACATATCGGGGATGGAGTTTTACCTTCTTGCTGAATCTCTTCACTCCCTTCATAGGAGATATCTTGAGGTAGACATGATCACCAATATCAAACTCGAGATATTTTCTACGAACATATGCATAAGACTTTTGTCGGCTCTGAGTAGCCTGGAGTCTTTCTCTAATTAACTGAACTTTCTCTAAGGTGTCGAATACTAAGTCAGGACCTATGACTGAGGCCTCACTAACTTCGAACCAAATGATTAGAGATCTATATCTCCTACCATAGAGAGCTTCGAATGGAGCCATCTAAATACTGAAATGATAGCTATTTTGTATGAAAATTCAATCAAAGGCAAGTGGTCATCCCAACTACCCTTGAAATCAATTACACACACCCTTAGCATATCTTCTAAAGTATGAATAGTCCTTTCTGGTTGACCATCTGTCTGAGGATAAAAGGCTGTACTAAGATGGACTTGGGCACCAAGACCCTTTTAGAATGCTTTCCAAAAATTAGAGGTGAATTGGGTACCTCTGTCTAAGATAATAGATAAAGAAACACCGTGCAATCTGACCAACTCCTTGATATAGAGTTTAGCGTAATCCTCGGTTGAATAAGAGGTATGAACCAAAAGGAAATGAGATGATTTGGTCATCCTATCTACAATGACCTAAACTGAATCATGTTGATGACGAGTTCGAGGCAAACCCATCACGAAGTCCATGTTCACAACTTCTCACTTCCAGGTAGGAATACTAAGCTCATGCATGGACCCACTAGGCTTTTGATGCTCTATCTTAACTTTCTAACATATAGAGCACTTAGCCATAAATTTTGTAACATCTGTTTTCATCCCACTCCACCAATAGATCTCCCGCAAGTTGCAGTACATCTTTGTGGCCCCTGGATGAATACAGTAGTGCGCACCATGCGCTTCTGCAAAAGTTTGTTGCCTTATGTCATCTACGCCTGAAACACAGAGACGACCCTGACAACGAAGGACGTTATCTCCTTCTTGGGAGAAACCTCTATTTTCTGATTCTGAAATGACTCTTTTATCTTGACAAGGCTAGGATCCTTCGCTTGATTTTCTTTCACCTCAAAAACTAGAGATGATTCTGAACTACTCTGAACACATACACCGCCCTCTGAAGATTCGACTAAGCGAACACCTAGTATAGTAAGTTGGTGGACTTCCTTGGCTAACTTATTCTTACTATTATCAACATGAGAAATACTACTCATGGATAGTCTACTGATAGTGTCGGCCACTGCATTAGCCTTGCCCAGATGATAGATGACACTTATGTCATAATATTTCAAGAGCTCTAACCACCTTCTCTGATGAAGATTGAGATCTTTTTGATAAAAGACATACTGAAGGCTCTTATGATCTGTGAAGACTTCTACATGAACTCCGTAGAGATAATGCCTCCAAATTCTTTAAGGAAAAGGCTACGGCTACTAACTCAAGGTCATGAGTAGTATAAGTCTTCTCATAGTGTTTAAGCTGTCTGGAGGCATAGGCTTTGACCTTACCATGCTTCATGAGGGCACAACCTAAACCCACTCTGGATGCATCACAATAAACTACAAAACCGTCTGAACCATCTGATAATGCTAGAACTGGAGTTGAGGTGAATCGAGTCTTTAGTTCCTGAAAACTCTTTTTACATGGATCTGACCATTGAAACTTGACTTTCTTCTGAGTCAATCTGGACATAGGGGATACAATAGAATAAAATCCCTTAATAAACTATCTGTAATAGCCAGCCAGACCCAAGAAACTCCTGATATCTAATGGAGAGACAGGGAGAGGCTAGTTTCTTACTACTTTTGTCTTTTGAGGATCTACTCTAATTCCATCACCAGAAATAATATGACCAAGGAATTCTACGAATCTTAGCCAAAATTCACACTTACTAAATTAGGAGAATAACTGATGATTTCTGGTAGTCTAAAGTGTTATTCTGAGATGGTCTGCATGATCTCGCTCAGTGCGGGAATAGACCAGAATATCATCTATAAAGACTATGACGAACATGTCCAAGTACTCTTGAACACGTGGTTCATCAAGTCCATGAAAGAGGCTAGGTCATTGGTAATACTAAATGACATGACTAGAAATTTGAAGTGACCATACCTGTACGGAAAGCTGTCTTCGGGATGTCACATTCTCTAACTCTGAGCTGATGATAGCCAAATCTGAGGTCTATCTTAGAGAAATAACTAGCACCTTAAAGTTGGTAAAACAGGTCATCGATTCTAGGAAGAGGATACTTTTTCTTGATTGTAACCTTATTGAGTTGATGGTAATCTATACACATTCTGAGTAAACCATCTTTCTTGTGCATGAATAAGACTGGTGCACCCCATGGGGAAACGTTGGGTCTGATGAATCCCTTATCTAAGAGATCCTTCAACTGTTCTTTCAGTTCCTTGAGTTCTGCTGGTGCCATTCTGTATGGCGGAATAGAGATAGGCTGAGTGTCTGAAAGAAGATCAATATCGAAGTCTATTTCCCTTTCGAGAGAAATTCTTGGAAGATCTTTGGGAAAGACATCTGAATATTCATTCACTACTGGGAATGATTCGAGACTGGGATCCTCGAAACTAGAATCTCTAACATGAACTAGATGATAAACACATCCCTTAGATATCATTTTCCTTGCCCGAAGGTAGGAAATAAGTTGACCAGTGAAAGCGGATACACTACCCTTCCACTCTAGGATGGGTTCATTCAGGAATTGAAACTGAACTATTCTATTTCTACAGTTGATTGTGGCATAGCAGGAATAAAGCCAATCCATGCCGAAAATGACATCAAAATCAGTCATCTCTAATTAGACTAAGTCTGTTGACATGGCTTTCTAAAATATCATAACTGGGCAGTTCCTGTATACCCATCGGGCTATGATGGTTTTATCCACTGGGGTAGAGACTGAAAAGGACTCTACTAGAATTTCAGAACTGATTCCGAAATCAACTGCTATATAAGGAGTAACAAAATACAAGGAAGCTCCTGGATCTAGAAAAGCATAAAAATGCACATGAAAGATCTGTAACATACCAGTTTCTACATTAAGAAAAATTTCCTAATCGTGTAGAGTCTGAAGAGCATAGAGACGATTTAGGCGTTGCCCGCTAGTAGCATTGGAAGTGGAACCCTGCTTATTTGGGTGACTGGACTAAGCTGAAGAGTGATTCTGTTGACCTTGAGGACCTGGCTGTGTACAGTCTCTAACTCTATGGTATGGCTTGCCACAACCAAAACAAATGCCACTACCTACTCTATACACACCCTGATGGTGCTTACCGCAAGTCTGGCAAAGAGGATAGGTGCGGGAACTACTAACACTTTCCTGGGTTTTAGAGCCTTGCGATCTATCTTTGTTACCCTCTCTAAACTTAGGAACTAGAGTATTGGCTGTTAAGGGGGCTGGAACTGATGACTTAGGATGAAATTGGGAATGGTTTCCTCCTTCTGACTTAGGATGACCAAAGTTGAAACTACCAATCTTTGCTCTCTTATTTTGTTTCTCCTTGTGCTTAATCTTCTTCTCCTCTATCTGCTGAGCATGGGTCATAAGTCTAGTTAAGGTCATGTCACTATTTAGCATGGCGGATCTGCACTTATTAACCATGCTGTCATTCACCCCTGAAGCAAACTTACTCATCTTAGATCTAATGTCTGCAACCACATGAGGGGCATACCTTGCTAATTGAGTAAACTTAAAAGAATACTCTTTCACTGTCATATTGCCCTGCCTGAGGTTGATGAACTCTAGCACCTTGGATTATCTAAGCTCTTGGGGAAAGAATCTGTCTAAGAAAGCAGTGACAAACTCCTCCCACTCTATAGGACCTGCATCATCTAATCTTTCGAACTTCCACTATTTGAACCAAGCATGCGCCACATCCTGCAACTGGTAGCATCTAGCTCAGCACTTTCAACAGTAGACACCCCCATGGCGTCAGTCACTTTATGAACTTAATCTAAGAATTCCTGGGGTTCTTTATCTACCTTAGACCCGAGGAAGGTTGGATGATTCATTCGGGTGAAGTCCCGAATCCTTGTTGCAGTTGAGTTGGCCACTGGGTTGGCCGGAACAACTGTTGGCCAATCATTATGAGCAGCGACTGATTGAGCAAGAGTGGTAAATGTGGTCCTAAACTCCACATGAGAAACATGATCGCCCAAAGGTTCTTCGGGCTTAGGGGCTGACTGATTTCTTCCCATTGGAGCCATGTTCTAAAATAAAGAGAGAAAGCGAATTAAACTGAGAGACTGAGTTGTGACTATGATCACTAGCATGACATGAATATGAAAGAAGGGAAATTGTTCTTAAAACATCTCATAGCCTCTTGCACATAAATGTGGCGTGCAACATACCCATGCACAAGACTCTACTAGATGTGGCTTTTAGACTTCCTAGGACTCTATTGAACCTTAGTCTCTGATACCAAGTTTATAATGACCTGATTTGCTAAACCAAAATTCTACACGGTTCCCAAGACCCCAAAGGACCATAAGCTAACCCATGACTGATATCTGTACCTATATACTGCATAAAATAATATAATAATGCAGAAACATACACTAAAAGGCCATAAGGTTAGATCATGAACATAAATGAATAACATAACATTTGTGTCGGGTAATTGAATACCCAAAACAAAACTAAAGTCTAAAACATGATAGTCTGTAACTAGTCTACATCTAATCTGAAATCCTCTACTGTCTGAAGAATCTAAATAAGGAGTTGATGGTAAATGTCCCCAAATAACTCCAACTAATAAGTTAATCAATGATATAATAGAAAATTATTATATCCTTGAAGGACGAGGACTAACTTCTACTCTGACTGCTAAAACTAGAATCTACTGCTGATTTGGAACTCGTGTCTCTAAACCTAAGGTGTAACATAAAAAGAAAGCACCATAGTGCGAATGCGTCAGTACATATGTACCAAGTATACATGTGAGGTAAGCTAAATGCAAGGGTTCACATGCATGCTAATCCTAGCTGACTGTCTAACATGAACGTGAGAATGCATACATAATTACGTAACTATAACTGACAATGTAATTATGTGATTTTTGAGTGTGTATAATGATAACGTGATATGCTAGTAACTGATATGACTGATAACATGAAGGACTATATTTGAATAATGTTGATAACATGGGTGACTTAATATGAGTATAACTGATAATGTGGGTGACTGTAGTTGACAGTTCTGAATCTGATGGAACTATCTGAGTTTCATACTATATCTATGTTGACTGTATCTGATAGTCCTAAAATCTGAAAAACTATCTGAGTACTATTACTGAGATTGATTGACAGTATCTGAAAGTCCTGATTCTGTTACATAAAACTATGGAAAGTAGTATCTAACCGATATACCCTAAATATGCTATAATAGCTGAGCTGGGGTCTAATCTATGCCCTGATTGGAAGGGTGTCAATACTACGCCACTGGTAAGGACAATATGTGAGTAACCCTCATATAACAGGTAACTCTAGAGAGAACGATAGGAACCCTTACATAATAGGATAAGCCACCTCATCTACCCTCATATAGCAGGCTGCGAGGTCTCAACCTATGTTGGCTACATAGTTCTGGAATGCAAGGATTGCTTCTAGAAATCAGACCCTCATATAACAGGTGAGTTCTTATCCTTGGGTTCACTCGGTGCTAATTCCTACTCCCATCTAACTAGACACTTAACATGATTTATTGAACTGAAATGAGCATGGTCTGAGTTACTGAATCCCGTGGCTGATGGAATACTACTGATATCTGACATCTGATTGAGTCATGAGATCATGAAGATTTTTCCTGAGTCATAAGACTATCTGAAGTCTAAGAGTTCAGAGATTAACTAAGAGTATCTTGAAAACATGACATAGATCTAGGCACACAACTAATATTTCTTGTACAAGTACCCCCAGGACTCGATGGAAGGAAACTGGCATAGCATGATTTACTTGAAGACTTGATTAACATCATAATACATACTACAATCATAGGAGTCTTTCATCAAATATATAATAGGCATAAACTTGTACATACATGGGGATTTCATGATATCATACTAGTTACAAAATTTTCCATCATCTAGCCATTTTATCAAACATATTGTAGGCATAGTACATGTAAAGCACATTATACAACAATTAAACATCATGATTCAATTCCAATTCCTTCATACAAGGTTTTAGTCATGAGATTTCATAAATCTTTATCTACACTAATCAACCCACATGGAATTTATCATCAAATCATGGAATAGAAATCAATTATTCATTTATCAACATGAAAGAGAACATACAAAGCATGAAAACATGAAGAAAATCCATAACTTGTAGTTAAAAGGGTTCTTGGACTTCATGGACAAAAGGAGTCCATGAAAGAACACTATGAATACCTTATATTGTGATTTCGTGAAGATTGATGGTGAAACCTTCCTGAATTTGAATTCCCAATAGAAACCCTAGATTTTTCTTGAGATAAACTTGAGAGAAACTAATATGTTTTGGGTGAAAAGTGGTTGAATCACATGTTAAAGGGATTATATAGGGGTAGGAACTTTACCCTTTTAACCCTGGACACATCATTAAATTTTCAATAAAATTTCCCGAGTTGGGACTTTGGCACGATGCAGCGTTATCGCGCATGTCACTGGAAATTGACAAATGGAAAATTGCATGGTGGCGCGACATGGAGCTATCACATTTCCACCTTGTCTATGACCTGGAAGTTTGGAGCGACACGCCAGTATCATGGAATAACACTGGAATTTGAAAATTACCATTTGAGCTATCTCTGCGACGCGCTGAAGGTTCAGGTCAAACACTGTCTCACTAAAAAGGCTCTAACTCTTCGCCTGGGTGTCGGATTTTGGCAAATTATATATCGATGGAAATCTTATTCAATTTCCCACATGATAGAAAGTGAAAATTATGAAAATACCATGTTTATAATAATTAATTATTATTTCAAAGTAAGTTCTAACATCCTTGAGATAATTTTTAAGCTAAGAAAAAACATGGATATTATAATTCTTCTGACCAGGACATTGGTGCATATATGTTTAGAGGACTAGAATTGTCACTCAATTTGGCATTAGGGTACTTGATAGAAATTTGGTCTTTTATCTCATGTTGTGAATTATGCGAGGTCCATAGAGAGAGCATGTGTGAAAACTTATGGGGGTGATGGCAAGAGGCCATGCCCTTTGTATTGTGCTAGATTTATTTCATCCAAGAATGAGGATCCTTTCAGTAGATATTGGTGTCACTTGCAGTATATCAACTCTACACAAATAGTATTTTAGACTACGAGTGATTTTCAGATTAGTCATGATGATCATAGCGGGCAGAGTCCTTATCATACCTTGTAGAGTTCTTTGGTATGGATCTTCAGGCCATGACGACCAATCTAGATTATGAGGGACAGTATCTTGAAGTATTCCAGGATCTTGTTCTTGTGGTATCATGATAAGACACCAATTTAGAGAGTGACACGATTATGAGATAGCTGATCATACAGAGTTAGAAAATTTTCCTTGCTAGCCTAGAGTTGTAAGACGGCCTATGATTGTGGGAATTATGAATATACTACTAGAGTTTTCTCTCAGTGTCAGTTGGACAACTACTTGGTCTTAGTTTGTGTTCTTGCCATTTTGATGCATCTGGAGTTACTACGACTGTAGAGAGATCTTCTACTGGACTAGATAGTGTCCCTAGTATGGGATTTCTAGTCATTCAACTCATTCAGATCACCCTCATGATGTTCTGGCATATCAAGTTAGAGGTAATGCGCTTGGTCCCTCAATTGATGATTTAGTCGATCAATCTGAGTTTGGACCCGTTTAGATTTGAACTCTAGGGTTTTTCTTTGAGAGAGAATGGATGAAAATTTTATAAAGTGCTTAAGAATGGGATAGATCTTGTGTTTTACATGAATTGGGGGCTTGGGAATCGACCAAACTACACTTTTTTAAACATTATTCAGGACTAGAAAAAAATAAAATTTTCTCGAACTGGCATGCCACCACGACGCGCCACTATCGCGGTGGCTCACTGGTTTTTTATGACTGGGAACTGGAAGTTCTCCATGATGCGGAGCTATCGCGATGCTCTATTGATTTGTCATTTGGGTCATCACCGCGTGCGGTACAATTGCGTTGGCCTACTGAAAATTGACAACTGGAAATTAGTTTTCTTCGCAATGCAAGGAAATCGCAGAGGACCACTGAAATTTGACGATTGAGAATTTACCCTTCATCGCGATGCGGTGGTTGGTCAAATAGCATACTGCCTTACTAAAATTTCCCTAACTTTTTAATCGAGTATCGAATTGGGGAAAAATTGGTATCAATGAAAAGCTTATTTAATTTTTCACACAATGAAAGGTCAAAATCTTGAAAGTTCTACATGCATAAAAAATATTCATCTTTGAAGCAAATTTTTGACATTCTAGGAACGAAATTAAGCTAGAAAAAGTACAGGGTATTACACCAATATAGCTTAGGGCTTGATTTTAGCCCCAAATTTTCTTTGTTTTCACCTATTTTTTTAGGGTTATGATTTCTTGTTCATGTGTGAACATTGGGTTGACTTCGGAAAGGCATTTTCCGTAAGGGAGACCCACTTGGAGTTTTTGGTTTTATTTTTAGACCAGAAATACAATAGTGCAATATGGGTATCATTAGACTCGTATTGATGAGTAGATTATTATTTTAATAGTGTGATGGCATTTTGGGATTGTAAAGTGAAGATAGACATTGGTGAATTATGTGAGGTTCTACGATTGGCTTTGAGGTAGGATTCTACCACTCTTCTTTGAAGATAATACGTGTTATATATGACATGTGAATAAGAATATTAGGCTTGATTATGAGTAGAATAACTTATCCTTGATTATTTATGTTTGGGGAGTAGATGAGGGTTTTTAACTCGTAAGGTTTTATGTTTATGACCTTTTTCTTAATCATTTTGCCTTCTCTCTATATTGGACTAAATTATAGTTTGGATATGATATAATGCTTGGTTTAGGATATGGTTTAAGTGTTCATGGTTAATATGATTAACCTTGGTTAGGCTAGTCTAGTGATCTTGAAAACGTAATTTGGGTAGAGTCAATTTGAATGCCCCTATTTTTAGACGAGGTTCCTATCTTAGGATTGGTTATGGCTTACATGACATCTAGAAGTTGAAGTAGATACCTTAGCCTAGTTTTTGGCATAGATTGCCTAAATATGGAAATTAAGGATTAGAAGTAGGTTCCCCCGACCCACTTAGGCCAAGATTTATGTTAGGCCTTGTGGACTTATTTGCGGATGTTAGGCCTAGTTGAGGACTAATGAGCCTTATTTTTCAAATTTTCTTTATGAATTGTTGGATAATGATTTATTTTTCCCCGGATAATGATTAATGGCTTATGGCCATGATTTTATTTATAGTTATGATATTGGGCCTTTAGAGGTGTTATTCCTCATAGATGAGATATTAGTGATATTTGGCCCATAGAGATGTTATTTCTTCTTAGATATGATTATTGGGCCTTAGACATGATTTTCCTCTTAGTTATGATTATTGGGACTTTAGAGATTATTGTCTTCTTAGTTATGACTATTGGGCCTATCGAGATGATTTTTCTTTTAGTTATGATTATTGGGCCTATAGAGATGATATTTCTCTTATTTATGATAATTGGCCTAGAGAAATGATATTCCTCATAGTCATGATGTATGACCTATAGATATGAGATGACTTATAGATGTGAAATGCTTATTGATATTATGCCTCCTAGATGTGAGATGCCTCCTAGATGTGAGATGATTATAGATATGCTATGGCTCTTAAATATCATTATCGATATGAGTTTCAGATATGTATATGGTCCTAAGGTTGAGATTATGATGTTGTAATTATTCAAGATATATTATTGGGCCAAAGGCCATGTTAAGATATGAGTTGGATATCTGAGAAGTAATTATCCTTGTAAAGGATATAATTGTAGTATGAATATATGTATATATGTTTACATAGACATCTCTCCAGTATGCGACGGAGGTAGATACGGTATGTTGCTCATGATTTTATTGACTGAATGTTGGTGATGTCATGAATAGATATGGTATATTCATGATTATTATATCGGTAATTGATGTGATTCTAGCTGAAATATGATCTTATTATTGTTTTCCTAATTAAGGGTTAAAACCAACTTTTTACCTTTAAAAATAGATTTCTCTACAATAGTAATTGTCTAACTTAATGGATAACTTATACAAATAAAAGAGGTTAGTAATGATGTTTTAAATATTTGATCAAGGCAAAGTTTGTTCTATGATTTGACACTACCACTTACTCCGGTCGTGGTATATTCCAACCCTTTCTATATCTATAGAATAATTAAGTCTCGAAGATCACTCTGGGTAACAGACTTACGATTTACACTCTTTTAGCCACTACTTGAGTCTGCACACCTATATATATATATATTTATATATATATGTGTATATATACATATGTATATATATATGTATATATATGTATGTATATATATATGTATGTATATATATGTGTGTGTGTGTTGATGAATGTGATGTTATTGATACCCGGCAAGACCAGAGAATAATTTGATGAGGATATTAATACCTGACAAGGTTGAAGGATATTGTGATGATAATGTTGATACCCTGCAAGGCAAGAGAATGTTGTGTAATAATATTGATAACCTACAAGGACGGAGGTTGATGATTATGATGATGGCCGTAATGATGACAGTTATGATGATGAGATTGTGATATTGATTGTGTACCTTAGTATGCGCCTATGTCTATAAGTTGGTATGGGATGGTTGCATATATATAGGTGATGACAATTCCTTGTGTTGTTGTGTGCTGATTTAACCTTTTAAGCCTGGGGAGGTGGGGGACGCATAATATTGGTAGGTATTCAATTTTCCAAAATAGTTAGTTAACCGCGCTGTTATTGATATTGTTATGATCATTATTATGGCTATGCTTATGATATATTGGTCATTGATTCAGTATCAAACCTTAAGGTATGTTTTCAGCCTCTTCTGTCTTATGATTGCATAATCATGCATGATTATTGCATGTCTAGCATGTGGATTAGAAATCCTAAGTATGATAGTATTAAATCCTGATGGGATTATAATGAGGTCTTAAAATAAGGACATGATGACTTAGGTTATGCTTCTAGTTGACCTTATATTTATCTATCTCTCTTTGTCTCTCTCTCTTTCTATATATATATATATATATAAATATATACACACACACATATATCTATATATATAGCAATGGTACTACCCTATATCCCCTTCTTTATTTGTCCAGATTGTATATTCATTCCTTGTCCTTGTAATTTATTATGTATTCTTCTTCCCCTCTTTATTCATATTTTGGCAAGGGTTATACGGTATAGTGTTGAGATTCCTAAGTATGGATGGAATAAGATAGTGCACCATTATTACTCACTTTGCTTTATCATGTCGGTCTATTGGACATGAATTGGATGGTTGTTCCATATTATCTCATTGGCTTGTTATATGATTTATGGACTTTTGGGTGTAGTTTTCATTTTAATTATATGTTGTATTTATCTTTTATATCTTTAGAGATCAGTTGTCACTTGTCTACTCCTTACCAGTTGTTTGGTACTTATACTACACTTTTGTAGCCTGCAGATCATTGTATGTGTCATCGTCGTTGATGTGTACATCGTACAGAGAAGCCATGGTTCAGAGAGTGAGAGTGAGCTCTTGACATTTAGAGTATTACTCACCTCCCTCTAATATATTATACTAGTCTCTATATTATATTCGGAGATAAGTATATTAGTGTATTTTATTTCATCTTTTCCACGTTTGTACTCTGATTATATTAGAAGCTCTGTACTGATACCACCATGTTTTGGGACTTCTTTATGTATTTGATTCTCTTATTTCTTTTATTTTACCTTTTTTCTATATATAATTAAGTAGTCTGTTACTAGCCATTTCAGACTACGGGGATTGGCTTGCCTACCAGTGGGTTATGGTAGGAGCCATCATGACTTGAGAAATTGGGTTGTGACATGAACCTTATAAAACATAAACACTTTTTTGAGCAGTAATCTATAGGTAAGGCATCAGGTCTCCACTTATTTTGGCATCCAGTTTCTTCGGTAGGTACTTCAGATATTTTACCAAGAACCTTTTCATCTGATACAATCTCCATGAAATTCACATAGGTAACCAAGTCATTGCTTTCTAAATAAAAATGTGATGTGCTATAGAAATATAACACTTACGATGCTTATAACTATGAGAATATGCATGTACCTATGGCTATTTTATTAGATTTGAGGTATTTTTGGAGTATTTTACGGAAAATCAAGTTTTGGATGATAATTTCATGAAAAGAATGAAAAAGGTGATTTTGTCTACTTATGGGAGAACTTATGGGCAATTACGGTTGTTTGTGACCCTTTTCGAACGTTCGTGACCAAAATATATCTCAATATAAGGCTCCACAACCTCATCTATAAGTAAATTAAGAGAGGTTGGTCGAATAAATGCACCTACTTTAGAAACTTTATTATTTCCACCAAGTCTACCAAGTTGAGTAATTCAAAAATATCTGGATCATCTACTTTCCTTTTAAGGACTATTTGTTTTCTCCAAATAACCTATAGTTTTTTTCAGGTCAATTCCTTATCTTTTACATCAATCATGGACCCCTGTGTAAGTACCTAGTCTCTCCATGTCAAACCCATCATTTTGTTTTTTTTACTGTGAAGGAACCTTAGATTAACCTGGTGTATCTGCACCCCTTCTCCATTTAGAGTCAGTCATAACTTTCTTCTCATTCACTTGAGGAGTAATTTTTCACTTTTTTTGGACATACTTACACCCACAACATCATCCATGTTATTATTTTCTTTTTGTTCATAGGAATTTACCTTATTTAGTGGTATGATGTTATCCTTCACTACAGTTGTTCTTTTATTCTTTTTTTTCCACCGACTAATCCTGATTGTCTATCAAAGCATCATTCATTTAAAGAAACCAGTTGTTTACTTGCAACCATGAAGTTTGATAAAGTTTTTTTTTGTCAAAAGAAAACCTTCCTTGCATAATATTTCATTGAATGCTCAAACACAAGACATCCTCAACACTTACATCCAGATTAGTACCAGCTCTGTAGTTTGCAATGGATTTTGTGTTTCAGAATTAGCCAAAATACTTTCATATTCTTTCATAAAAGAGACATTTGAAGGTGTCTTTCTAAAGACCTTAGTTCTAATAACTAGATCTATTGCGTTAATGGCCTTATAAGAGGGATCAAAGAATAGTGAAAAAGTAAGGTGTCGAACAAATAAAGTGGTGGCTTGGAGACATGAATGATTTGGGTAATCAAAAGAGATAACTGAAAATAGATTACGTAGCAACACCAATCACATTTCAAATTTTCAAAATTAATATAAAATTGATTGGCCTTTTAAGGGATCAGGTCCCTAGATGGGCATTTAGTTCCTACTTTGTGGTTGGTCTGTCCTTCATTTTCTTTTGTTGTTCCCTTTTTTATCATGTGTGTACACCTACAAGGGTATGAGGCTGAGTTAGATAAAGCCAATGTGCACTCACCTCAAATAAAATATTCTGTATTTTTGTAGATTCAGTGTCTGGTTGTCTGGGGATATAAATAATACTTCTTTTGCTTGATGGAGGACCTGGTTTCCTTTCACTTCTCACAAGAGTCATAAGTCTTGCTGTACGCAAACTTCAACTTAGGTAACTTCAAGGACCAAGTCCTTTGGGATCATCTTCTTTAGGAGAGAGTAGATTGTCCTAGGTTCTTAAGCCTCAAATCAGCATAATTATCTATACAACTTGATTTTCTTTGGCACATATGTGGGACATATTTGAGAAATTGTATTTTAACCTATTTACAAAGTACACATTTTTTACTGTTACGGGCTAATATTTTGTCAATCTTTCCAATGTTAAGAATACGTCATTTATTTCCTTTTAAAGGGGAGACACATCTCCCGTATATGCCTTGAGCGAGAGAAAATATTTTGTTGATTAACTTGTGTGTTTCCTATAGCCATTATCAATGAACATGTATTGGCTATTTTTTCTCACTCTTCCCTTCTCAACAAGTCATTTGTTGGGTTTAAGAACTTATTTCAACTTGAGTTCCCAAAAGAGTTAGGAAAAATTAGACTCTTCTTTGTCCAGGTTGGCAACCTAATATTTTTAGACTGGGGACCAGGTTCCTTTAATTTTTCTCCTATCTTAGTATGCTTCCTATACTTTTTAGCACTAGATTTTCTATCAAAACATAGAATTGTTTTTGTTGGATAGGGGAACAGGTCCCTTGGAGTTCCTTTGTATCTCAACATAATTTTGATCCTTCTTCTTAATCGATATTCCAATTTTGACCTTATTTTAGAAAGATGAGAATAGGTTTTCAAAGAGGATGTCTATCAAAGTGATCTTTCAAGGTCAGATTTGATTTGAGCTAGGTCCTTCTCAAGTTTTGTATTCCTCTCTTATGAGGCTGTGAGATATAGTTTGGACTTGTTTAGCTTCAAATTTAAACTGAAGGTCACTGTCATGTCGCTTCCCTTTACAAACAGTTTGAGACACAAACTTCAATTTCTCATTCGAAGTTTTATTTTTAAAAGATAAGAACCGATCTTTTCTTCTAGCTCAAAATATTCTCTTGACCTGTTGGATTTTTCAGCTGTAATAGCAAGTTCATCAGTCATTTCCTGAGTAAAATCAACATTTTTCTTCGTAAGATTAGTGTTTACAACTTTCAACTGAGTATTTTTTGTTAGGAGAGAGTTTGAGGCACCTAGTCCTTACTTCTTTTCTTCGAAGCTTGAGCTAATTAAGTCTTCAAAACTGCAATTCAAGAGTCCTTTTCAGCTATCAGGGATGGCATATTCTTTATTTATATGCCTCTTTGTTCATCGGGAGCAACAATACTTGACATCATAGAATCAACTAGAGACTCATTTTCTTTAATCATCAGACCATGATATTTATCAATTAAGACATTTACAATATCTCTCAATTCTCTTTCAGTGTAATCTTTTAGGTTCTGTTGGACATCGAGAAAACTCTCTTAATCTTTGTCTTTATCATCTAAGGCAGCCATGGAAGAAAATAGAGAATTAAAAGTTTGAAGATTTATCCCCACCCACCATCATAGAAGTCTTCGCCACTACTCATTTACTTTTGTTGCATTCCTCATGGACAATTTCCTTCTTCCTTGCTTTCTATGGATTGTTCTTGATGTAGTCCTTATAGTCAAGCTTATGGAGTGGGCAGTTTTTGATAAAATGACTAGGCTTCTAATACTTATGTCAGCAATCATTCTTATTTGGACACTTGCTCACGTTTCTTTTTCTAGGAAAACAAATATAATCTTATAGTAGTTGATTGACCCTTCTTCGAGATTTGGTGGAGCAGGAATTTAGTAGGATCTATCGTAGGTGTTAAGCTTTTAGGAGAAACTCGCTTTGATAATAATTGAAAGCTTGTATGCATCCACCATGATATGAGGGACCAGGTCCATTACCAATTTTTTCAGCTAATAACATAAAAGATCTATATAAGAACACCATAGTAATGAGAACTTGGTCCCGCACCAGGTTCTATGACTAAGAACAAAAGCTGAAGAACAAGAATAAATAACTAAAAGTAAATAAAACAAGATGTTTTACATGGAAACCTCTTTACTCAAGAGAGTAAAATCATGACCTACCCTAGTAGGATTTCTTAAGTACTTTACTAAAATGGAGCAAATTTTAGATTCAAACTTTTTCAAACTAGGAATTAGACTCTTTTTATAATAACTCAATTGTAAGCACTCTCTGCAATAATTCTATTTTAAAGACAACCAAGGCTAACTCTATCCTAAAAAGGTACTAACACAATGAACTCTAACCCCCAAAGCTACAATGTCTAAAGATAAGAGAGGAAATAAAATACCGATATAAGCATTTCAAAATTGGAGTAGGTTTTCTGTAACGCCCCGCATTTCGGGCTAGAATAAAATATATGACTCTGATGCGTTGATAATCCCCGAGCCTTAAATCCTATGAAAATTTGGCATGTTAATCAAGTTTGTAGTATGTGAATCCATTTGAGAATGAATTTAGACCATAGAAGTCCTTCAACTCAAGGACAAGTTAAAACTATTTCGATCGAATAAGTTTTAGTGGACGTTGTAATTTGTGTCAAATTCTATTTACCATAACTCATTTTATATGATGAACTGGATGGCCTACTATATACCGAATTGTAGATAATTGAATAATCTTTTCAACGATACCAAATTCGCCTAAAACGGACACCCGGTGAAGAAGTTATGGCCTTTCAAAGTTGAATGTGTCGCCTATGCACATATAGGCGATGCATAGGGCGGCGCCTATGCAAATATAGGTGATGCATAGGGCGGCGCCTATGTAAATTTAGGCAATGCAAAGGGCAGCGCATAGTTATGGTTTCAGGTGACGAAAACACTCCGTTTTGAGTTACTTTAAGTGCAAGTTAGTCCTTACAAAACCCAAAATCATCCTTACCCACTCCTAAACGGATTTGGGCCTATTAACAACATTGAAGCCTCCTATAAAATCCCAAAAATCTAATCCTTCAAGAACTTAAGAGAAGGAGCAACTAGGGTTTGAGAAAATAAGCTTGAAGGACCGATCATTCCGAAACTTCTTCGTGAAACAAATTACAGATTCGGAATCCTCTCGACGTAGGCTTTGATAGACACCAAAAATTCGTGGAGAATAAGGTACGCGGGGTTTTCCTAAAATCTCATGGGCATAGAAATCATGTTTTAAGAATTGGGTTTTCGAATTCATGTACATACTCATGTTTCAGAAGCTTTAATGATATTGTTTTGGCCTTTTGGCTTTCCCCCAAAGTGATTTGAAAGTTATATGTATATATATATATATGCGTTTGTCCTGAAATATAAATTTAGAGCATGATTTTCATGAAACCTCTCTCTTAATGTAAATTTTTCCATGTTTCACGTAATATACAATGTTTTGAACATGAAAGAGAGGGTTGTGAATGTTGAATATGCATGTAATGAAAGAATGCATGGTTTTTCCAAAAATGCACATGACCACCATATGTTTGATGAAAGTTTTGCATGGATTTGACTTGTGTTTCGGAACATGACATCTTTAATGCAAATTACATATTTTGGTGGTCTAAAATATGTTTTGAATGAAAGCTCTTGCTTAATACATTATGGCTCAGAAATAGGACTTGCAAGTCTTGGTATGACGATACCAACTCAGACAAATGCCATAACAGACACAGACTAGTTCAGAAATGAGATTTTTATCAGACTCTCATGATTTAGAAATTTCAGAATGATACATGTTCAAAAAAGTCTAAAATAGGGCATAAAGAGAGCTTAGGTGGTTCCCTGAAGAAGGCGGGAGTTTCAGACAACTCTTTGCCTAAAACCGTGGTTTGTCGACCCGAGTATATTATTATGCGCTGACTTAAATCTCCTGTGGCGTATCAGACTCAGACACTCCAACCCTTGCGGCACACTTGGGTTGGGGGCTTCCCCGCCGATTCAATGGCGGATTCCATACAGCCCGTGGAATATTCAGACTTGTAGGGAAATACCACCTAACTCAGAAGTAAAACACAGATCATGATTTGAAATGAACAGACAGGTTGCATGTTTTCAAAAAGTGCCCATGTATTTTTCAGAAACAGTTTTATACATGATGTCTTGATGAAAAATTGCTTTCCCTTAATATATATATATATATGTATGTTCCATTATACTACTTTTGGATTGCTTCGCGTGCCAGTACTTTTGTGCTGACCCCCCCCCCCTCCTTCCAGGTCCTGAGGCACAGTCCAGGGGTCCAGCTACTCAGTAGACATTCTCGGGTTTGCAGACTTGATCTCACAGTGGTGAGCCTTCTATTATTCGGAAGGCCTAATTATGTCAGACACTATCTTATTTATTATGTTTTTGGTTTACTGGGGGCCTTGTCCCAGCTTCTTTTCAGACAAATGTTTATGTTCCTAGTAGAGATTTCGCAGACTGATGTCAGATAGTATTATTCAGAAATATTGCAGGACTTGACCATGTTTTCCGTACTCAGTTTCAATTCCGCATTTTATTATGATTATGAATGTTGTGCATGATAACCAGATAGAGAATGGGTGTTCCAAGCCTTCATGGTTCGGGATGCTCGTCACGGCTAGGGCCTAGGCTCGGGTCGTGACAAACTTGGTATCAGAGCACGGTTCATGGTCCCAGGGTGTCTGCGAAATCTCATCGGGTAGAGTCTTGTTTATGGGTGTGTAGCGCGCCACACTTATAAACAGGAGTCTACTAGGCGTTTAGGAATGTTTCTCTTCTTTGTGATTTAGTTCGTGCTTCAGAGTCTAAACTGTACCCTAATCAATGATCTTTTGTATTACAGTAAAACACAACTATGCCTCCCCGTCACAACATCGATCAGAGTGCTCAGGCAGATGTGGTCCGTCCCACCCATGGGATGCGGACCCATAATAGAGCTTCCACGCCAGAACCTGTCCCTACTCCGGGAGTCCCTCCAGTTCCAACCAGTCCACCTTGGGATCCGCAGACTAATGTCAACCGTCCACTAACTGCTCAGAGAGATATCTCAAATGCAGAGTTCAGGCGGTCTATCCATATGCTGACACAGCTGGTAGCTAACCAAGCTCAATGATCGGAAGATATTGGGTCTTCATCCGTTACGTCTGAGGCTACTAGAGTTGGGCATTTCATGAAGATGAATCCACCTAAGTTCACTGGTACAAAGGTGGAGGAAGATCCACAAGAGTTCGTGGATGAGATGGAGAAGATCTTTAAGGTAATGCATGTAGATGAGATTGAAGGAGTGGAATTGGTAACTTATCAGCTTAAGGATGTTGCAAATCAGTGGTATGCAGACTGGGAAAATGCAAAAGGTGAGAGTGCTGAGCTCACAGTTTGGGGTGAGTTTGTAGAAGCTTTCCTTGACAGATTCTTTCCTCTGGAGTTGAGGGAGGCCAAAGAAGAAGAGTTCATGAATCTGAAGCAGGGTAGTATGAGTGTACAGGAGTACACTTTGAAGTTTAATCAACTAGCCCGCTATGCACCAGAATTGACTAGCAATATGAGAGCCCGGATGAGGAAATTTGCATCTGGCCTTGCTGATAACCTGATACTTGAGTGCCAGGGGGCAATGCTGAATAGGGAGTTAGACTTTGCTAGACTGACAGTCCACATGCAGAAGGTGGAAGAGAAGAAGAGAAAGATCGCTGAATCTAGAGAGAAGGACAGACAGGCCAAGAGATTCAAATCTGCGGATCGGTACCAGAGTCAGCCGCAGAGTGGTAATTGGGGAAATAGGTGGTCGAAGAAGACGAGGTTTTGGAAAAATACACAGTCAGCGGCCAGCGCCCCAGCGCCTTGACCCCCTGCAAATAGACAGACTCAGATCTTTCAGACTCCTCATGAATCTAGAGCACCAGATACTCAGTCGCAGGGTAGTGTGGCTCAGCAGCATCGCACTTACTCGCGATGTGAAAATTGTGGTAAGAATCATCCGGGGAAATGTCAGTTGGGCACACTTGTATGTTATTCATGTGTTCAGTCACGCCATTTTCAGAGGGACTGTCCATCTGCTAGGAGGAGTGCTGGTGGTGCAAAGTTTCAGGGAAATTCCACAGCGCCATCCCCATCTCAGAAGGGCGCCACATCATCTGCCGGGAACAGTCGCAACCGGTTATATGCCTTGACCAACCGCCAGGAGGCGGAAGCTTCCCCAGATGTTGTTACCGGTACGTTACAAATCTTTTCCCGTGATGTCAGTGTGTTACTTGATCCCAGATCCACCTTATCCTATGTGACCCTTTATGTGGCTGTTGGTTTCTGGTTTGAGCCCAGTGTGATTTCTTAACCCTTTTCTGTTTCTACCCCGGTGGGGGATTCTGTTGTTGCTAGAAAGGTATATAGGGGTTGTGTGGTGACTGTTGGTAGTCAGGATACGGTGGCAGACCTTATAGAGTTGGACATGGTTGCATTTGATGCTATCTTAGGGATGGATTGGCTCCATTCATGCTACGCCATATTGGATTGTAGGACCCGTAGAGTTACCTTTTCTTTCCCGAATGAACCAATGATAGAATGGGAGGGACATTCTTTAGCACCCAAGGGGCACTTTATATCTTATCTCAGAGCCCAAAAACTCATTTCTAAGGGTTGCTTGTATCACCTTATTCGAGTCAAGGACTCTAAAGTTGAAAATCCTCCTCTTCAGTCTGTCCCTGTGGTGAATGAATTTCCAGAAGTCTTTCCCGAAGATCTCCCAGGGGTACCCCCTGATAGGGAGATAGAGTTTGGTATTGATGTGTTGCCAGATACCCGCCCCATGTCTATTCCGCCATATAGAATGGCTCCCGCAGAACTCAAGGAGTTGAAAGAGCAGCTAGCAGACCTCCTAGATAAGGGATTTATACGCCCCAGTGTATCTCCTTGGGGTGCACCTATACTTTTCATACGTAAGAAAGACGGTTCCCTTCGTATGTGCATAGATTACCGTCAGTTGAACAAGGTCACAATTAAAAACAAATATCCTCTTCCGAGGATTGATGATCTTTTTTACCAGCTTCAGGGTGCTAGATGTTTTTCAAAAATAGACCTTCGTTCGGGCTATCATCAGTTGAAAGTTAGGGAGACAGACATTCCCAAAACAGCTTTCCGAACCCGATATGGTCACTATGAGTTTCTCGTCATGTCCTTCGGGTTAACTAATGCCCCTGCAGCCTTCATGGATCTTATGAATAGAGTTTTCCATCAGTTTCTTGACTCGTTTGTCATTGTATTTATTGATGATATTCTGATTTATTCTAAGAGTAAGGAGGATCATGCCGATCATCTCCGAATCATTCTTCAGACCCTTAAGGATCATCGGTTGTATGCCAAATTTTCCAAGTGTGAGTTCTGGTTAGATACTATTGCCTTCTTAGGGAATATTGTGTCCAGTGACGGGATTAGAGTGGATCCCCAAAAAGTTGAGGCAGTGAGAAGATGGCCCAGACCCACGACTTCAATCGATATTCGGAGCTTCTTGGGTTTGGCAGGTTATTACAGAAGATTCGTAGAGGGTTTTTCATCCATAGAGGCTCCACTCACTAAACTGACTCAGAAAAAGGTAAAGTTTGTGTGGTCTGATTTATGCGAAAATAGTTTTAAGAAGTTGAAAGACAGACTGACCACTGCACCTGTTTTGACTCTTCCCGAGGGTGTTGATGGTTTTGTGGTTTACTGTGATGCATCCCATGTGGGACCTGGCTTCATTTTGATGCAACATGGTAAGGTGGTAGCTTATGCATCTATGCAGTTGAAGGTGCACGAGTGGAACTACCCTACTCATGATTTGGAGTTAGCGGCTGTGGTGTTTGCCCTTAAGATTTGGAAGCACTACTTGTACGGTGTTTATGTTGATATCTTCACTGATCACAAGAGTCTGCAATATGTCTTCTCGCAGAAAGAATTGAATCTCAGGCAGAGGCGGTGGTTGGAACTCCGGAAAGACTATGATATGAGCCTGCATTACCATCCGGACAAGGCAAATATTGTGGCCGACGCCCTCAGCAGGTTGTCTATGGGCAGCCTTTCTCATGTAGAAGAAGAAAAGGAGGAGATAGTGAAGGATATTCACCGCCTTACGAATATGGGAGTGCGACTGTTAGATTCTGAAGATGGAGGGGTAGTTGTTCATGAGTTAGCTAAGTCATCCCTTTGTGCTGAAGTGAAGGAGAAGCAGGTTGAAGATCCCATATTCATGCAAATCAAGAAAGATGTGGGTCAACAGAAGGTGATGTCTTTTGAAATTGATGGTGATGGCATCCTGAGGTTTCAGGGTAGATTATGTGTTTCGAATGTCGACGGGCTTCGAGAAAGAATTCTTGATGAAGCTCACACCTCGAGGTATGTTGTTCATCCTGGTTCTACTAAGATGTACCATGATTTGAAATCTATGTTTTGGTGGAATAATATGAAGCGAGATGTGGCTAACTTTGTTTCTAAGTGCTTGAATTGCCACCAAGTGAAAGTAGAACATTTGAGGCCAGGAGGTACTTCCCAAGAAATAGCGTTGCCCTTGTGGAAGTGGGAAATGATCAATATGGACCTTATTACAGGACTTCCGAAGTCCCAAAATCAGTATGACTCTATATGGATGATTGTAGATAGGATGACCAAGTCAGCTCACTTTCTGTCTGTCAGGACTAACTATTCGGGGAAAGATTATGCCAAGCTGTTCATTGCAGAAATTGTCCGTTTGCATGGAGCGCATGTCTCCATCATATCCGACCGAGGTACGCAGTTTTCTTCTCAGTTTTGGAGATCGTTTCAGAAAGGTTTAGGTACCCAGGTGAACTTAAGTACAGCATTCCACCCTCAGACTGATGGGCAAGCTGAACGCACCATCCAGACCCTGGAGGACATGTTGAGGGCCTGTGTGATAGACTTTAAAGGTTGTTGGGTTGATCACTTGCCACTGATAGAGTTTGCCTATAACAACAGCTTCCACTCTAGTATTAAGATGGCACCTTTTGAGGCATTGTATGGTAGGAGATGTAGGTCTCCAATAGGCTGGTATGAAGTAGGTGAGATGCAGATGTATGGGCCTGATCTTGTTCATCGAGTAATGGAGGATGTGAAACTCATTAGGGAACGACTAAAGGCAGCTCAGAGTCGTCAGAAATCCTATGCCGACGTCAGAAAAAAAGAGTTAGAGTTTGAGATTGGAGATTGGGTTTTCCTCAAAGTTTCTCCCATGAAGGGGGTTATGCGTTTCGGGAAGAGGGGTAAGCTAAGTCCTCGCTATATAGGCCCGTATCAGATAATAAGAAGAATAGGTGGAGTTGCGTATGAATTAGAATTGCCTGCAAGTTTGGGTTCTGTTCATCCAGTATTCCACATATCCATGTTGAAGAAGTGCATTGGAGATCACTCTTTGGTGGTTCCCATTGATGAAATCAAGGTGAGCGATTCCTTTTCTTACGAGGAAGAGCCCGTGGGAATCCTAGATTGACAAGTGAGAAAATTGAGGAGTAAAGATATAGTCTCAGTTAAAGTGTTATGGCGAAATCAGAAAGTTGAAGAAGCAACTTGGGAGTCGGAGCATGACATGAAAGTGAGATACCCGAGCCTATTTGAATCAGCAAGAGACGAATTGAAAGGTACAATTCTTGCTTTATGTTTCCTTCTATGTATGAATCTGTTTGAAATCATGCGTGACTATTTCCGCATCATCATTCGGGGACGAATGATCCCAAGGGGGGGATAATGTAACGCCCCGCATTTTGGGCTAGAATAAAATATATGACTCTGATGCATTGATAATCCCTGAGCCTTAAATCCTATGCCAATTTGGCATGTTAATCAATTTTGTAGTATGTGAATCCATTTGAGCATGAATTTAGACCATAGAAGACCTTCAACTCAAGGACGAGTTAAAACTATTTCGATCGATTAAGTTTTAGTGGACGTTGTAATTTGTGTCAAATTATATTGACCATAACTCATTGTATATGATGAACTGGGTGTCCTACTATATACCAAATTGTAGATAATTGAATAAGCTTTCCAACAATACCAAATTCGCCTAAAACGGACACCCGGTGAAGAAGTTATGGCCTTTCAAAGTTGAATGTGTCGCCTATGCACATATAGGCGATGCATAGGGCGGCGCCTATGTAAATTTAGGCAATGCAAAGGGCGGCGCATACTTATGGTTTCAGGTGAAGAAAACACTCCGTTTTGAGTTACTTTAAGTGCAAGTTAGTCCTTACAAAACCCAAAATCGTCCTTACCCACTCCTAAACGGATTTGGGCCTATTAACAACATTGAAGCCTCCTATAAAATCCCAAAAATCTAATCCTTCAAGAACGTAAGAGAAGGAGCAACTAGGGTTTGAGAAAATAAGCTTGAAGGACCGATCATTCCGAAACTTCTTCGTGAAACAAATTACAGATTCGGAATCCTCTCGACGTAGGCTTCGATAGACACCAAAAATTCGTGGAGAATAAGGTACGCGGGGTTTTCCTAAAATCTCATGGGCATAGAAATCATGTTTTAAGAATTGGGTTTTCGAATTCATGTACATACTCATGTTTCAGAAGCTTTAATGATATTGTTTTGGCCTTTTGGCTTTCCCCCAAAGTGATTTGAAAGTTATATGTATATATATATATGCGTTTGTCCTAAAATATGAATTTAGAGCATGATTTTCATGAAACCTCTCTCTTAATGTAAATTTTTCCATGTTTCACGTAATATACAATGTTTTGAACACGAAAGAGAGGGTTGTGAATGTTGAATATGCATGTAATGAAAGAATGCATGGTTTTTCCAAAAATGCACATGACCACCATATGTTTGATGAAAGTTTTGCATGGATTTGACTTGAGTTTCGGAACATGACATCTTTAATGCAAATTACATGTTTTGGTGGTCTAAACTATGTTTTGAATGAAAGCTCTTGCTTAATACATTATGGCTCAGAAATAGGACTTGCAAGTCTTGGTATGACGATACCAACTCAGACAAATGCCATAACAGACACAGACTAGTTCAGAAATCAGATTTTTATCAGACTCTCATGATTTAGAAATTTCAGAATGATACATGTTCAGAAAAGGCTAAAATAGGGCATAAAGAGAGCTTAGGTGGTTCCCTGAAGAAGGCGGGAGTTTCAGACAACTCTTTGCCTAAAACCGTGGTTTGCCGACCCGGGTATATTATTATGTGCTGACTTAAATGTCCTGTGGCGTATCAGACTCAGACACTCCAACCCTTGCGGCACACTTGGGTTGGGGGCTTCCCCGCCGAGTCAATGGCGGATTCCATACAGCCCGTGCAATATTCAGACTTGTAGGGAAATACCACCTAACTCAGAAGTAAAACACAGATCATGATTTGAAATGAACAGACAGGTTGCATGTTTTCAGAAAGTGCCCATGTATTTTTCAGAAACAGTTTTATACATGATGTCTTGATGAAAAATTGCTTTCCCTTAATATATATATATATATATGTATGTTCCATTATACTACTTTTGGATTGCTTCGCGTGCCAGTACTTTTGTGCTGACCCCCCCCCCCCCTCTTTCCAGGTCCTGAGGCACAGTCCAGGGGTCCAGCTACTCAGTAGACATTCTCGGGTTTACATACTTGATCTCACAGTGGTGAGCCTTCTATTATTCGGAAGGCCTAATTATGTCAGACACTATCTTATTTATTTTGTTTTTGGTTTACTGGGGGCCTTGTCCCAGCTTCTTTTCAGACAAATGTTTATGTTCCTAGTAGAGATTTCGCAGACTGATGTCAGATAGTATTATTCAGAAATATTGCAGGACTTGACCATATTTTCCGTACTCAGTTTCAATTCCGCATTTTATTATGATTATGAATGTTGTGTATGATAACCAGATAGAGAATGGGTGTTCCGGGCCTTCATGGTTCAGGATGCTCGTCACGGCTAGGGCCTAGGCTCGGGTCGTGACATTTTCAATGTTAGAGAAAAATACAAAGACTCAACAACCTAGACCTAAAGACATATTCAGTGGTAGAAAACTTGTTCCTTGGTTGTTGGATCTTTACCTTGATGGAACTTTGTGCTGGCTTTGAAAGAAGTGCAAAATTTTGATTGTGCAAAAGCTATGTTTTCCTCCTACATAATGATCTATATATATGGAGCAAATGAGAGGAAAAAAATTGAAAGTTTCTCTTAGGTCTATATTGAAATATTGTTGTTCCTCTATGGTTGTGAACCAACTATCCTACAAAAAGTACAGTTGCTAGTTGTTTTGTTGTCTACCAGAAAATTCATTGTCTGATGAACATGGTCCCTCATCTAGTCCCTAAAAAATAAGATCTCTAAGCGATAGTTCCTCTCGGCAACCAATTTTTTCTAGAAGATATTCACACACACTCATATAGTACTGTTAGCCACCAGTGGACTATGTGCTCATACAACTTGTATACTAGGTCCCTTTATGAAGTTTGTCGATCATTAAGAACAAATGTCTCATATGCTAATTTAGTGCTTCCAAGTCACATATCACCTGACAAATTTGAACTAGGGGAAATCCCCTTCATATGTTACCAGTTAACAAGGTTATGAGTACATCCATAATACGAACCTGATCCCTACAAAATTGGATCCCTCCGAGGAGCAGATTCTCACAAGTTTTATTGGCAACATATCTGGTGCTAGGTCCCCTCACGAATTTTGTTTATCATCAAAACTACATATACATCAAGATCTCTCAAAAAGAAAGTCCTATGAATGTCCAATCAGACATATTGGTCTTCTCTTTGATAAAAGAATGATGGTCAGGACTTGATTTTGCTAAATAGGTTAAGTATTTATCCTTTTCAAATATTTAACCACAATTTTATCTTTAATTTTGATTTTATGACTCGAATACTTTCTTGATATGCAACTCAAATATATTATTTTACTACTACATAGAATAGTGAGTGAGCAACTAGCTCAAGCAGACAACTGGCGGTTGTCATGTCTGCTTTCAGCCGTCTGCTTGCTGTGTAATTTTATTATATTACTTCTAATTAATTATTATATGTCATTTACATATTAAAAAATTAATAATATTTAATTAAAAAGGTAAAACAAACATTTATGACATATCTGCCTCAAATGCTTCAATCATAATTTTTGTCATATCACCCTTAATTAATTATTTTAAGTCATTTAGGTATTAAAAAATTAATAATATTTAATAAAAACGGTAAAATAGACATAAAATGATAAATTAACTCTTGATGTTTTAAGTTAATTTTACATCTTACATGAGACTCACTTAAATTTTTTTACAGGTATTTTTGTAGCAATTTTACTATATCACTTCTAATTAGTTATTATGAGTCATTTAAGACATGTCTACTTCGCTACTTCAATCTTGATATTTGGTTTTCTCACGAAATTATATCAGTAGCGTCTAAATTGGAATAGAAGAAAAAGTATTATAAATCACAATAATTAAAAACTTAAATTATTTTTAAAATATAATTGACTATTTATGCCACAAAAATTTAAACAAGGAGAGTATTATAAATTACAATAGCTAACAAATTAAAATAGTAAATTACAATGCCAAAAAAATATTATAAATTGCAATAGTTAACAGCTTAAAAAATCTAAAACATATTAAAAATATAATAGGTTATTCAAATTTTATTTGTTTCACATAAATTGCGGCCCCTCGATATCTAATTTTATATACAATTATGATTTTTAAATTTTTATAGTCATATGTAAGGTGTTAATTGTATAATTTCCTCATGATCTTCAGAAAAGTTTATCTGTTTACCATTATTATTTGCCTTAGTACGTGCAATAAAATTTTGTGATAGTGCAAAACAAGACTTGCAAGTAAACCAAAAACTGGTGATAGAATTTGGTATTTATAATATCTGTAAATCATTTTTCATAAGGGTATGTATCGGTCGATTCAGTTTAATTTTGTGTATTATTAGTTCGATTTATTATTTTAACAAGACTTGCAAGTAAACAAAAAACTGGCAATAAAATTTGGTATTTATAATATCTATAAATCATTTTCTCATAAGAAAATGTATCAGTTACTCTAGGATGTGCATCGATCGATTCAGTTTAATTTTGTGTATTATTAAATCGATTTATTATTTTTTTGATTTATAAACACACTAAATTGATAATCAAACTAATTTGGTCCTTCACAACTTTGTTTTCAGTTTAACTAATAAAAAATGCTTCTCTAAATTTTTTTCCTTTTGCTTTCTTTCCTTATTCATCCGTTCATATATGCACTATCTTCATGTATAAAAACACATACAAATTACAAGTAGAGCAAATTCAAATACATTATTATTAAATATAAACTTATTTTTCTTTTGATTAAGTAGTAAACTTGAATGCAATATCAATATAACAATCTCTTAAAACAAAAAATAATGTCGGTTTAAGTTTCTATTGATGAGCATAACCTCACCAAGCCAACGACTTTAGAAAGAAAACAAAAACATTGGAGATGTCCTTGTCTATCCATCCTCGTAACAAAATGACAAAAGTTGTCTGGTGTTTTTTGATCCAATTCTTTTTTCTGTATTATTGTGAAGTTAAAAATCGAGTAGTATTCCAGTAAATTTCGAGGCAGAGTCTTTTAATCTTTTTAAGAAGTTATGATGTCATAGCTTTGGCTGATGATACAGTTTTCTTAAGCAAAATTTTTTATTTTACATGTATTTATCACTTGGAAGTTGTATAACTTTTAAATATAATAATTTTTAGCAGAAGTTGCATATATTTTTTATTAATATTATTTTAAAATATTTGTATTAATCAGTATGAAGTACAAGTGCAACACACGCGTTGAGAAACTAGCTAGTACCTCAAATAATTGAGTTCTTATTCGGAAAAATTATTTAACAAGGCAAATATATGCTTCGAATCTATTCGAAATAGCCAAAGTTCAAGAATATTACAATACATAGCGAGAGTTTAAAATATATTACCATACATAGTGAGAGTTTTAAAAAATCACAATACACAACGAGTTTGACCTTTATCTATTTCACTTTGTATCTATTCATTTGGGGTTGTATCGATTAACTTTGTATTACTGTATCGATTCACTCCGTATCTGTTGTATTTGTTTTCTTTGATATAGAGTAAACTGATACAGTGCAAACAGATAAAAGCAAATCAATACACTGGTACAAAGTGAATCGCTATACTGATACAAATATTGATACATTGTATGATATTTTTTTTAAAAAGTAAATTATAGCTACATTTTATAATGGAAGAATACATAAACATGCCCTTTAACTTGACATCTATTACATCTATGAGCTTCAACTTTGGGTGTGCACAAGTAGACACTTAAATTTATATAAATAAACAATTAGATACATATATCCTATGTGAAATTCTACGTGGCCAATTCTTGTCCTGTGGCATCCTACATGTATTATGTCACATTGGACATGTGTGTCAACTTGTTCAATATTATACAAGTTTTTGAGATTAAGATATATGTATAGCTTTGCTTGTTAGTTAATTAATATACATATTAGGCAGTAATAGTTAGTTGGTTAGTTACAATTGTGTCCAGCTGTCAAATCAAGTCGGTTAAGAATTAAATACTTTCTAGATGTTTCCTTTTTCATTCCATCTGTATAAATAGAGAGCAATATACATTGTTAAGCAGTTTTGCAGTTTCTTCTCCAACACAAAAGAAGAGAACTTGATTATCTCCAATGTTTCTCTCTATTTTTCTCTGCAATTTTCACCATTGATAGAGCAGCTTGATCTCCAAATTTGCTAGCATTTGTTCATCTCAACATGGTATTAGAGTCAGGTTAACATTTTGGGTCATCGAGCCTTATCGCGGTTCTTCAATTTTTGGGTATTGGCTAAAATTGGTACCCTTTCTACTCTGGTTCTCTTCTCGATTATTGCATGTAAAATTGTACATCAATCGCATCTTCAAATTGTTAATTTTCCACTATTAATTTGCTTAACTTGATTGATTTTTCCCCTAGTTGCATTGTTCTTAGCTCAAAGCAGTACTCACTATTCGTTTCTCTACTTCCTTGGATTTGTAATTCACAATTTTCCTACATCCTTGGATCTGTAATTAACAATTTTCTAGCTTAGAACTGCAGAAGTCATTCCAAATTGGTTGTCCTTTGTTTTCCAAAAGCTTTTCCCCGTCAATTTTTCCTTCTATACTGTATTCGATTAGCCATGGTAGAAATTATGAATCCAGCAGTTGAAACCCCTGCTATTGAGTCAACTAATCCACTTTACATTTATCTCTCCGATAGCCCTGGTGTAACTCTTGTTCTAGTTTCATTTGATGGAGTTGGTTATCAATCTTGGAGACGTGGCGTACTTAGGTCGCTTTCAGTGAAAATAAGTTAGGATTTATCAATGGGTAATGTAAGAAGCCTGCCTCAACTGCTTCCACATATCGTCAATGGAAAATGTGTGACTATAATACCCTAAACTTTCTTTAAGTCAAATCTAGTCTTTAGAAGAGTTAGTGATGACTTCCTAAATGATTAATATTTAAATCAGATAGAATTTCCACAATTTTAACTTTTTATCATGTGGTAAATTGAATTATCTTTTCAACGATACCAATTTCGTCCAAATCTGATATCGTAGTAAAAAGTTATGGACGTTTTACTGAGAGTTGTCAAAACCGCCCAGGTGCGACGGGCAGGTTGACAGACCGTCGATCTAGTGATGGACCATCGCCTAAACCATCGCAGCTAAGGCAGTAAGTCAATCTTCTAGCTAAGGTGCGACGGATAGGTTGACGTACCATCAAACTTGCAATGGACCGTCCCCCAAACCGTCGCTACTAAGGCAGTGAGTCCATATTCTGGTCCACATGCGACGGTCAGAACGACGGACCGTCGATCCAATGACAGACCATCGCAGATCCCGTTCAGCAATTTAAAGTGGTTTTTAAAAGGGTATTTTGGTATTTTTCCACCCGTTTTAACCCCTAATTATACCATACCATAGCTCATAACTTCATTATTCATTCACAACATCTAATTAGGGTTTCTCTCAAAGATCAATCCCCAAGAATAAGAAATCCTAGGTACTTAATCCCAAGTCAAGAATTTAAGTTTTCCTCCACCAATCTTTAAGAAATCATCCACCTAGGTATGTAAAGTGTTGATTCATGGATTTCTTTCACCCATGAAGCTCAAGAATCTCATTTTTAAACTCATGAATTGTGATTTCCATGTGATGGGTTGATTTTAATTATATTGATGTGGTTGTATGAATCCCAAGTTGGATTCTTTATGTACTTTTCATGAAATTATGCTAGTATATGGGTTGAAAACTTTTAAATGGAGTTGATTAAAGTAACCATGATGTATGAACTAGTGTATATGCCTAAGCCTTGGGTTATGCATGCAATGTGTTTGATAAAATGCCCAAAGAACAAGAATCATGCTTTAGGACTCAAATATGACCAAATTGATGAACCCTTGTCTTACCCTTATGTTCAAAATGACTTCCATATTATTGTTATGCATTGAAATTATTTGATGGATTGTTCATGAGATTAGCCTATGAAATTATGACATGTTTATATGCTTTTCTGTTCATGTACCAAACCATGATAATCAAATGCCTCATGAAATTCCCCAATGATTGTATTATGGGTTGTTGATTATGGTCATGAGTCCAGGAAGTGTCATGTCTTGTCAGTTTTATGCTATCGAGTCCTGGGGGTACTTGTACTCGATAATTTAGTTGTGTGCCTAGAACCAGTGTTATGTTTTCAAGATACTCTCAGTCGATCCATGTTCAGTAGAATTCAGTCAGTCTCATGACTACAGAAAAACTCAGTAATCTCAGTCGGTTATCAGATCTCAGTAATATTCTATCAGTCAATAAAACTCAGTAAACTCAGTACAGTTAGTTTAGTATAATTAATTCAGTGTTCAATCAGATGGGAGTAAGATTCAGCACCGAGTGAGCCCAAGGATGGGAACTCACCTGCGAGTAGAGAGTGTGATTCATAGAAGCAATCCTTGCGCTCCAGAACTACGTAGCCAGAGTAGGTTGAGAAATCTAACCTTTTAGATAAGGGTTGATGAGGTGGCTTAACATGTTAGATGAGGGTCCCACCATTCTCCTTAGAGTACCTGTTAGATGAGGGATCACTCACAGCTTGCCCTTAATAGTGGCGCAGTATTGACACCCTTCCAATTGGGGCTACAGATTGGACCCCAACTTAGCTATAATGCTTTATTTGGGGCATGTAGGTTAGATGACTACTTCCTAGAGTTACAGTCTCAGTCTCAGTAATAGAACTCAGATAGTTCTACAAAATTCAGGACTGTCATATACAGTCACCCAGTTCAGTACAGAACTCAGCTAGTTCCATCAGTAACAGGACTGTCAGACACAGTCATTTAGATAATAGTATATCATATATACGAAACTTATGTTAACAGTATTCAGATTCAGTGATGTCATGATCTCATTCACAGTTCATGTATTCATGCATGTATTCTCACGTTTATGTTATTTAGTCAGTTAGTATTGTTCATGCATATAAACCCCTTGCATTCAGCCTACCTTATTTGTATACCAGTACATTCAATCGTACTGACGCATTTGCGCTATGGTGTTTTATACCATAGATTCAGAAGCACGAGCTCCAGAACATCCTTAGTAGATCAGTCGTTTAGCAGACAAACTAGCAGTGAGTCCTCATCATTCGAGGATGTTATTATTTGACGATTTAATTCTTTCAGTACTTAGTTTATTTCAGCAGTTGGAGTTAGTTGGGGATATGTCCCATCAACTCCTAATTCAGACAGTTTAGAGGCTTTTAGACTAGCATGTTCTGACAGTTATTTCAGTTATTTTGGTATTGATATACCATATCTCCAGATGTTATGTTTTATTAGATCTTTGAACCTTATGGCCTTTCATCCTTTATTTTCATATTTATACAGTATATTATGCAGTGTACAGGTATAGATATAAGTCATGGATTAGCTTATGATCCTTCGGGGTCATGAGCACCATGTGGCATTTCAGGTACCAGATTTGGGGCGTTACAGTGATGATATGGTTACTTCGTGGATCCTCAATTCCTTATCAAAGGAAATTATAGACAATGTAGAATATGTATCTGATGCTTTGGAATTATGGACTGAATTAGAAGATCATTATGATCAAACTAATGGTGCAAAGAAGTACTAAATCCAAAAATAAATCAATGACCTAACTCAAGGAACGCATGACATTACTACATACTATACTCGACTTAAGAAATTATGGGAAGAATTGAGTAATTTGAATGCCAAAAATTAGTGTAGTTGCGTATGCATTTGTGGCGCTAAGGAAGCATCACACAAGTCAGAACAAGACAGAAGATTAATTAAATTCCTTATGGGTTTAAAAGAAGTATACACTGTGATCAGAGGGAGCATACTAATGATGAATCCTCTACCATCTATGGTACAAGATTTTTCCATTTTAATCTAAGAGGAGAAGCAGAGAGAGCTCAAGCAAAATATTCAAATGTTTACTGAGTCTAGTTCCCTTATGGCAGAAGCATCTAATCTTTCTGGAGGAAGTCCTAATTCTTTTATTTCCATATCTTCCAATCCCTCCAATACTAGGAGTTTTAAAACTAATTACTATGTGTTCAACCACCCATCCTCCGATAAGAATGGACTCTTTTGTGAATACTGCAAGAAGTCAGATCACACCAAGGAAAAATGCTACAAGTTGCATGGTTATCCCAAATCCACTCGTCCAGCTGGTTCAACGCCTCAGTATTACTTCTACAATAGCAATAGATATTCAACCAACTCATAGTACTTCAACCATACTACTAGAAACAACAAGGGTAATGACATGGCATCTGCTAATTCAGTAGAGATGTCTTGTGATTCTGCTGCAGGTCACAATGGTGAATTTGGTTTCTCACCTGCACATAAACATAATCAACATAACCTCAACCTCACCAAGGATCAGTATAGTCAACTTGCAAGCTTACTGCAATAATTCCAAACCAATACTACTGGAGAAGTCTCTGCTGAAAGACAAATGACAAGTGGATCAGTTAACCTTGCAGGTATTGTTTCTTGCAACTCTTCTATTAATTTTGAAAAACTCACAAATAGATGTTTAAGAGTAAGAACTAATTTATTGATATTAAACTCAGAAGCATCCCATCACATGAACTTCAACAAACAAAATCTCACCAACTTAATCACTCTAGCTTATCTTCTCTTAATTAGACTACCAAATGGATATAGAGTTAAAGTGACAGAGATTGGAACTGTTCGAATTGCTCCTGAAATCACTTTACACAATGTCCTTTTAGTCCCTTCTTTTAAGTACAATTTAGTCTCTATTAGTTGTTTGACCACACATTTAAAATGTATCACTTCCTTCTCCGCACCTCATGTCTATTGCAGACCCCTTCACTGAAGAGGCCTATAGAGATTGGTAAGGTGCATGATGGTCTATAATTTCTCTACTCAGGTTGCCTATAAAAGAGCAGTACTCCAGCTGAATGTCCTACTTCAAGTTCTCCTTCTCATACAAATAAAATACATTGTCAATGTGTTTATTATACCTGTTTTTCAGTTCCCTCAACACTTGTATTGCCTAGTATTCACAATTTTCATAAGGACAATGTTATATGTAATGTTTCTAGTTTGTCTCATGACATTGATGCAAATTTGTTGTGGCATTATAGACTTGGGCACGTTTCTTTAGTAAAAATAAAAAGCATATCCTCCATACCTGTGGTTTTCTCCTATAAACAACCTTTTTTCATCCTATTTGTCCCATGGCCAGACAATGTAAATTACCTTTTTTATCCAGAACTCACACCAGCAATAAGATTTTTAAACTAGTACACGTTGACCTATGGGGCCCTTACCAAGTAGCAACACATGATAATTTTAAGTATTTCATAACTATGGTAGATGACCATAGTAGATCTACTTGGACACAACTATTGAGCAGCAAAAGCAATGTCATTCATGTCGTGAAAGCCTTTGTCAGTCTTGTTGAAAATTTGTTTGACACCACTATCAAAATTATAAGATCAGATAATGGACTTGAGTTTACTAATAATGAGGAAATTCAACTCTATCAATCCAAAAGAATCATACACCAAAAATCATGTCCATACATACTACAAAAAATGGTGTGGTTGAAAAGAAGCATAGATACATACTTGAGACAGCTAGATCCCTTCTTTTCCAATCAAAACTCCCTATAAAGTATTGGGGTGAATACATATTAACTGCAGCTTATATCATCAATAGACTACCTTCTTCCTTACTCAATAACAAGTGTCCCTATGAAGTACTATATCAAACAAAGCCTGCTTACTCACATCTGAAAATTTTTGGTTATTTGTGTTGTCCTGTCACCCCATCACATCAAAGATCCAAGTTTGATACAAGAACTACCCCACATGTATTTGTAGGATATCCTTTTGGTACAAAGAGATACAAGTTGTTAATTCTAGCCTCTAAGAAGATGCATATTTCCAGGAATGTTATTTTCCATAAAGCTATTTTCCATTTGCATTGCCCAAAAATTCTTGTTCATTTGGTTCTGGTTATTTTAGTAGTGTTCCTTTTAATTCTACTGTACCTTCTAATTATTTTCATTCTGATTATGTTCCAACCTTAACCAATGCAACTCCAGTCAATACCACCCTTTCTGAGTCAAGTACTCATGTACAGAGTGATATCAGGTCTCCAAGTAATACTGGTCCAAGTATATCACCTTCTCCCAATATGAATGAGACTAGTTCTTCACTAGCAGGTATTTCTCCTATGTGCTCTAATGGTCCTCACACCACTTCTGGTCCATGCAATGTAGAAATTAGAAGGTCACACAGGGTATCTAAACTACCCAATGATCTAGCTGATTATATCCATTCTCTTCCCAAGCCTCCACTTACTTCACCTGACAGTGTTGTTCCTACACCTCTATCCCTTAATGCTTCTTTCTCTTTTCATAATAATATATTTCCTGAGGATTTTTTCTTGATAGTCTATCTCTTGTAATGAATGTTTCTCATGTGTGTGATCCATCATCATATGATGAGGCTGCTATAAGCCCTGCCTGGCAGACTACTATGACACAAGAGTTTATTGATCTTCATGATAACAATATTTGGAGCCTTATACCTCTACCACCAAGCAAGAAGGCCATTGGTTGCAAATGGGTGTACAAAATAAAACACAAAGCTGATGAAAGTATAGAGAGATATAAGGCTAGATTAGTAGTGAAAGGTTATACATAAAAATCTAGAAATGATTATACAAAAAAATAACAATTGTAAGGGAACTCATAGCTACTGCAGCTAAGAAAGACTAGGATAGTCATCAACTTGATGTGAATAATGCTTTCCTCCATGGAGATTTGCATAAAGAAGTGTATATGGAACTTTTTCCTGGTTTGTGTGCTAAGAACAAAGGTCTAGTTTGCAAACTGAACAAATCTCTTTATGGCTTAAAATAAGCTAATAGGCAGTGGCATGCAAAGCTTACTGAAGCATTACACTCAAGAGGATATACTCACTCTCAATATGACCACTCTTTATTCTACAAAAAGAGTGAGTCTTCTACTGTGTTCTTAGGGGTGTAGTAGATGACATACTATTGAATGGAACTAATATTGAAGAAATAGTTCAACTTAAGTCCTTCTTGGATAGTCAGTTCAAGATTAAGGATCTTGGAAAACTCCCCTACTTCTTGGGTTTAGAAATTCTTTACAAACTTGATGGAATTCTTATTTCCCAGAGAAAGTTTGTCTTAGATTTACTTAAAGAGTTCGATTGTAGTCACTACACTATTTTATCTTCGCCTCATGATCCAAATGTCAAGATTAGAGCTCATGAAGGGAATGTCTTATCTGATCCTACCTAATACAGAAGGCTGGTCGGAAAGCTCAACTTCTTTACCATCACCAGGCTGAATATAGCTTATGGAGTGTAACACTTAAGCTAATATAAGCAGGATCCCAGAGAACCACATCTGCATGTAGCTTTTCAGATGCTCAGATACGTGAAGCATGATCCAACCTTAGGTATTTTTATGTCTTCTTCTCGGGATAGCACAGTTCATGCATATTGTGATTCTGATTGGGCAAGCTGTCCAAACTCTCAAAAGTTAGTATCTGGGTACATTGTACTTCCAGGCAGTAGTCCTATTAGTTGGAAATCCAAGAAGCAAGAGACCATCTCTTTTTCCTCAATAGAAGCTGAGTACAAATCTCTCAGAAAAATGGTTGGGGAGATGGTTTGGCTACATAAGCTACTTAGAGAAATAACTATTAGCTTCCAAACTTCTTTCCTTATTTACTGTGATAGCCAATCAGCCTTGCACATAACCAAGAACCCCATTTTCCATGAAAGAACCAAGCACATTGAGGTTGATTGCCACTTTGTCATAAGTAAGCTTCAAGATAGTCTTATTTATTTACATCACATCAACACAGGAGATTAGCTAGCAGATATTCTTACCAAGTCTCTCACTGGCATAAAGCATTCTACTATTTTACACAAGTTGGTTGTGATTACATCACCTCCAACTGGGGGGGGGGGGGTATTGAGATTAAGATATATGTATAGCTTTGTTTGTTAGTTAATTAATATACATATTAGGCAGTAATAGTTAGGCAGTAATAGTCAGTTACTTACAATTGTGTCCAGCTATCAAATCAAGTCGGATAGGAATTAGATACTTTCTAGATGTTTCCTTTTTTATTCCATCTGTATAAATAGAGAACAATATACATTGTTAAGCAGTTTTACAGTTTCTTCTCCAATACAAAAGAAGAGAACTCAATTATCTCCAATGTTTCTCTCTGTTTTTCTTTGCAATTCTCACCATTGATAGAGCAGCTTGAGCTTCAAATTTTCTAGCATTTATTCATCTCAACACAAGTTTAAATGTCTTTTTGTGTACACTCAAAGTTGGAGATCATAAATATAATTTGAGGTCAAGTTAAAGGGCATGTTTATGTTTATGAATTATGCCTAATTGACAGAATACATAAATTAAGATAAATGCTATTAGCCAAACTATTACTATTAATGCTAAGTAAGATAAAAAGTTCTGGAATATCTGAAATCCACCAAACACTAGCAATTCCTCGATCTAATACTCATATATGATTTGCTATCTCAATTGTACTACTCCAGTATAATGTCAACAGTTGGCTAAAAAGAAAAAAAATGTTCCAAATTTGTACTCCGATACATAATATGACTGTTCGGATTTCACTTTTACTTGTTGTAGCAAGTTGAAAGGAAAACTCATATCTAAATTGTATGGAAAACTCAATCTAAATTGTATCTGAGTTATAAACGAAGAAAATTTCTCCATAACCAAAGTGGTGTGTGAAAAATACTTGGCAAGGATTTGGTATATACAAAGTTTCCAGTATTCCTGAAGAGATTCGGGCTCAAGCTCAAGCAAAAAATTATGTATTCTTCTTATTTGCTAGTTTGATAGCAAAATTCATTAGTCAGAAAACTTTTGTTGAAATTCGAGAGGAAAAATAGCTTAGTCTAATGGCCATTTTTCTTATTTCCATTTAATTTCTAACTTATAATTTGTTAAATTTTTTATATGTTCCTTACAAACAAAGTACGGATGTAATGGTGATTGCGGCTATATTAGAAGAAACATCAGATATTGATTGTCAATGAAAGCCAGTGAAAAGGGATTCTAAAAGGATGCAATGGCTTAAATTCCATTGACAAACTGCTTTTGCACATAATGCTTTCAAGTTCCCCCATTAATAATTTTGCTATATTTGAATTGTAAATGGAAAAATTTCTTTATGCAAAATATTTGTTTGCGAGCTTTCCGTATTTTTCACCTCTAATGTATGCCCTTCTTTTTCTCCCCCACTGCAATTTAAGACCCATAAGATCGATCTATACTGCTCAAGATAATAGATATTAAGACAATGATTACATGAGCTAGGAATCATTAATAATAGATACCACAAGGCATATTTGGACTTACAACAAAGCTTTCTAGATTGCAATCCTAAAATGAGATCATCAACCTGTTTTGTACACTAAAATCATGAAAGTGTATGCTTTAAAGATCTTTCTTGTTATCTTCCGAAAGGCTGGAATATCTGAATTTGCATCACAATCAGAATTTTCAGATAATCTCGCATTTTCCATATAGGTCAGAAGAAAAGCATTTTCAATGATAATTCTGAACTACCAAGTATTAGCACTCTTACTTCTAATTTCATAACTATCCCAGATCCCTTATCCTTGTTAGAGAAACATCATCGTGTTGACTTGAATCATCCAAGAATTCCTATCTCAATAGGGATAGACAAACATTCTAAACAAAAAAAATAAAAGATATATGCAATGGCTTAAAGAACGAATTCTATTGCACATGTCATCACTAACAACCATTAAAACAACATGAAATTTAGCAAAGCACATTTCTCAGCTAGCCTCATATACAGAAAGAACATATGAAACCCTTAAGAACCATCAGCAGCTTTTACATGATCAGTAACGTAGGATATTTTCTACCATATTAGAAACAATCCTTTCCGAGCCTCAGATCACATCAAAAATATAATAAACTTTGTTACTAAGAAATGTGTTGTAACACTTTTTTACATGCTTTTATCTTCGCGAAAGATCCCTAAAAGACTAAAAAGCTTTTAAGATGTGGACTAGGGTCATCAACAGCCGTAAGGAAACCACAACAAAGAAATTAACAGTAACTTCACTCAAATATGTTCATCCTAAATTTTCTACCTCAAAAATGGAAACTCAGCTTTATTTGCATCAAGTTCAAGTGAGGCAAGGTCATTTAAAAACTAAACCTCAACAAAGTGCAGCCAAAAGTATTACATCTGTTAACTTCAAGTAAAGTCATTCATGCACTACAAAAAGGTCTAATTGCGGGGTTAATCTTCTGATTTGTGGGTTTAAAACCCCAGCAATTTGCAATTTTGGTGGTTCCCAAAACCCCCACAATAAGAGTCGTTACAAATAATTTGCAGCAATTTTTTTGTCACCACCATAATTTATTTGTGGCGGTTAGTTTGTGGCAGTCGACCTCCATAAATCTATAATTAATTTGTTATAAAATAAATTTACACTTAAAAGTTGTGGTTGTTTAAACCCTCCCACAATTTATTTTTTATGAGTTTTATTTAGTGGGGCCTTCAATTTTCAATAAAAAATTGCAATGGTTTAAAACCTCCATAGCATATCTTTGTTAGAGTCTAATTTTAGCTCAAATTTAATTGTTCCATCAGCCACAATCTACAATTCATTACTTTTTCAATTCATATATCAGTAATACAATAACTAATTAAGTTGTAATTCACAAGCATATCAAAAATAAATTGATCATTAAACTTTAAAATTAAATTTTCATCTAGCATCTTTAAGCTCCAAATTTTCAACTTTAACTAGCATCTTCAAACTCCAAAACCAAATTTAAACACAAAACCTTCAATATTTAAAGATTCACTCCAACCACACAATTATATCGTCATAATTGATCAAATATCCAAAATAATTTGCAACGAAGTCAATGACTGTCATTATGATCACTATCATCACGTGATATCCTTGCATTTATGGGCAAAATAGGTCCACTAGCTACATCACTTGGCTACATAAAACTACAAAATATAAAAATCAATCTACTAAACTTTTGGCCTTTATTATAAAATACTTATATCTGCATATAACTAAAAACATCATGATAAATACAAATAGATCAATAGAAAACAACATAAGTCTATCTTTCAATAATTCTTCTTTTGGCTATCTTTTTGGAAAATAAGATGAGTTACTCTTATAAGTTTTGACTAACAATTAAGTCTAATATATATTTTTTCTTGATCCTACACTTAGTTGGAACTTTAGTGCACCGAACTTCCCTTCCAATTGATTGAGAATACATTTTATCTTTTCTTACTAGTCAGCATAAACCACTACAACTAACAAATTGTATTAATTATGGTGGAATAAAATGATTTCTACTGATGTAAGGAAGTACTCCTTGGACGTCACACGGTGCTTAATGCTATGAATATTCCTAAGCTAACCCATGATATCTATTTATCTTTAAACTCACATAAGAAGTGAACTCTCATATATAGCGACTTAAAGGTAAATGATCTCATATCTTAATAAAATTCTTTAACTTAGAAATCTTTAAACACATTCTTTGAACTGGAATCATGATCAGTCTGACAAGGCTCTACTAATGTCTACAGATCCACTAGCTGAATCGAACATAAATGGAAATTAAATAACTAAAACACTATCATCAATGAGAAAAAGTCTGATAAATCGAGACCTCAGACTATGAGGACTCATCAAAAGTCGGGATGTAGGTGATGATGCATGCAGTCAAATATACTGCTGGAAATGAGCATCTGAACCTACATTATAAAATAATGTAGCACATAGACATATATGTGGGTCAGTACCTCAGGAATGTACTGAGTATATGGGGGTGAATGCATAAGTAAAACAATAACTGAGTATATAAGTAAGCTTTCAAATGATGCATGATAAGCGTAAATGACTCACCTTTAATCTAAATAAGACAAAAGAATGCAAGATCATAAACACGAATGATAAAACATAAGGATAAACTGTATGAGCCATGGCACTTAGATTTTAAAAACTTTACTTTTCATTATTTCTTAGGAGGGATTCTTCTAATCTACATAAACTATGTGAGCTAGCATGGATTCCAACGTCTTAGCTATGTTAGGGAGAATTGTTCTATCATTGCCATCGAAATAAAACCTTAACTTAAGTGATCACTAAACTTCATCCATATTGGATAAAAGCTTAACCTACGGCGGCTCATAGTTTAAAGAATTTAGGATATGCTCGCATTCCCTTCTCAATGCTAAATACTACCCTTAAAATACTTATATACTCATACTTTAAGAAATTCATCTTAAAATAGCATAAGGGTGTATTGAAATGGACCAAATCAGGGTCTTGTCGTAATGGGCATCTCAAGTCCAACCAGGGCCGGAGACCACCCCCAATACCTAATCTAACCTACCAATATATACACTGAAACCCCCAATACCTAATCCAACCTACCAATATATACACTGAGTCTAGTGAATTCCGAACATATAAAAAGATAGTGTATTTGAAGGTTTAATGACTTTGGGATAAGTCTACTTCCTAGACCAACCCAACCAAGTCAATCCATCCAATAACCAACTAAACTAAAAATAATAACCCAATGTGTAAGTGTGTGTGTATATATATATATATACATACATATATATATCATAATCATTCCATCCCAAGGTTATAGTTGTCCATTCAAAGCCTCTAAACCAAACCAAAGGATATTTAGTTGAGACATGCCCCCGACCATAACCAAAAATCAAAGTTTATAAAGTGACATAGTATGTAAAGAAATCCATAATATGAGATGGAGCCTTCCGAAAGATGTAAGCTCACCACTTTAATCCAACACCGACGATTCTCGAATTCAATCAATGAGCAGGAAGAGGAGTAGGGATGGTCCGTGCATTGTGTTGGGATATATCCACCCGAAGACGGGTTAACAGGTATAGACTATCAAGTACTCAAGATAATGATAAAATAATGCCAACCTTTAAAACAAAGTAAACAACCATATTCATTGACAACAATACACACACACATATATAATCTGTGATGCAAAAGAGAATCGTGTTTAGCATGCCTTTGAAACCATTAACCTAGGTATGTGTAGCTTAACCATCCTATAACCACCCACAGGCTATATGGGTCCAGTGTAATTCTCTGAACGGGTTCTGATGCGTGTAGTCGCATGAACTGGAGATACCATTGGAGTAGGGTATTCCTGTGTACCCTTCGCTCTCCATGATACATATATATATGTGTAACTTAGGAGATTCCCGTGTACCCCATAAGTTGAAATTCAAGAGAAGGGTGAATTAAAAAAATTTTGTGAGTCAACTACTGACTCTTCACAGTTGACTTGCCTACATATCAGTATACTTCAAAAAATAAATTAGATTTAAAATAATAAGCAAATAAATAATTGAACATAAAGTAAAGACACAAAAATTTATCCTGGTTTGGAACAACAATGTGGTGCCTACATCCAGTCACCTTGGGTTTCAAAGTTTTCTTAGATTGTTCAATGTCGGGCTCGAGTACAGTAATGAGAAACAAGTTCTGAAGACTTATTTTGCTCTTTAGATCTTGTTACACAACTTCAGTTGATGTTACAAAGTTGACTCGATCCTACTATTTATATTACAATTGTAAACTAATAGTATGAAAGCCTTGTGATACTAAGATTGAGACACTTTGATATTCTTCTTTGAAGTTGCGTGACTTGTGTCTGAATACTCTTTGACTGCTACTCTTCATAAGTAAAGCCAAGAGATTTCTTCTCAATGAAGGATTTGAATTGATTTCATGATTGAGGAATGTAGTCATACGAAATGTCCATATACGGTTTCTACCCACGTTCATATCAGATATGTCCATGATGTTTTCTTTCTTTTGGTCATGTAATGATTAATACTTTTCCAAGTGTGTCTTTGATCTCTTATTTCTCTTACTTAGTTATGATTGATCTGATTTGCCGCGTCTTTTGGGACTGAGATTCTCCTTCTCTTTGTTCTCATTTGATTGATTTACTTGGATGTCGCAGATTGTGAATTGATGTCCTTCCATTCCTGAAACTGACTTCTTTTATCCTTCCAACGTTAGCAGTCTTCAATATCCTGTAAGGATCTACCTATTAATTTGTCATTATTAAAACGTGGATTTAGGAGGCTAACAATGTCCTCCTTTTTTATAATGAAAAACAAGTGTAAACATCAGTTGACATCCCTGTCTATCATCTTCCTCCCCCTGACTTGTACACATTTCTTGAGTATCAGTCAACTTCCATTTATCATCAGTTGATTTGCTCACCCTTACTGGTATGCAACTCTGATATTCCTATTTTTCCCCCTTTGACATAATAAAAAGAAACATCACATAAGCAGAGGAATACAGATAAAGAAAACCACACATAGATATACAAAAATAGTATTTTTAACAGTTGAAAACCCTAAAGGAAAGTGTGAAATCATTTTGCAACCCATAATTTGAAGAAGTCTTTGTCCGTTATTTCACTTGAACTTCAAATAACACTATTTGTATTTGGAGATCAATTGACTTCTAAAAATGCTTAGTTTCAAGCAGAGAGGAGATTTTAACTCTATTTATTGGGCTATACCCAAATCAATTAAAATTACATTCCTTACCTCTCGATACAAGGTATTCTCAAATCACAAAAACATGTCCTTTATTGTCGTTGCCATTATCTTCTGCTTGAACTCCAAAAGCCCTTCTCTTACATTCTTTTCGATTGTTTGCTCCCATTTGCAAATGAAAATTTGTATTAGAAGAACTGAAAATTGCTCTTTTATCAAATTCTTTACTGAATTGAAACTGAAAGAAGATTTGAGATAAAAAATAATGAGACGCAAAAGATAGATTGAAACATAGGAAGATACCTGATTAAAGCAAACACGTAGACATTAGATAATTTGTGAACTAAAAATATGCTAACAATAGTAATATGAGTTGGGAATGGATGCTTCTGGAGTAGTGTATTTGTTAGCTGTGAAATTACTCTTTCGCCCTTGGTCGTCCCTTGTTTCACCTTTCTATATAGTAGAAAAATAATTAAATTATTTTTATTTTAATAAAAAAGATCATAAATGTCCTTTAACGTATTAAAACTGATTCAAAATAACCTTTCCTCCCCGTTCATCTATTTGGATTAACAATACCATTAAAGTTAAATTTAGGTCTAAAATTATTCTTCCTTTTAGCGAAAGTTGATGTAGCATAAATGATTTTTTTAGAAATTAAATATGTAGTATTATTTGTATTGGTCCACATGTAATTAGAACCAAATTCATTCAAAATTCTATCCATTAATTCAAGTCCTATTAAAATACCCAACACTTCTTCATCTACCTTTCAACCCATATTTCTCTAACTCTCGTTATGGATACTCAATTTATCATTTTATCTATGTTTCTTGTGAACGTTTAACGTTCTTAATAGTTAAAATTAACTAGAGCTGTCAAAATGGGCTAGTCCAACCCAATCCAGCCCAACCCTAGCAGGCTAGAAAGTTAAATGGGCTAGGACGGGCTAGCAATTTTAACTAAAGAGCCTTTAAAATAGCGGTCCAATCCATCCCTAAGCGGGCCACGGGTTGGGACGGGTTGGCACTTCAGAAAAATAAAAGCAATCCAAAACATGATAAATGAAGATATTATAAGTACTGGACTATCACCAACTTTATGGCTTCATTTTAATATGTCTCCTACGAGTTTTTAGCATGTTACAAATATCTTACTAATACCTTTAAGGGTCGTTAGGTTGGGAAAGAGTTATCCCGAAATAATTAATCTTGGAATTAGTTATTCCACCATGTATACGAATAATTTATCTCATCACTATGATTAAATAATGCGATAAATAATGTCGGTATTAACCAACACCTCACACCAAACATGGGATAAAATAGTCCTTCATTTATGTTGGACTATTTATCCCTTATGCCTCACACCAAACCATCTCTTAGTTGTAATTAGCTCATGACATTTACTGTAATAAGCAAAGAAATGATGATTAGATACAAATTTCATAGAAAAATTCTAATATGGTTAAGATAATAAATATAGATATACACAAAGTATCTACATAATAACAACAAGATTATAACATAAGAGAGCCTAAATTTAAAGAACAAAATATTGCATTAAGCAAAGGCAACAACTACTAAACCATCACGAGTAAAAATAACTTTTGGAAGTTCACAACTAAAAGCAGCTTACCAGCCATTTTAAACACACACTAAGAACTTTTAAAAAATTAGTATCAACCAAAGAATGGATTAAAAAAACAAGTAGCTAGTTAGAAAAGATTGACAAAATTCTAATTCTTAATAAATAAATGATCAACTTAAAAATATTTAATAATTATTTTTAATGTCCCGGCCCATGGGCTGGCCTCTGAGACTAACGGGATAGGCCTCTAAGGCCGACCGGCCACTTAATTAAAGGATTGAGTTGGGCCGGCCTCACGGGCCAAGCCCATTTCGACAACTCTAAAATTAACCAAAAAATTTAAGTTAATTACTCATTAACTGTTAATATTTTTCGGCATCATCGCTTTTATTTTGATTAATTACTTTACATCATTTCTAATATGCTTTTCTGAATTCTTAAAATACTTCTTTTAAAATAGAACTCCTACTCCATTCTATCTACATTGTTTGTTCATATATATACTTTTTAATCTTTTTAGTTCAGGAATGATTGTCGATCGCATATGTCATCAGCTGAAAGGGCATGGATAGAAGGTAAATGAAGAAGTGTTGGGTATTTTAATTGAATTTGCATCAATAAATAGGATTATGAATGAATTTGGGTCTAAATACATGTGGATCAATAAAAATAATATTACATATTTAATTTTAAAAAAATATTTATGCCACATCAACTTTCGGTAAAAGCAGGAATAATTTTAGACTTAAATTTAACCTTAAGGGCAATTTTGATCCAAATAAATGGATGGAGGAGCATTTTCTATCCAATAGGTGAAAAGAGAAATTTTTGAACCACTTCTAATATATTAAGGATATTTTTGACCCTTTTTCGTTATTTTAAAATTTAAATCATCTATCTTAGGAGCAAGGGGCTCTCGAGAAAATTCTTGTTAGCCGAAAAAAATGAGGGCTAGTTTCTGAGAACTGTTATGAATTTTTAATTTTTTTTTTTATTTTTTTTTATAAACGTAATATTCGAATCAGTTTTTGCCTATACTTCAATTTACGAAAATCTTATGTAAACCTTCAAATTTTTGAAGCATTATATTTATCCAAAAAATAAAAATTGAAGACTCCTATACCAACATTTTACTGTAGAACTAAAGAATTGATCCTTATCAAAAAAGTAAAAAACAAAATTGGCTAGGATAAGACAACAGTTAGATTGAAGTATGACTTGATTAATCTCTTACAAGATACAATCGCAAATTTCATAAAGAAGTTTAAAATTACAAAATTTTCAGGTAATCCATGCAATAAATACATGAAATACTATGTTGCTAGTATATGAAGCGCGGTACATGAAGAATTTAGTAAATTATTTTTATTTTATTTGTTTATAGATATAGTCAGTATAGTAATTAAGCATTTGTGTATATATAAAAATGAGTTTTATAAATAGTTTAAATAACAAATATAAATATTTTTTCTGTTGAACCTTTACTTTGACATATCGTCAATTTCATGTCTAAAGAAATTTAGATTTTTGAATTATTTACTATATGCATAAGATATTAAGAAAAATTACTTTGAAAAAAATTATATATAGTGTCTAGGTTACTCAAAACTTTTTATTCAAATAATAGAATTAAGAAATAGATTAAAAAATGGAGAGTATATGATGATCTGAAGTTGCACAGGAGTTATCAAAGAATTCATAAGAAACAATGTAGATTAAACATGAAACAAATGTTATCATTTTGTCGCATATAAAAATTACAAAGATTACTAAAAAAAATGAAGCACGAAAAGAAGAAGAAAAGAAGATCAAGAAAAACTCAATTATATATGTTTCGTTGATAGAATCAAATTCTCTATTTTTTATCATCTCCCAAAAGTTTCTAACTGAAGTGCTTAATTAAATTATAACCTTGGTCCTCAAGTCTACATATAATTCTTGATTGCATTACATCTGAGATTGTTGAACTTTGATTAACCGCAAAACCAACAATAAAAAAAATGAGCCAACAAGTAATGAAAGTAAAACTTACATAAATTATTTGATGTTTATCCCTAATTATACATTATCTCATCTTTTAATAGAAAATCTCGATTTTTGAGTTTTATAGATACATATTTGATAAAGAGATACATAACAACAGATTCATTTTTTATAACTGAAAATTCGCGCTATAAATGAAAAATAACGGATATTTGGTTAAATTAAGAGCAAATCACATTTGTTAATCATAAATTAACAGTAAATAGTTCTCATTAATATGTAATCAGTTATTCTTTTAATTTTAAAATCATCTTTTTATTTGATCACATTCCAAAAACATTCATTTTCTCTCATATATTTTTTCTCAATAATTGCCAATGAATATCTCGATCTTGTTACGACATTTCGATGTTCGAATTACTAATGTCAATTATGAAGGATATAAGAGTGATGACATTATAATCGTTGAGTATATAATGTATGAAAAGTTGATGTAACACCCCGTAGTTGTAACGCTCGAATAATGCATTTAAAATGACCTTTAGGACACTGATTTCAATGGTAGACCGTGTTTTGATGTTATGCGTTGTGTTGGAGATGTTTTAGCCTAAGGAAATGGGTGTGCGCCGCATGTTGGACCCTTCGCTAAGGTCGTGCGTCGCACGACAAATGCCAATAGCCACTGGATTGGATTGGCTTTTGGCGTGCGCCGCCAACCCTCAAGTTGGCTTTGGTTGTGCGTCGTAAAGCAAAAACCAAGTGTTAAAATTGCTTCATTTTGATTTAAATTAAGGGCGTTGAGGTCTTTTCACACCCCTAAACCGTTCCTAATCATTCTTAAATGAATTAAGGGGTCTCAAATACGCTATTTCCATTCTCTTAAACCCAAACGTCCAGTATATGATTCAAAACCCTTCCCCTCTTCCCAAGAACAAAATTCAATTTTCTTCCCTCAAGAACTCAAGAAGTTAAGTTTCAATTTCAGGCTTTATTCAAGAACTCATTCAATCGAGGCATGTAGGTTTATGGATAAGGATAATCTTCCATCCTTGTGCCCAAAGTGCGTGATTTCAAAATTAAATTTTTTTATTAGGGTTCATACCCAAATAGACATATTTTTTAATTATGATATTGCCATGAGATTAAAACTTTTAAGTAAATCAAGAATAACATATGTTCATGTTTTAACTTATATGATTCATATTGTGAATTTAGTTTTATTATTTTGACAGAGATTGTTGAAGAATTTTAATGTGAGTATTGAGCATGAAATTTTGTTATGAAATTCCATGAATTTAAAGCATGAATTCTCAGCCCTAAGTATAAGTATTGAGTTTACAAGAAGATTATGCTCTTAAGCTCCATTGATAAGTTTTACATAATGATTTAAAGCAAAGATTGATCTTTTAATCTTAAGATAAGATACAAAATCCACATTTGTTGATCTTGATTATGATTTAATAAAAAGAGAAGCATAATTGATTTTCATTCTATAAACTGTTATGCTAGTTTAAGGTGGATTTTCTAAAATATGAGCATATAAGTATTCTGAGAGTAGTATTTAGCATCGAGAAAGGAATGCAGATGAGCCAATCCTTAATTTCTAGAAACTACGAGCCACCGTAGGTTAAGCTTTTTCCTGATATGAATGAACTAAAGTGATCACTTAAGATTAAGGTTCTATTCTGATGGCAAGGGTAGAACAACTCTCCCTAACGTGGGAAAGACGTTGGACTCTATGATAGCTCACATGATTTATGTCGGTTAGAAGAACCTCCCAAAGAAAGAATTATAAGTAAAGATTTCATAAACTAAGTGTTATGGATCACAAAGTTTATTCTTATGCTTCTTCATTTGTGATTACAATATTACAGTCTTTTGTTTTAATCATGTTCAAGGTGAGTCATTTACACTTAGCATGCATCATTGAAAGTTTATTTGAACATTCAGTTATCGTTTTACTTATGCATTCACCCCCCACATACTCAGCGCATTCCAGAGGTACTGACCCACATATATGTCTATGTGCTACATTATCTTATAATGTAGGTTCTGGTGCTCATTTTCAGCAACACGATTGACTACATATAGCACTACCTACATCTCGACTTTTGGTGAGTCCTCATAGTCTGGGGACCCAGTTTATCAGACTCTTGTTGTTGATGAAATGTTCTAGTTATTTAATTCCTGTTTAAGTTTGGGTTAGCTGGGGTCTGCCCCAGTGGCTCTCTGGTCAGTATTAGAGGCTTGTCAGATTAATGTTTTCAATTTTTAAGAGTTGTCTAAAGACTTCCAAGTTAAAGACTTTTGTTAAGATATGAATCCATTTACCTTCAGATTCTATTATATAGTTCGTTTTTCATATGAGATCCAAGTTAAATAAGAATTATGCGTTAGATTGGGAATATTCATAGTCATGAGCACCGTGTGACATCCAGGCGGTACTTTTGTGGCATTACAAACTTGGTATCAGAGCCTAAGGTCTTAAAGATTCCTATGGAGTCAGATGATAACGCCCAAATTACAGCTCTCGTTAGAAAGTGTAAGCGGTCGCTGTCAAATATAGAACCCAACTGGGTTGGGTGTCGAATCCCACAGGGAATACTTGGTCGCTAAGTGTTGCAATTGTTAGTAGACTGTTGGTCGAAAATTCCACGGAAAAGGGGGGTTTTGATTTAGGCGTGAATTAATAATATCAAAGTAACGAATGAATAATTTGTTTAGTAAAGGTTAATCACAGAGAATAATAAGTTAGGGTTATGTCCACCTTGTAGTTTCTACTTCTCTATTAACTATGAGTAACGCGGAATTTAGACATGCATGCACTTATAGAGAATCGTATTCTAATTCTAAATCCAAGTGTTTCCCAACCATCAAGGATTTATTTCACTTTAGCTCTCCCGAGCCTAAAGTGTATAACGAATGGTACAAATTCTCCAAGAAGTTAATCCGGTTAAGGCATTAACGTGTAAATAGAGGTTAGAAGCCCTATTTCCTTGTCACACTCTCTTTTCCAAACATGTAACTTTTCTCCCGAACAAGCTAATGCTATAATGGCATGTTCTCTATGTTTGCAACCATGAGAATTTAATTAAAACGAAGAGAGTAATGATATAAGTAGCATACACACCAAGAATTCACAAACTCATAGCAATAGATAGTACCTTACAAGGTTTCCATAACCCTAACAGAGAAGTTTAGCTACTCATGAGTACAATGAAAATCACCATAGACATAATCATCATACCACAACTTAGAATAATCTTAGCGATGGGAATGATTCTTGGCGTCAAAAGGGGAAGAACGTCGTTCTCCTATCCGATGCTCTAGCCTTAGCATTTTTCTCTGTCTAAACTTACAGAATCTGTAAACTGAATAATGAAAAGTGATCGAATGAATAATGATCCAAAGAATGCTGAAAAATTCAGCAAATAGGGTTTTTATAACATCTTTGTCCTACTAAGTTACTGTTGCATCCCTAAGTATTTAGAAATACTGATTTTGCCCGGGACAAGTTCTCCATGCATCACATTCAGTCCACAAGCTTCCAAAAGCTGCCTTCCCTCTTATGTGAAGTTTCCCTTTGCTGCCCAAAGGTCCACAAAGTGCTGAAATCTTCATCATTAATACCTGAAAAACATGCTAATCACATAGGTTAGCTCACTTAAAGGAAAATGGACTAAAAGTGCAGGAATTATATATTTTATCCTCCAAACTTAGCTAAAATATGGGTAAATTATGATTCTTAGGGGTATAAATACGCCCAACATCACCACCCCACACTTAAAGCTTTGTTCGTCCTTGAACAAAATATTACGTCCATGCAAACACCTAACTAGAATTTCACAATAGCAACACAAAATGTTCAACAAGTCATGCACGACAATTATTAACAGAGAGTAGGTTTCTTGATCACTACTAGAAACAATTCAACCTCCAACATAGACTCGTGAGGATGGTTAATTAGTATCCACAAGTTAAGCAACAAAGAATCATATAACACTACCCAAAAATCATCAACCATGTGTGTCTCACACAAGATATTACCCATGATCACTCACAGTTTTGTAATTTTCGAAACATGGGTATAAGACTCTCCTTGCTCTCACTTCTCACAAAGAATTCTTATGTTGCAACTGATGACCATAGGCTTGACCTTAGTGTAATGCTCTACTAATATCGGAATGCTAAGCTTAGGATCAAATAGGTCTTTACAGGTTGTAATGTAGGCTAAGGGACAGGTAGGACTATTTTGGCCAGAAATAGTGACTATGTTCCCTAAGCGCTTTAATACACTACGTTATGTCATTAACACTCTCTTTTAAACAACCCCTCTACTTTCCTTTCATCTACCACCCCTTCTCACCTATTTTGTTATTCAATTATAAACACAACTATCTTTTTATTTTGGTTTTTGGTGTGCGCCGCCAACCCTTAAGTTGGCTTTGGTTGTGTGCCGGCCAGCAAAAGCCAAGTGCCAAAATTGCTTTGTTTTGGTTTGAATTAAAGGCGTTGAGGTCTTTTCACACCCCTAAACCATTCCTAATCATTCTTAAACGGAGTAAGGGGTCTCAAAATATTTTATTTCCACTCTCTTAATCCCAAACGTCCAGTACAATATTCAAAACCCTTCCCCTCTTCCCAAGAACAAAATTTAAGTTTCTTCCCTCAAGAAATCAAGAAATTAAGTTTCAATTTCAGACTTTCTTCAAGAATGCGTCCAATCGAGATATGTGGGGTTTATGAACAAGGATAATCTTTCATCCTTGTCCCCAAAGTATATGAATTCAAAATTGAATTTCTTTATTACGGTTCATACCCAAATAGTCATATTCTTGAATTATGATATTGCTATGAGATTTTAATTTGTAAGTATATCAAGAATTGCATATGCTCATGTTTTAACTTATAAGATTTATATTGTGATTTTAGTTTCATTATTTTGACTGAGATTGTTGAAGGATTTTAATGTGAGTATTGAACATGAAGTTTTGTTATAAATTTTCATGAATTCAAAGCATGAATTCTTAGCCCTAAGTATAAGTATTGAGTGTACAAGAAGATTATGCTCTTAAGCTCCATTGACAACTTTTACAGCATGATTTAAGGTAAAGATTGATTTTTTGATCTTAAGATACGAAATCCATATTTGTTCATCTTGATTATAATTTAAAGTAAAGAGAAGCATAACTGGTTTTCATTCTATAAACCCTTATGCTAGTTTAAGGTGAATTTCCTAAAGTATGAGCATATAAGTATTCTGGAAGTAGTGTTTAGCACCGAGAAGGAAATGCGGATGAGCGTATCCTTAATTCCTAGAAACTATGAGCCACTGTCTGTTAAGTTTTTTTTCAATATGGATGAAGTAAAGTGATCACTCAAGATTAAGGTTTTATTCCGATGGCAAGGGTAGAACAACTCTCCCCAACATGGGTAAGACGTTGGACTCCATGGTATCTCACATGATTTATGTTGGTTAGAAGAACCTCCCAAAGAAAGAATAATAAGTAATGTTTTTAGAAACTAAGTGTTATAGCTTACAAAGTTTATTCTTATGCTTTTTCATTTGTGATTATGATCTTGCAATTTTCTGTTTTAATCATGTTCAAGGTGAGTTATTTACACTTAGAATACATCATTGAAAGTTTATTTGAACACTCAGTTATCATTTTACTTATGCATTCACCCCCCATATACTCAGTACATTCCATAGGTACAGACCCACATAAATGTTTATGTGCTACATTATCTTATAATGTAGGTTCTGGTGCTCATTTCCAGCAGCACGATTAACTACGGGCATCACTACCTACATCCCGATTTTTGGTGAGTTTGGGGACCTAATCTATCATACTCTTGTTGGTGATGAAGTGTTTTAGTTGTTTTATTTTTGTTTATGTTTGGGTCATCTGAGGTCTGTTCCAATAGCTCTCTGGTCAGTATTAGAGGCTTGTCAGACTATTAATGTTTTCGATTGTTAAGAGTTTTCTAAAGACATCCAAGTTAAAGATTTTTTTTAAGATATGAATTCATTTACCTTCAGATTCTATTATGTAGTTCGCTTTTCATATGAGATCCAAGTTAAGTAAGAATTATGGGTTAACTTGGGACTATTTGTAGTCTTGAGCAACGAGTGACATCCAGGAGGTACTTCCGGAGCATTACAGTTGATTTTGGCAATTGCTTCAGAACTTAAAAGCGATGAAACAAGGAAGAAAATTGAAGCCCGATACATTGTTGATGGAAACTCACCTCTGTTGCTCATCCGTAATGATATAGGTTTAAAGTCAAATCTACATGGACAAAAAAATACTTGTATTTGTAATGTCAAAGTATACAATTGAGCATTCTTTCAACTTTAAAGCTAAAAGATCAGACAAACAAAAGTATCATTATAAACCTGACCTAGAAATTCAACATTCAATTTTACTGAGATACATGTTGTATGATTACATGTTGTGCAAAAACAAATATCCTTTGCATTAGCATTTTGAGATACATAATTTATTTTATATATCTTATGTTTTTTTAACATAATTGATTGAGATACATAATTCATTCACTATAGCATAAAGAGACATAATTTGATTTATGCATTGCGCATGATTTGTTATTTATTTTATTTATTAAGTTAAACAGATTATAAAATATTTAAAAACGTATCTGACAATATTTTTAGTAATTATTTTTTGTTCAATTTTGTTATAGTTTGTTTTTGTAGCTAAGGAGGCTTCAGAATTTGAAGTCGATGAAACAAGGAAGAAAATTTAAGTCCGATACATTGTTGATGAAAACTTATCTCCGCTGCTCATACGTAATGATATAAGTGTAAAGTTTTTCATAGAGGATAAAGTTCCCAAAATAATTTTATTTTTGAAAGAATGAAGAACTTGTAGCAGTTTCAAATTAGGATTCTCAATAAAGAATTCAAATAAAATATTTTCTTTTACTCGAATTGCTAAAAATAGAATAGTATATTTGGTGGATTTGATCCATTATTGTTAATTTATGTTTTTGGTCCATATTAATTTTCTTTGTGATAAATTTTGATTCGGTCCAGCTTTGCTAATTTTGATTTTTGGTCAATTGAAGTATTTTTGATAAATTTTAATTTCTTCCACTATTGCTAATTTTGGTTCTTGATTAATGTAAGTATTTCTTTTGGTGAAATTAATTTTGGTCCATAATTGACTTGCATTTTTTAAGAAACTATAGAGTTTGAAACGTTATTTGAATTACTATATATTTGAAGATAGCATGATTTAAAAAAAAATTCAAATATAACGTATTTCCTTATGAGATATTTTGTGCATCCTAATTCATGTGAAGATGTACTTGTATAGCTTGAAATCAAAGAGAAAAAACTATTTTTAAAATTTATACATAATTGTGGTTTTATTATATATGGCGATAAGAATAAACTCAGATTAAGAAACTAAAGATATTTTTTAATAACAAAATCATTCGATTTAGAAAATTATGGTAATCATCTAATCCTTTATCAAGAACTCCAACAAATCTAGGAGGCATAAATTAGGGTAAAAGAAAATCTAATATTAGAAATTATATAACAATAAACTTTTCTTTTCTTATCTTTTACACAAAATATATTTTAAAAAATTATCGGTGAGCATATAACGTATGAAAAGTTGATTTCGGTCATTGCTTCAGAACTTGAAATCGATGAAACAAGAAAGAAAATTGAAGCGTGATAAATTATTGATGAAAACTCATCTCCATTGGTCATCCGTAATGATATGGGTGTAAAGTTTTACATAGAGGTTTAAAAAAAGTGTGTCCGATATAATTTTATTTTTAAAAAAATGATACATGTAAATTTCAGTTCGTGTTTTTTTTTAGTGGAGATACATTTATCATTTTGATGGAGTATTGATTAATAAGATTTGATATCAAAACACAAGATACATAAATAAGATGTATCTTTTAGTTAAAGTTACATCTTATAGTAAATGATTTTCAGAAAAATGTAAGCAGAATATCCTGAGATGCTTTGTACAAACTTAATTCATTACATATATATTTGTTAATTCGAGATACATTTGTTACAAAAAATGTAGTGAATTCTTCTTGGTTGATGTTAACATATGTAACATAACTAAAAGTAATAAGAGATACATCATTTTGCATGTGTAACAGAATTAAAATTAACAAGAGATACATAATGCATATTTAACAAATTAAAATTAACGAGAGATATAAATTATGCATATGTAACTGACTAAAAATAACAACAGATACATAATTATGCACTTGTAGCTGACTAAAAATAACAAGAGATACAAAATTATTCTTATGTAACAGTCTCAAGGTAAAGAGAGATACAGGAAAACTACACTAAACATTCAAGAGATACAAACTTATTTTTATGTAACAAACTCAGATAACAAGAAAGAAACATTAGTTATGTAAACATTTGAGATCACATTACAACAAGAGAACCAAAAAAATTCAAACTTACAGTATAGCATAGATGATATAAAGAAATAATTATTTGATACTTCTCATGTAACATAGACACGAGTAACTCGTCCATGGTTGAATCATGCACTATCAGCTTTTGAAATCGTCTATAATATCGTACAACATGAATTAATTTTATTCACTTGATTATAGAATATTTCTATGAAAATCAATAGATTTATGTCAAGAAATAAGTCGAAACTAATCCAGGTTCATAGATAATCTATAAGTGTCTGGAGTTTCTACAATATTTACCATTAGAAAAGGGAAACACTAGTTAAAAATCAATAGCAAAAACCAACACATCTTTTTTACAGAGAAGTTCAGAAACATAATTCATGGTTAAGAAGATAGCTTATTTTAGATGTCTGTTTTTCCTGTTCATGAACGCGTAAACAATTGTGTCATCAAAATACTTCATATGGACATATAAATAGATTATCTGACATTAGAAAATTAAAGTTGAAGATGAGAAAACTTTCAGAATTCAAAAATAGAATAATGAGAAAGCAATAATGGGAGAGTAAACTGCTGCTTGATTTGCATTGTTGTTGATGTTGTTGTCGAATGTGTTGGAAGTATTCGAACTTTTAGGTATAAAGGAGAAAGAAATCATGTATTGAGTTGGTAGAGTTTTATTCGATAAAAATGAGTGCAGTTAGGATGTATCTGCACTTTTAATCAAAAATTATAAAAGTTGGGATATTTGTAATTTTTAAAAATTGAAGGGATTTTTAAAAATTTTAGTAACTTAAGTTGTGCTTTTATGAGAATTTTTCTTAATTAAATAATTCAAAAGGATCGATGAGCCCTCTTGATTTGTTAAATGGTTCCTTGGGCCCAATCTATTTCTATACTCTTCACGTAATGGACTCCCCAAAGTCACTAAATCACTCTCTTCCATCCGAATTAAATTGAATCTCATTCTAGTGAGATAAAACATGATGTGATTGAGATCCTTCATATGCAATTTAGATATTTCCCTATTGATTGTTGAACGAAAAAAAATAAAAAATCATTGATAATAACATTTAACAGAATCATTAAAATAATTTTTAAATAAATTATACAAAATAAAATGATCAATAGAAATTGATATAATTGATTTTAATTTATTGAAATTGAGACAAAATCGTTGTTATCGATTTTATTGTAAGAAAACGTATAACTCACCTTTTCATCATAAAATTGTATTCTCTACGATTTCGTAACAATTGTCTATTATTTTTGTACAAAATAATTCAATGAACAAAATTTTGATCGATGTTTTTTTGAGGAGGGCAAAAAATATCAAAATGAACAAAGTAAAACTCAACGACACAAATAAATTATTCTAATACTTATCAATATTAATTTATTTTGTACTTAAAAGATTATAAATAAGTGCTAGAATTTATCACTAAAATTCAAAATACGAAGATGATATATTATATACATGTAGTCAAATAAATATTAAAAAAATCTCATAAAATCACAACTTAAGTTTGTTTTTTATTCATGAATTGTGTTTCTGAACTTCTCTGTAAATAAGATGCGCTAGTTTCTATTATTGATTTTTAACTAGCGTTTTTCTTGGCTAATGGTTATATTGTACAAACTACAAATACTTACAGATTTTCTATGAACCTCGATTAATTTTGACTTATTTTCTGACATAAATCTGTCGATTTTCAAACAGATGTTCTACAAGCAAGCAAAGAAAATCAATTCATGTTGTACGATATTATAGACGATTTTAGAAGATAATAGTGTGTGATTTAACCATGAATGAGTTATTCGTATCTATGTTACATAAGAAATATCAGAGAATTATTTATTTATATCATCTATGATATACTGTAAGCTTGAATTCTTTTGGTTCTCTTGTTGTAATGTGATCTCAGAAGTTTACATAACTAGTATTTCTCTCTTGTTATTTGAGTTTGTTACATAAAGATAAGTTTATATCTCTTAAATGTTTAGTTTTCTTGTATCTCTCTTTACCTTGAGGCTGTTACATAAGAATAATTTTGTATCTTTTGTTACTTTTAGTCAGTTACAAGTGCATAATTATGTATCTATTGTTATTTTTAGTCAGTTACATAAGCATAATTTTATATCTCTCGTTAATTTTAATTTGTTAAATATGCAGAATTATGTATCTCTTGTTAATTTTAGTTCTGTTACACATGCAAAATGATGTATCTCTTGTTATTTTTAGTTCTATTACATATGTTAACATCAATCAAGAAGACTTCGATACATTTTTGTAACAAATGTATCTCTAATTAACAACTATATCTCTAATGAATAAAGTTTGTACAAATTATCTTAGGATAATCTGCTTACATCTTTCTGAAAATCATTTACTATAAGATGTAACTTTAATTAAAAGATACATTTTGATTATGTATCTTGTGTTTTGATATCAAACCTTATTAATCAATACTCCATCAAATGATAAATCTATCTCCATTAAAAAGTAAGTCTCCACAAACTGAAATTAACATGTATCATTCTTTCAAAAATAAAATTGTATGAGACATACTTTTTTAAAACCTCTATGAAAAACTTCACACCCATATCATTACGAATGAGCAACGGAGATGAGTTTTCATCAATAATTTATCGGGCTTCCATTTTCTTCCTTATTTCATCAATTTCAAGTTCTAAAGAAAAGACCGAAATCAACTTTTTCTACATTATATGTTCAACGATAAATTTTTTCCAATATATATTGTGTAAATACAAGGTAAGACAAGTCTATTGTTATATAATTTCTAATATTATATTTTTTTTATCATAATTTACGCCTCCTAGTTTTGTTGGAGTTCTATATGAAAAACGATTAGATGATTATCATAATTTTCTAAATTGAATAATTTTATAATTAAAAAATATATTTAATTTCTTAATCTGAGTTTATTCTTATCGTTATATACAATAAGACCACAGTTATGGATAAATTTTAAAAATATTTTTTCTCTTCGATTTCGATCTATACAAGAACATCTTCACATGATTTGGGTGCACAAAATATCTCATAAGGAAATATGTTATATTTGATTTATTTTAAAAAATATTATGTTATCTTCAAATATAAAGTAAGTCAAATAACATTTCAAACTCAACATTTTCTTAAAAATGCAAGTCAATCATGGACCAAAATCAATTTTACCAAAAGGAATACTTACATTAATCAAAAATCAAAATTAACAATAATGGAATTTTTTTTCTTTTACCAAAAATACTTTAATTAATCAAAAAATAAAATTAGCAATGTTGGAATAAAATAAAAATTTACCACAAATACTACTAATATTGATCAAAAACAGAAATTAGCAATAATGGAGAAAATTCATCAAATATACTATTCTACCTTTAGCAATCCGAGTAACAAGGATTTTATTTTATTTGAATTTTTTATTAAAAATCCTAATCTGTAACTACTACAAGTTCTTTATTCTTTCAAAAATAAATGTATCGAGCATATTTTTTAACCTCTATGTAAAACTTTACATTCATATCATTACGGATGAGCAACAGAGCTCTGTTTTCTTCAATAATGTATCAGACTTCAATTTTCTTTCTTGTCTCATCGATTTTAAGTTCTGAAGCATCCTTACTTTGAATAATTTTGAACCCCTTCGACATGACCCCTCAAAAATTCAACTACAATCCCAAAAAAATAAATTTTAGGACATAATTGTAAAAAAAAATCACAACAAAATTGAAAGAAAAATAAGGGAGTTATGGATCCCAAAGTCAATAACACCTACCTTTGTCTTATCCCTAAGTGTTCCAATGCCTCCAACTTGAAAAAAAATGAAACTCAATAATGATAATAACATATTTGTTAGAGAGAGAAAGACAAACCTCTCTAAATATCAACGCCTCTTTTTCCATCTCTCCCCTTTTCTCGAGTATGACCATCACTCAAATTCCTAATTCGATCCCATCGGAACTACCCGACAGTTTGGATATCCATATGTCCATTGATACACCCTCCAAACTGTCTTACAGTGATATTGTTAAAGAGTAGCTTCATTCACCGGATCTAAGCTCATCAAAAATTGACCTTACCCAATTAAATTCAACAATCAACCTCGAGTTAGAGGGGAAAGAAATATAATTATCATCGAAAGAGAAATCAAGACTCTATACCCCTTGGAAACTCTCTGTCATCATCAAATTAGTAGAGAAGAAACTAAACCATTTTTACCTCAAGAAAAAACTAATCGATCTATGAAAATTGAAAGAAACTTTCCCTCTCATCGATCTCGAGTTGGACTATACACAGTGAAGCTCTCCGATAAAAATTCGCAAAGACGAATCCTACAAGAAGGCCTTGGTTCATAGCAGGTTCGTACCTATTGTTTAGGACCTGGGAAACCAATTTCATTCCAAAGAAATTGACTATTGAATCAACTGCTATCGGGATCCATCTTCCCTAACTACCAACAGAGTATTATGATGTCTCAATCATGGAGATGGTGGGTAGAAAGGTGGGAAAATTACTCAAAATTGACACATGCACCTCTGTAATTCTCAGAGGTAGATACACCAAAATCTGTATCTAAGTTTCCATAGAAGCTCCACTTAAATCTGAAGTCACCATTGGGAAACAAAAGCAAGCAATTATCTACGAAGGTGAAGGCTTCCTCTGTACAATCAGTGGAAGACTGGGGAATGATAACGCCCAAACTACAGCTCTCGTAAGAGTGTAAGCGGTCGCTGTCAAATATAGAACCCAACTGGGTTGGGTGTCGAATCCTACAGGGAATACTTGATCACTAAGTGTTGCAATTATTAGTAGACTGTTGATCGAAAATTCCACGGAAAAGGGGGAATTGGATTGTGGCGTGAAATAATGCTATCAAAGTAACAACAGAATGCTTTGTTTAGTAAGATTTAATCACAGAGAAAAATAAGTTAGGGTTATGTCCACCTTATGAGTTCTACGTATCTATTAACTATGAGTAATGCGGAATTCAGACATGCATGCACTTATAGAGATTCGTATTCTAATGGTAAATCCTAGTGTTTCTCAACCATCAAGGATTATTTAACTTTAACTCTCTCGAGCTTAAAGTGTATAACTAATGGTACGAACTCTCCAAGAGATTAATCCGGTTAAGGCATTAATGTGTAAATAGGGGTTGGTAGCCCTATTTCCTTGTCACACTCTCTTTTCCAAACATGTAACTTTTCTCTCGAACAAGTTAATGCTATAATGGCGTATTCTATATGTTTGCAACCACAAGAATTTAATTAAAACGAAGAGAGTAATGATATAAGTAGCATACGCATCAAGAATTCACAAACTCATAGTAATAGATAGTATATCAAAAGGCTTCCATAACCCTAATAGAGAAGTTTAGCTACTCATGATTGTAAAGGAAAACAAAAAAGACATCATCATCATCATACCAAAACGATAACAATCTCACGATGGGTATGTATTGGCGTCACTATGAGAATGACGTGATGTCCTCTCTAGCCGTTCTTGTAGCGTTTTTTCTCTCTAAAGTTACAGAAATTGTAACGTGAATAATACTAAAAGTGTCGACTGAATTATGAAAAGCAATGCTGAAAAATTCAGCAAATAAGGTTTTTATAACATCCTTGTCCTAGTCCTACTAGGTTACTGCTGCACCGCTAAGTATTAAGAAATACTGATTTTGCCCGGGACAGATTCTCCATGCATCACATTCAGTCCACAAGCTTCCAAAAGCTGCCTTTCTTCTTACATGAAGTTTTCCTTTGCTGCCCAAAGGTCCACAAAGTGCTGAAATCATCATCATTAATACCTGAAAACATGCTAATCACATAGGTTAGCTCACTTACAGGAAAATGGACTAAAAGTGCAGGAATTATATATTTTGTCCTCAAAACATAGCTAAAATATGGGTAAATTTGGTTCTTGGGCGTGCAAATACGCCCAACATCAACACCCCACACTTAAAGCTTTGTTCGTCCTCGAACAAAATATTATGTCCATGCAAGCATCTAACTAGGATTTCACAGCAGTAACACAAAATATTCATCAAGACAGGCACGACAATTATTAACAAAGAGTAGTTTTCTGGATCACTACTAGAAACAATTCAACCTCCAACCTAGACTCTTAATGATGGCTAATTTGTATCCACAAGTTAAGGCACAAAGAATCATACAAAACTACCCAAAACTCGTCAACCATGTGTGTCTCACACAAGATATCACCCATAATCACTCACAAGTTTTTCATTTTTCAAAACATGGGTATAAGATTCTCCTTGCTCTCACTTCTCACAAAGAATTCATATGTTGCAACTGATGACCATAGGCTTGCCTTTAGTGTAATGCTCCACTAATATCAGAATGCTAAGCTTAGGATCAAATAGGTCTTTACAGGTTGTAATGTAGGCTAAGGGACAGGTAGGACTATTTTGGCCAGAAATAGTGATTATTTTCCCTAAGTGCTTTAATACATCACATTATGCCATTAACACTCTCTTTTAAACAACCTTTCTACCTTTCTTTTCATCTAACACCCCTTTTCACCTATTTTGTTATTCAATTATAAACACAAAAATGAGAATATACAACTTATTTTTTATTTTTCTATTTCTATTTTTTTTTGTTTTTTATAAAACACCTCTATGATAGCCACTCTTATTCACAACAATTTCAAGTACCAATACACTCTGAGGCATCACTCTCACCCACTTTCCTCTTATTTTGTCACATGACTCTACAATTTAAAGCGCTTAGGAATTTGGATCAAATTATGGTCTTGAAAAAAAATGGATTAGGCTACATATGAGGCTGTCAAAGAAAATAGCTAAAGGCTCAAAGGGGGTTAACTAGGATAATGTCCACGGGTAGGTAAAAATAAGATAAACAATTACAGGCTGCCAAAGAAATGCCTAAATTATCTCCTAAACTCACACTCTTTATTTCGCTTTACACACACACCAGGCAAGTTCTAGCATCAGCCACAACACAGAATATACTATAACCTCACACACACAAGGCACATGGTCAACTTTATTGGGAGAAGTATAGACTCTTGACCCAACAGATGAATGAATTAAACCACACACTTATCATACAGTGAGTCACACTTAGAGCCTAAATGTCTCAATAGTAATGATTTTGGCATAAACTTTTGTCATAATACCATGCCGCCTATCAGAACAATTTCATGCAAAATCTAAAAAATCTAAAATTAAACTAACTAATTACGACTAATAAAAACAAACAAAAACTAGAATAAATGTAGGCAAAGAAGTACAAGAAGCATACAAATACCAGCACCCCACACTTAGACGGGACACACTTCCCTCAGTGGAAAATAAATAAGGAAAACCTGATTAGTCGGACTCCTCTTCTATGTCTGGGGTCATACCCCCTGCGTCGGAATCATCATTAGAGTCGTCATCCTCAGAGTTTCCTCAAAATGTACCCCACTTGATCCCAAAAGTACGTCGAGGTATTTGTAGAGAGGAGGACTCAGCTTGCTCCTTTCTTGACCTTTTCTGTCCTTTCTGTGAGGTGGAGCTTTTTCTTTTCCTTGTCGTCCTTTTGGGGCCATTCTACCTGAGATTAAAATAGAGTCATGTTAGCTTCATCTCGGAAGATTCAATCAAAAAATAGACAGTAGTGGCGCCACCCCACACTTAATTTGTTGGCACAGACTAATTAAGTGAGTGATGTCGATTACTCAGACTTCATCGACATACATTTAGGCGATATGTTCCAACAACATGTTTAGCACAGTCATATTCTCATGTAATCTTTACTATCCTTTCCAACGTTATTCCATTAGGCGTATACTTTCATGTTTGTATTACTGCACTTTTTGAACAAGACTACCACATAGAGATCGTATCATGTTATTGCATAGGAATAATCACACCATTTTACGCTTGTGGTCAATCATGATCGGTATCTCGATGAACGAGTCATTCAAACATTCAAGCTTTCAACTTTTAAGATTATGCATTAACTTTACCATTTCGATTCCGCAAAAAGATGACAGTGTATAACAATCAAATACAAGTCAAAACAAAGTCAAGAACACTCACACGTATTCTTTCACTCAACTAGATGTATCATAACAAACCAACCACATTCAAATCACCAACACCACTTCAAGATCTAACAAATCATTATAAACGTAGCATTTCAACAACTACGAAATATAAAAGAATGACTTACTTGGTGATGGATCCGGAAGATGATCTCACAAGACTAGATGAGCAAAAAGAAAAAAATTTGAGAGGATTTGGAAGCTGGGGCGGCGCCTATCTTGAGAAAACAATGAGATTTTGTTCTAAGATTGAGGGTCTATTTATAGACCAAGGCTAGGGTCGGGTTTGATCCATGAAAAATTGGGTTAGGAGTCAAAAATAATAAGTAGGCGGCGCCTAATGCTTTGCCTATGCTTAGCATAGGTGGCGCCTATGGTATTGCCTAGTTGGGCATAGGCGGTGCCTATGCTATGGCCTAGTTGAAACAGTGAGCATAGGCAATGGAATAGGCGGCGCCTATGGTATTGCCTAGATTTGCATAGGCCTTGCCTTGTCCATTGCCTAGATTTATATAGGCCTTGCCTTGTCCATTGCCTAGATTTATATAGGCCTTGCCTTGTCCATTGCCTAGTTGAGGCAGTGAACATAGGCAATGACATAGGCCTTGCCTTGTTCATTGCCTAGATTTGTATAGGCCTTGCCTTGTCCATTGCCTAGATTTGTATAGGCCTTGCCTTGTACATTGCCTAGTTGAGGCAGTGAGCATAGGCAATGACATAGGTTGCCTAGATTCGCATAGGCAATGCCTAACCGATAGCCTTTGCTCCTTCATTCCTAACTTACCACCTTTAACATGGCTCACTTTCAAATCAAAATTTTGGGATTAATCCTCTCCTTTGTACATCTTGCACCTACACTTAATCAAAAACAACAAAAACGATTAGAAGGATGGGTTGCCTCCCATCAAGCACCTTAGTTTTGGTCGTGGCTCGACTCTTCTTTTTTTGGATTTTTATTTAACAAAAACAAACTCCTAGTAAAACAAAACGATTAAAAACGATGGTTTGCCTCCCATGTAGCGCTTGATTTATTGTCGCGGCACGACATAGTTACCTCGATTACTCATACTTCATCGAGATAGATGGTGGCTCTTTTTCTGAATGGATTCAGACGACGTTGATGCTTAATTGTAGGTACACAATCTTCTTCGAGATGAATCTTGTGCATACATATCCCAGGAGGGATACCAATTATATCATCAATAGTCCAACCAATGGCTCTCTTGTACCTCTTCAGAACAGAGATGAGAGCCTCTACTTGATGTTCACCTAAATCAGCCATAACAATCACCGGAAGTGTAGTTTCACTTCCCAAGAATGCATACTTTAGATGACTGGGGAGCTCTTTCAATTCTAGCACTGGTGGCTCTGCAATGGAAGTCTTCGCGGTTGGTGACGGTCGATTCTTAAGATCAAGGTCCAGCTTCTTAGGAGCATGAGAATAGGACTTTATTCTTGTTAGAGCACAAATGGTTTCTTCATATTCTTCAACCTCCTCACGCTCAAAATTCAACAGCACAGCAGACAATGGCTCAACAGTAAGCTGTTTCTCTACAGATAATTCTTTCTTATCCTCACAATAAACATCAGCTACAGAGAACACATCCATATCTCTAGGCTGTTTCATTGATTTGCATACATCAAAACGGACCACTTCGTCATTCAGCCGAAATAAAAGCTTATTAGCTCTTAAATCAATAAGCACACTTCCAGTTGCGAGGAAAGGACTCCCCAAGATTATGGGAACTTCAGAATCCACCTCGCAATCCAAAATGACAAAGTTTGTAGGAAAAATGAAGGTGGAAACCTTCACCAATACATCATATAAGATACCAACAGGTTATTTTACCGACCTATCTGCCATCACGAGCCGCATATTAGTTGGTGTAGGATCACCCAACCCCAACTTTCTGTAAATAGATAGTGGCATCAAATTAATGCTAGCTCCCAAATTGCACAATGCCTTAGCAAAATCCAAAGATCCAACCGTGCAAGGAATAGTGAAAGCACCAGGATCTGCCTTCTTCTGAACTAGCGATCTTGTAGCGATTGCACTGCAATGATGAACATTATCTGCCAGCTCATAGCTTGCTGCCCACTTCTTTGTCAAAATGTCCTTCATGAATTTAGCGTATCCGAGCATCTGCTCTAGCGCCTCCACCAAAGGAACATTAATAGTCAGCTGCTTCAACATAGTCATGAATTTACTGAACCTGGTGTCATCAGCTTTCTTCTTCAGTCTCTGAGGAAAAGGTGGTGGTGGAAGGGGAATAGTTTTCTCCGCCACTTCCTTTTTATCGTGCTTCGGATTGTCGATCTTTTCAGGCTGCAGGCGTCTAGGGGTAACGTCAGGAACACTATCTTCATCTTCTACGGCATCTTCACATTCTGCATCCATAACATTATCTACTATATCATCAACCACCTGCTTGCCTTTGGATGGATTTTCCAACACTTTACCACTCCTGGGAGTAATATCCTGATAACGCTCAATCTACAGCTCTCGTAGGAGTGTAAAGTGGTCGTTAGCAAATATAGAACCCAACCTGGGTTGGGTATCGATCCCACAGGGAATAGCTTGGTCAACAGGTAAGCAACGATTACTAGACTTTTAGTGCAAGTCTCGCATGAAGGGGGGTTTGTAATGTGTAACCAAATTATTAAAGCAAAAACTGAAAATAGCAAAGTAAAAAGAAAGAATGTTTAGTAGGTTGTGAAACAATGAGAATTGAGGAGTTGGGGTTATGTCCACCTTCTGAGTTATACATCTCTATTGACTATGAGTGTGTTGAATTCAGACATGCATGTGCTTATAGAGAATTGTATTCGATGGTAAATCCAGGCATCTTTCGACCTATTCGAGGATTATTTCACTTTAACTCTTTTGAGCTTAAAGCGTGTCTAACGGTACGAATTCTCCAAGAGGTTAATCCAGTTACGGCACTAACTTTTTAATAGGGGATGGGACCCTACTACCTTGACATTATCTCTTTTCCAGACAGATAACCTTTCTTTCGAACAAGTTAAATGTTATACTGGCGTATTCTTGCGTTTGCAACCACAAAGAATTTAGATTAAGATGAAGAGAATAATGATATAAGCAACATACGTGTCACGAACTCACAAACTCACAGTAATAGATAGTATCTCATTCGGCTTCCATAACCCCAACAGAGAAGTTTAGTTACCCATGAGTGCGAAGGAAATCACAATTGACATTATTCTTATACCACAATAAAGATTTCACATTTGTAATGGTGTGGTAGGCGTTAGGCGTGAATCCCTTAGCAAAGTAACGTTTCTCTTGTTGTGGAATTTAAGAATAGATGAATAGAAGAAGAAAAATAAAATTAATGGAAGAATGATTGTTTAGAACTAGAATGTCTTAGAATTGAATGTAAGAAGATGTCTCTCAAAATCTCTAGCAAGATAGGGTATTTATAATACCCATATCCTATTCCTACTAAGCTAATGAAATGCTTAACCAAATCCTACTAAGCTAATGAAATACTTAACCCAATTGTACTAGGTTAATGTATCATTATCCTAATACTAATAAGCTAATGAAATACTTAACCCAATTGTACTAGGTTAATGTATCATTATCCTAATCCTAATAAATTA